>CM074784.1:21356928-22556928 GCA_037355745.1 Pseudo-nitzschia multiseries | reverse complement strand
ACGAGGTCGACAAGGTGGTCCAGCACACGTTTGCCTTTGGTTCGGTGCCCACCTGCGTGGACATTGGGAAAACCGTGGTCGTTGCCGGAAACGCCAAGGGAATCATTGCCCTGTTTGCACTAGACGGCGATGGAACCAAGGCAGAAATCGACGCGGGTGCCGAAGTCGTCGACGTTCGGGTCCACCCCACCGATCAACACATCTGTGCGGCCACGGCGGACGGCCGCCTGATCGTGGCGTACTGGCTCGCCGAAGAACAGCGCCTGCAACAAATCGCAACCTTTCGAACCAAAGACGATGCCGATAACAACAACAACAACAACAACGAAGGATACACGGCCGCGTGCCTGCATCCCGATGGTCTCATTTACGTGGCGGGAACCAAGACGGGCAAGATCCACGTTTGGGACTTTAAGAACAAAAAGCTGGCGGCCACCCTGCAGGTTAGTATGAGTGCAGAGCAAGGAAATTCATCCCCGTTGCGCAAAGCAAACGCTAGGAAGTGAGCAGGGGTCGGACCGCGATTGCGGTAGATAACGTCGTTGCCGTATGCGAACAAACACGTGATCCGTTGTGTTATTTCGTTCGTTCGTTCGTTCGTTCCATTGCCTCATTTATTTTTTCTTCTTGTCAATGAATCTCCGTGTTTTGCATTGTTGTGTCGAATCGAATCAGGATGGGGACGAGTCCGATGGAATCACCGCCATTGCCTTTTCCAACAACGGGTATCACATTGCGGCCGGACACGATTCGGCCACGGTGCGGTTCTGGGATTTGAGAAAGCTAAAGGTCGCCGCGTCGATCAAGTGCGAAGAGGGAGAGCATTCTGTGAGCCTGAAATCAATCCGTAGTGTGGCCTTTGACAAGGCAGGGAAATACGCCGCAATGGGAGGCGAGGGAGGCGTCAAAATCACAACCGTCAAAGAATGGGGAGTCACGGGCAGTTTTCAAACGAAACATCCCATATCCGGAATTGTGTGGAGCAGTAGCAACTCGACTAGTTTGTTAGAAGTTTCCTGTGACGGGGAACGAGCGGTTCAACTCTACGGCGTCCCTCCATCCGATGCCAAAATGTAGGATTAAAAATTTGGACTGAAAATAGCTGTATTTGTATCATTTTGGAAAATTATTTTTTAATGAAAATAATGAAAAAGATGATGGGAACATACACTACAGCTCAATAATCGGTACTCGTACACATTTTTCCATTTACTGTAGTTCTGTATGCAGCATTTTTGTCGATTCATATGTTCGAAAGAGAATTGATGCCTTGACAAATCATCGAAGTCAACATAAAGCGGTTCAGATGAAAGGAACGATGTGCTATGCCAATATCTTAATAGTCCTTCGTGGTTGTTCGTCTTGACATGAAAAGTTCATAAGCCTTCACGTGAACAGTAGTTTAGAAAATCTAATGCAGTAAACCAAACCTGACAATGAGTAGGCGAAGTTGTTTTAGCGTGAGCATGATGCATTTTCTATCTACAATGCAATTGTTCGGTCATTAGAGTATTCTGCCGTTGCACCCTGAATAGCAGGTGTATTGAATAGGTCGCATTGAATCATCGTTATCATCCGGTTACACAATTGGACGTTCATTTTGTGAGATGCCTTCAATTTTTAATCATTATCAGAACAACAGTCTTCAGCTTATGAAGTGTCATCACAGTATCATAGTTACGATAATGATTCACAGGCATCTTGCTGACGAGAAGTGCCACCAGCAGAACAGTACCAGTAGTACTAGTAGTGGCAACTAAGATTACGGATGACACAATTTTTGGATGTTCCCTATGTTGTCCATGATGTACCGGTACAGGGCATCATTCAGCTCCATGATTGTTGCTTGATTTCTGTAACAGGAGGGGTTCGCAATATTGAAAGGGCTTTCTTGTTTGGAAAACAATCTTGTATCAACTATCGGTACGTTTTTAGAAAAGTGATAAAAGAAATTATAAGGGGTTACCAAGAAATCAATATGTAAATGTGAAGTGGTCTCCATTGAGGAGTCATTTGAGATATCTTCTCCCGGTCTTTCAGAAAGTAGACCTCTTGCCGGTCATTTGGAATCTTCTCTTGGTCACCAGAATTATGTCTCTAATCTCAGTCTCATGATTAGATTGGTCAGTCACGAGGATTGTTGTTACACTATCCCCCACAGTGGCTGATATCGTTGACGCTATTACTGTTGTTGTTGTTGTTGCTTGCTGCTGTTGCTGTTGTTGCTGATGTTGGTGTCGTTGCTGTACCGGTCCTCTGTAGGGTACGATCTTTTCGAACGTTGTACTATTTCTTCAACTGCGTTCGATCTTCAAACTCTAACTGTTCCATTGGTGAATACTTGAACAATTCAATATGGCCCGTGAAATCTTTCCTGTAATTTGGCTGGATCATATGTCTTGACCAAATGATCTGATCTCCCACTTGGTAATTGTGGTTTATTCTTCTGCTCTTGTTTGTTCTTATCCGGTTCTGATCGATGAGCTGCTGTCGTCTATTGTGAATTGCATTCAGGTTGGCTATCAGATGTACATCCATCATCATATCTCTGTCGAATGACAATGCTCCAGGGGAGGTTTGCATGGTGTGATTGACTGCGCATCGAGTTGCATGCATGCAACTGGCCAAGGCGTTATCCACTATCTGTTCCGCCTCCTGCTCATTGTTGGCATGTGCCGTTCTCATGATAACTCTCAATATATCTCCCATAGTTCAATGTGGCCTTTCACAGATTGCATTGGATTACGGGTTCTTTATTGTTGTTGGCACTGGCTTGATTCCATGTTGAATTAGTGGTGTTTGAAATTCTTGTCCTATGAGCTCTCCTCCATTATCATGTACGCATCAATTTGGTCTGGGGTGTCTAGCCAGCCAGCTGTTCGCAAATTGGTCCACCACATGCTGACTTGACTTGTTGTTGATTCTAATCATCTCTGCTAGGTTGATAACTGGATCTATTGTTGTCAATGCTTTGAATTCATATTGTCAATTGTTGGCTTGAATTTTCCATGCTCCAATGAGATCCACACATACTTCACTCCAAGGGGCCGTGGCTGCTTCCCTAGGTGGTAATAATCTGTATCCTCTACCTCCTTCCTTATATTGATGGCAGTATGCAGGGTAGGTGCATTGTTTGCATAATAGTTCTTTCTCGGTTGTGGTGTAGTTCTGCTGTGCCTTGGATAGCTTTCTGCTGAAAGAGGCTACAACTCAGCCCTCTTGAATTATTACTGCTCAGTGCTGATAGTCTGTTGAATCTGTGTAGATGTGGGAAGGCTTGGTGCAGTCACGATAGACGTTCATCGCGTCTGCTGCTAGAATGGCTTCCATCTCTTTGAAGGCCTTTTGCTTGGTGACATCCCATATGAATTTCTTTGCTCCTGTCATCTCTGTGAGTGGTGCTAAAACATGTGCACGCCTAGGCCAGAATGGTTTGTAATAGTTGACTGCTCCAATAAGCGATCTCACATGTGTGATATTTTTCGGCGGCCCCATCCTCAGCACTGTGCCTATCTTCTTCTTTCATGGTTTAATTCCTTTGGGCCTCATCCAATGGCCTAGGAAATTGGTTTCATTTACTAGCCAGCTGCACTTGAGTAGGTTGCACTTCGTCCCATTGTTAGCAAATTGGTTGAGTCTTTGATCCAGTAATTGTAGATGGTGGTCAAATGATTCATTGGTCCAGATTCCTACATCATCAATATAACACGTGCAGTCCAATCCCTCTACCATCTCTGTCATGATGTGCTAGGAAACATTGTCGCTGATCTTCACTCCTATGAGTAGTCTCTTGTATCTGAACAACCCATGTGGTGTTGTTATGGTGCATAGCTTTTGACTTTCCTTGTCCAATTGGAAGCAATAGTACTGCATCAAAAGGTTGATCTTTGTGAAATATCTATATTTTCCTCTTCTATCCATGATGTCATGTATCCGTGGTAGGGGGAAAGGCTTCCTGTTGATCCTATTGTTGAGTTCTCTCAAATCTGATACCCATCAGACCCTGTTGTCCTTCTTGGGGATGATAAATGTTGGGAGCGCCCAATCTGATGGTCCACAAGGCTCGAGTACCTCATCTGCTATGAGACTGGCTAGTTCTTTCCTGAATATTTCTTCCCTTTGGTATGCGGCCGGATATGGTTTCATATGGATGGTTTGGCATCATCCTACAATTCTGTGTGGATCCTTTGGTGTGGGTAACAACCCAGTTCCCCATCAAACACCACCTCGTATGATTGTTTGAGCATCGTTTGAAATTTTCACTTTTCCTCTTAATTCATGTGGTCCTGCTTTTGCGTGACCTCTTCAACTGTGACGTGCTGATAGTTTCTTTCCAGTATTTCATTCAATTTGTTGGCAAATAGGTTCATATTGGCCGCTTCTTGGGAGTTCACTCTCTTCATCCTTGATGCATCCTTCATGGGCACCGTTATATCCATCCATGTGATAGTGTGTGTGTGTCAAACGACATTGTTATGCCTGCTGCTGTCAAGAAATGTCGTCCTAGTGTGATATCATATCTGCAGTCTGGTGAATTGAATATGGACGCCAAAATCTTGTTGATTCATCTTCCATTCACAAATTCAGATAGTTGTAGCTCTTCCAGCTTCACCTCATGTGAGGTGTCGAATGCTCCATTAGTTGTTGTTGTCATCCTTTTGTATCCTATGTGCTTTGGCTGTACTCCAAAGGGCATGGATTGTTTGTTTATCATGGTTTTTGTGCTTCCAGAGTCGAGCAGCGCCATATACGGTCTATCCGCTGCTATTCTTTGTACTTCTTTGACTTTCAGCAACACCGTCGGTGTCGCATCATTCGTTGCAATGGCCCTTGGCCATATTATTTCGTTTCCGATTATTTCGTTTTCGGCGGCTCGCTGCAGCCCCTTTTCTTTTGTGTCGGCTTCTAGCCTTTTCATAGCAGCCTTTAGCCCTGTTGTTTTCATTGTGGCCTCCGGCCCTGTTATCTTTGTGTCGGCCTTTCACCCTTCCACAGTGGCCTGTGGCCCTGCTTCTCCTTCGGTGGCCCTCAGCCCCGATGTTATATTTGAGTGCATCGATTCCGTTACTAGTAGTCATTCATACTGATTTTGATTTTGATCTTGGTTTTGTGTAGTGAAATAACTGGCGTCACTCGCCGTTATATTGGAGAATACATCCCCATAGCTCTTTTGTCCCCAATTATGGTTGCTCTTGTTGGCTCCTCGTCCTTCTCCATGATCACCTCGGCCTCCAAATCTTCCTCTGAATCGACAGCTGTTGTTGTCTGCGTAGATGCTGTTGTCAGATCCGATATATTGCAGATAGGGCGCTTGGTTCTTGGGATTGAGGTAGTAGCATTGCTGGTCCCACGTGTGATTTCCTTGTGGATGATTCCTGCACCTTCCTCCACCGTTTCCTCGGCCGCTGTTTCCTCGGCCACCATTGCCTCGTCCGCCGTTTCCTCTGCTGGATCCTCTTCCATTTCCTCTTCCAAATTCTCTTCCTTGTTGCTTGAACTTTCTCTCTTGCTTTCTTATCTTATCAGCGCTGTCCTTCTTCCTTGTCATGTAGTCCAAGATCTGTAGTATGAATACCTCTCTGAAATTAACTGCTGTGTCCATGTATGCATCCTGCCAAGATCTAGGATGGGTATTGAAAAACATACCTTTCCTCTGTTGCTCCGTGAGGTCATTGTTGTCATCTCCAGGCAGCATATTGATGTAGTTGAGGATGGTGTCAATTCTACTAAAATAGTCGTGTTCTGCACCATCCATGGGCTTTGCCATGTATTGATGTTCAAACGCTGCTATCATAGTCCCCTTTGCATCCAGGTCCAGCGTGATTACGTTGATATATGCTTGCACTGTCGTCTTGAATCCTTCCTTGGTGTGTTCTATCTCCCTGTTGGCTAGTGTTTCATTCCATCTCTTCCTGGGTCCTCTCGATAGGCATTGTCCCCATTGGGTGTGCCATCTGCCGGCTGGCATTTCTAAGTTGTTACAAGCGTCCACAAACAGGTCATAGGTATATAGTATCTGCTCTTCCACTTCCAAATTCTGTACTCTTCGGATATTCTTCTTGCCCGCGGATCGGTTGGTGGCTCTTGCATAGTCCACTACAAGTTTGTGGCTGTCATGGTTTTCTGTGGCATTGAAGGTCCTCTTGTATTGGATGCATGGCTGAAACTGAGTGTTTATGTTGATGGTTAATTGATTCCCTTTTCATTGGTTATTTCGTGTGAATTTTTCTTCGTATCACTTGTTTTTCTTGTAACACGGTGTTGTCCGTGTTTTTTTCTTAATATCGAGTAGTAGTCTTAGTGTAATTACAGTGTATCAACTATTGGTACGCTTTTAGAAAACTGATAAAAGAAATTATAAGGGGTTACCAAGAAATCGATATGTAAATATGAAGTGGTCTCCATTGAGGAGTCATTTGAGATATCTTCTCCCGGTCTTTCAGAAAGTAGACCTCTTGCCGGTCATTTGGAATCTTCTCTTGGTCACCGGAATTATGTCTCTAATCTCGTCTCACGATTAGATTGGTCAGTCACGAGGATTATTGTTACATGGAAAACAATCTTGGGACCATTACTCAAGTAAATACTGAGATGCTATTCTCTCCTGAGTTCCTATGGAACTATTCATATTCAAACCAAGTACCGGTGACGTTGCCTCTGTAGACTTCTACATGATTTTTTACTGTTGCATTTTTAAATTATTGTTTATTTATATTGAGTCCACCACGGATAAAGTAATGAAAGTTTGTGACCAAACTAATAAATTTATTTGCATAGTAATAGATTTATTCAATATTGAATAGAATTTGGCAGTCGTGGCAGCCTCGACTGCAAGATTTTATAACACAGAATAAACTCCAACGGAATCTTAAAATCATACTAAAATCAAATATTTTAGTCCCCAACACATGAATCAATCATCTGTGCACCTCTTGCACCTCTTTTGACGGGCACGCTTGCATGCTTTTTTGGTGATCATTGCTAAATTTGGCCAGCTGAAAAATTGCAAACGGCAAAATTGAAAGAAAAGAAAGTCCAGAAAGAAACAGCAAACAGCAACAACAGTACTACTACAACTTGTCTCTCCAGCACATTAGACACAGCACCACCAATGTCCTCCTACACTACTGTTGCTGCGCTTGTCGCTCTTGCTACGTTATTGGTAGGTGATTCGTCAGTAGAGGATGATTTGTTGGATGATGAATCAATTTCGATTCGATTTGGCTGCTCACATAAGAAAGAAAAACCACTAGCAATACCATTGATCATAATAATCAACAACATGCCCTCAACTGGAGGCAGGAAAGCCAGCGTCGGCAACTACACCAAGCCCAAGTTGGAGCACATGTTTGCTGCCATTAGAGCTATCATACCTGTTGGAGGAGAAGACTGGGATGATGCTGCAGACCTACACACTAAAAAATATCCTGGAAGGGATGCTGAATCCATTTGTAACAAATACAATTGATTGAACTGGAAGACGGCACCAACTGGCAATCCAAACATGAGATGGGACATTAGGGAGGCAAAGGAAATCAAGGAACTGATAGGCAATAAGGCATGGATTGTACAGGGAGAAGATAGGTACAATGTTGAAAGAAATGAGTTTACTCCTCCTCCTCCTCCTGCTGCTGTTACAACTCAACCGGTACCACTTCTACTTGGTCAACCAACACAACCTGAACAGGTCACCCAGCAGTCAGAAGTAGCAGAGCTGATGCCTGCCAGTACCATTACTAGTAGCAAGACAAAGAGACACTTCAATCACAAAGCCGACAATGAATTGGAGTTGATGAACGTGATTGCTACTGTATTGAAAGAGGGAAGAGAGGATAGAAAGCTTCAGCAGCAGGCATTGGAACTCCAGCAACAAAGACATGACAGGGCAGATGAAGAGAGGAAGGTGTTGTTCTAGGCACTCCTTGCTCAATTTACTGGTCGTACTAGTAGTGGCCCTCCTAGTGCCGGCGTCGGTCGCGGCGTCGGTCGCGGCGTCGGTCATACTAGTACATCATCTCCTAATATTACCCTGCAGGTTACTTCTCCCCAAGTTAGTAATCTAGGGGGGAACCTCAAAAGAAAAGTGAACACTCTCCAGCATCGCGATTACAGCAGCAGTGACGACAGTAGTGCCAGCAGCAGCAGCAGCAGCAGCGGCAGCGACGACTTGTTAGGAATCAATTCGTGAAGACAAATCAAATTGAATTGATTAGTAAAGACAAATCAAATTGAATCAATCAATTAGTTAGTTAGTTAAATGGATTAGTTAGTTAGTTAGTTAGTTAGTTAGTTAAAATAAACGAATCAATTACAAATTAGTTAAGCTCAACAACACTACCACCGTTGCTCCAGACAGAAACTTACTAGGCTACAAAGACCATAGAAAAACTCTATTGCAACCCCCTTAAAAGGGGGATCCAAAACCACTGGAGGTGCGCTGGAGCAAAACTATTTGGTTGTATTGTCAACTGCGTCTGAGAACTGTTTCGCGGGGTGCAAATTTACTTCTTGCGCACAAATTTTGTGCGTGATTTTAACACGGCAATATTTCTCGACACCCTGAAATTCGCGAGTAAGTGGCGGGCTATAAATTAACACAGCACTATTTCTGTGCGCGTGATGCACATTACTCTACTCTCGAATAATTTTTTTTTATTTCAGTCTCTAGCAGAACCCAATTGTTATTCCGTACGAACAACACTTACTTCTTTTCACGAATAAAAAAGAAATCTTGACTCAGTATTAATTCCAAAATATTAATCTCCCAAATAACAATTTGATTCTGCTCTCCTAATTGTGAATTCTATTTCTTGACTACAATATTCCCTTTTTAAAATGTAGATTCTATTATGCTTGATTTATTCCTATTGCAACATATTACGAATCCTCCATAATTTCTTATATTCTCAATATTAAGTTCATAATTAGTACTTCCTCCGTTTCAAAATAATCTCCCTTTTAGGATTTTGTGTGGGTTTCATAATAACTTCCCTTTTCGTGTAGAAATACGTAGAATCGGTACCAGAAAATAATTTTATGAATACCTAATTTTTAAATTATGGTTGCGCTAGACTAGTCCATTATTATTTGCTTCAGCTAATACTTGGCGTCCTCTGGCAATATTATCAGCTTTTGCCATAATGGAAACAGGGAGGCGGCCTTCTCGACGAAGCTTGTCTTTACCCATGTGACGGAGCTTGTATGTGTTGTCACCGTCAACTGTAAGAGAGTCTTCCAAAGCACACTGAAGGGATAAGAACACATTGTCAAGCGTCTCCTTCGGTGACAGACGAAATGCTTTCTCAACGCAAGCAATGATGCCATCAAGATCACAGACTTTATCTTGCTTGTACTGCAAATTCTGAATGGAGTTAAAGAATCCCAAGTCTAACACGTTAAAGTCAGGGCTGTTGGGGGGTTGCGCCTTTACAGAGATGTTCCAGCCATCTGTTGCAGCCTTCTCCTTCACAGCAGCTCGAACACTGGGTTTGTGTGGTTTTGCATTGTCCTCCTGAATGACAATGTTGGTGTGCCTCCTAGACCGGGGCCACTTCTCATAGATGGCGGGAAGAACCTTCTCCAGCATCATCTTCTTGTGCTCATCAGCGTTGATAGAGTCAATGGTTTTTGTTACTAAAGTCCCTCTGGCACGGTTTCGCGAACTCCGGAGGGCAGGCTCTTTCTTAACAAACGGCCAAATTCCAATCTTTCCATCAAACGAAGCATTACGATTGTGATCATGCCGGGGACGGGCGACGGCACAAAAGAACATCACTTTACCAAGATACCGTTTAGACTTACACTTGGAGACTGGTTCTTCTTCATCAGGGAGCAAATATAGCTTGTCATTCAACCGTGCAAGATAAAACCACTTCTCATCCACATGAATCGTGTTGTACATGTCATGGAATCTGCCATTACCATCCATGTGAGACAATGACCAACGGATTCTCTCCAGTTTGTTCTCATCCGTGAGTAGCGGCTTTGTCGTCCCTGTATACCTCCGCAATACTCCTCTCTGAAGAAAGCGCCACAATGTTGCAAGTGGAATACCGGTAGCTTCAGAAAGACTCCTCAAGTCACGTCGCCTGTTCAAGGGGACAGCTTTAATTGCTTCTCCGTCCAGCACTCGCTGCTTCCTCCCACAGTTCTTCCTGTTGTTGGACACGTCACCTCCAGGACAATCTTCTGATACAGTCTCCTTGTATCTCTTCCAGATTGCTAGACAAGTTTGAGGGGTCACCTTATGAGCATCAGCAGCCTTCCTTGTAGCTTTTCTTTGAAGGCGTCCTGGGGAGGCTCGGTGTTGGAGAAGAATGTGCAGTACCGCAAGTCTCTCATTGTTGGTGAGGTTTCGATTGGTTCTCTGCCTGTTGACGGTCGCAGGTGCGGCGTCCCCATTGCCATCATCATCACGTTCCGTACGACCGGCATCCCCATCCATGATAGCAGCGTCCTGTAAACCATCACGTTCTGTACCGGCATCACCGTCCACGATGATAGTAGCAGCGTCCTGTAAAATTGTGAGCAAAAGAAATGGTTAAACATTGGTTGATTGTTGTCGATCATCCGCGCCACCATCTTTTGTGTTGCCCTCCTTCGTCCCTGTAAAAGAACAACTGTAGGAAAGTACTATGGCTGTTTCGCTCCACCGACAGAGGTGCTCAACCGATCCGCGCTACTTTTTCCAGTACGTTTCTTCCTTGTTGTTGCTTTCTTCAATCCACGTTTTGTTGAGTATGAGGAGAGTGTTGCAAAACATGGCGCGGATCCTCCTGTTGATCCGCGCCATCTTTTGCAAGAACCTTTCCCCCTGTAGATGAACTGTAGACAAGTACCAGCAGCTATGAGTACTTGCAATTTGATCGATTTCGATTTCGCTTTCGCTTTGATGACGACAGAGGTGCTCGGCCTGTTCCCTTCCAATGACGACAGAGGTGAGAGTGTTGCAAAACATGGCGCGGATGCTCGTCCTATCGATCCGCGCCATCTTTTGCAAGAACCTTTCCCCCTGTAGATGAACTGTACTAGACAAGTACCAGCAGCTATGATTACTTGCAATTCGATCGATTTCGATTTCGATTTCGCTTTCGCTTTGATGATGACAGAGGTGCTCCCTTCCAATGACGACAGAGGTGCTGCCCCCCCCCCCCTCCCCTCCTCCTCTCCCCGTAGACGCTCTGTAGAAGAGTACTGGTCATTGTTTGGTCTTGCCTTCAAGAACTTCAATGACGACAGAGGTGCTGCGGATCCATTAGAGATGAGTCAGCCAATGGAGGTGCAACAACGAGGGGAGTGGAATAGGTATGAATGGAAACACATACAGAACGGTAAAAACACAGTAAAGAAACACGGTGAAAATCACCACCGTGTAAAAACACACACAAAAAAAAGCGAGAAAAATTCGATGCGCGATCTAAAATCCCCTCTCAGATCAGTTTTTTGTATCGGTTGAGTTTTTTCAACTGACACCCATGAAAATGGCACACGCCACGAGCACATAAATGGCTGTCTTTGGAACACCTATGAAAGGACAAGAAAGTTCTTACTGTTTATAACCACTATGGCCTTGCAAAGATTCAGTGTCTTAGCTTGCATGTGGAAGCATCTGGACGTTAAAACGAGGAGTAGAACCCTTTTAACCGGTAAAATCACTTTTGCAAGGTATGACAGTCCCTCTTTAAGTCCATATGAAAGGCACACCAATACCACTGAGATCTCTAATGTTTAACCCATCATGTAGAGTTGGTTGAGGAGAGTTCAACCCAAAAAGAGCGATCTTAATCGGTTAAAAATTGGTGTCTATGCAATTTTGTATGTGCCTAAAGGGAGATTATTTTGAAACGGAGGAAGTAGTTGTTTTGTATTATGTATGTACTGTTATTTTCTACATTTATTGAAGGGATATATGGGCATTCATTGATGCTGTTATTGCCGGATCAACATTCATCACTGATGGGTTGGAGTTGTGTTTATTACACTAGCTTTTGCCGCTGTTTCTACTACTGTGGCCACGCTGTTGCTCTCGTTGCTTGCTGCTGCCACTACTTTGTTTTGTTGTTCCATTTTGGCATTCCGTTTTGACCATGTTCCATTGTTGCTCTGTTTTTGTTGTTTGGTTTTTGTTGTTTCGTTTTTATTGTTTTGTTTGCGTTGTTTGGTTTGCGTTGCTCCGTTTTTTTGTTTTTTGTTTTTGTTTCCTTTGTGTTGTTCCGTTTGTGTTGTTCGGCTTGCGTTGCTCCGATAGTGTTAGTCCATTTTTGTTGCTCCATTTTTGTTGCTCTGTTTTCATTCCTCCGTTTTTGTTGATCCATTTTCGTTGCTCCATTTTTGTTGCTCCGTTTTCGTTGCTCCATTTTTGTTGCTCCGTGTTTGTTGTTTCATTCCATTGTGTCGTTGTTTTGTTCCATTGTTTCATTGTTCCATTTTTGCTCTGAAAGTAAAAACAACATAAAGAACAATCAGAAAAAATAGAATCTCCAACAAATTGTTGTCGTTGTCACTCACTTGCATTCCATTGTTGTTCTGTTGCTCTGTTTCACTTGCTACTCTGCTCTGTTGTTCCATTCAATAAAAATAAAAGAAAAATCAGAAACAAATAGAATCTCCAACAAATTGCCGTCATTGTTGTCACTTACTTGCGTTCCATTGTTGCTCCGTTGTTCCATTTCATTTGTTGTTTCGCTCTGTTGTTCCGTCCGATAAAAATAGAAGAAAGAAAGATCAGAAATAAATAGAATCTCCAACAAATTGTCGTCATTGTTGTCACTCACTTGCATTCCGTTGTTGTTGTTCCATTTTGTTGTTCCCTTGTTCCCCTGTTACACTCACTAGTGTTTCTTTGTTGTTCCATTGTTCTGTTGTCCGTGACTGTCGCACAACATTCATTTTCTGTACTTTTAAAAAAATACCGTGTCGACCAAGAAGTATGTTTTTTTTTTGGTTTTGTGTGTGTGCAGTTTCGTGTGTGTGCTCAGTTTTTCGTGTTTCTTCAGTTTTCCATGTGTGTGTGGTTTTGTGTGTGTTGTGTATGCTGTGTACCCTGACTTCTTCCATGTGTCTGGCTTGTGTGTGGCCTTTATTTTCTATATAAGTAAAGCATGTACCAGTGCAAGCCACCCCTCCCGCGCCATAATTTTTTCAAAATGGAAATTTTGATTACACGAAGGTTATGTACTTAAATTCCCTACTCATCTGTAGAATCTGATAGCCAGTCGGTGGTTTGACACTGTCCTGGGTCAGCACAGTACCTACCGGTACCTATGTACACTTTTTGCAAAGTACCCAATGGTGTACCTTTTTGCATCTAGTATCATCTGCAACTAGTAATGCCTGCACACTTATATTTTTTGTCTGAGAATAATCCAAAAGCAGCATTTCCATTTTGATTAAACAACTTATGAATTAATTTTATTTGACACTCATTAAACTATATTTTTGGTGATTGGGTTATAAGTGTTACTCCAATTATGGATAAGATGAAATGTGCCGGAAAAATTAATTGAATTGACCTGATACTTTGGGAGCCATTACCCACTCAGTCAGCGTGTGCCGGATTTGTACCAAAAATACTTTCTTGTCTGCAATTTGGAGAGACAAACCACAACATTTTCTGTATTGTGAGTTTAAATGTTGTTCCCAATATGCATCAGATGAGTCATGAAAAAATTATTCATGGCCTGGACCTGATACTTTTGGAGTCATTACCCAATCAGTCATTTTATGCCCTGGATTTGCACCAAAAATACCCTCTTCTGTGCCATTTGGAGCGATAGATCACAACATTTCCAACCGTGTTCTGTGCGGCAAAGTTGTTCCCAATATGCCTTTGATGAGTCATGAGAAATGTATTCATGGCTTGGACGGGATACTTTGTGAGTCATTACCCAATAAGTCAGTTTGTGCCCTGGAATTGCACCCAAAATACCCTCATGTTTGCCATTTGGAGAGACAAACCACAACTTTTCCAACATTCTGTGGGGCAATGTTGTTCCCAATATGTATTTGATTAGTTGTGAGAAATGTATTCATGGCCCGGACCGGATACTTTTGGAGTCATTACCCAATGAGTCAGTTTGTGCGCTGGAATTGCACCCAAAATACACTCATGTTTGCCATTTGGAGAGACAAACCACAACATTTCCAGTATTCTGTTTGTAAAAGTTGTTCCCAATATGCATCAGATGAGTAATGAAAAATATATCCATGACCAGGACCGGATACTTTGTGAGTCATTACCCAATAAGTCAGTTTGTGCCCTGGAATTTCAACAAAAATACCCTCATTTGTGCCGTTTGGAGAGACAAACCCCAACATTTCCAGCATTCTGTTTGTAAAAGTTGTTCCCAATATGCATTTGATGAGTCATGAAAAATATATTCAAGGCCCAGACCAGATACTTTGGGAGTCATTACCCAATAAGTCAGTTTGTGCTCTGGAATTTCACCAAAAATACTCTCATGTTTGCCATTTGGAGAGTCAAACCACAACATTTCCGGGATTTTGTGTGACAAAGTTGTTCCCAATATGCATTTGATGAGTCATGATAAATGTATTCATGGCTTGGACATGATACTTTTTGAGCCATTACCCAATAAGTTAGTTTGTGCCCTATAATTGCACCAAAAATACCCTCATGTTTGCCATTTCGAGAGTCAAACCACAACATTTTGGGCATTCTGTGGGGCAAAGTTGTTCCCAATATGCATTTGATGAGTCGTGATAAATGTATTCTTGGCTTGGACCGTATACTTTTGGAGTCATTACCCAATAAGTCAGTTTGTGCCCTGGAATTGCACCAAAAATATCCTCATCTTTGCCATTTGGAGAGTCAAACCACAACATTTCTAGCATTTGGTTTGTAAAAGTTGTTCCCAATATGCAATTGATGAGTCATGATGAATGTATTCATGGCTTGGACCGGATACTTTCGGAGTCATTACCCAATAAGTCAGTTTGTGCCTTGGAATTGCACCCAAAATACCCTCATGTTTGCCATTTGGAGATTCAAACCACAACATTTTGGGCATTTTGTGGGGCAAAGTTGTTCCCAATATGCAATTGATGAGTCATGATGAATGTATTCCTGGCTTGGACCGGATATTTTTGGGGTTATTACCCAATATGGAATTGCACCAAAAATACCCTCATTTGTGCCATTTGGAGAGTGAAACCACAACATTTCCGGGATTCTTTGTGACAAAGTTGTTCCCAATATGCAATTGATGAGTCATGATGAATGTATTCATGGCTTGGACCGTATACTTTTGGAGTCATTACCCAATAAGTCAGTTTGTGCCCTAGAATTGCACACAAAATACCCTCTGGTGGGCAAGGTGTAAAGAATTCGTAAGCAATGTGGACTCCTCACAAATACTTTATGGTACACACTACCAGAAATTATCTAGTCCAAAATTTGTGTAGAAATCTACTCTAGTAGTAGGCTATGTAAATACAATACTAGTAGTATGACGTATCTAGTACAACAAGCGTGTTGTAATCTACTCGCGTAGAAACCTTCTCGGATTCAATACTAGTATGTATCTAGTACAAAAAGTTTGTAGTAATCTACTCTTGTAGAAACCTAAGCGTATTCAATACTAGTATGTATCTAGTACAAATAGCGTGTAGTAATCTATTCACGTAGAAACCTACGCGGATTCCATACTAGTATGTATCTAGTATAACAAGCGTGTAGGAATCTACTCGTGTAGAAACCTACGCGGATTCCATACTAGTATGTATCTAGTACAAATAGTGTGTAGTAATCTATTCGCGTAGAAACCTACGCGGATTCAATACTAGTATGTATCTAGTACAACAAGCGTGTAGGAATCTATTTGCGTAGAAACCTACGCGGATTCAATACTAGTATGTATCTAGTACAAATAGCATGTACGAATCTACTGGCATAGAAGCCTACGCGGATTCAATACTAGTATGTATCTAGTACAAAAAGCGTGTAGAAATCTACTCACGTAGAAACCTACGCGGATTCAATACTAGTAAGTATCTAGTACAAAAAGTGTGTAGAAATCTACTCGCGTAGAAACCTACGCGGATTCAATACTAGTAAGTATCTAATACAAAAAGCGTGTACGAATCTACAGGCGTAGAAACCTACGCGGATTCAATACTAGGAATTATATAGTACAAAAAGCGTCTACAAATCTATAGGCGTAGAAACCTACGCCGATTCAATACGAGGAATTATCTAGTACAAAAAGCGTGTACGAATCTACAGGCGTAGAAACCTACACGGATTCACTACTAGGAATTTTCGAGTACAAAAAGCGTGTACGAATCTACAGGCGTAGAAAGCTACATGGATTCAATACTAGGAATTTTATAGTACAAAAAACGTGTAGAATTCTACACTAGTACAAAAAACATGTAGAATTCTACAGAAGTTGAAGTATCCTCTACTACGAATCAAATCGTCGTATCGATCGATTGATGATTTTTTTTCCTACCTTGCCAAAAAAAAATCTCTCACACACATACACACAGTAATTGTTTTTCTACCTCCAGACAAAAAAAATCACTTTTTCTACCTTGCAAAAAAAAAACTCTTTCCCTTCATAATCTTCTTACATCCAACTTATTTGAGTAGAGTGTTGGTTCTTGCAATCAACACTCCGTCCGAGAACGTGGGATCCGACCCTCTTCACCAAGCACAACGATCCGTTCTCAGATATTTCAGTCCGAAATAACAGCCTTGTACTGCATGACAATAGAAAGCATTGGAGAATAGGGGAATGGCTGGATAGATATTGTTGTTTGAATTGGCCCACAAACATATACGTCTTAAAAGCAACAAACCTCCCATTGCATCTATATCACCAGGAACAAGATACTGTTTTTCGTGACAGAGGAGTAAGAAGTCTTCAAATCTACGGCAGCAGCAACAACAACAATTTCATCGGGACGATTGTCGGAACAACGATTGTCGGAACAAGCAACGGTACGAATGAGAGAGATAGGCAATGGCAATGGCAATTGATTGGTCTTCCACTCCACCGGCATTACTGATAATGTATTTCCTCTCTGTTTTTCTTCTTATTTTCATAGGACCGGATCGGAAGGACCGGATTAGAAACGCCGGCATCAACAAATCGACCATATCAACAAATTGACTGTATCAACAACAAATAGACTGTATCAACAAATCAACAGCATCAACAACAAGAGCAGATGGCAACAACGGTGACACTGAAGGTGCGGCGTCGATTGAATCAACGTCAGCATCGAATCGATCGGCATGTAGATTATATTATTCTGTTGTTATTATTTACTCTATGTACTACATCAATAGATACTCACCCATTTTGTTCAATTATCATATATTATTTGAATGGGATCGTCGGCAAAGCCACCAGGAACCATTGAAGCAACCGGGAACCATCGAATAGAAGCAATCAGGAACGATCAAATAGAAGCAACCGGGAAGGATTGAGCCGCAGAGTGAGAGCAACAACAGCAACCGGGCGGGGGCTTGGAGGCCCATTTTTTGCCACATTTTGCCCATCATCTTTCCCATCCATGTTGAGTCGTTTTTTTCTGATCCACTGGATCAATCAATTCGAAACTTGGGCGGCGTGTTCTTATATATGTAATGAAGAGGACCCTGCAATATCATTGCTGTTGGTGCCGATGGTCCAGAGATATATGCTGTGACTGTTATTTGGGTTGCTTCCTTGAAATATAGCCGAATTTTGCCCCTCTGCTTCACCAGTTCGATTCTTCTGATCCGCTAGATCAATTGATTCGAAGCTTAGGCGGCGTGTTCTCATATATGTAATGAAGAGGATCCTGCAATATGGTTGCTGTTGGTGCCGTTGGTCCAGATATATCTGCTGTGACTGTTATTTGGGTTGCTTCCTTGAAATATAGCCGAATTTTGCTCCTCTGCTTCACCGGTTCGATTCTTCTGATCCGCTGGATCAATTGATTCGAAACTTGAGCGGTATGTTCTTATATATGTAATGAAGAGGACCCTGCAATATCGTTGCTGTGGATGTCGTCGATATGGAGATATCTGCTGTGACTGTTATTTGGGGTGTTTCTTTGAAATACAACCACATTTTCCCAATCTGCTTCACCGGTTTGATTCTTCTATTCCTCTCAATCAATCAATTCGAAACTTGGAGGACGTCTCCTTCTAGATGTAATGAAGACGTCTGTGAAATATCGGTGGCAGCGGCGACCTCGGTATGGAGATATCTGCTGTGACTGTTATTTGGGTTGCTTCCTTGAAATACAACCAAATTTCTCCCTTCTGCTTCACCGGCTTGATTCTTCTAATCTGCTCGATCAATCGATTCGAAACTTGCAGGCCTTGTCTTTCTTAGTATAATAAAGGGATCCCTGCAATATCGTTGCCCGCGGTGCCTTCAGTATGGAGATATTAATATTCACCGTTTTTTTTTCTTGTTTACATTCAAAATGGACCTTGTGTGTCCAATGCTTTGCCGGTTAGATATTTCCAATCCACTCAATCAATCGATTCGAAAGTTGCAGGCCTTGTCCTTCTTGATATAATTGAGGAATCCCTGCAATATCATTGCCCGCGGCGCCTTCAGTATGGAGATATCTGCTGTCCCTTGGGTTTGGAGGGGGTGTTTTCTGTGGAGGTGAAAATTTGGGTTTGGAGTCCTCTGCTAGGCCCTCCTATTGCTTCCAACGCGCACGGCAGATCCCTTTGAGACTTGCAGGCCTTGTTAGTATTGTTGTCTAGAATCGTTTGCTTATCCTACCAACTTTTTGGAGTTCTTGGTTTATGAGATACAAGGGGGGAGACAGGTCCCTCCCTATCCATTGTAGAAAATGGGATTTTTTGGAGTTTTTTTTTTGCCTCAACTCGTACCATCGAGTTCGTACCCGTAAAACCAACTTCGCTATTTTGCATGAGTTATTACTAGTAGATACTAGTAATACATTATTTTCACTAGTACTTCTTCAATAATTCATTATTTCATTTTCTTTCCGAGCTGCAAAACCAAAACCAACGTGTTAGGTATTACTACTAACTAATCTTCGAATCAACAATCTACTCTACTGATCCTACTAATCCTAATCTTCCAATCGGCGATCGAACCAACCATGGAGGGAATTTCCAAAAAAGAAAAGATGGTTAGGGATCTTCTAGCCAAAGTACAACGAGAACACCCAGGCCAACTTGAACGAGAACACCGGAAAATGATTGTTTGTCACAACCAAGAGATTGCTCGACACCAACAAAAGATTCGTAAGATTCTTGCACGAACCAGCAATCATCCAGTCGTTACCAATGGAATCATCAATCCACCCAGCAATCATCAAGTCGTTCTGAATGTAACCATCAATCCACCTTCCAGGTTATTGAAGAATGATTCAGATTTTGGTGACAATTCCAACAGTGTAGCTTCTGAAATTGCTACGGATCTTCCTGCCATTAAACAGGAACAAAACCCTTAAGTGGAATAGCCCGCCTGGGGTGGATTCCACTTGGAGTTGGAGTTGGGATTTGAGTTGGAGTTGGAGGATTTGGGACGGAGCCCGTTATATGGTGGCAACATGTTGAGAAGATGAAAATAGTCATTTGTGCATAAGTTGTACACAAAATAGTGCTTGTCACGAAAAGAATATGATATCCTTAACCCTAAAATAGTTATTTTATTTGAGGAGTGACGAGATATTGTCTCGAAAGTAAAGGTGTGCGACGCGCGAGGTTTTTAGTAGACACGCGACCTAAAAAGATAGGAAATTTTAAAATAGGGTCGAGAATTTTTAAAATACCGCGCGATAGCCCGCGGGGGGTAGAGAAACAGTTCTCGGACGTGATCTAAATACTGCTAAAACCGATCGACTAATCAATCCATTTGACAAACTAATCAAGAATTGATTCGACCGTATTGTCGACTGCTCTAAATAACGCTAATTTGTAACTACTATCGATGATTATCTAATTTGCTAATGTAATGGACAAATTGATCGATTTGACTCTAAAATGCATTGTTTGCGGTTTCAGTTGGTACCAAATTGTACGAGAAGAAACCTTCAGTCTGACTTATGTAGGTGTTGAGTATGGCGTTGATTCCAACTTTAGCTGTCTGGAAGTTGTACAACAACACGACAAGCTTCAGAATGATCCACCTGTCTCCCATTTCTTCCAGCAACATGTTATCTTTGAGTCCAGGGAACCCACCTTGGATCTGTCTCATCCCCCATTCAGACATCTGCCTAATGCTAGTTGTGTCTCTGTTCACTGTAATAGCATTGCAAACAGTGCGTTTTTTCATTGCTGTGGCCTCTTCGATAGGCATACCCTCAGGTATTTCTACAGGAGCTGTCAGAGGGCTGTATTGACTACTCCTAATAAGGTAGTTGTTTGTAGATAACTTAAACACTGAATCGACAACAACCTTTGCCTTATACAGCTCGTACATGCACTCCATCTTTTCATATAGCCCATAGTCAGCCTGAGTACTGTCATGCCACGACCCAGGAGCGTTCAAGACACAAGCCCGAATCCTACCATCCGTGCAGAAAAGAAAGACACTATTGATGTACTATGTAGCACAAGTCCAACCATTGTAGTATTGGTTCTATTTGGTCCAGTCGCCAGACTGCTGGATATGCAGTTTAAGCCCGTTGCAAGCACCCCACACTCTGTGCGGACCAAGTGCTGGATACTTAGCAGCAATAGCATTGACGTATTGTTGAGTCTCTTCTTCATTTGGCAAGCAAACTTTTGCAGAAGGATGGTCTTGTAATGCAGAAAGAAGGAGTTTGCGTCCAAATTTCAGCCATCTGTACATAGGAGAAGCTGTTAATCTAAAAGCTATAGGAACCACTCTTGCTGCTGATCCTCTGGTTTGGAACCAGAATATGACAAGAGCAACAAGACATCCGGTTGCATCGAACTCTCTCCTTTGAACAAAGTCGTGTTTCGCTTGCTTAAACTTCTGAATCAATCCAGTGTTCTTATCAATAGTGTATGAATTATAGAAAGGCTCAAACAAATCTAGGAGCTCCCTGAATACTACGTGGTTGACTCCACAGCAATTGAGGAGGGCTTGATTGTTGCCAGATCGATAGAGATACATGAAAGCAGATTGGCTGCAACGCTTAATAGCTATCCTAGGAGTTCTACAGTCCCTTCTTTTCTTATCTTCCTCCCCAAGCAGTGGGTTGTTGTAATTGGGGGTAAGTGGTTGTCATAGTAGTATCCAAGCAGTGCTAACTCCAGGGCCATGTTGATTGTCGATTGCCAATTAAAAAAGAAAGAGTGTTTCACGAAAGAGTGTTTCGCGAAAGAGTGTTTCGCGAAAGAGTGTTTCGCGAAAGAGTGTTTGCTTGTGTTTGCTTGATGCAGAGCAACGTGAGTGTTTTAGCGAGGATAGTGAATCAGCAAGCCAATATCAGCAGTTTTAAAATTTTCAACTACCGGCTAGTCTTGAATACTTAACAGGCTTGCTTGCCAAAATAGGCGGGTAGGTGGCACGGGTAGTGATTAAACATACAGCAGTTACTGTTTCTTCTTTATGGATTCCAAAGATTCCAAGTTCCAAATTTGTCAGTTAATAAAAATATTCTTCCGGCCAAAAAATCTATTCGATCTATTCACTTGCGAATATTTTTTATTATCTGGTTTTTTATTCCCTAAATGGTGGTGGGAATCACTCATTAAGTGATTCCTGGCAGTTCTAAACTAATAAAAGACCAAAGTAATAAAAAATATTCACGAGTGAATAGATGAATAAATTTTTTGGTGCACCCAACTGACGAATATTTTTATTAACTGACAGATTTGGAATTTGGAATCTCTAAGTACAAAACAGTAACTGTCTGTTTACGTCTGTTGTTTAATCACTACCCGCGCCACCTACCGGCCTATTTTGGCAAGCAAGCCTGTTAAGTATTCAAGACTGGCCGGCAGTTGAATTTTCAGAATTTTCTATGTACCGTATCGATTGGCTTTGCTGGTAAAATTACTAGTAGTAGATATCCTCGCTAAAACACTCACATTGCTCTCCAGCAGCAAAAAACCACACTCTTTTGCGAAACACTCTTTCTTTCGCGAAACACTCTTTCTTTTCCGAAACACTTAGAATCGACAATCACCATGGCCCTGGAGTTACTAGCACTAATTGGAGAATACTATGAGGACAACTACTTAACCCCCAATTACAACAATCCACTGCTTGGCGAGGAAGATAAGAAAAGAAGGGACCGGAGAACTCCTAGGATTGCAATTATGCGATACAGCCAATCTGCGTTCATGTATCTCTATCGATCTGGAAATGATCAAGCCCTTCTCAACTGCTGTGGAGTTGATCATGTAGTATTCAGAGAGCTCCTAGATTTGTTTGAGCCTTTCTACAATCAATACATGTATGATGAAAAGACTGGATCGATCTGGAAGTTTAAGCATGATTATAGCCAACGTCGAGAGTTTGATGCAACTGGATGTCTTGCTCTTATCTTATTCTGGTTCCGAACCAGAGGATCAGCAGCAAGAGCAGTTGCCATAGCGTTTGGAATTACATCTTCTCCTATGTACAGATGGCTAAAATTTGGACGAAAGCTCCTTCTTTGTGCATTACAAGACCATCCTACTGCAAAAGTTTGCTTGCCAAATGAAGAAGAGACTCAACAATACGTCGATGCTATTGCTGCTAAGTATCCAGCGCTTGGTCCACACAGAGTGTGGGGTGCTTGTGACAGGCTTAAACTGCATATCCAGCAGTCTGGCGACTGGACCAAACAGAACCAATACTACAATGGTTGGACCTGTGCTATGTATGTGAATAGTGTCTTCCTTTTCTGTCCTGATGGGAGGATCCACGCTTGTGTCTTGAATGCTCCTGGTTCTTGGCACGATAGTACTCAAGCTGACTATGGGCTCTATCAAAAGATGCAGCTTATGTATGAGCTGTACAAGGCAAAGGTTGTTGTCGATTCAGCATTTAAGTTATCTGCAAACAACTATCTTCTTAGAAGTAGCCAATACAACCCTACAACAGCTCCTGTAGAAATACCTGACGGTACACCTGTCGAAGAGGCCAGAGCAATGAAACAACGTGCCATTTGCAAGGCTATTACAGTGAACAGACAAGCAACTAGTGTTAGACAGATGTCTGAATGGGGGATGAGACAGATCCAAGGTGGGTTCCCTTGACTCAAAGATAACATGTTGCTGGAAGAAACGGGAGACAGGAGGATCATTCTGAAGCTTGTTGTGTTGTTGTACAACTTCCAGACAGCTAAGGTTGGAATCAACACCATACTCAACACCTACATGAGCCAGACTGAAGGTTTCTTCTCCTATGGATTGGTACCAACTGAAACCGCAAACGACGTATTTTAGTAGAGTTGTCGAATCGATCGATTGAATTGATCGATTCCATCATTCTTAGCAAATTAGATAATAATCAATATTAGTTACGAATTAGCGCAGATTTGATCGACCGATTCCTCATATTTAGAGCAGTTGACAACACGTTCGAATAATTTTGCTCCGGCGCACCTCTCGTGGTTTTTGATCTCTCTTTTAAGGTGTTGCAATAGAGTTTTTCTATTGCCTTTGTAGCCCAAGCTTCTGTCTGGAGTAATGTTGTTGTTGTTGTTGAGTTTCTTAACTAATAATCGATTCTTTTATTTTAACTAACTAACTAACTAATCGATCGATTCGATTCTACCACTACTAACTAATCGATCGATTTGATTCTACTATCGATTCGATTCGTAATCAATTCCTAACTAATCGACGTCAACAAATTGTTGTCACTGCTGCTGCTGTCACTGTCATGATCACTGCTGTAGTCGCGATGCTGGAGACTGTTCACCTTTCTTTTGAGCTTCCCCCCTTCAGCATTAGTAACTTGGGGAGTACTAACTTGGGGAGTAGTAACCTGCGGAGTAACACCAACGGCGCGACTGCGACCGGCGCCACCATTACTAGTAAGTTGAGCAAGGAGTGCCTGCAATATTACCTTCCTCTCTTCATCTGCCCTGTCCTGTCTTCTCTGCGCATCATTCATTTGCTTCTGCTGAAGCTTCAATACTTCAGCAATCATCACCTTGAATTCGTCGTCTCCTCCCTTACGATTGTAGTGTCTCTTTGTCTTGCTAGTAGCTGTCTTGTTACTTTTGTTACTGGTAATGGTGCTGGCGGGCGTCAGCTCTGCTGCTAGCTCTGATACTTCTGACTGTTGGGTGACTTGTTCAGGTTGTGTTGGTTGACCAAGTAGAAGTGGTACCGGTTGAGTTGAAGCATCAGGAGGAGGAGGAGGACGAGGAGGAGGACGAGGAGGAGGAGTAAACTCATCTGTTTCAACGTCATACCTATCTTCTCCATCTGTAATTTCTGATTTAAAGCCTATCAGCCGGAAGAGTTCCTTTGCTTCCTTGATGTCCCATCTCATGTTTGGATTGCCAGTAGGGGCTTTCATCCAGTACAATCGATGGAATTTGTTGCGAATGGAAGTGACATCCCTTCCAGGATACTTCTGAGCATGTAGGGCTCTGACATCATCTCAGTCATCATTTGAAACTGGCATGAAAGCTCTAATGGCAGCAAACATGCTCTCCAACTCGGGCTTGGTGTAGTTGTTGGCGCCGGATTTCCTGCCTCCAGTCGTGGGCATGTTGTTGTTGATTGTTACGATCGATGGTATTGCTGGTGGTGGTGGTGTTTCTGTTTCTTCTTTTTTATGTGACGAGCACCCGAATAAAATCGATTCATCGTGGTCCGAGGAATTCTTGTCTTCTAATAATCTAGCAAGCGCGACAAAAGCAGCAACAGTAGTGGTGTAGGAGGACATCGGTGGTGCCCTGTCTAACGTGCTGGTGGAGAGACGACAAGTCATACTGTTGTTGTTCTTGCATTTGTTCTTTCTTTCCGGATTTTCTTTTCTTTCCGGATTTTTTGGATTGCAATTTTTCAGCTCAGCAAAATTGGCGATGATCACCAAAAATAGCATGCAAGCATGCCGGGCAAAAGAGGTGCAAAGAGGTGCACACATGATTGATTCTTCTGTTGGGTGACTGAAATATTGGATTTTTCGATTTTAGTGATTCCGTTCGAGTTTATTCTGTTTTTATTCAGTTAATAAAAATTTAGAAGTCGATGCAGCCTCGACTTCTAGATTATATTCAATACTTAATATATCTATGTACAAAGTGAATAAATTTATTCCTTTGGTCGCAAAATTTTATTAGTTTGGAACTGCCGGGAATCACTCAATATTATGTGGACGTATTACGGTACGTACCTTCGGTATGCTGGCCGGCTTTTTGTGCACTCGTAATGGTTACTTCGTATTTCCGTTGCATTGATTTATTTTTGGCGCGAGTACGAGCTACGATCGCCCGCAGATACGTTGAAAACGAAAGCGATCGTGATGGAAATGCCGTTGCTGAAAGGCGATTCACGTCTGATCGCTTTACGGTACGGTTGTACCGGTACGTTTCAAAAAGTTGGTTTTGAAACTACGGAACCAATCGGAGGAAATTTTGGTTGTAACTGTAATCTTACTCGTACTGTACTCGTGGGATTTACATAGTACGTTGTATCAGCGCTATAATTGAATCGGACGAAATTAATCCACGGTCCCGGGCCGTTCTTGTATTACCTAAGCACTTAGTTCGTATTTTACGGTAGCGTGAGGCACGTTGTTGACACTTCTTCGACCACGACTTGCAGGAGAACCCGTCGTCATGACGGGGTTCGACCCGGCATACATTATTTTGGTTTCTTCACACACTACGCGTACGAGTACGAGTACGAGTAAGATTACTCGCACTTCACCCAAGACTACAGTAAAATTACGGTACAATACAGGCACAAAGAGTATTGTCAGTCAACGAAACGACAACAAAGACTGAATCATAACAATAATAATAGAAAAGTTTGTTTGACTCGAGGATCAATCATTCCACAGAGCGAACTCATACGACCTTGACAATGTGTCGAAACGATGATACGCCTTCCGCGAAGGTTATTCCCAAGTACCTGAAGCGAGCTTCTTCAAGCGAGGATTCTGCAACGGATTGTGCAGAGGAGCTGCATAACAGCAAAAAAGCGAGAGAATTCCAAATAACACAGCTAGTGGCGGGAGCTCCTGAAAGTAAAAGCATTCGCAAAGTCCGCAAACCAACTGTAACGTTTTCCTCAGAGATCGACGTGTTTGAAATATCGCGACCGACGGTAGAAGAAAAGAAATACATGCACATGACCAGGGAAGACCAAAAACTGATTATTCTGGAAATATCAGACGCCTTGCGTCGCTTTGCCTCCTATGAACAACAACAACAACAACAACAAGGGCATTGTTCGTGCGATGAGCATGAAAACGACCTAAAGGAACTAGGGCTCGAGCGTATTGTCGAACAACAATGCTCGGATCGAATAGATCGAGTGAAATCCGCCATCTGCGTGATTCTTCAACACCAACGACATTCGCAGCAATCACGCAATGCTTCCGAGAAACAGCAGACGCACGCTATGACCGAAAGCTGGCTTCAGAAACACTATCGCCCATTCTCGCAATTATCTGCCAAGCTAGCAAGAAGCAGAGGTCTCAGAGACCAGGAAATGGCTCCATCTCTGTTCCCTAGACAAATCATCATGGCAAGATAGTTGGCAAATCTTGAGATGCAAGGGGAAGGCATGGTCGGGGTACTACGACAAGCGACGAATAGCGCTGGGGATCATATTCTGAAGGAATGATTCAAATCCTGCCTCTAGCGCGCTAGCTACACGTACCGTACTAAACTTAGAATAGAATTAAAAAGAATGATAACTACGAAGTACGGAGTAATTTTTATAGCAAGCAACAAATTCCGTCCAATCTTGAATTGATCGCTCAGGAATTATGGTAGCTATTCGTATGAATGGCCTGGGTGAAACTGCAATGTTCCGTGTTTATCCATGAACACTTTCGTCCACTACGATACACTTCCGTGCACTACGATAATTCTCCCTTTCTGAACAGAGCGTTGTAACGATCCAATAGACGCCGCTGTTGCTTGTCGAGACGCGAGGGCCCAAGGAAAGGCAGAAATAGGTCTCCAACCTTGTCGTTGTGACCATTGCCCTCTACACTACTATCAGCTTTCAGTGGACTGGAATAACCCCGTTCGGTTTGCAATTCGTTCACGTAACCGGCGACAAAGACCGCATTGCTATCTTTATCTTCTTGCAGGGTTGGCCGATCGTCGTCGGTAGTAGTCGCTTGCTTGCAGAGAAAACGGCGAAGTGTTTCTGCCTGTACGCAGCGCTCCCATGTTTTCTCCCTGCGAGGATTGTAACCACGGCGTTGAGATTTCGAACACCGACGAATGGAATCTTTTGCTTCGTTGATCAAGTCCGAGGCTTCCTTGTCGATGACATTCATCGTCATGTCGTAATCCAAGGAAATCCCGGACAGCAAATCTACAAACCCCGTCGAATCACAAAACATCGGGACCGATGTATCCTTCCTGCTGCTGCTGCTGCTGCGCGTTCTTTCGTTCGGCGCATTGGTATCTTGGTCGTCGTATCCGTCCCTTTCGCCAATGTCTCTTCGTTTCCTACGACTCAGACGAATAGAAGGAGAACTCGGAGTAACTTGTCGTCGTAGCTTGTAATTCAATTCGGAATCATTGGTAACGAATGCCATGGACGACCAATGTATCGTCACATTATTGTTGTTTGACGATTCGCCATCGTTTTGGAAGGACGATGCGATGATGTGATTCGATTCCTTCACGAGGACGTCGTCGGCTCGTTGCCGAACGCCCGAAAACAGGGTAACGAGGTTGACACGAAAAATGTCGTTGTTGCGGTCGCCGTTGCTGTCATCGTTGTTGCGGTTGGCCAACAGCGAAGGCGCCACTTCCCGCCCGATTCCGTCGAAATAATACCGGCTCGAGCACGCAAATTTGGCGCTGCCGTGATCCCACACTACCACTGCGTTGGGAACTTTGTATTTGTGGCAAAAACGGGCTACTCTGTGCTGCAGTTCCACCGCATTCCATTCGAATTTCCCGATCCCCCGAACATTGTTTCCGTCAATCAGCAACACCGAAGGATTGTTTTCGTGGTCTTGGTTCCTGCCCGCCCAATCGACGAATCGATCGTGGGATTTGTTCGTCGTTTTCCGTCGTTTTGTTTGTTGGAGGGGAAATGACGGAATAGGTGCTACGATCCAAAGTGTCAAAAACAGCAAACGTATCTTTCGACTTTTAAAATTGAGGATGTTCATAATGCAATCGTCGTTTTGGACTGAATTGTCGATGGGTCACTGCTGATAGGTATGTACGTATTGAGGTACCTAATTCATAATGCAAACAAGGCTCGCGCATGAATTGACTTAGAACGAGATGGGAACTTTGACAAAGTGTGGTGATGGGTGATGGGTGACGGGTGATGATCGGAATTAAGGTTAAGGATATTGCAATTACCGCGATACTAAAAAAATACATGGAAACACAACAAAAGGACAACGAAAGATCATAACAAGCAAAATCTCCACATATGTTGGAAAATTCAATCTACTGAAAGTTATTATTGACAAACTGATCTTCTAGAGGACCTATTCTCTGAGAACCAGGGTGATTGATGTCATTTGCATTAGCTCGGTTTGATGATTTAGGCGCTCAAAATAATTTTCCAACATAGTCGTTTCATCAGTGTACGAAAACACAGAAAGAAAGAAAGATGGCTAAGGAAGCAAAAGAGAATGCCGACAAGAAAGGCAATGAAATTAGATCAGATGAAGAAAGCATCGACCCAAAACCAAAGAAAACACAAGGAAAGCTCAATAAAAAGAAGAAGAAACATCGCGATTATGGGGAAAGAACAAAATTCACCGGGCTAACCGAAGAAATCAAGAATGATGCATTCACATACTATGGAGGAAATTGAGCAAAACAATGGCTGAAGTCAAGACAAGCATTCATCACATACGCAGGAGGCAAATATGGGCAAAACGCAATGGCTTCCCTACTGAACGGACGGCACACCATAGTGACTGTTGAAGAACCAACCAGATACACCAAGGAACAACTAGCAGCATTAGACCCATATGACACAAAAGAATGGGAACTCAACTTCAAAGAGTATTGAAGCACAAAGAAAGAACTCAAAACATACCTTGGACACCTATTCAACAAACTATGGGGACAATGCAACCTGCCCATGCAGAACAAGATCAAGTCTAATAAGAATTGGACCAAGATACAGCAATCTGGAAACGTCTACGAACTGCTTTCCATCATTGACTTCATCCTACCGGTGACCAAGAACAGTACAGTGCAGTACAAGCCTTCCTCACCAACAAGAAATTTCACAACCTACAGCAACATGATGACCAACCACTATCAGAATACTACCATGAATTCAAAATGCTTGTAAAGGTCGCGGAACACCAAGGGAATGAATATTGTCCCGTAAACATCATAAAGGAGATCATCGATGAATCCAAGACACTCAAGGCAATGAAAACTGAGGAGATACCACCTGAGCAACAACAAGAAATCAAAGCAAAAGCGCGTGAGAGATACCTTGCTATAGTATTCATGATGAACTCCAATGACTGCAAATACGGGACATACAAGGATAGCGTGGCAAACAAATACTTACAAGGGTACAATAAATACCCAATGACCGTGCTCAACGCAAAAGCAATCCTCGACCAGTATAAATACAAGCCAAGAAAGACTGGAAGAGACAAGAAACAAACAATTACCGGACAGAGTCACGTAAGCAGAGGAGAAACGCCATCACAAGATGACGAGACCAAATCAGAGGAACCTGAAATGGAAGGAAACCAGACCTACACTAGTAACCCCCGGCACCAACACCTGACATGCTATTGATGCGGCCAAACCAGACATAACGTCCCTGTGTGCAAGGAAACCACCAAGAAAGACAGAAAATCTATTGATGACTCACCAGGAGATAAGAACCAAGTCAGAGCCACCACCATGGTAATGAACTAATCTGATAAGGAGGACAGCAGTGTGAATCCGGGAGGTCTTGACAGCGATTCAGACCAAGATGACAGTAGTGGGTTGGACAACTATCTTGATGATGACAAGGATGCCTATAAAGTTGGATGGACGTTTGCAACTTCAGGGAAATCAGTCATTATTGAGGATCTCAGAACCAAACACCACCACACGTTCAATCAAACAAAGAAAGGAACACTCAACAAATACTGGATCCTGCTGAATAATCAATCAACTGTACACGTCTTCTGTACCAAAGATTTCCTGACCAACATCAGAGAGGCAGACAACGAACTACATCTCTACATCAATGCCAGAATGACAGTAATAACACTGATTGGAGACTTACCAGGATTTGGACCGGTGTGGTATCATGAAGATGGAATCGCAAACATACTATCCTTCAATGGGGTAGCAACGACACATGACTACAGAGTCGAATTTGACAACCAAGCCATAGGGAACCACTTTAGGGGAACAGACCCCATCGGCAACATAAAAGAAATTCAGACCATCTTCAAAAGGACTATACTATTGGGACAGCTCACATCTGTTCCACACACCAAAACAACAGAACATGGTGATATCAACACCAAAACTCTTCTATAATGAAGGAATAACACTAATTGAAACAGTGGAAGGAAATAAAGCGCTATATACCAACCGGGACGTACTCCGAGCAGAGCAAGCACGAAAATTCCAACGGACAGCCGGACACCTGAGTACCAAACAACTTCTTCAGATCACACAAAAGAATCAGCTAATCAATTGTCCAGTCACGCCAGGCGATATCAGGCTTATGAATAAAATTCTGGGTCCCAGCATTGCGGGACTAAAAGGGAAAACCACGCGACAAAAGAAACAAACCGTAGAGCCAGAAATAATACCAATGCCAGAACACATACGGGAACAATATATGTCGATCAGGCTGGTGATTGGCGTTATGTATATCAACGACACCCCATTCCTCAACAGTATATTGCGCAACATTCACTATGGAGCATGCCTACCACTACCAAAAATGACACTTGGGGACATATCAGAAGTCCTACAACAGATCGTAGGATACTACACGAAAAGAAATTTTGAAATCACTACGATACTTGCAGATGGACAGTTCAAGGGATTACAACACAATCTCGCAAAACAACAGATTACACTCAATATAGTATCCAAAGATGAACATGTCCCTGAGATCAAACGATACAACAGAACACTAAAAGAAAGATGCAGGTGCGTATACAGTGAGCTCCCGTTCAAGCGATTGCCCAAACGAATGGTGGTGGAAATGGTCCGCACATCATCTTCTATCAAAACACCTTCCCATGGGCTGGAGGAGTATCAAACACTATTGCACCAACTACTATTGTCACGGGAATGGCCCCTGACTATAACCTACATTTCCATACACCATTTGGCACATATGTACAAACACGCAATGAAACTAACAACACTATGTGCTCTCATACTACTGGAGCAATCACAATGGGACCAACACAAAACTTCCAAGGAGGCATGAATTTCTTCAGCCTCGCATCCGGTTGGATCCTATCTCGAAGCTCCAATGACTACACCATCTGTCCAATGCCCAACGATGCAATCTGCTGCATTGAACACATTGCCTGCCACAATCCCATTGGCCTCCACTTCCACAAACAGAATAGCCAACCTTACGACAGTGACTCTGAGCCGAATATTGAGAACGACCCAGCGCCGGCACCTACTACACTCGATCCCAACCCTGCAAGAGTGACCCCACCAAATCCAAAACACGACGACTCTGACACCAACGCAACCACCTCAACCAGTGAAGACAGTGAGCCAACAGACGAAGACAATGACCCAACGGACAAAACGGACAATCCCGAAGCTACAGGAGTGGACACGGAAGACGAAGACGCTACCAGAGGGGACAACCACACGCCTACAGGAGTGGAGAACAACAATAACAACCCCGAGGACGATACCGGACAAGCCGGAGATAACAACACAGACAATGACAATGTATCCATAGGGAACACACCAACTGCAACAACACCACGATCCTCATACGGACGCAGAATCACAAGGGGCACAAGCCGACCCACCATGGATGACCAATTTGAATATCAATATGTACAGAGTATCCATTAATCGTTCTGTACGCACAGCGACGTACAAATCGCTCATTTTTGAGGGGCTAAACGAAAGTCTTAACTCTATCGGATTTCAAATCCGACTTGATATTCTTATTCCTCGTGAAAAACTGTCTTAGAAAATACTTTGTCCCAGGTCCCTACTTGGTATTTTGGCTGAGCTATTGGCAACCGAAGCTCTATTACACTTGCTTTTTTTTCCGGTGTGCGTACAAACTCCAAAATTCCACATCACCATGGGGAAAAATTATGACCGGCCGCTGCACTCCACCAATCTAGCATCCAAGCACATCGCTGTCACCGCCATCAACAGAGCTACAATACAGTAGAAGAGCAGACTAATTTGTCAGAAAATCAAGGAAATACGGACTGACTTGCTATTTCGGAATTGTTCCGTCATGGGACGAAACGTCACAAACAATGAGGATTGCTCTCCAGCAGGCCTCTGGTCCACTAATGAGTAATCCAAGTACATTGACGGCATATTCATGACAAGAGCTATAATCCAGTGGAAGAGGGGTCTGGTTTGCTTGAAAGTCAAGGAGATACAACCTATTTTGGTTATTTGGACCGGGGCCAAATGAACAACAACAACAACAACAACAACAACATTGCAGCGAATCCACCAAGCGAGCTCCAGGATCGTTCGACGCCACCAATCGAAGTACCCAGTCCTCTTCGACTATCAAATACCTACAAGTCACAAAAAGAAGGGACTGATTCCTCCAGATATCAAGGAGATACGACCTATTTTGGTGATTTGGACCAGGGACAAATTAACAACAACTAGAACTAGAACAACACTGCAGCGAATCCACCAAGCGAGCTCCAGGATCGTTCGATGCCACCAATCAAAGTACCCAGTCCTCTTCGAATATCAAATGCCTACAAGCCACAAAAAGAAGGGACTGATTCCTCGAGATATAAAGGAGATATGACCTATTTTGATGATTTGGACCGGGGCCAAATGAACAACAACAACAACAACAACAACAACATTGCAGCGAATCCACCAAGCGAGCTCCAGGATCGTTTGACGCCACCAATCGAAGTACTCAGTCCTCTTTGACTATCAAATACTTACAAGCCACAAAAAGAAGGGACTGATTCCTCCAGATATCAAGGAGATACGACCTATTTTGGTGATTTGGACCAGGGACAAATGAACAACAACAGGAGCAACAACAACACTGCAGCGAATCCACCAAGCGAGCTCCAGGATCAATCGATGCCTCCAATCGAAGTATCCGGCCTTCTTCTACTATTAAATATCTATTAGCCACAAAAAGAAGGGAGTAATGCCTCAAGATATCAAGGAGATACGGCCTATTTTGGTGCTTTGTTGGACCGGGGACAAGTGAACAAAAACAACAACAACAACAACAACAACAACACTGCAGCGAATCCACCAAGCGAGCTCCAGGATCAATCGATGCTGCCAATCGAAGTATCCGGCCTTCTTCAACTATCAGATACATATTAGCCACCACAAAAAGAAGGGACGGATTCCTCCAGATATCAAGGAGATACAGCCTATTTTGGTTATTTGGACGGGGGACAAATGGCCAACAACAACAATGCAGCAAGTCCACCGGGTGAAGAACAACTACAAAAAGGAAGCAAAGAAACAGAAGACTAAGTACAGCAATGACGACGGCATTGCTGGTGATGATGGTGGTGGTGCTGTTGTTGTTGTTGTTGTTGTTGCCATCATCGTTGTCATTGTTGTTGTTGTTGTTGTTGTTGCCGTCCACAGATGAATCATGAGGATTCGATTGCAACCTTGACCTTGACGACAGCAAGTATTGCTTCAAATTCACCACTCCTTGCTATTTGTGTGGAAACGGCATGGGATTTTGTTGGAGTCTTTGGTGTTTTCTAGGTGGGGGCGACAACGACGACGACGACAACGAGGGAAACTCAAAAAGAAGACAACGAAAATCACGATTCGATTGCAACCTTGACCTCGATGACAGCAAGTATTGCTTCAAATTCACCCCTCCTTTCTATTTGTGTGGAAACAACATGGGATTTTGTTGGAGTCTTTGATGGGGGTGAAGTCGTCTCGTCTCAAAATTGCAAAACACAATGGACCCGATGTATGAAAATTGGCCGATTTCTGACAAAATTAGCCAAAAATACCCAACTTAAGTACTAAAAAGCCCTTCTCTGTGTTATTTCACACTAGTATGAGTGATAGAGTGTTACTTTAGTTGAGAATGATGCCCTTTTATTGACTCCACTTGCAAGAACTTGGATGACGATGGTGTCATCAGGTACCAAAAAACCCAAAAATTCAAAAAAAGTTTGTACGCGCGTCAACGTATTTTTCCAGAACGATTAAGGGATAATCAACCCAACCAGTGGGGACAGGATTGAACCAATCACATCAAGCAACAAACGACAGAACAGTAAAAAGGCACTGAAGTTCATCAACAAAGAATTGAAGCGAGACACCACTATTGAGAATTGGATACTGGCACAATATAGTCTACAAGCTGGACTGAAGAAGTTTGGAGAAGAAGGAATGAGAGCAATAATGAAAGAACTCAAACAGATGATAAACCGAGAAGTTTTTGGAGAAATCCCATACAAATTGATCACACAGGAAGACAAAAAACAGGCACTACCCATCCTACTATTCCTCTCCACCAAACGGGATAACACTGTCAAAGGACGCGCATGTGCAGATGGACGCCAACAGAAGATATGGACCCAGAAGGAGGACATATCATTGCCAACAGTGGCACCTGAGGCGCTATTCTACACCCTAATGATTGATGCAATGGAAGGCAGAGATGTGGCAACTTGTGACCTACCAGGACACTTCCTACAAACAGGTATGGAGGAAAGGCTAATACTCTGACTGGATGGAGCGTTGGCCAAACTGCTAGTCAAGATAGATCGGAAACGATGGAAGCCATACCTCAAATGTGAAGGAAGAAAACCAGTCATATATGTGATATGCCCAAAGGCTATATATGGAACAATCACAGCCGCCCTACTATCATACAAGAAGCTAATTGGACTCTTAACGGATTGGGGATACGAAATGAACCCATATGAGCCATGCTGCTGGAAGAACATAGTCAAAGGAAACCAAATGACCCTGGTATTTCATGTGGACAATATGAAGATAAGCCACGTGGATCAAGAAGCTGTATCAGGGCTCATCAGGCAACTGGAAGGTATATACGCCAAACTGGATCCCATGACAGTGCAACGTGGAAAAGTGCACCAATATCTCGGAATGACTATTGATTTCCAAACTGAAGGAGAAGTACAGATAAGTATGTATGATTACATAAAGAAAATGATTGACAAACTGCCAGAGGAAATGATTGGAACAAAACTAACGGGGGCGGCCGAACACCTATTCAAGACAGATATCAAGGAGGCCGAGAACATGCTTGACAGCAACAAGAAGGACGTATTCCACTTGATTACAGTACAGGGACTATTCCTGAGCAAACGAGGACAACCCAACCTACAAACACCAATATCATTCTTGTGTACGCGGGTACATAAGCCAGATATACACAATTGGAAGAAACTGACACACGCAATGAAGTACCTACAAGGCACAGCATATCTACCACTCATCCTACGTACAGATGGATCAGAATAAAAAAATATACATCAACGGGGCACATGCTGTACACGCAGACATGAAAGAACATGCAGGTGTATATGCAACAGAAGGAACTGGAGCAGTATATTCGTCATCAACAAAGAACAAAATTGAACACAGTGAGCTCAACAGAAACAGAAATTGTTTGCACAGGTGAAGAGCTTCCAAAGCATATATGGTACAGGGATTTTTGTATTGCCCAAGGAGGGAATAGCAAGGAAGATATACTGTACCAAGATAACAACAGTGCAATCCTATTGGAGAAGAATGGGAGAATGTCATGCCGTAAAGGATCAAAACTATTGCAATAAGATACTTCTTCGCTGCAGATTGAAGTAAGAAAAAGGAATTCCACATTGAGTATTGCCCAACGGGAGAGATGATTGCAGATTACTTTGTCCGATAACTGTCCCGCGACCCTTTTTTTTTTCGTCGCAAGGTACTTTCGCAACCCTTGCTTGTGTGTAATTTTAACACGAGCCCCCCCTGTGATTCAGTAGCTTCGTATCATACTCATTTTTCCAACTCTCAATCCCTGGTTCGCAATCACTTTTTTCCTTGGGTCATGAATAATTATTATTAATTTTTAATACAACCTACCCATACGTTTGCGAATCACACCTACTAAAATCAAATACGCAAGGTCCGTCCAAGATGACTCACAACCGAGCCCCCCCGTGATTCGGTAGCTTCGTATCATACTCATTTTTCTAACTCTCAATCCCTGGTTCGTGATTATTTTTTTCCTTGGGTCATGAATAATTATTATTAATTTTTAATATCCTACCCGTACGTTCGCAAATCACACCTACTAAAATTAAATACGCAAGGTCATGACTCACAACCAGTAAAATTTAACATTAGTGCTCGCAACACACAACCCTTAAAATGTATCTCCATTGCTCGCGACACACTACCCTTATAATTTAATATTTGTGCTCGCGACACACAACCCTTAAAATTTAATATCATCGCTTGCGACTACCTACCACTACAGTTGAATTTTTTGGGTCAAGAATTTGTCTAGTAGTATCATATGCAAAATATGTATGATAGGTATGAGTACTCCTTTCTGTGCATTTTAATCATTTGTGTCACACAATGTACCATTTATTGCAACGGTATGCAATGTATGTAGAATATCTACCTTTTACCCTAATCACTCTCCCCGAAGATTTACCCATGTCGTACTAGGTGTGAACCCACCCGCGTTGTTGTCAAATTCGTGAATGGACTGACACCACAATGAACAGTAACGATTCTGAAAACAATGCCTAAACTTCCTCCATTCCACCAAGCAATTGCATCAATACAGGATCAATATAGTTGTCATCCTCATTTTCCTCTTCAGCAAGACTACTGGCAACAGTGCCACCATCTTTTGATACAGTATCGGTAGGGTTTTTTTCTGACTTGAATCTTTCCAGCATCATTTTCTCCAAATTTTTACCCGTTTCCGGATCTTCTCTTAACGTTTGTACCCTCTTGCACAATCTAGTGAACACTTGCCTTGTTCCGCTGTTCTGTTCTGTTTGATCATTCCGTTTTGTCATTCCGTTTCATCCCTTTGTCCTTCTTATGTCCTTTTGTTGGTTTGTTGTTCCTGAAGAATAAAAATAAGAGAAAGAAAGATCAGAAGCAAATAGAATCTCCAACAAATTGCTGTCATTGTCACTCACTACTGTTTCTCGTTGTTTTCTTTCATTGCCGATCCGTTGTTTCTGTGCTCTTCATTTTTTTTAAATACCGTGCCAACCAAGAAGGATGTGTTGCTTTTTGTGTGATTTTGATTTGGGGTATGTACAGTTTTCCGTGTGTGTACAGTTTTTTTTGGTGAACTTTTCTGTTGATCCGTTCTGTCGTTCTGTCCCATTGTTCCGTTCCATTGTTCCGTTCTGTTTCATTGGTTGTTCTGTTTTAAGTGCCCTCCTTTCTTTCGTTGGTTTATTTGATTGTTGTTCTGTTTCAATAAAAATAAAAATGAAAGAAAGAAAGATCAGAAACAAATAGTATCTCCAACAAATTGCGTCATTGTCACTCACTGCTGTTGTTCTGTTGTTCCATTCTGTCATTCCTTTTTTTTTAATTCGTTGTTCCATTTTGAGTGTCATTCTTTCCCTCGTTGGTTTGTTTGATTGTTGTTCCATTTCAATAAAAATAAAAATAAAAATAAAAGAAAGAAAGATCAGAAACAAATATAATCTCCAATGAATTGCTATTATTGTCACTGACTAGTGTTTCTTCTTTGTTGTTCGGTTGTTGGGTTGTTCCGTTGTTCTGTTGTTTGTGACTGTCGGACAACATTCATTTTCCCTGCTTCAAAAAAAACTGTGCCAACCAAGAAGCATGTGTTGCGTTTTGTGTGGTGGTTCCGTGTGTATGCAGTTTTTCTTGTGTGTGTGGTTTTGTGTGTGTTGTGTGTGCTATGCACCCTGACTTCTTCCATGTGCCTGGCTTGTGCACGGCCTTTATTTTCTATATAAGTAAAGCATGTACGAGTGCACGCCACCCCTCCCGTGCCATGAGTTTTTCAAAGAGGAAATTGTGATTACACAAAGGTTATGTATCTAAATCCCCAACCTATCTGTAGAATCTGGTAGCCAGTCAGTGGTTCGAAACTCCCTTGGGTCAGTAAGGTGCCTATCTACGTACACTTTTTGCACAGTACCCAACTATGCACCTTTTTGCATACAATATTAGCTACAACTAGTAGTACTGGTAATATCTGCACCATTCTTTTGTCTGAGAATAATAAAAAAACAGCACCTCCATTTCAACTAAACAACTTATGAATTATTTTCATTTGACACTCATTAAAGTGCGTTTTTGGTGATTGGATTATACAAAGTAGTAAATGTTCTTCCTATTATGGACTTGACCTCATACTTTGCCTGTCATTACCCAATAAGTCATTTTGTGCCCTGGATTTGCACCAATAATATTCTCTTGTGTGCCATTTGGAGAGACAAACCACAACAGTTTCAGCAATCTGTGGGGCAATATTGTTACCAATATGCATCATAGGAGTCAAGAAAAAATTATTCATGGCCTGGACCGGATACTGTGTAAGTCATTACCCAATAAGTCAGTTTGTGCCCTGGATTTGCAACAAAAATACCCTCTTGTGTGTCATTTGGAGACACAAACCACAACATTTTTAGCATTATGTGTGGCAATGTTGTTCCCAATATGCATCAGATGAGTCATGAGAAATATATTCATGCATGGCACCAAAAACTTTGAGAGTCATTACCCAATATTTTCCCTCCAAATCCAGTACCCAAATGCACTCATTAGTTTGTGACACACCAACCACCACATATAACTCACTTCTGTTTCTTTCGTCTTTCATCTTATCCATAACAGGGAACAACATTCATTGACTAATCACCCAAAATATCTGATTTTCTAATTTTTAATTGCAAATTAGTGTGTATTTTCCCTCCAAATCCAGTACCCAAATGCACTCATTAGTTTGTGACACACCAAACATCACAAATAACTCACTTCTGTTTCTTTCATGATTCATCTTATCCATTACAGGAACAATATTCATGGACTAATCACCAAAAATATCTGATTTTCTAATTTCTAATTGCAAATTAGTGTGTATTTTTCCTCCAAATCCAGGACCCAAATGCACTCATTAGGTGGTGACACACAACCTATCAAAGATAACTCACTTCTGTTTCTTTCATCATTCATCTTATCCATGATATGAACAATATTCATGGACTAATCACCAAAATATCTGATTTTCTAATTTTTAATTGCAAATTAGTGTGTATTTTTCCTCCAAATCCAGTACCCAAATGCACTCATAAGGTGGTGACACACAAAGTATCAAAGATAACTAACTTCTATTTCTTTCATGATTCATCTTATCCATAACAGGAACAATGTTCACGGACTAATCACACAAAATATCAGATTTTCTATTTTCGAATTGCAAATTATTGTGTATTTTTCCTCCAAATCCAGGACCCAACTGCACTCATTAGGTGGTGACACACAAACTATGACAGATAAGTCACTTCTGTTTCTTTCATCATTCATCTTATCCATTACAGGAACAATATTCATTGACTAATCACTAAAAATATCTGATTTTTTACTTTATAATTGCAAATTAGTGTGTATTTTTCCTCCAAATCCAGGACCCAAATGCACTCATAAGGTGGTGACACACAAACTATCAAAGATAACTAACTTCTGTTTCTTTCATGATTCATCTTATCCATAGCAGCAACAATATCCACGGACTAATCACACAAAATATCAGATTTTCTAATTTCTAATTGCAAATTATTGTGTATTTTTCCTCCAAATCCAGGACCCAACTGCACTCATTAGGTGGTCACACACAAAGTATCAAAGATAAGTCACTTCTGTTTCTTTCATGATTCATCTTATCCATTACAGGAACAATATTCATTGACTAATCACTAAAAATATCTGATTTTTAAATTTTTAATTGCAAATTTGAGATTTTCCAACCACTTCTTTAACACTCAGTAACATTCATTTTGAGATTTCAAATTTAAACATGCTTCAAACACAAAGCCTGCAACGCCGTTCCGGTTAGAGAATTCTGAAACGCCGTTCCATGATTGTTGACATGAATTGTACAAAAAAATGTTTCACCACCCCAACAGAAGTCATTACTATCATACCTACATTACTACTACTACTAGTATCATAATACAAACGGACACATATCTACGAAAAGAGCATGTTTTGGAATGCCGTTCAAAAAAAAGGAAAAAAGGGATAATGGTGGTGAAATCGTGTAGGAAGGTAGTGCTGTAGATTTCTACGCAAATTTGTTACCAGAAATTATCTAGTACGAAAACAGTGTAGAAAGCTACTGCTTTATATTTCTACGCAAATTCGTCACCAGAAATTATCTAGTACAAAGATTGTGTAGGAATCTACTGCTATAGATAGCTACAAAAATTCGTTACCATAAATTATCTAGTAAGAAAATTGTGTAGAAATATTAAATTCCTTTCGTGTCCAAAAGTACCAAAGCTACACGACGCCAGTTATTCTATTCGTACAAATCAATGAGTCCCGCATCAACCAAGTAATCGATTCCCACGGCATATTGATTCCCACGGCGCATCGATTCCCATTGCGCACTAGCGATGAGCAATCTCTGTTTTCTAATATTGCCCTTGTTCTTCGCTTTGATTCCGAAAAGTATCACACGACCTACGGGAGCAATTCCGGATTCTATTGATAAACATATCATAGGATCTTCCTAACGGAACAAGAGAAGAAAACTGTTGGTGTGTGCTTCTCACACAATATATATACATACAGATATATACAGTCAACGACCAATGCATGTACGGAAATAATCAGTGAGTAATCTCATCACTACGCAACAGCAGTTGCAACGTATTTCATCTCAATAAAAGAGACATCTTGCATTTCAGCAAGATTTCACTTTATCTCATACTTTTAACATTCAACTGATTTATATCCCAAAATTCACACTAGTTGCTACCAACAACCTGTAATCTACATTACTAAGGTCTCTCTTGCTGTATCTGAACAAGTTCACAGTAAGAAGAGATCTGGCGTTTCCATAGTCTCGCCTGTAGTCCAATTATCCGTTGTCGAAAGTATCCAATCACAATTGCCACATGTAGAGTACAATTGTTTGTCTACTAACACACTAACGCAGCGTTGCTGTTCTTCAGAAGCCTTTGAATCAGACTCTCAGCAGACTGGATTCAGAAGGAAAATAATAAGAAAGCTACTGTTGTAGAGTGCTACGGAAATTTGTTACTACTTTCGTAGAAACTATCTAGTACAAAAATGATGTAGAAAGCTACTGTCGTAGAATGCTAGGCAAATTCGTTACCAGAAATTATCTAGTACAAAAATTAGTGTAGAAAGCTACTGCTGTAGAATGCTACGGAAATTTGTTACCAGAAATTATCTAGTACAAAAATTGTGTAGAAAGCTACTGTCATAGAATGCTACGGAAATTCGTTACCAGAAATTATCTAGTACAAAAATTATGTAGAAACCTACTGGCGTAGAATGCTACGCAAATCCGTTACCAGAAAGTATCTAGTACAAAAATTGTGTAGAAAGCTACTGTAGTAGAAAGCTACGCAAATACATTACCAGTAATTATCTAGTACTGAAAAGCGTGTAGAAAGCTACTTCTGTAGAATGCTACGCAAATTCCTTACCAGTAAAATCACTGTCACACATGAACCACCGGTACATGAAAGATCTTACTGTATCACAAGTTGAGAACATTAACTAAAAAAAGTAAGGGCATTATTCGCGCAGTCGCGCGCGATTCAAATTGTACTTATTGTTCTCAACTTAATTAAGAAAATTGATGTATTCTTTATTATTCTAGTATTCAAAAGAATTATTCTTTATTATTCTATATTCAGTGAATTAGATCTCATCGGTTAAGTATTGAATTTTTTTTTCAAACACACACAGCGAAAAGTAAAATCTCTCTCTCTCTCTCTCTCACACACACACACACGCACACACACAGCGAAAAGTGATTTTACAGTGTGGTTTTACAGTGTGGTTTTACAGTGTGGTTTTACAGTGTGATTTTACAGTGTGATCTTTTTTTTTTTTCGGATGCAAAAACTACACTTTCCCTTCATAAACTTACCGAACTTATCTTGAGCAGAGTTGATTTACCGTACTTGTATGATAAAGCACTCTGTCTGAGAATGTGGGATCCCACTGAACTGATCAGCAATGATCACTAGGCAGGGAATTCAGGTTCGAGATAATTTAATCCGAAATAACTGCCTTGGCTGAAAAAAGAATTGGACGGCATTGGACAAGAGAGGAATTGCTGGATAGATATTGATGTTTGGGTGCACACAAACATATACGTCTTGAAAGCAAGAAATCTGCATCCATTGCCTATATATCAACAGGATCAAGATCCAGTTTTTTGTGACAAAGGAGTAAGAAGTCTGCAAATCTACGGCAGCACCACCAACAATAATTTCTTCCCTGGTGCGTCAACCGGCAACAACAAATCATCGGTAAACGACAACAACGAATCTGTGGCAAACGGTACGAATGAGAGAGAGAGAGAGAGAGAGAGAGAGACAATGATGCCTACATCCTACATTGCCAATGATGTATTCCTAAATTCTGTTTTTCTTGTGATTTTCATAGGGCCAGAACAGGAACAACGGATATCAACCAATTGTTGGTATCAACAAATCAACGGTACTATCCTCAACGAATCGACCGTATCAACAAATTGACCATATCAATGAATCAACAAATCAACAGCATCAACAACGGGAGCAGACGGCAACACAGGTGACCCGCAACACGGCAACAGGGTAGGTTAGCATGTAACTTATATTATTCTGTTGTTATTATTTTCTCTACATCAATAGATACTCACCCCATTTTGTTAAATTACCATATATTGTTATAGATCCGCAACAGCAACAACGATCAAAACGAATCCACAGGATGAATCAACAGCAACAAATCAACAACAGCGATCCAACCGCAAAACACCGCTGCTGGCTGCTGGCATCCTGCTGCTTGAAACGCTGCCCAGAACGCTGCTTGCTGGCTTCCTGGTGCTCCGCTGCAAACGCCGATACTTGCTGCTGGCTTCCTGCTGCTGCTCCTCCAAAACGCCACTCCGCCAGTCGCTGTTGCTGTTGCCCTCGCTAGTTCGCTGTTGCTCTCACTAGTCGCTGTTGCTGTTGCTCTCGCTAGTCGCTGTTGCTCTTGCTAGTCGCTGTTGCTCTCACTAGTCGCTGTTGCTCTCGCTAGTCGCTGTTGCTCTTGCTAGTCGCTGTTGCTGGTTGCTGTGGCTGTGGCTGTTGCTGTTGGTGTTGCTCTCGCTAGTCGCTGTTGGTGTTGCTCTCGCTAGTTGCTGTCGCTGTTGCTCTCGCTAGTCGCTGTTGCTCTCGCTATCGCTAGACGCTATCACCGCTGCTTGCTGCTGGCTTCCTGCTACTTCAAAACGCTGCTGGCTTCCTGCTGCTCCAAAACGCCACTGGAAACGTCGCTGCTTGCTGCTGGCTTCCTGCTGCTCCAAAACGCCGCTGCTTGCTGCTGGCTTCCTACTTCTCCAACACGCCGCTGGAAACGCCGCTGCTTGCTGCTGGCTTCCTGCTGCTCCAAAACGCTGCTGCTTGCTGCTGGCTTCCTGCTGCTCCAAAACGCCACTGGCAATGTTGCTGCTCGCTGCTGCCTTCCTGTTGCTCCAAACGCCGCCGCTTGCTGCTGGCTTCCTGCTGCTCCTCCAAAGCGTCACTCCAAAATGCCGCTCATAACTGCTGCTCCAAAACGCCGCTCCAAACGTTGCTGCTTGCTTCCTGCTGCTCGAAATGCTGCTCGAAACGCCACTCCAAAATGCCGCTTGAAATGCCACTGCTTGCTGTTTATTGCTGGCTTCTCCTGCTGCTCAAAACCTAGCCATTTTTATGTTACTCAAGTGGCTTGTTAGCTTCTTGTCTCTGCTAAAGGACGACAAAGACAAAGATGAAAGGCACCAAAGAGATAGGCGTACACAAAGGATAGCCCTTCCGTGCTCTCGCTAGTCGCTGTTGCTTTTGCTGTTGCCCTTGCTAGTTGCTGATGCTCTCGCTAGTTGCTATTGCTACTGCTGTTGCTGTTGCTCTCCCCAGTCGCTGTTGCTCTTGCTAGTGGCTAGTGGCTATTGCTCTTGCTAGTGGCTCTTGCTGTTGCTAGTTGCTGTTGCTAGTTGCTGTTGCTAGTTGCTGTCGCTAGTTGCTATCTCCGCTCCAAACGCTGCTGCTCGCTGCTGGCTTCCTGCTGTATGAAACGCCGGTCCAAAACGCTGCTGCTGACTGCTGACTGCTTCCTTCCTGCTGCTCCAAAACGCCGCTCCAAACGCCACTGCTGGCTGCTGGCTTCCTGCTGGTCAAAACGCGGCTGGCTGCTGGCTGCTGGCTGCTGGCTGCTGGCTGCTGGCTGCTGGCTGCTGGCTGCTGGCTGCTGGCTGCTGGCTGCTGGCTGCTGGCTGCTGGCTGCTGGCTGCTGGCTGCTGGCTGCTGGCTGCTGGCTGCTGGCTGCTGGCTGCTGGCTGCTGGCTGCTGGCTGCTGGCTGCTGGCTGCTGGCTGCTGGCTGCTGGCTGCTGGCTGCTGGCTGCTGGCTGCTGGCTGCTGGCTGCTGGCTGCTGGCTGCTGGCTGCTGGCTGCTGGCTGCTTCAAAACGCCGCTGCTTGCTGCTGGCTTCCTGCTGCTCGAAACGCCACTTGAAACGCCACTGCTTGCTGCTGGCTTCCTGCTGCTCCAAAACGCTGCTGCTCACTGCTGGCTTCCTGCTGCTCAAAACGCTGCTCAAAACGCTGCTCCAAAACGCCGCTTGATTGCCGTTTGAATACCCTTCCCAATCAAAATCAAAGTAGAGTAACGTGTAGGTATTTGAGTTGGTGTCATTTTGTACTAGTTGTACGGTGGTGAGCCCTCATGGTCTGTTCTACAGTAGGAGAAATAGAATGGTCGTCAAAATGGAAATGGTGTTTGGATCCTCATAATTTGCTGTTCAATCGCCCTTTGATTGTCATTCCTGGTCAGCAAATCAGTAGAGTAACATGCTGGTGTTCAAACCTGGTAGGATTTGTACATGTCTGCCTCCATTCTCTCCTTTATCCAAGGGGAAAGAGATGGGTCAGAGTAGGGCCCGTAGTTGTCGTTGTCTTTGCCATTTGAATACCATTCCTGATCAAAAATGAAGTAGAGTAACGTGTAGGTATTTAATTTGGTGTCATTTTGTACTATTTGTATGGTGGTGAACCTTCATGGTCTGTTCTAGTGAAGGAGAAACAGAAGGGTTGTTGCAGGGTCGTCAAAATGGAAGTTCTTAATGACATCGGTGATTTCAATGATCGGAATTCCTGTCAAAAAGAAATCATGTCTTTGAGGGTTTTTCTGCTGTGTTTGCAGGGTCTTTTCACTTGTTCTTTTTTTGAAGAGATTTCAGTGTACGGAGCACACACATCTTCATTACCTGTAGACTTGTACATGGTTTTTGTACTGTGTATTTATTGTGGTATTTTGTACACAGTGTGGAACGCGGCAAAGGAGCAAACAAACACTTCTGAAAATAATTTTATTTCATATCTTGGGTTAAGGTTAGGAAGTTTGGTAGCAAGAAATAGATTTTTTAAATCAATTTAGTCAAAATCGAGAGATCAAGGGACATTTTGAGTCCTCGGGGAGAGTTTTGGTCGCAACCTGAGGGGGGTTGAAACTCTTTACCACAAAAAATTGTGAATTTAAATTATTGCCCTTGCGTATAACAAAAGCAGGGTTGATTTTCTCAAAATAGGGCTTGGGAGGGGTCGCGTTGGGTTGCGTGACAGTTATCGGACGTTTACGAAGCCTCTCCAAGGAAAGTTGTTGAGCAAGCACTTCAAACCTCTGCTGTCTTTTCTTGAAAACAGCACAATTAATAAAAGATTGCATGTGTGAGCCTCTAGTGTGTGTTCTTCTTTGGTCACTGAGTATCAAATCCGAATGTAAGAATGACCACGCTCTGCTCTTCATCGATTGTTAAGTATCAAACTTCGATTGCAAGAATGAGCCTTGCATCATACATACAAATAATGCATAGCCTGCTGGATCTCATTATTCTCGATTCGTACCATGTGTTGTGATAGACACGAAAGGAATTTCTATTTCTATTACCTGCTTTGTAGCCTAAGTTTCTGTCTGGAGCAACGGTGGTAGTGTTGTTCAGTTTAATAATCTAATTAAATAACTTATCGATTGATTCAATTCGATTTGATTCCTAACTAACTAATCGATCGATTTGATTCCAATTCCAATTCCAATTCCGATTCTGATTCCTAACTAACTAATTGATCGATTCGATTCCTAACTAGTTGACGTCAACGAATCGTTGTCACTGCTGCTGCTGTCACTGCTGTAGTCGAGATGCTGGAGACTGTTTACTTTTCTTTTGAGCTTCCCCCCTTCAGTAACATTAGTAACTTGGGGAGTAATAGGACCACTAAGGCCACGACCGCTGCTGCCGCCGCCACTAGGAGGAGATGTCAATCTCGTACGACCGACGCCACCACTACCACTACCACCGGCGCTAGGAGGACCACCGACGTGAGCAACGAGTACCTGCATCATCACCTTCTTCCTCTCTTCATCTACCTTTTCCTGATATTGTCGCTGTTGTTCCAATGCCTGCTGCTGAAGCTTTAATACTTGAGCAATTGTATTCATCATCTTTGATTTGTCTCCTTTGCGGTTGTAATGTCTCTTCTTGCTAGTACTGATGGTACTTACTTCTTCAGACTGTTTAACTTCTTGACTTTTGGGTTGTGTTGGTTGAGTTTGTTGTCCAAGTAGAAGTGGTACCGGTTGACTTGCAACAGCAGCAGGAGGAGGAGGAGGAGTAAACTCATTTCTTTCAACCTCATACCTATCTTCTCCATCTGTAACATGTGATTTACTCCCTATCAGTCTGGGGAATTCTTTTGCCTCCTTAATGTCCCATCTCATGTTTGGATTGCCTGTTGGCGCCTCCTTCCGTTACAATTGATTGAATTTGTTGCGAATGGAAGTAGCATCCCTTCCAGGAAATTTTTCAGCGTGCACGTCTGCAACATCATCCCAGTCATCTGTTCCAGCTGGCATGGCAGCTCTAATGGCAGCAAACATGTTCTCCAGCTCAGCCTTGGTGTAGTTGCCAATGCCAGCTTTCCTGCCTCCAGTCGAGGGCATGCTGTTGATTGTTACGATCAATGGTATTGCTGGTGGCGTTCCTTTTTTTATGTGACAAGCAGCCAAATTGAATCGATTCATCGTCTAATTTGTCTAGTAATAATCTAGCAAGCGCGACAAGAGCAGCAAAAGTAGTCATTGGTGGTGGTGCCCTGCTGTCTAATGTGCTGGAGAGACAATTTGTACTGCTATTGTTGCTGTTTCCTGTTCATCTTTCTTTCCGGACTTTGTTTGTTTGCAATTTTTCTTTTGCAATTTTTCAGCTCAGCAAAATTAGCGATGAGCACCAAAATTAGCATGCAAGCATGCCCGGCAAGAGGTGCACATGACTGATTCGTGCGTTGGGTGACTGAAATATTTGATTTTAGTGATTCCGTTTGAGTTTATTCTGTTTTTATTCAGTTAATAAAGTTTTCAAAGTCGAGACAGTCTCCACTGAAAAAATATATTCAATAGTTAATAAATCTATGCACTATGGTGTGAATAGATTCATTAGTTTGGTCGTGGACTTTTATTATTTTATTGGTGGTGGGAATCACTCATTATATTACAACATCATAATGGGTGATTCCCGAAATACTTTTATGTACTACATAAACCGGAAATTTTTTACTTGACCAGTATTTTTTACACAAATCATAGTCGACATGAGCTCACGTCGGCTATGATTTATGTATGCATACTTTTTTATACTGGAATTCCTGACTGAAATTTTTCTCGGTCCCTAATACGACCCCAACGGACTAATCACACATCCAATGGGATCAGATTGCCAATTTTGGCTGATTACAGTACAAGTACAAGTAGTACAAAATATTTTCCAACGCATCACAACAACCAAATTGTATCAATAATAATACTTTATCTGCTGTTTCTATGTGACAAGGATGGGGTAGGAGATACATATTCAGCTTCGTACATAATTTTTGTATCGCAGACTCGTCAGCCAAGAACAACAGGAATGGCAAAGATAGTAGGAAAAAGGTTTAAAAAAAAACTACAGCAGAAGTGAAGTCTTGGAACTTCTATACACCCTCAAAGCAATCCTTCCTGTTGTTCCCAAGGAATGGGCACAAGTGGCCCAAATCCATAACGACAACTTCCCTGATACCAACCAAAGTGTTGAAAACCTCCGTAGGAAATACAACGATCTATATCGTAAACAAATTCCTACTGGCGATCCAAATTGCCCCAAGGAGGTAAAGTTGGCAAAGAGGGTTAAGTATTTGATTAAGGGCAAGCAAGGAGTTGGCGATGGACAAAAGCCGTACGGAATGGAAACAGGATACCAGAACAACACGGAAGACGAAGAATACATAAGTAGTGAGGACAACAAGGATGATGACGGCTCTGACAATGATAACATTCCTCCGATAGTACCACTTGGTCAACCTTCGCAAACAACCACTCAGCCAACCCAACAGTCAATGGAGCCAACCCAACAGTCAACGGAGGGCAACAAACAGAGGCTGCCTTGGAATCGCAGAAGTCCACCATAGTAGATGTTGCCACCATATTCTTAAACGGGCTCTGTCCCAACTCCAACTCCAACTCAAATCCCAACTCCAACTCCAACTTGAATCCCCCCCAGGCCGGCGATTCCACTTAAGACTTTGATTCCTGTTTAATGGCAGGAAGATCCAAAGTAATTTCAGAAATTACTTTGTCGGAATCGGAACCGAAATCCGAATCCTTAAACAACCAGGAAGGTGGATTGATGGTTACATTCGGAACGACTGGATGATTGCTAGGTTGATTGATGATTACATTCAGAATGGTTCGTGCAAGAATCTTACGGATCTCTTGTCGGTGTCAAGCAATCTTTTGCTGGTGATAAACAATCAGTTGCCGGTGTTCACGTTCGGCTTTGGCTCGGTGTTCTCGTTTGGCTTTGGCTAGAAGAGCCTGAAGAATCTGTTTCTTTTTTTGTTTGGAAACTACCACCATTGTCGATTGGAAAAGGAAGATTACGATTAGTAGGATCAGATGAGTATATTAGTTTGTAGTGGTAACAAGTTGCTTTTCTTTTTGGAAGAAAACCAATTATGAGCTTTGCAACTTGCCAAGAAAATGAAATAATGAATTACTCGTAAAAATAATGAATTACTAGCAACTACTAGAACCTACTAGTAATAACTCATGCAATCGTAAAGCTTGCAGTACATGAACAACTTGAATCCCCCCCAGGCCGGCGATTCCACTTAAGACTTTGATTCCTGTTTAATGGCAGGAAGATCCAAAGTAATTTCAGAAATTACTTTGTCGGAATCGGAACCGAAATCCGAATCCTTAAACAACCAGGAAGGTGGATTGATGGTTACATTCGGAACGACTGGATGATTGCTAGGTTGATTGATGATTACATTCAGAATGGTTCGTGCAAGAATCTTACGGATCTCTTGTCGGTGTCAAGCAATCTTTTGCTGGTGATAAACAATCAGTTGCCGGTGTTCACGTTCGGCTTTGGCTCGGTGTTCTCGTTTGGCTTTGGCTAGAAGAGCCTGAAGAATCTGTTTCTTTTTTTGTTTGGAAACTACCACCATTGTCGATTGGAAAAGGAAGATTACGATTAGTAGGATCAGATGAGTATATTAGTTTGTAGTGGTAACAAGTTGCTTTTCTTTTTGGAAGAAAACCAATTATGAGCTTTGCAACTTGCCAAGAAAATGAAATAATGAATTACTCGTAAAAATAATGAATTACTAGCAACTACTAGAACCTACTAGTAATAACTCATGCAATCGTAAAGCTTGCAGTACATGAAAGTCTGAAATCAGTCGGAATCAAATTGATGGGATTCAACGCCAATTCCCACGTCGATTCCCATTTCGATTCCCATTTCCATGTTTGGAAGAACTGATGGGATTGACCCGTCCGGCGCTGTGTTGAACCCCTCTTAAGGAGTTGAACCCCTCTTAAGGAGTCATGCGGTTTTAACGAACCCGTACACCAAAAGCAAAACTACTCTGGATTGATCAATCCAGATCGAAACTAATATCTACTTGTATCCTTCCAGCTATCCTTCCAGCAAGCTCTAAGCTCATAATTCAAAAACTAGCAACAGCGAAAGCTATGTCCAAATGAAAGCTACTAATTTGTCGATTATTAATCTTTATCTACTACACTTTGCAATCGACCAATCGATCAAATCGACCATGGTCCCACTCAACAACAATCTACTCAACCAATCGATCGATTGACCATGAGGATCCATTGGCCATGGAGAATCGATACTTGGACCCAACAATCTACTCAACCACGCAAAGCGAAATTTGAAGGCAAACCGCTCAACGGCTCAATGCTCGAAGATGCCGGTGGCATCTTCCAGTAGATTGTTGTCATAAGAGAAGTATCCGTCCTTCTTATGCATGAAAGCATTCAGGATCTGGTTGTGGCCAGCAGTACTGGTTTGGTAGTTGTACAGAAGCATCATTAAGTTCAAAATGACCTTCCTATTGCCAAATGTCTCCAATAGGAGCCTGTCTTTTAATCGTGGAAACTGCCCCTGGATCATTTGCATCCCCCACTCTGATAACTGTCAAAGGGACGTTGCTTCTCTGTTCAACAGAATAGCCTCTAGGGTATCCGGATCATTCTGGGAACTTTGGACAGGACATTGGTGTCTCCCTGTGGCAACCCTAAACACAGAGTCAACACAAACCATAGCTTGGAACTTGAGGAACAGTTCTTCTATTTTATCATAAACACCATAATCAGTGATCGTGCTGTTATGCCAGGTACCGGGGCAGTTGTAACAGCAAATACGGATCCGTCCATCGGCTGCAAAGACAAAGACGCTGTTGACGTACGTGCCACATACCCAGCTGTTGTAATACCGACTCTGAATCAACCAATTGGAAGACTGCTGAATTTTGACTTTGAGTCCATCGGCCGCACCCCAGACACGGCGTTCTTTTAGTCTTGGGTATTTGGCACCAATTGCGCTGATGTATTCCTCCAATTCTTCCTCAGTTGGAGGTCTAATCATTGCCTTTGGATGATACTGCAATACGAACAAAATAACCTTTCTGGAGAATTTCAACCATTTGTACATAACAGTAGAGGTGAGTCCAAATGCCATAGACACAGATCTTGCGACAGACTTCTCGTGTTCTAAACCAATGAAGTACTAGACCAAGAAAGCATGTTGCATTTGCCTCACGCTTTCTTCCACTCCATACTCCATTTGCGTTAACCTTCCTCTTCCATATAGCGTCGGTGTATCTATCGACCGTGTAACTATCGAATGTTCGTTCAAATAGACCTAGAAGCTCTCTAAAGACTGTGTGGTCGACACCACAGCAGTTGAGAAGAGCCTGTTCATTGCCAGAGTTGAATAGATAAAGAAAGGGAGACTCAGAATGACGATGTAGGGCTATCCTTGGTGTTCTCCTATCTCTTCGACGCCTTTCTTCCGCGTCATCATAGGCATCCTCCTCCTCCTCATCTTCTAGAAGATACAAGGAAACAAGCAACTCGAGTGACATAGTCAACGGATGAGCAACTATTTATGTTGTCAGTTGAGTACCTATCGTCGGTTGAGTCAAAACGTTGAGTTGCTGAAAGATTGAGTCGGTGAAAGTGAAAAATTCGTCACTGAAAAATCTGAACGGATTAAACCCACATGTTTAATCGTATGAAGAAGACAAATTTGGCTATTATTATTGTCCATGCCATGAGATTCCAGATTCCAAAATGGGATTTATACACTAGCCCGCCAAAAAAAGTATGTACAAAAGTTTTCATTCCCGAAATACTAAAAACAGTTATCTATGTACTACATAAAAAAGTATTTCGGGAATCACCCAATACTTCGCACAAAGTAATCGTAAGTCTTACGAAGTACAATACTCCGGAAGATCGTACCGGTGAGTCTTATTTCTACCGGTACTTCTTAATTAAGAATGAAAACGTAATGCTACCGGGTACGTACCGGTATCAGTACCGTATTAGGATTTGAGGAGACCTCATGTGACATTCTTCATGTCAGGACCGGTGTGATTCTCTTTTTTCGTTCATGAACTTGATTCATCTCGACATTTTCGATGTGTACGGTACGGTAAGTGCAAAAAATAATGATCATTTTGCCGCGCGCGCCCGCTTTTTGATAACGAAGCTTTCCGTTTTACAATACGTATTTCATACATACGAGATAAAAATCGGATACAGTTTCTTTTGAGCCTCAACAACGCAATAGTGCTGTAAGTGCGGACCAAAAAATATTTGTTTCTAGAACGGATTTGATAATTGAAGACTTTCCGTACGAAAGCCATACGGTAAGCGTCCCGTACTAGTAAGACTTATCAGTACGTTGAATCAATTGGTTGAAAAATTAAGTTTGCTAATCTGTCCGTAAGATTACTGTACCGTATGATGACACGACGATGACGGGATCTTACAATTAGGACTGGGCCCTGGATGAAAAAGTCCCACCTCTCAGTTCTGGATAAATCGTAAGATTAACGCTAGGGTTGATTTGTAATACAAGTGCGTACATGGTGAAGATACACAAGGAGTGATTTGTAGGTGGAAACAGCCGACTTTTCCCAAGACAATTGAGCCAATGATGGGCTTTCTATTCGGGAGAGACAATGACGACGTACACGAAGAAGATTCAGCTGCATCCAAACCCACGTCTTTGATGACGGGGATTCTTGGTGCAAAGAACTACTCTCCGAGAGGACGTTTAGACGATGTTTCTGTCGTTGAAACCCACGAAAGTTGTGGTGTAGACAATGAAAATATCAACAGAGGCAAGTCTGATCCAAGGATTGATTTCTTGAATGACGACCCGAAGGAAATGACATACGGACGCCGTATTGCTCTCAGCTTAATGGATAAGAAATGGTACAATCCCAATGCAGACATCGACACCGACGACAATGATCGTGATATCAAGGACGAAGAAGGGGACGACGGTTCCCTTATCGATGATTTTGATCAGGATCTTATAGTAACGTCAAACCCATCTCTCAAAAAGGGATGGGCCTTCTTTGAACACCAAGCGCTCTACCGGTATCTTGTGAAACCTGATGACAATAAAAAAACAAGGAAGACTATTTTCCAAAATATGAACGAAAAATTTGACAGGGCGGAGCCGGGAGAAGATGATGATCCCTCTAAACTTTATCCGTGGTTCACTCTTCCTCACAGTCAGTTGGGAGATTTTGGTCTTGGAATCGGCCTCTATTTCTCCACTCTTCGCGCTTTCGTCTTCATTACTTTCATTTGCGGATTGATTTCAATGTACAACATTGTTTTTTTTGCTAGCGAGGAGTACGATCCCGTGAAAGCTGGCATTTTGGATCCAAACGTTACATTCACAAACATGTTTATGATTGGAAGCGCCGTGTGCCACTCGGTGGAATGGGTTCCTTGTCCTACTTGCAGGTGTCGTGGTGTAGACGATAAAATTTCTAGTTGGGGACTCCTTCCGCCGAGCCACTGTGCCCTTTCGGACTCGCCCGACGGTGATATTCTTACCTTTGCCAAAAAGAACAACTGTGATGGTACTCCGTGGCAACTCGTAGCGACCAATTACGCTACGGTATTATTTATGGTTATTTCTGTGATATTCTTGGGATTGTACATGAAGAGAGAGGAAACTGCATTTGACGAAGACGAGCAAACAGCTCAGGATTATTCTATTGTTATTACGAATCCTCCGACAAATGCACACAATCCTGACGAATGGCGAAACTTTTTCTACGATAACTTTGACGGTGCTCAAGTTACAGTATGCACCTGTGCTGTTGAAAATGATATGTTAGTGCAAACCCTTGCCGAACGCAGAGAACGCGTTCGATCCATTCAACTCCTTGAACCAGGGATTAGCATGGACTTGCTCGACCTTGCTAAAGTGGCTGCAGAAATTGAACGGGATAGAAGCATGATGGATCGTCTGCTTTCCTCGATTGTACCAGGGATTCCAGAACACTTCTCTCGACTTGTTGCTCTTAAGGCAAAAGTGGAAGGCCTTGCACAGCTAGAGTACCCTGTCACCAATGTATTCATCACTTTCGAGACCGAAGATGATCAACGAAATGTTCTACAAAAATTAACTGTTGGGTCTTCGAAGACAGGCGAGATCGGTCACGGCGGCGATCCACGTGCACTGTCCGACCCAAATTTTTTGTTTAGGAATAACCGGGTCCTCAATGTAAAAGAACCCGAAGAGCCGAACGCGATCCGATGGCAGGATTTGAACGCTGGGTGGTTCCAGCGAGTGAAAAAAATGGCCGTTACGACAACATTGACTTTAGTAGCAATTGTTGTTGTTGCAATCATTATCTTCGAGATCAACAAGATCAGTGTGCAGGCATGTGCTTATGCGTAAGTGGCAACTTCCTAAATTGATTACCAATTTCTAAAATGCGCCCGAAGTTGTTGTTTTCAAATCTCATTCACTTTCAATATTCCCAATATTGAATTTTTCCGCACATATTCTCGATGACAACCTTCGCCATTCAATTCATAGAATTACTATTTCTGGTATGATCTTTCCCCTTGTGGCAAAAGCGATGACAAGTTTATTGGAACTACATACATCGGAAAGCAGCAAGCAAGCGTCCCTATATTTCAAAATCGTTTTGTTCAGATGGGTCACTACTGCTTTTGTGATTTTCGCCATCACTCCCTTCACAGACACCATTAGTCCTGGAGGAGAAGGAATCATAGCACAGGTATACGCTCTTTTCATATCTGATATGACCATTACGAATCTAGTACAAGTATTTGACCCGGTACGTTTTGAAACATCCCAGTATTTCAGATACGTTTGCCCCTTTCTATTTTTCAACGTGACATTTTTACTCATTGGACTTTTCTTTTCTTAGGCTGGGCATTTCCAGCGTCATTTCTTGGCTCCAAGGGCGAAGACACAGGACTCTATGAATATCTTATTCCAAGGAACTCCATACGAGTTAGCAGAGCGGTACACTGACATGACTAAGATTTTGCTTTTAGGTTTGTTTTACTGCTCAATATTTCCCACATCCTTTTTCATGTGCGCCATCAGCCTTGCTTTGAAGTACTACGTCGATCGATTCAATCTGCTTCGCACATGGAAGAGAGCCCCGCAGTTAGGAACATCGATTTCGAAGATGAGTCGTTTGTACTTTTTCTCTTCGGCTGTCTGCTTGATGGCGGTCTTCTGCAGCTATTTTTGGACCGGTTTTCCATTTGATAATCTATGTGAGAATTCCGAGTTACCAATCAATGCTACCTACGTGGGCAACTTCACTCTACAAAAATATCCTTCATATGGTGGAGAATTTCAAACGGAAACCATCACCATCACCGATGCCGACAGCGACTACAGATATTGCAACATGGATTATTTCAGTAGTCGTCCCTATGTCGCATTCCCATTTATTCCCACGTTGAGCAATCCACATCTTCACCCTCGAGAGTACATGGATAAAGAACAGTTTGTATCTACATCCTATTTTGGGTGGTCTGCTTTTGCCTTTGTGCTAATAATTATTATCAAGATTTTTTCGGTCTGGTACAAAGGCATCAAAAAGTGGCAGAACGGTGGCTACACCGCTGTCGGCAAATCACAAGGTATTAACTTCAGCGACGTGCCATCAAGATGCGCATACATCCCACAGGTCACCAGCGCGACCTTTGCGTATCCCCTCATTGCGTGCAAGGTTGATGGTTTGGACGAAGAGCTTTTGGATTTCAAAGATCCCGACAGGACCTTCCATTTTTATGATCTCACTGAGGATGCAAAGAAGCTTTTAGCAGCACTCAATATTGATGATCCTCCAGGTTTTAGTATTGTTAAGAGTTGGGGAGCGAAGAATGACTGAACATGTGTTTACTTGTGACAAGAATAATTTTCCCACGTTTTAATGTTTTAAAAAAATCTTGTTCTTTTGAGTCACTTTCAATTACGAAGTAATTGATAAGATTTCCTAATCTTGCTCGTCGATCTTTTGGTACTATATGCAATGCAAAATGTTGTCAATGACAGTAAATAGATGAACAAGATCATATCACCAATGCCGTATTTTTACAAAATATCTGGGCTTCTTGTCGTTCGTGATCTGTGGCCACTTTAAGATTTGAAAGTATTGAGTCCCATTCGCCGATACTTTTTATCGCAAGTACCATCCTTCGGTTGACATTGTAAAAGTGTCTAATTTGGCTCTGTCTTCTTTGCTCATTCTGTTCTGCTGCGGCAATATCTCGACAGACGCCATCGTACGCTACGAGGATCATAAACTGGCAAAGAACTGCCCATGGAAACCATTCTTGCAAGGTTGCCAGTGATATATTCGACGAAAGATTCGGATTGCATTCGATCAAAAGTCGATAGTATTTTTCTAAAAACATATTTGAGTCTAAAACTATTTCATCATTTGTACTCACGACCATGAAAAACACCAAGTCGACCATCGGATTGCCATATCCCGTCGTAGCGAAGTCCACCAAAACTGGTTTCCGTCGTTTCCCCCCATCTGCTATCGTCGTCGTTGTTGGGAATAGCCAATTCGCGATGTGATAATCCCCGTGTACACACGTCACTCGATGATTGTGAACCTTTTCGTGGATGTCCCGAAGCTTGAGAGTCGCTAGACGTTGGCACAGTTTCGTGACGAAGTCTATGAGTTCTGGATTCAGTAGCTGGTCATCTCCCTTTTCATCCTCCAGTATCATACAATCAATAGTTTCTTGCCATGAGGAGATAAATAGGCCTTCTTTCTGTAGCGAGGGGAGGCGTTGTCCCATACCCGCTGGAGAGATCAACGCATCCTCTTCAACAACTTTGTCGTCGTTGTTGCTTACAGACGAGTGTGAGAGCAGCACCTTCGATTCCCAGCAGGCAGCGTGCCATGCGGCAAGCGATTTCAGAAGGAAATCGATCTTGTCTGGCGGACAACCCTCTGTCAATGGATACGTTTTGACGTTGGTAACTTCTTGAAGAATGATGTGTTGGTCGGACCCATTCAGGAAATTTGGAACGGCAAATGGTAAACTTCGAGACGACGAAGACTCATCGTCGGAATTTCTTCCCGTTTTCTCACTCGCTATGATTTCCGGAGCTATCCGACTGTAAAATATGGTTTCGTTTCGAATCATCCACGACAAATCGAGATCGGGGCGACAAAACTTGACCAGCCAGTTTGACGGAGGGTTAGCTCGTGTCGATGCATATTCGGTTTTCGGTTGAGGTGTGTCCGGTGGCTTCCCTACCACCGATTCTTCACAGTCTTGTTCTTCTTGTCTCTCTTCTTGATCCATCGGGCACCAATTCGAATCTGAGTATTCGAGATGGACACGGTAGACGTCTGACAAAACACCCTGGTCCACTTTGGTAGCAGAAATGGAATTGATTTTCAGAGCCGCATCTCGATCATTCAAATTTTCGGTTTGCTCTTCCTCGTTGAACCAGTTTTTCCACAGAACATCGCTGAAGATATCGGCGGTGAGGGATTCGATACTCTTTATTCTGTTCATTCTGTTGTTCCTTTTTCTTCTTTCGATCGCTCAAATTATCCTTGTACCCGGTAACTACTCAGCACTTTCTCATACTGGAAAAAGTTCATTGTGTTGCGCCGGTGTGATGTGTCCGAACATGTCAACTGGAAGAAAATAATGGATACGAAGTACTCGTACGGTACCGTACTAAGAATCCGACAACAATTGAGACTGACGCCATCCAGTCTGTCGAAAAATGGTTACTTCGTACTTCGTACTTCGTACTAAATAAAATAGAAGCCCCTTACAGGCTCATAAATAACTTTTTACATAACTATTTTGGAGTCAGTGGAGAACTCTTCAGAAGTACTCCAATTTTTTACTTATTCCTAAATACTCCAATTTTTGTTTATTCCTACTGGTACGAAAATCTTTTTCAATGCTGTTCCATAATTGGATTGCAGAGTACTTTGTACCAAGAATTGGATGTAAACTCGATGAAAATTGATTTCATTTTGATCCAACAACAATTGAGACTGACGCTTTTTGTTGCTGGAGAGTTGTAACGAATTAACATCCAGTTTACAAATTATAAATCCCTCACAGGCTCACAAATAACAGTGTACATAACAATTTTGGAGTCAGTGGAATATTCTTTAGAAATACTCCAAGTTTTTGTTTGTTTGTAAATAATCCAATTTTTGTTTACTCCTACGAAAATCGTTCTCAATGTTCGTCCGATAGTTGGTGGGTGTAAATTGGTTTCATAATTGGATTGCGTAGTAGTACTTTGTACCAAGAATTGGTGGATGTAAATTGGTTGCAAAAAGCGCCAGTCTCAATTGTTGTCGGATTCATAGTAATATCGAATGGAATTTGGGTTGATCGATGCTTCTTTGGATCTTGGTGATACTATCTTTGTTGGAGCACAGCACAGATGGTGATGGCACGAGCATTTACCAAATTACTAAAATGAAAAAGGCTGTAGAAACAATACAGGATGGTGTTGATTACTACAGGAATGTACTTGTTGAGCTGTGATGAGAATGAGACAAATGTGGAACGCAAACCCACAGCCCATACTTTTCATTTTTTCCACTAATAGGATAACAGAATCACACGTTAGGATTTGACTTTATTCTTTAAGGTGTTCACCTATTTCCATAGCATCACGTGCTCAAAATACTGCTGAATTTAACATAAAATTAAAAGTACCGGTAAGCAGAAATCACCCCAGATATTTCTGACTGACAATAAGTGCCTTGTTGAGAATCTCCAAGGCTGATTGTCATATTTTGCACTGCCTCGTCGAGTGTCTCTGAGGTGGCTATTATCTGTGGTAGTGCCAAACAAACATTCAACAGAGGTGCACCTACACTGGCTGCAAGTAACACCATTTTTTCTCTCACAAAGTGACCAAATAGTAATAGAATGGACAGGAAGAAGAAGAAGAACAACAACAACAACCACAAGGGCAGCCAAGCCGGCGGCAACCCCGGAAACGGGGACAGCCACGCCACCGTAACCAAACAAAGGGAACCAATAACAACGCAACTTCCTCAGGCAGGGGCAGCTACACCTCACGCTTCCAAGGACAGAATCAAATGGACATGAAAGGAATGGTAATTGATCACAGTATTGACCACAGAACACCTGTTTCCCAACAGTTTGACACTTTCTACAAGGCCGTGAAGGTTGTAGCAGGAAAACTGAATCCCGATCTTGCCAAGCCGGTCCGAACACTCACCAGACTAACCAACGCTGACTACTCAGTGAACTTCCCAGAAGCAAGCCTATGGACCACAGGAGGGGCTGAGTACATCCACAAGAAGGATGTGTACAGCCAACTCTGGCTAGAAGAAAAGAAAGAATGAAGCAAGGACAGAAAGAAATACGAACCGGACCTCAAGAAGCTCTTTGCCATCATGTATGGACAACTCAGCGTAGGCATAACCAAGAAGCTGAAGGTGAAACCGGAATGGAAAACCATCATAGATGATGCAGATGCCCTCAAGCTCATTAAGCATCTCAAGGAAGTCTGCTATCAGGACAACGGATCATCTGTGAGCCCACCCGTGGATTTTATAATGAGAATAAAGAAGTTTGCCAAAGTCCATCACCAGGATACATCCAAGGATCCAATGCAATATGTGGAGGCGGTGCAGATGCAATTTAACGTGATGAAAGCATCTGGAATCAGTCTCCAGTCAGACAAGCTGACCAAGTACAAAAAGTGTATTCCCATCACAGGACTACTCCACCTATACAGGCATGAACAAGGATGCAAAGAAAACAATCAAAGAGGCAGTTGAACAGCTGCGTGTGGCTGCACAAACCGTGGAAGGCTCAAACAAGAAGAACCATAGGAACATACCAGGGATGTTGCAAGGTGAATATTCACTGGAAAAATTCATATCCTACAACACCATCTGAGGCTTTAGAGCTGTTGGTGAGGTTCAAGACCAGCAAGAACAGGACAGCACCAGCCCAGACTAGTGGTGCCAGCAACAACAATGGGAACAATCAGACTTGAGGCGACAGCAAGACCAACATGGAGAAAACAATAAAAAATTCAGCGTTTGTCACCGATTGAGAAGTATTCAAGAATGATGTGCAAGAAGCCCACCAGCTCCTGATGAATGGCATTTCAGATGGAGAGAATTTTGGTGAAGAGCTATGCTTTGTACAGATCAGCAATATTGAAGACACACTATCTGAAAAGGAACCTGGCGCAAAGTCCAGGAGTGAAAGACCCAAGAACGAGTGGAGGGAACATGCATGCAGATCACATCAGCAAAGAGACTGAGTTTCTACTCGCCCAGAACAACAGAAGGCTAGATATGTACCTTCTGTTGCTTGATAGTCAAGCCACATGCAACATGATTAGCAATCACAAGTTAGTCAAGCACATTTGACCGCACCCTGAGGGAGACCAAGTCGTAATACACTGTAACGCCGGGAGCATGGGAACCACTATGGTGGGAAAACTCCCTGGATTTGGGACCATATGGTTCCTGGAGGAAGGAATTGTGAACATCCTATCTCTTGGTTTGGTGTTTGATCAATACAGAGTCACACTAGACACAAGTATCTCACAATCATTCTATGTGCACAAAACCAATGGGTGGACACGGCAATTTACTCGGGCCAATAACAATCTCTACGTGTGCAACCTGAAGGATCAACACAAATCACTATTTGCTGTCACCACAGATGAAGGAAAAAAACAGTTCTACTCCAACCTGTACATCAAACGGGCCAACACAACTAGATACCTACAGGAAACAATTGATTTCCCCAGTACCAAGGAACTTTTATGAATGATTGGCAGCAACCGGATACAGAACTGCACCGTGACTTTCCGGGATGCACATATTGCAGAGGATATCTATGGTGTGAATACCAAAATTTGTTAAAGGCAAGGCAGTTTGCCAGCAACCACAACACGCATGGGAAGATCTTTCACCAATTTCCCCTGATATCTTTACCAACTACCGGAACATCACGCTTGGTATTGATGTGTACCCAGTGAATGCAATCAAGTGTTTTTGAATGATTTCTCATCACATTCAATTCAGGACCAGCCAAGCCATCAATGACGCCAAAAAGGGCACCCTCATGGGGTGTATCCAAGCTGCCATTGGCCTCTATGCCAAACGAGAATCTGTTGTCACCCAATTACTTGGTGATAACAAATTTGTGTGCCTAGAAGACGCTCTACTATGGCTACAACCACCTGTGACCATCGACTACAATGCACAGAATGAACATGAGCCATTTATTGAACAGGACAACTGGACCAGCAAAGAATGGTGCCGTTGCGTGTTTGCAGCGGCTCCTTTCACTCGCATGCCCCCCTGCGTGGTCATTGAGCTAGTAAATGGATGATTTTTGGCTCAATCACTCCACCAAAACTAGTGGACCATCGAGGCAGTTCTTGGCGCACGAGATTATAACAGGAGACAAGCTACACGCTGACCACTAATACTGTAAGTTCCAATTTTGAGACTACATTCTTGGTCACAAGGAATCCAATGATAACTCAATGAATCCTAGGGCCACTCATGCCATTTGCCTCTGGCCATCCAGCAACAAACAAGGGGACTTCTTCCTCTTTGACATCAAAACTGGCCATTGGGTTCACCGGCGCTCCGCTACCCTTGTTGCCCGCATGACAGACACAATTATCCAGCGAGTCCATGACATTGCTGATGAACAACAGGCCCCTCCTGACCTTATCTTTGGTGACCGGCACGTTCACACCACCATCCTTGACCTTGATACTGACTCTATCAACAGCTCCAATGATGCCACAGATGGCTCATACCACCCGGATCCCGCTGATGATGCCACGGCTGACACAATCTCACAGGGGTGTCCCATGAAAGCCATTCTGTTGGTGTTATTGAGGATGTTCCCATCCCCAACACTGTTATACTAACCACAGTGGTTGACCACATAGAATTTTCTCATGATGACACATCTGCAGTAGCCACAACAAACCCAGCAAGAGCAATAGCTAACAATGAAATGGATGCAGACACTCTTTCAACCAAGCACACCGACAACTCAACAGGTCCCGCAACCACGACCAGCGCATCGGGTACACACGCAGACAGCCTGTCTACGTCCAATCATATGCAGGGGTTCAACAATGACAGCAACAATATTGAACAATCCGCGCCTAACAAGCCCGCACAGGGCAAGGAGCCCATGCCCAAGCGTTGATAAAATCTAAGACCTACCGTCCAGAGAACACACAACAACGTCCGAAGTTTCAAGCCACCGATGGAAAGGAATGGGTGACTCACCACCAGTCATTTTTCTTCCCAGGCTTCTGCTCAGCAATCAAGGCTCTCGAGCGGGACCACCACGCCATTGTGCCGGTTGCCTCAGCTCTAGAACAATACAACAACTTAGATGCATCACTTGTAACCAAGCAATATGGTGTCAAAAAGGGTTTGGAAATACTCGGTGATCTCGGAGTGGAAGCCATCCTCAGTGAGCTACAACAGATGCATGACATGGAGGTTGTGGCATCCATCCATCCAAAGGGTATGACAAGAGAACAAGGACAACAATCACTGCAGTATTTAACATTTCTGAAATGCAAGCGCTGTGGGAAAGTCAAGGCAAGGCGGTGGGCTGATGGAAGGATCCAAAGAGAACCATGTCTAAGGAAGAAGTATCATCTCCCACCGTCTTGCTGTATGCACTAATGCTATCATGTTTGATCAACGCAATCAAAGAAAGAGAAGTTGCTACTCCAGATATCCCAGGGGCATTTCTTCAGACACCAATGCCAGAAGCTGAGGATATCTTCAGCCAACTGGATGGAACAATGGCTGAGCTACTGGCTCAAATTGACCCACACCTATACAAGAAATCCCTATTCAACAGAGGGGGCCACAAAGTGATGTTTGTAAAGGCTAAGAAAGCTATCTATGGAACCTTCAGAGTGGCAATCCTATTCTGGGAGAAGCTAGTTCCATATTTAAAAACTGAAGGGTTTTGAAGCTAATCCTTATGACATGTGTAACATGAACAAAATGGTGAATGGGCATCAGATGACCATTGTTTGGCACGTTGATGATCTAAAAATCTTGCAAAAGGACAAAGAAGCAGCCGGCAACATACAAAAAAATCAATGAAGAATCTGGAAAAATCAAACCACTATCTGTGACCCAACGCAAGATACATGAATACATGGGCATGACCATTGACTACAGTGAACAAGGGAAAGTCAAATTCAGCATGTTTGACTATATAGCAGAGGTATTGGACAGTCTTCCGGAATGCCTGAAGAAAATAAGATGGCTACAACCCCAGCAGCCGCACACCTGTTTGATGTGGCTATAGATGGGGAACTCCTCAATTGCCGGGACAGCAAAGACTTCCATTCCTGTGTAGCCGAGCTACTATTCATTACAAAACAGGCATGACCCAACATACAAACACTGGAGCCATTCCTATGTACCAGGGTACAGAAGCCGGATGTTCATGACCTGAAGAAGCTGGAGAGAGTGCTAGTAGCATACCTGCAGGAAATGATTGCACTACCACTAGTCCTTGGTTGGGATGGAACCGGCAACTCATACTGGTATGCGGATGTATCATTTGCTGTACACTCAGATATGAGGAGCCACACCGGCGCCGTCCTTTCACAATGGGGCAAGGCGCGGTCCTGTCAATGTCAACCAAACAGAAGCTCAATATAAAGAGCTCAACTGAAGCTGAGGTAGTGGGTGTTGATGATCACCTACCATTAAATATTTGGTGTCAGTATTACCTACAATGGCAAGGCTACCATGCTCAAGGGTGCAACCCAATCAACGGCAATGACCCAGTTGAATCTGTTCTTGGTGAAAAGAGCATCCTCTACCTGGACAACACCAGTTCCATCAAGCTGGAGGCAACTGGTAAGAGCTCAAGCACAAAAAGAACATGTCGTATCAACATCAGATACTTCATGGTGACTGAAAGAGTGAAGAAAGGGGAGATACAAGTGGAGTACTGCCCCACAGGGGAGACGCTGGCCGGCATATTCACCAAGCCACTACAAGGATCTCTATTAAGAAGTTCAGAAACAAAACCCTTGGAATCAGCAAAGCAGAATGTATAGGCTACAAAGCAGAATTTGAAAACATTAAACAAATGCAAGCATGTACCACTGAAGAGCTGAGCTAAATAGGTTTACGCCCAAGACCAAATCATGGTGCAGTGCTGCAGGAGTGTGTTGGAGCGCAGCACAGATGGTGATGACATGAGCATTTACTAAATTACTAAAAATGAAAAAGGCTGTAGAAACAATACGAGATGGTATTGATTACTACAGGAATGTACTTGTTGAGCTGTGATGAGAATGGGTGTTGTCGGCGAAAAAATACGGACTTTGTCGGCATCAAATTCGATTGGAAAAGCCGACAAAACAAAATGACGACCGAGGTGCGGAATACGAGATACGAATACTTCGATGAGCACCTCCACTACTTGGAATCCTTAAGTGGTAAAAACAATATCACCTAAGGCTACAAACAAAAGAGGATAATCGGTTAGTAACAAGAAATATCCAAAGACCTGAACAGTAAGTAAACACTTGGAATCCATAAGTAGATTCAGAAGAATATACTTGATATCCCGTGAGGAAATTACTTATTGCAATCAAGAAAATCAATACCGATTCCGGATGGGCCTCATTTATCTACCCACTCTACAAACAAGCATACGCCCCACCGGATAAGAAATACTTAACCTCGTAAAAGACCAATACCATCAAATGACCAATACAGTAAGACAGACACGACGCTAATACAGCAACAGCAACAGCAACAGCAACAGCAGTATCGGTACGATGAAGATAACAGTAACAGATAACCGGGGAAGATCTCTACCAAGTAAAATACAGCAGAGAGCCCCGATACAGTGAAAATACATAGTAAAAATAAGAGCCTCTCTCTGAGCTCACATCTCTTTAAATTTTAACATCATATACCTTTGGTCGATTTTTAGAGTTACAACAGGTTATAGAGCCCTTATACCTTCCACTAACAAGTGGATACCTTAAGCTACCTATCTCCGCCCCGTACAGCACCTCCACTGCCGGTTACAGCCAGAGTATACTTGGTACGGGACTCGCACGCCGGGCTGTATCAATAGACCTCCCCCCCGCCTCTCTTTCCTTCTTTCTTCTCCTCCTTACTCGCGTATCAAGGGGTGTATACAGATCCTTCTACCAAGAATCTTCTTCTGTAATACACGACCCAGAAGCGTACATATCAAGGGGTGTATCTACAGAACATTCTACCAAGAATCTCCTTCTGTAATACACATAACCGTTCAAAAACACCGACATTGTCATTTCGACAGCACCGGACAATCGCACATCACCAACGTTAGAACGGCCTATTGCACATCCAAGAACTATCGCAAATCACATCGCATACAATAGAACGGGTGTATCCACAGAACCTTCCAACAAGCATCTCCTTCTATAATCCACATCTGAGGACGACAATTGAATGATTACGATTACGATTACGATTACATTACATTGAAACAATTGACAACGTTCCGCGGTTAATTCAACGACCGATCAAACAACGACGATATTACCCTCTACGATTGATTACGATCGAACGATTCTCCCAACATCATTGGTTCATCACGACAACTTAAACCATGCCTCCAGCACCTCCATTTGACTGGAATCAAATCCAGGAAATTGCAATCCGATTTGGGACATTCAACACCAAAGGCAATGCCCACAAACATGAGGCCCTCAACAAATCATTCCAGCATGATCTAGAAGACACTGATGGCCTGTTCCTCACAGACGACGATGACGCCGACACCGAAGGACCCAAGACCCTGGCTCCAGATCCCGTTACCATGCTCAAGGAAATTATTGTAAATGCAATCATGGATATCATCCCCCCCAAGGAACAAACTGAGATCAATAAGGGACACATATCCACCCTTTTTGCAGACGCATGCCTCTGGTATGTTGCTCCAGACAAAACGACGAAGAGAATCAGAAACAAACACTCAATGGACAAGGCAGGAGCACTAGCTATCGCACAAGGACAAGAAACCCTCCTCATAGAGATCAGGGCGACACACTGGGGCTTCAAATCAAATTGGGATGTAGTACATTTTGATGAAGTCTACGGCACAAAAATCTACAGCTTCCCTGAAGCAGATGCCAACGATGAAGATGCCACAGCTCCAATCCCAGTGCCCACGGCAGCAGGCACCGACATGCAGCAATTGACCACCCTACTCCAGCAATTGGTCAACAATGGCAACAACAACAACAACAACAACAACAACAATGCTGGTGCCAACCACCAAGCGATGCTCGACTTACCATGGAATCCAGCAACCTTACCCCCACCAGTTAAGGAGCGATACTATAGGAAAGACGAATTCCTCACCAGAGATGATATGAAAGACTTCCCAATCACCTACACCGACTCATCGGGAAATGAAACAATTGTCAGGCAAAACTACTACCTACACAACCTAGGCAGTGGTAGAAATGACCAACGCCTGATCACTAGAAGTGGTGACTGTTTTGATCTAACCAGAGCCTCTGACAAGTCCAAGGAAGCAGCTAGAGACAAACTATTTCTCTCAGGATTTCCACAACTAAAGGATGCAACCCACCCTCAGGTTAGAAAATGGTACAGAGAAATTACTGCTCATGCACAACAACACCACATCTACATCCACCCTTACTACCTCTACAGGCGCGAAGCTGACCACCTCAGAGGATTTACAATTGGTGATAGTCTTCCACATGATCTACCTGCAAGATATGAATTGGCAATTCACGAATGGGGTAACCTCATCTACACTGCACTCAGAACCGATAAGATCATCCCTGACTCATGTGATAGAATGAAGTCCACAATTCAAAGCTTTGAAGGGGGACAAGGTTACGAAGCTCTGTACAAAGTCATTGCTCAGACACATCCCAACTCAAAGAGACCATCCAATGCAGTCAGAATGGTCCGGAATCCTCCAAACCAAGATGGGGGTGAATCACTTGAAGAATATTACTTCAGATACAAGGATTACTTGAGACTTAGAGTCTTCCTCCAGAATCAACCCGGCACCATGAGCTCAACAGAAGAAGTTAGCAATCTCATTGCAGGAACCACCCTCTCTCATGAACTATTTGAGAAAACAGTAGATGAACGCGACTCAGATGACCAATTCAAGCGAGACAAATACAAAGCAGGCAGGCTCCTACAGACTCTGCAAACATATGAGCAAGAGATCAAAGCTGACAAGAAGTACAAGGACAAAACCTCCAAACCAAGTCTGCCCAAGCACTTACCAACCACAGGAACCAGACCAGGTCCTCGCTGGAATGATAGGTTCCAAAAGCGCGCTGGGAACAATACTGTCAGAACACCTTCCACTTTGACTTCTCACTCAATCAGCCTGATTGATTCACTTGGGTACCCTGAGATGGATGAAGAATCTGATAATCCCTTCCTCCATCAAGCATATTGCAATGCTATCACAGCATTCGACAAAGAACCTAGTCTGTTTGACACCTCAAGGCAATGTATTGTCTGTCATACCTCTGGACATAACTTTGACAACTGCCCTGCACTGCAAGATGTTGAGTCACTCAGGAAACATAGGATTGCCACCGCCGTTTACATCAGCAAAAACATGAGAGAAACCCAACAGCTCTTAGATTCTACTCAACGCATCTCCCAAATCCACGTTGGAGATGATGAGCAGACGAATGAGACCTCCCCAAGTTGTGAACCAGAAGACCAAAATTTTTGCAACGGCCAAGAATAGAGAGTCTTTCTTGCAGCCATATGACATCACCTCAGGATGATCCTCAAGGATTTGACGACGTCACAGTGCCTCAAGTGAAAAGCTTATGCCCTTCCTTGGACTCCAGCAGTGTCAGCTCCTACAAATCTGTCAAGATTGGTGCTGTCAATCTTCTCCCTAGGGACAGCCTCCAGCCTTCAATCCCAATTGATGTCTACTGTGATATGGAATCACTTGAGGTTACAGCCCCTGTATTGGAATCACACCTGGAAACCAATGGAGATCCCAACTTTGATCGAGACAATCCTATCTCAGTTGATACCAACAATGTGCAAATCCTTGTCCCACCAGATCCTATTGCAGCTGCAGCCTATTTCCAACATGGCATCAGAGCTCAGATTGACACAGGTGCCAAAGTTTCATGTACGAACCTAAAGCATATCCTGCATGATTACAAACCTTACACCAAGCTGAGAAAATGTCCGGTCAGGCTCACAGCAGCGATTGGAGGAAAGGCAGCCACCTGCATTCCTGAAGGATCTGGTTACTTGCATATTCCAGCACCCAATCACATAGGGTATCTCAAAGTCTTCTTCTATTATTCTCCCTCCCTTTCAACCACACTACTGAGTGAGAATGACCTCTGTGGAACGACATCACAAATGAGACATCAGTTCACTGGACAGTTCATACACAAAGCCTTCACTGACAACCATCACTCATCTGTTCAACAAAATGGAAACCTCACCATTATTTGTCATCACAAGCAGAACACTGCCAAAAGCATTGTCCTACACGGAAGTATCATTGATGGCCAGTGCTACACACACCCAATACTGATTCCAGACATTGATTTTGCATCCCCATATGCCAATTGTGCAACATCTTCAGCCTATGCTTTAGCGACCGACATGGAATTCAAGAAAGCTTGCGAACTGGCCTCCAAAGAAGCCATTAGCAACTACAGGTATGATATATACACGAATCTTGTCAATCTGCAAAAATGCACTGAAGCAGCTAAAGCTCAGTCTGATACCAGTGACATGCCAAGGTTTGATGCAAAATTGGTTTTCACCAAGATTGTGGACAAAACTATCCCCATTCAAGCCATCAGAGCCAAAACATCGAAACTTCTATGGCACCAGAGATTAGGGCACCCATGTGACGAATTCTTCTACAATGCACACAAGTCCATTCTTGGCGTACCCAAGTTCCAACGGCAAACCAGTATCCTTGATCAATGTCCAACTTATATCCAGTGTAAACAAACAAAACATCCTGCTGGATCCCATACCACGCGGAAGGCTACACAGCCCTTTCAGGGTTTATCTATTGACTTTGCTTTCTCCGGCGCCAGATCCTCCAACAGTAAATGAAAGCGTGACTATGAAGGCATTCATGGCGAGACAGCTTGGATCCTCATCACAGACCACTACACTGGTATGAAGTATGGTGATACCAGAATTTCTAAAGCAGCACCGCTCCACTGGTTTGAACATTTCTTCTCCCAGCACAACCCAGCTTGTGCCAACAAGTATATCTCAGTTGATCAAGGTGGAGAACTCTATCACAACCCTGATATCAGAAACCTCTTCTCTGCGTTTGGATACTCCATTTTCCCAACTGGTGCTGATGCGTCTCACCAAAATGGTACAGTTGAAAGAGCACATCGAACTCTAGCTAACTCAATGCGAACCATGCTCTCTGGCGCAAACTTGCCCATCAAGTTCTGACCTTTTGCCTTCTATCATGCCCTTTGGTTGTCAAATGCATTCCCTGAAGGCACCCAGCACCATTCACCCTTGGAATTAGCCACAGGACATAAGGAAAATCTTGCTGACTTCCAAACATTTGGCTGCAGAGTTTGGGTTCGACCTCCAGGCAAGAGATCCATCAAGCTCAAACCCAATGCACGCAAAGGCATATTCCTGGGTTTCGTCCCATACACTACCAGAAACATTCTTTGGTATGATACTGAAACGCACCGAGTCAAGATTGGCACCCATGTCAGGTTTGATGAAGGCATGAATGATTTACCTCTTACTGACCTTCCTACAAATGTCAAACACTTGCTCCGGACTGATGACAACATTCATCTTCCCGCGGAACCAACTGAGGTGCTGTCCAGTGATTTTCAATTCTCCATCTCACCATTTGCCGATCTCACCAACCTCAGGCTCCCTGTTTCAAACTCCTGTGCTGATCAAGCATTTGGCCTCCGCTATGCCAATGATTCACTACTTGGCAGAGCCTATGTCACAGACATCATTCCCAAAAGCCCTGCCTCCAAGCTTTTCTCCTCCCATAAGAAATCTCTCTCCAAGCTACAAGGCGCTTATATTGTATCTATCAATCACAACCGTGTGTTCAATGCTGCTGATGTTACCACCGCCTTGCATGAATCACACGCTCGAGGGGTGAGGGATTCAATAGATACACCCATTACCTTTGCACTTGAAACCTGAATATGGACTATTTGCCCCAAATACTTCTTGGAAGGAACCCACTGATGAAGAAGATCCACCTTTTTTGGACCGGATTTCATCCATCAAGACTATCAAGCACATTGGCACCAAATACAAGAATATCATCCAATCCAGAATCAACCAAGTTGACAACACTGAAGCACTCCATGCCTCCATCCAAAGACACTTGGCCCCAACTGAGGATGATATGGATGTTGTCATTCCCACGATTGATATTGCATCACTTCGAGCCATCACCAAGCTTCATAAACCAGGCAATCATGCATAACCTCTAGATGCAGATTCACTAACAACTGAAGAAATTGAACTCTTAATCAAGGCCATCAATTCAAAAGCAGCTACACCTGAAGAACAAGCACTAGGGCACTTCACTCGAAGGAATCTCAAGCCTTTATCTACATGGCCTGAATGGCAAGCTGGGGAGCGAAAACAGCTTGACCAGTTTGAAGATTTGGAAATGTTTGGATCACCAATTCAATACCCTAAGGACCCCGACGCTATCATTCTCAGACCCCACTGGCAATACAGCCAGTGTGAAAAGAAATGGTGTCAGAAGAGCCAGGCAATGTTGCAATGGAAGCAAATATGCAGCCCCAACTCTGCATGCCATAGCCATGTCATACTCATCATGTGTTGAACACCCCATCCATAGACTGTTCTTTGCCATTGCAGCAAGTCTCAATCTCAAAGTCTATGGGGGGGACGCGGCTGACGCATATGCCCATTCTCCAGGGCCCAACATCCCTACATACATGACTATTGATGATGCATATGCAGAATGGTACAGACACAAGCATGGCAAGGACATAGACAAAAGATTGGTGCTCCCAGTCCTTCGAGCACTTCAAGGCCACCCAGAATCTGGAAGACTCTGGGAAACCCACATCAACAAAATATTGAAAGGCCCTGATCTCAACTTCAAAACCACCACACATGACAGGACGATCTACACGACAGTTTTTGAAGGAGAAACGGTTTACATGCTGAGACAAGTTGACGATTTTGCACTGGCTTGCACATCGGAATCCATATCTGACAAGATCTATGACATTATAGGTGCAAGGCTGAAGCTCCCTAGAGAAGATGCTGTCCCCTTCACCAAAATGGGTTTGCTTGAAGACTTCAATGGAATTGATGTCAAACAGACAGCTGACTACATTGAACTGTCCTGCGCCAATTACATTGACCGGATCATGACATCCCATGGTTGGGAGACTGATTCTAAGATGAAACCCCACTCCAAACCATCAGCGCCGTTATCAACTGAAGTACTGAGCCAACTGCAATCACATACGAATGGACCATTGGAAGGCACCAAGGAACACGCTGCATTACAATCCACGTCTGGTTTCTCCTACAGGACGCTCTTAGGTGAAATGATGTTCGCATATGTTAGTTGCCGGCCAGACATAGGCTATGCAGTGACTCTGATGTCAAAGTACAGTTCCAATCCCACTGCTTTCCACTATTCCAGTCTGAAGAACATCGCTCGATATCTCAGAACAACCCGATCCTGGGGTATTAGATTCTATGTTTGGTGCGTCCGAGAACTGTTTCTCTACCCCCCGCGGGCTATCGCGCGGTATTTTTAAAATTCTCGACCCTATTTTTGAAATTTCCTATCTTTTTAGGTCGCGTGTCTACTAAAAAACCTCGCGCGTCGCACACCTTTACTTTCGAGACAATATCTTGTCACTCCTCAAACAAAATAGCTATTTTAGGGTTAAGGATATCATATTCTTTTCGTGTCAAGCACTATTTTGTGTACAACTTATGCACGAATGACTATTTTTATCTTCTCAACTTTTCTGTTGACTGTACTGTGCACTACCGGTACTAAACATATTGTACGAGGAATGTTGCAATCATCACTAAGTAGTAATGCATTTACTTCACGGACAATTTTTGCAAAAGCAACAGCAACAGCAAAGAGCGAGAGCAACAGCAACAACAACTAGCGAGAGCAACAGCAGCAGCAACAACAACTAGCGAGAGCAACAGCAACAGCAACAACAACTAGCGAGAACAACAGCAACAGCGGCTAGCGAGAGCAACAGCAACAGCAACAGCAACAGCAACAGCAATAGCGACTAGCGACTAGCGACTAGCGACTAGCGACTAGCGACTAGCGACTAGCGACTAGCGACTAGCGACTAGCGAAAGCAGCAGCAGCAGCAGCAGCAGCAGCAGCAGCAGCGAGAGCGAGAGCGACTAGCGAGATCAACACAAGCGACTAGCGAGAGCAACAGCGAATCCGCTCCTACTCATCCAACAGATTTGTCTCCTCCTCCTCCAACAACAACAACAACAACAACAACGGGGATTCGTCTCCTCCTCCTCCAACAACAACAACAACAACAACGGGGATTCGTCTCCTCCTCCTCCTCCTCCTCCTCCTCCTCCAACAACAACAACAACAACAACAACAACGGGGATTCGTCTCCTCCTCCAACAACAACAAGGGGGATTCGTCTCCTCCTCCAACAACAACAACGGGGACTCGTCTCCTCCTCCAACAACAACGGCGATTCGTCTCCTCTATCCAGCAGCGAATCCGCTCCCCTCATCCAACAGAGCAGCGATTTGTCTCCTCCTCCAAGAGCAGGATTCATCTCCTCCTCCTCCTCCTCCAACAACAACAACAACAACAGCAACAACAACGGCGATTCGTCTCCTCCATCCAGTAGCGAATCCGAATCCGCTCCCCTCATCCAACAGAGCAGCGAGGATTCGTCTCCCCCCCCCCATAGCAGGATTCGTCTCCTCCTCCTCCAACAACAACAACAACAACAACAGGGATTCGTCTCCTTCTCCTCCTCCAACAACAACAACAACAGGGATTCGTCTCCTCCTCCTCCAACAACAACAACGGCGATTCGCCTCCTCCTCCTCCTCCTCCAACAACAACAACAGGGATTCGTCTCCTCCATCCAGCAGCGAATCCGAATCCGCTCCCCTCATCCAACAGAGCAGCGATTCGTCTCCTCCCCCAAGAGCAGGGTTCGTCTCCTCTTCCTCCAACAACAACAACAACAACAACAGGGATTCGTCTCCTCCTCCTCCTACAACAACAACAACAGCGGCGATTCGTCTCTTCCTCCAACAACAACAACAGGGATTCGTTTCCTTCTCCTTCTCCAACAACAACGGCGATTCGTCTCCTCCATCTAGCAGCGAATCCAAATCCGCTCCCCTCATCCAACAGAGCAGCGATTTGTCTCCTCCCCCAAGAGCAGGATTCATCTCCTTCTCCTCCAACAAAAGCAACAGCGGCGATTTGTCTCCTCCTCCTCCTCCTCCAACAACAACAACAACAACAACAACAACGTCGATTCGTCTCCTCCTCCAACAACAACAGGGATTCGTCTCCTCCTCCAACAACAACGACGATTCGTCTCCTCCATCCAGCAGCAAATCCGAATCCGCCCCCCTCATCCAACAGAGCAGCGATTTGTCTCCTCCTCCGCCAACAGCAACAACAACAACAACAACAACGGGGATTCGTCTCCTCCTCCAGCAACAACAACGATTCGTCTCCTCCATCCAGCAGCGAATCCGAATCCGCCCCCCTCATCCAACAGAGCAGCGATTTGTCTCCTCCTCCTCCAGCAGCAACAGCAACAGCAACAACAACAACGGGGATTCGTCTCCTCCTCCAACAACAACAACAGCAATTCGTCTCCTCCATCCAGCAGCAAATCCGCTCCCCTCATCCAACAGAGCAGCAATTCGTCTCCTCCATCCAGCAGCGAATCCGCTCCCCTCATCCAACAGAGCAGCGATTTGTCTCCTCCTCCTCCAACAACAACAACGGGGATTTGTCTCATCCTCCAACAACAACAACAGCAATTCGTCTCCTCCAACAACAACAACAACGGGGATTCGTTTCCTCCTCCAACAACAACGGCGATTCGTCTCCTCCAACAACAACAATGGGGATTTGTCTCCTCCTCCAACAACAATGGGGGTTTGTCTCCTCCTCCAACAACAACGGCGATTTGTCTCCTCCATCCAGCATCCAGGAATTGCCGACGTTGGTGGAGCGCCGGTGGAGGAGGAGGAGCGTTTCGATGATTCGTTGCAGAGCGCCGGTGGAGGAGCGTTTCCGTGATTCATTGCCGAGCGCCGGTGGAGGAGGAGCGTTTCCGTGATTCGCTGCCCAGCGCCGGTGGAGGATTAGGAGCGTTTCGATGATTTGTTGCAGAGCGCCGGTGGAGGAGCGTTTCCGTGATTCGTTGCCGAGCGCCGGTGGAGGAGGAGCGTTTCCGTGATTCGCAGCTGAGCGCCGGTGGAGGAGGAGGAGCGTTTCGCCGGTGGAGGAGCGTTTCCGTGATTCGTTGCCGAGCGCCGGTGGAGGAGGAGCGTTTCGCCGGTGGAGGAGCGTTTCCGTGATTCGTTGCCGAGCGCTGGTGGAGGAGGAGCGTTTCCGTGATTTGCAGCCGAGCGCCGGTGGAGGAACGTTTCGATGATTTGTTGCCGAGCGCCGGTAAAGGAGGAGGAGGAGCGTTTTGCCGCGATTGGTGTTGGGTCGATTGGTGTTGGTGTTGGATTGATTAGGGTTGCAGATCTATCTCTCGTTGCTGCCGCTTGCTGCTGTTGCTCTCGCTGCCGCTTGCTGTCTATTCGACGAGTCGTTAGGCTTGTTGTTGCCAACGAGCCTATTCAAATAGATGATATGATAATTGAACAAAATGGGTGAGTATCTATTGATGTACTACATAGAGTAAATAATAACAACAGAATAATATGATAATGTACATGCCGATCGATTCGTAAACACCTACAGGGGAAGATTCGTTGCTTCCGATTCAATGGTTGCTTTGATGGTTTCGATTAGTAGTCGCTTCCGATTCGCACGGGGAAGATTCGTTACTTCCGATTCGATGGTTGCTTCCAATCCGTTGGTTTCGATTGGATGGTTGCTCCCAATCCGTTGCTTCCAATTCGATGGTTGCTTCCGCTTCTGATTCGATGGTTGCTTCCGATCCGTTCCTGTGAAAATAAGAAGAAAACAGAAGGGAATCAGTAATGCCGGTGGAATGGAAGACCAATCAATTGCTGTTGCTGTTGCCGATGCCTATCTCTCTCATTCTTACCGTTTATTCGTACCGTCGTACCGTCGTTCTGACAATCGACCCGATGAAATTGTAGTTGCTGCCGTAGATTACTTCTTACTCCATGTCACGAAAAACAGTACCTTGTTCCTGTTGATATAATTGCAAGGGACAAAGCCAGTTCATTGATTTCAAGACGTATATGTAAGGCTGCAGTCCAAACAATATCTATCCAGCAAATCCCCTTCTCGTCAAATGCTAACTACTTCTTTTCCAGTACAAGGCTGTTATTTCGGACTAAAATATCTGAGAACGGATCGTTGTGCTCGGTGAAGAGGGTCGGATCCCACGTTCTCGGACGGAGTGTTGATTGCAAGAACCAACACTCTACTCAAATAAGTCGGATGTAAGAAGGCAGATTATGAAGTGATTGTTTTTTTTTGTTGCGAGGTAAAAAAAGTGATTTTTTTTGTCGCGAGGTAGAAAAGAAAATTACTGTGTGTTTGTGTGAGAGAGATTGTTTTTTTTTTTTCGCGTCGGGTAAGATTTTCGATCGATCGATGGATCGATCGATCGATCAATCGCGTACCGTACCGGTACGGTACGTCATGTAGAATTCTACATGAATCCTACACGTTTTTAGTACTAGATAAATTCTCACTACTGAATCCGCGTAGGTTTCTACACGAAAAGATGTTTACTTCTTACTACATAATTTTTGGCATTGAATCCGTGTAGGTTTCTACGCGAGTAGATTTCTACACGTTTTTAGTACTTCATAATTTTCATTACTCAATCCACGTAGGTTTCTACACGTGTACGTTTGTACATGTTTTAAGTACTAGATATTTTGGGATATTGAATTCGTTAGGGTTTGGGTTTGGGTTAGGGTTGAGGGTTAGGCTTTAGGGTTAGGGTTAGGGTGTAGGATTCGACGCGAGAGGATTAATACAAGCTTGTTGTCCAAGATACACACTAGTAGTGTATCAACATGGTACAGAGGGGGAAAGAGCTTGCGCGAAGTCCACATATAAGAACAAATAATTACTGAATTTGCGAACCGGATGTAACCCTAACCATATTGGGAAAAACTTTGCCACACAGAATGCCCAAAATGTTGTGGTTTGACTCTCCAAATGGCAAACATGAGGGTATTTTTGGTGCAATTCTAGGGCACAAAATAACTGATTGGGTAATGACTAAAATAGTATCGGGTCCAAGCCATGAATACATTGATCATGACTCATCCAATTCATATTGGAAACAACTTTGTCACATAGAATTAACAAAATCTTAAGGTTTGACTCTACAAATGGCAAACATGGGGGTATTTTTGGTGCAGTTCCAGGGCACAAACTAACTTATTGGGTAAGGACTCAAAAAGTATCCGGTCCAAGCAATGAATACATTCATCATGACTCATCAAATGCATATTGGGAACAACTTTGTCACATAGAATGCCCAAAATGTTGTGGTTTGACTCTACAAATGGCAAACATGGGGGTATGTTTGGTGCAATTCCAGGGCACAAACTAACTTATTGGGTAATGACTCAAAAAGTATCGGGTCCAAGCCATGAATACATTCATCATGACTCATCCAATGCATATTCGAAACAACTTTGTCACATAGAATGCCCAAAATGTTGTGGTTTGACTCTACAAATGGCAAACACGGGGGTATTTTGTGTGCAATTCCAGGGCACAAACTAACTTATTCGGTAATGACTCAAAAATTATCTGGTCCAAGCCATGAATACATTCATCATGACTCTTCAAATGCATATTGGAAACAACTTTGTAACACAGAATGCCCAAAATGTTGTGGTTTGACTCTACAAATGGCAAACACGGGGGTATTTTGTGTGCAATTCCAGGGCACAAACTAACTTATTCGGTAATGACTCAAAAAGTATCTGGTCCAAGCCATGAATATATTCATCATGACTCATCCAATGCATATTGGAAACAACTTTGTCACATACAATGCCCAAAATCTTAAGGTTTGAGTCTCCAAATGGCAAACATGTGGGTATTTTTGGTGCAATTCCAGGGCACAAACTAACTTCTTATTGGGTAATGACTCAAAAAGTATCTGGTCCAAGCCATAAATACATTCATCATGACTCATCCAATGCATATTGGAAACAACTTTGTCACATAGAATGCCCAAAATGTTGTGGTTTGACTCTACAAATGGCAAACACGGGGGTATTTTGTGTGCAATTCCAGGGCACAAACTAACTTATTCGGTAATGACTCAAAAATTATCTGGTCCAAGCCATGAATACATTCATCATGACTCATCAAATGCATATTGAGAACAACTTTGTCACACAGAATGCCCAAAATGTTGTGGTTTGACTCTCCAAATGGCAAACACGGGGGTATTTTGTGTGCAATTCCAGGGCACAAACTAACTTATTCGGTAATGACTCAAAAATTATCTGGTCCAAGCCATGAATACATTCATCATGACTCATCAAATGCATATTGAGAACAACTTTGTAACACAGAATGCCCAAAATGTTGTGGTTTGACTCTCCAAATGGCAATCATGGGGGTATTTTTGGTGCAATTCCAGGGCACAAACTAACTTATTGGGTAATGACTCAAAAATTATCGGGTCCAAGCCATGAATATATTCATCATGACTCATCCAATGCATATTGGAAACAACTTTGTTACATAGAATGCCCAAAATGTTGTGGTTCGACTCTACAAATGGCAATCATGGGGGTATTTTTGGTGCAATTCCAGGGCACAAACTAACTTATTGGGTAATGACTCAAAAAGTATCTGGTCCAAGCCATGAATATATTCATCATGACTCATCAAATGCATAGTGCGAACAACTTTGTCACATAGAATGCCCAAAATCTTAAGGTTTGACTCTCCAACTGACAAACATGAGGGTATTTTTGGTGCAATTCCAGGGCACAAACTAACTTATTGGGTAATGACTCAAAAAGTATCCGGTCCAAGCAATGAATACATTCCTCATGACTCATCAAATACATATTGGGAACAACTTTGTCACACAGAATGCTGTAAATGTTGTGGTTTGACTCTCCAAATGGCAAACATGGGTGTATTTTTGGTGCAATTCCAGGGCACAAACTAACTTATTCGGTAATGACTCAAAAAGTATCTGGTCCAAGCCATGAATACATTCATCATGACTCATCCAATGCATATTGGGAACAACTGTGGCACACAGAATGCCCAAAATCTTAAGGTTTGACTCTACAAATGGCAAACATGGGGGTATTTGTGGTGCAATTCCAGGGCACAAACTAACTTATTGGGTAATGACTCAAATAGTATCGGGTCCAACCCATGAATGCATTCATCATGACTCATCCAATGCATATTGGAAACAACTTTGTCACATAGAATTCCCAAAATCTTAAGGTTTGACTCTACAAATGGCAAACATGGGGGTATTTTTGGTGCAATTCTAGGGCAAAAACTAACTGATTGGGTAACGACTCAAATAGTATCGGGTCCAAGCCATGAATGCATTCATCATGACTCATCCAATGCATATTGGAAACAACTATGACACATAGAATGCCCAAAATCTTAAGGTTTCACTCTCCAACTGACAAACATGAGGGTATTTTTGGTGCAATTCCAGGGCACAAACTAACTTATTGGGTAATGACTCAAAAAGTATCTGGTCCAAGCAATGAATACATTCCTCATGACTCATCAAATACATATTGGGAACAACTTTGTCACACAGAATGCTGTAAATGTTGTGGTTTGACTCTCGAAATGGCAAACATGAGGGTATTTTTGGTGCAATTCTAGGGCACAAACTAACTGATTGGGTAATGACTCCAAAAGTATCCGGTCAAAACTATGAATACATTTATCATGACTCATCAAATGCATATTGGGAACAACTTTGCCACTCAGAATGCCCAAAATGTTGTGGTTTGACTCTCAAAATGGCAAACATGATGAGGGTATTTTTGGTGCAATTCCAGGGCACAAACAGTCTCATTTGGTAATGACTACCAAAGTTTTTGTACCAGGCCATGAATGCGTATCACATGACTTACGAAATGCATGTTGGGAACAACTTTTAAATGCATATTGGGAACAACTTTGACACACACAGTACAGACAATGATGTGGTTTGTAGATACAAATGGCACACAAGACAGTACGGTATGTTAGGTGCAGCAGTCTACGAGATTCTACATGTGACTAGAGGATTGAAATACATAACCTTAGTGTGATCAAATGTTTCCCTTCTGAAAAAATTATGGCGCGGGAGGGGTGGCTGGCACAGGTACGTGCTCTACTGCTACAAATATAACAGCGCGCCCAAAACCAGACAACACACAGAAGATGTTCGGGCAAACAACATAGTACAGAACCCACGGAAAAATTCTACACACAAAACATCGTACACATACTACACGAAACACCGTACACACACACACACACACGACACACACAACACACACAACACAAAACACCGTACACAACCCGACAAATTATTAGTACACACACAAAACCACACAAAAAGAAACACATGATTCTTGATCGACACCGTATTCAGAAAATAAAATAAAAAAATATGAATGCTATCGGAAAGACACGACGAAGCAAAAAATCCGAGGGGAAGACCCTTCGAAACAACAAAACCATCCGGCCCGGTGATCATCAAAATACAGGGGACAACAACGGTAAGAAAAGAAGAGTTAAAACAAACACCGCAATTACTAACAAAGTGTGTAACAGTAATACCACAACTATGAACGCATCAAAGGGCAACAGTAAAAAAAATGGTTCCGACAACACAATTTCTACTACTACAAACACGGAAGAACAAAACACCATCAACCAGAGTAACGAACCAGCGCTGACCATTACCAACACAACCACCACTACAGTAACGAACCAACAGAAAGAAGGAACAAAAACCAATGTGGTAGAGAAAACATCTAACGGAGAATGCTACAATTTAGAGGATGTTGCCAAACATGTCATGAAAAATATCCAATATGACAAATTGGCAGAGGAAGTGGCAAAACGCTTACGGAAACAAGAGAGGGAACCACATATAGGGGTGGGAAAGGTAGTAATGGTACCTAAACAAACGGAGGCAACCATGCAGGGAGAGGGGAGTTACAATGCCGGCGACACAAGAGAACGAGCAGTAAGTACAATTACAGACGAATATGGACTTATAATAGACAACGATATGCTTAAGGCTTTGAGTGATATGACTGAAAGAGTGGAGAAGCAGCTAAGGGATTACGTCAAAAAACATTGGTACCCCAACATGAAGTTCCCTATCAATGACAAGGTAACGGCGCTTGTAATAAATAAAGCTGTTGGAGAAAGTGCGGTTATGAAGCCACCAAATATTCCACTTGCGGCATTCTGTTCCTTTTACAGGAAACGAGTAGGGACAGTACTGACTGCATTGAGGCACAACTCACAAACATTAGCGAGAAAAAACTGGATAGGTAAATACAGGTGGGAGAATTGGTTGTTGAAATTAGGATTTTGAGAATCTATTTTTGGTCCGACAACACTAACATGCTGCCCGTTGATACCTATGATACTTCCGTACAGACGATTACAGAAAAGGTCGAGTCCCTATCACATTCCCTGGTACTGTTGCAGTTATTCAAGACACAGAATATGAAAACACAGGTATTTTAAACCCTCAATACAGAACATACAAAGACGCGGAAGATGAAGATTTTTATTATTTTGTTACAAGAATCATGTCGGCAATCAATCCGACAAATTCCAATTTCAAACAACGGAAGGAGAGGCACTTGCTGAGTGATATATTTACTATAGCAGATGAAGCATTTGCATTGGTACTAATCTACAATGAGCATCATGTATGGGTGAACCAGCAGCGGCGAAAGGGTGATGCCACGATTCCGCGACAAAAAAAAAATTCTGCGATTCAGACAGTGGAAGCAGAAATGGATGGATGGAGGAAGGTCGCGAGTTGTTCAGTGACTTGTGCGACAAAATTGGCGAGATGCGAAAACACCCAGAAACAGGAAGGAAATTGGAAGAAATGATGAGGGACAGATTTAGGAACGAAAGTTCGACAAATTACACCAACAATAAGCAGGGCGATGCAAATATTACTAGTAGCAGCTCCACTAATTGTAGTGGACCAAAAAAGAAAAAGAAAAGAAACGTCTATATTGATCCGGCAATAACAGCATTGATGAATGAAAGTTTATCTATGGGTGAACTAATGTAGAAAATAACAGTACATACATAATACAAAACTACTACTAATCTTGAACTTAATTTTGAGAATATTAGAAATAATGGAGGATTCGTAATACGTCGCAATAGGAATAAATCAAGCATAATAGAATCTACATTTTAAAAAGGGAATATTGTAGTCAAGAAATATAATTCACAACTAGGGGAGCAGAATCGAATTGTTGTTTGGTAGATTAATATTTTGGAATTAATACTGACTCAAGATTTCTTTTTTATTCGTGAATAGAAGTAAGTGTTGTTCGTACAGAATAATAATTCGGTTCTGCTAGAGACTGAAATAAATTATTTTTATTTGAGAGTAGAGTAATGTGCATCACGCGCACAGAAATAGTGCTGAGTTTACATATACCCTTATACGATCGTCGCGAATTTCAGGGTGTCCAGAAATATTGCCGTGTTAAAATCACGCACAAAATTTGTGCGCGAGAAGTAAATTCGAACCCCGCGAAAAAGTTCTCGGACGTGCTTCCTGTCCTTCAAGCACTTCAAGGCCATCCGGAATCAGGTAGATTATGGGAAAGCCACATCAACAAGATCTTGAAAGGTCCTGATCTCAACTTCAAGACCACCACACATGACAGAACGATCTACACGACAGTTTTTGAAGGTGAAACAGTCTACATGCTGAGACAAGTTGAGGATTTTGCACTGGCTTGCACATCAGAATCCATATCTGACAAGATCTATGACATCATTGGGGCAAAACTGAAGCTACCTAAAGAAGATGTAATCCCCTTCACAAAAATGGGATTGCTTGAAGACTTCAATGGAATTGACGTCAAACAAACAGCTGATTACATTGAACTGTCCTGTGCAAATTACATCGACCGAATTATGACATCCCATGAATTATGACATCCCATGGTTGGGAAACTGATTCTAAGACGAAACCCCACTCCAAGCCATCAGCGCCATTATCAACTGAAGTGCTGAGTCAACTTCAATCACATACGGATGGACCATTAGAAGGCACCAAGGAACATGCTGAATTGCAATCCACATCTGGGTTCTCCTACAGGACACTCTTAGGGGAAATGATGCTCGCATATGTGAGCTGTTGGCCAGACATTGGCTATGCAGTGACCCTGATGTCAAAATACAGTTCCAATCCCACTGCATTCCACTGTTCCAGCCTGAAGAACATAGCTCAATACCTCAGAACAACCAGATCTTGGGGTATTAGATTCTACAGACCGAATGCTGAGCCATCTCTACCATCAGGAGAACCATACAACGATGTAGTCCAAGATGTATCACTCCCGAAATTCCCTGAAGATATCAAGCAAGCCAAATTGATGTGTTTTGTTGATGCTGCATATGGCAATGATCCGAAACATCGCAGGTCCACTACAGGATATGTTTTCACTTATGCTGGGGGGGGGGGCAATTGTTTACAGATCCAAAGCTCAGTCACTTACTGCTCAGAGTTCTACAGAAGCAGAATTCATCGCTGCAGTAACAGCGGTCAAAACAGCCAGATATCTTAGATCCATACTAAAGGAATTAGGATTTGTCCAAGTTGGTCCAACTCCAATCTATGAGGACAATGCATCAGCAATTGAAATCATAAATGCTCAGAAGCCAACTGAAAGAACCAGGCATATTGAAATCAGGTTTTTTGCAATTCAAGCATGGAAAGAAAATGGTGAAATCAAGATGATTCATATTCCTGGAGTTATCAACCCTGCTGATGATCTAACCAAACCATTGGGATGGATCTTGCACGCCCGCCATGCAAGATACATCATGGGACAATACCCAGGTTAAACCAGTCAACAGTACGCGCTTTGACAATTGCTACGATTGATTCGATCTGACTTCGAATGGGCCCGATCCAGGTTAAATCACGCGCGTTAAAATGCGGAAGAACTCCGACAGTAATCCAACATTATGATTCCGATTCAACCCAATTGCCAATTGGATTCGATCCGATCCAAGGTTAACTATACTCCGACAGTATACAACATCGATAGCGTGTTGGATCAAGGAGTGTGTTGTCAGCAAAAAAATACGGACTTTGTTGGCATCAAATTTGATTGGAAAAGCCGACAAAACAAAATGACGACCGAGGTGCGGAATACGAGATACGAATACTCCGATGAGCACCTCCACTACTTGGAATCCTTAAGTGGTAAAAACGATATCACCTAAGGCTACAAACAAAAGAGGATAATCGGTTAGTAACAAGAAATATCCAAAGACCTGAACAGTAAGTAAACACTTGGAATCCATAAGTAGATTCAGAAGAATATACTTGATATCCCGTGAGGAAATTACTTATTGCAATCAAGAAAATCAATACCGATTCCGGATGGGCCTCATTTATCTACCCACTCTACAAACAAGCATACGCCCCACCGGATAAGAAATACTTAACCTCGTAAAAGACCAATACCATCAAATGACCAATACAGTAAGACAGACACGACGCTAATACAGCAACAGCAACAGCAACAGCAACAGCAGTATCGGTACGATGAAGATAACAGTAACAGATAACCGGGGAAGATCTCTACCAAGTAAAATACAGCAGAGAGCCCCGATACAGTGAAAATACATAGTAAAAATAAGAGCCTCTCTCTGAGCTCACATCTCTTTAAATTTTAACATCATATACCTTTGGTCGATTTTTAGAGTTACAACAATGGGACAAATGTGGAACACAAACCCAAAGCCCATACTTTTAATTTTATCTCACTAATAGTAGGATATAACAGAATCACACGTTAGATTTGACTTTATTCTTTAGGGCCTATTTCCATAGCATCACGTGCTCAAAATAAGCTGAATTTAACGATCTTACCGGTAGTATCGTGAGAGTACACAAAAAAAACGCAACTTAAAATGCAACAGTACAAAAATCATGTAGAAGTCTAGAGAAGTAGCGTTTGGTGCGCACCCCGCACCTTTGGGCAAGAGCCTCAAAATAGGTTTCTAAAATTTGTATCAGCCTTGGCCCCTGTCAAAAATTTGACTATTATTGCTACTGGGCCTTGTTATCGGGTATTTTCTATTTACTTCCATTTGAATGAGCCTCGTGATTGGTTTGAGGAGCCTCGTGATAGGTTCCTCTCCTATGTAAACGTAACTGTCTTTAATTGATTGTTATATCTATATTCAATTCCATACGTACGCCAATACTTTATATTCCCCGTATCTTTGACGGTCATTTATCTTCTTCAAAAAATAACGCTCTGATTGTCATTCATCCATTTATTTTCCTTATCTTGTTTCCCTTTATCCCCCGAAATATTTACCGGCACTCAATGTACACCCGATACTTCATGACAACAAACATTTACACTTACGATCGCTTTCATTACGTCTACTTTCTGTTTCTGAGCTTCTGTCTTTACCCCAACCTTCCCCTTTCTATCCGTTTGGCCATGTCTTCTTTGAAACAAAATGGCTCCAGTACCTGCTTCCTTATTATGTTTGCCGTTCATTATTGATTACATTTACACTTTCTCCGATCTTGTCTGCCAACATATGATACCCTCATTTTCTCCTAAACCTTCTCTGCACAGTTTGGCTGTTTGTTAACAAAAAGCGTTTACGCCGTTCAGTTTCAGAATCTTTGTATATTCTCCGGCACCGCTCCAAAGCATCACCCTCCTTCTCACTTTTCGTCACCGGTTCTTGTGGCAATGTCTACACCATAGTTGCTTCTAGCAAAACTATTATCTGTTTGTGTCCTGATATCCATCCAGTATGCAAACACATATTGTTTATACTCGCCGAACTAAAAATCCCTGTTTCTACAGGCCTGCAAACAATATCCCTACCACTTCTTAAACTCCGCTTAAGTTCCTATGAGTCATCGCTTGACAATTACACTATCAACCTTTGCCTTGTCCTTATGCGCACCTTTTTGTTTAACACTCTAAGTACGAAAAAAAAAAAACAGCCTAAGTACAAAAATAAATTGGTCGGACCGTTGAATACTGGCTAAAACAAGAAGAGTGCTCACAAGAATGCTCATGAGACAGATGAAAATTTGACCATTCTCTTTCCAAGTCAAGGGATGAGAAGATGGAAGTCATTGTGTACAAATAATACTATTATCCATTACTCACATGCTGTTACACTAGTACACTAAGGACATTGACTTACACAGGTGATGGATCGAGCCCATCCATGATTACAGCAGCACACGAGACGCAACAAAGTACACGAAAAAACTTGAACAAAAAAACAGAGCTTGTCATATCATCAACAACAGGGGGATCCCCTATCCAACAAGCAACACCTCTCCATCGGGCCAACGGTTGCTTGAACCAACAAATCGATGGAACCATCGATCGAACCAACAAATTAATCGAACAAACCGATCGTCGAACGAATCGATCGAGCGCCTCCATTGAAACAGCCTCCATCAATCAAATCGGCCTCCATCGAATCAGTGCTCATTGAAGTGCCAGACTACCACCACGGCGTTCATTGGTTCTCATCTTCTTGATCAGATTGGTGATGGAAAAGTCCCCATAAGCACGCTTGATCTTGTTGATAGCAGTATTCATATCATTGCCCCGATTCACAAACCTCTCCATACATCCCCATACCACCTTCCTGTTGGAATACTTGAACTTCACCCGCCCACGCTTTGTTACAGTGAACCCCCTTGCTGGCTTTCTCCCTCCTATTCAATTTTGGTACTCATCCCACAAGGCTTGGATGGTTCTTGGAGTGCCATACAAGGTTGCAGGTTACAGCCCCTCTGGAAGACCCGGCGCCGCGCCCACTACAGCTGGTCCTCTCCCTCCTCCTCCAAGTTGACGCACCGGCGCCATTGCAATCCCCCTACAGATCTGTTGCAACTGCTTCACCTGTCTCTTCATCTCTGCTATCTCTGCAATGTTATGGTTCCTGAGCTCTCCAACATGGCTCTTCATGGTACACATCTTTGCATAGATAGCATTCTTCCATTGCTCTCTGTGCCCTCGTGCTCCCCTAGCAATCTTGTCTTCTGTGGAAGGGATTTCAACCAAGTGCACAACCCCATCATTATTTGAAGCAATCACTCGAACCTTTTGAACAGGATTCACTTCATCCTCCAATTTTCCTTCTAAATGGCTGTGCCTATTGAGTATCTGACCCTTCAGTCCAGGAAGAACCATATTAAGAACCACTGCTTCATCAAAGCAAGCCCAAAGCAAGGGCTTTGCAAGGATGGCGCCAACTGTAGGGTCAAACTTGGCTCTTACTGCTGACGCGACCGCACTGCAAAGCCACTCCTTCCTATTACCACTACCATCTTTCTCCTTGTACAATCAGATGCCCTTGTAACAAAGCTTACTAGCTGCATTAATATCTGGCCAATCTAACTGCACATCCAGATAGTTCTCTTGCATACCGCGTATCTTCCATCTAGCCCTGCAGTTCACATCATCCCTAGTAGCTCCTGCTCTGCGGGTCATAGTAGTACCCCACTTCTTAACAGAGTGAGTGCCAAGTTTCCTATCAGTAACAGGTTCAAACTCTGGATCATCAATGATCGCTAAAGGGCATTCTGATACTAGGTTTCTTGCAAACATTTGCTTCCTTGTCTTGTACCTTTGCAGATGAATTAAATGCAGTATCTCCCTCTGCAACCAGTGCTTAGCCAGACCTCCAGATAGATTGCAAGCCCAAGGAGAATGCAGTACCTGTGATCCATAGCACCCATTAGCAGCTGCACTGGGCAGTCTCCTTCATCCTTTCTTTGACCACTGCATCTGAGATTTAATGTAATTGGGATAGTTAGGCTAGCTTCCAAGTTCACCTTCTTCATATGGGATGTATCATCCCCCCTACCAATCATATGAAGCTGGAACTTCAACATGGCTTGGTGTCTAAGCTGAACAATACTGTGTCCCGTTGCTAGATCAAGCCCTTGGAGGAACTCTTCATTCATGAAGCATCATCAGCTTGGCTCTCCTTTCCTAGGTACCGCATCTCTTTCTTCCCCACTGCTTTAATAAGGTTGTTAATGCGGGGGCCCTTGGTGGGGTTCCCTACACCTGTGCCTTCGCTCCAGGTGGCATGGCTTGGCATGACATATGAAATAGCCTTCTTCCAATACATCAGAGTACTTGTTGATCTAGTACCAAGTCTTGGATTATTGTCTGTTCCAGTATCTTCTTTTCCATACACCTTGAAACACATCCATCTGTAGATATCCTCTGGGCTAATCACACCAAGCTCCTCAGTAGTGAACATCATGTCTGTGGGATATTTGCATTCATGCAAGAAATTCATCAGCATGAGCAATGACTTGTGGTATCATAACACTTGCGTGGAATCATTCACATTGTTTGGTAGGACAGGTGTTGAATCTGCAACTCGGCCCATTTGGTGAGGTGTGGTTGTTATATTGTTTTCTGTATCCGCGTCGTTTGATACTGCTGTTGCTTCATCATCAGATTCAAGGGGTTCTTGTTGGTCTTCTTCAGCCCGTTCATCTTCAAGGCGATCTCCAAGTTGAGCGCAAGCCCTTTCAAGTGCTGCTAATTGGCCATGCTGGCTGGTTTCTAAACATTGAATTATTCTTGCTGTTCTTGCTCCGGCGGGAGGGGGGGGAGGGGGAGTAGGGCGAGTAGGAGATCTGGGTGCTGATCTACTATTCCGGAAATCAAGAAGGGATCTAGCATTCCAGCTTTCTTTCAAGCTCCGACCACCTGCTGGAAGCTGGAAGGCTGATTCAAATGCCACAGTGCTAGCTGCAGCAGCAAAGGCTGCAGCCCGGCATTCCCTGGCTCTAACAGCCCTCGGATTGGTACTGACTACTCGTGGCATTTGTTGCTTGCTTACTTGTTTCGTATTTTGGTTGAATTTCAATCAAAATTGTGAGCGTTGAAATTGTGAGCGTTGAATTGATGCATTGAATTGGTAAAGAAATGAAGTTAGAAATGAATCGGAGTCTTGTTGAGTAGGGTATGGTACGGCCAAAAAATAAGTGAAACATTGGGCCAATACTCAATGGTGTGTGGTTGCATAAGTTGCGCACCTCTGTGGTAAAATACAGCAATAGAAAGCAACCAAAAATGCAACCCATCTAAGGTTGAATATGCAACCGGTACCCTCTGGTACTAGTGCTAAAAACGTTACCGCACCAAGTGCAGGGAAATTCAACCCGGGTTACATTTTATGTGTATCATAAGTACCGATAATGAGTGATTCCCACCTAAGGAGAATGAATAAAATTAATAAAAAAACATAAAAGTATGTGCTTCGGTGTATTGATTTATTCACTTCTGAATAAAATCTGTCAGTCGAGGTGTTCTCGACTGACAGTTTTTATTCACTTAATTAAAACTCAATAGATTCCAGCGGAATCTTAAAATCAAACATTTCAGTCACCCAACGCATGCTGAATTGCTGAATCGTGTGCACCTCTGTTGTCGACATGCTTTTTTTGGTGATCGTCCCTAATTTTGACCAGCTGAAAAATTGCAAACAGTCCGGAAAAGGAAGAAACCCAACAACAGTACCCCTTGTCTCTCCAGCAAATTAATTCAACTTCAAGAATCACTTTCTTTTCTTTCGAGCTGACTCAGCAGGGCAATCATGTCCTTCTACCCCTTCACTACAACAATCGCTCTCATTGCTCTCGTTAGTGCATTATTAGACAATTCATTGGAAGATGAATCGATTTGATCTGACCCCTCACAAAAAGAAAAAGAAATACTACCAATACCATTGATCATAACAATCAACATGACACATTCTGCACCAACCAGCAACAGTGGCAGGAAAGCCGGCATTGCCAACTACACTTAGCCTCAGTTGGAGCACTTGTTCAGATGCTTGAGAAATATCCTACCAATCGAACCAGAAGAGTGGGACGCCGTTACAGACCTACATGCTGAAAAATGTCCTGGGAGGGGTACTGATTCAATCAGGAACAAATACATTTGGTTGTACCGGAAGAAGATGCCGACTGGTGATCCAATTCAGAAATGGGACATTAAAGAAGCAAAGGAAGTCAAGTACCTGATCGCCCAGAGGGCTGCCAGTATTAATGGAGAAGGAAAGTTCAATCTTGAAGCAGGGGAGTTTGTCCCTGCTGTACTAGATGAGGAATTCTGAGGGACGAAACGATCCTCCACTTCAAAACAATCCTCCGCCACTGCCACTTTGTCAACCAACTCAACTGACTCAAACAACTCAAGCAACTCAAGTGACTCAAGGAACTCAGGACAATCTACTAGTACCACTTCTACTTGGTCAACCAACTCAGCCAACATAACTCAGAGAAGCAACGGAGCTGACTCCTACCAGTACCATTAGCGGCACCAGCACTAAGAAGAGAGCTTACAATCAGAAAGCAGACAATGAATCAAAGATGATGAACGTGATTGCTGCAGTATTGAAAGATGGGCAAGAGAATAAAAAACTTCAGCAGTAGGCATTGGAACTCCAGCAAAGACGGCACGACCAGGCAGATGAAAAGAGGAAGGTGTTATTGCAGGCACTCCCTGCTCAACTTAGTAGTGGTGGGGGGAGGGGGGAGGGGGGGGGGGGGGGGGGGTACTAGACCTCCTGTTACTCCCCAAGTTATTACTACTGCTGAAGGGAAGGTCAAAAGAAAACTAAACAATATCGATCTCTGTGCTGATGATGGTGATGGCAGCAGTGACATCAGTGATGACGACAACAGCAATTTCAAATGAGTAATCAAATCGACCAGTTAGTTAGTTAGTTAGTTAGTTGAAATAGTAATCGAATTAGCATTTAGTAAACTCAACAACAGTAGTAACATTGCTCCAGACAGAAACTTAGGCTACAAAGGCTACAAAGACAATTGAAAAACTCTATTGCAACCCCTTAAAAGAGGGATCCAAAACCACTAGAGGTGTGCTGGAGCAAAATTATTCGGTCGTATTGTTGACTGCTCTTAATAATGCTAATTCGGAACTACTATCAATTATCTAATTTGCTAATGTAATTGATCGGCTTATCGATTGACTCGACTCTCAAATACATTGTTTGCATTTTTGGTTGGTACCAATTTGTACGAGAAGAAACTTTTAGTCTGACTCATGTAGGTGTTGAATATTGTGTTGATTCAAACTCTAACTGTCTGGAAATTGTACAGACATATGAGGAGCTTCAGAATAATCTTCCTGCTGTCTCCTGTTTCTTCTAGGAGCATGCTATCTTTCATTTGGGGAAATCCCCCTTGGATCTGTCACATTCCCCATTCAGAGAGCTGTCTAACACTGATCACAGTGCAATTCACTGTAAGAGCTGCTGCATTGAAGGGATCGCTTTGGCTACTCCGTATAAGGTATGGCTTTCTAGACAATTTGAAAGCTGAGTCAGCAACAACCTTTGCTAGGAAGTTATCGTACATGAGCTCCATCTTTTCATAGAGCCTGTAGTCAGCTTGAGTACTATCATGCCAACAGCCTGGAGCATTCAAGATGCAAGCCGGGATCCTGCCATCTGGAGCAAAGATCAAAACACTATTGACATGTGTACCACAAGTCCAACCATTGTAGTATTGGTTCTGTTTCATCCAGTTACCAGACTGTTGGAGATGCAGATTAAGGTCATCACAGGCACTCCACACTCTGTGAGGTGCTAACACTGGGTACTTTGCAGAAATTGCATCAACGTATTGTTGAGTCTCTTCTTCATTTGGCAAGCAAACTTTTGCAGCAGGATTTTCTTGCAATGCAAAAAGAAGGAGCTTGCGTCCAAATTTCAGCCATCTGTACATAGGAGAAGATGTTAATCCAAATGCTAGAGCAACTGCTATTGCTGCTGATCCTCTGGTTCAGAACCAGAATAAGACAAGATCAAGGCACCAAGTCGCGTCAAATTGATTGGCCGAGCATGGCTTCCAGGTCTTCTTCTGTCGAATAACTCCAGTGTTCTTATCAACAGTGTACAAATTGTAGAGTAGCTCGAATAAATCTAGGACCTCCCTGAATACTACATGGTCAACTCCATAGTAATTTAGAAGGGCTTGATCATTGCTGGATTGATAGAGATACATGAAAACAGATTAACTGTATCTCTTAATTGTAATCCTAGGAGTTCCATGATCCCTTCTTTTCTTATCTTCCTTGCCAAGCAGTGGACTATTGTAATTGGGGGCTAAGTAGTTGTCATAGTAGTATCCAAGCAGTGCTAACTCCAGTGCCATGTTGCTTTTTGTTGTTTCGTCAATTGCCAATTAAAAAAGAAAGAGTGGTGTTTACTGGAGAGCAACTTGAATGTTTTAGTGAGGATAGCAAATCAGCCAATTTATAGTCGGTACGGTACAAGAAAATTCTGAAATTTTCAACTGCCGGCCAGCCTTGCTTGCCTAAATAAGCGGTGGTGCGGGTAGTGATTAAACAGACAGCTACTGTTTGTTATTTAGAGATTCGGAATTCCATATTTGTCAGTTAATAAAATATTCTTCCGTTTGGGTGCAACAAAAAATCTATTCAATCTATTCACTCGCGAATATTTTTTATTAACTATTCTTTTAAGCATGGTGGTAAAGCAGAAATGTCCATCCACCTTTTGCGCGCACCAAAAAAATCATTTTTTTTCTTTCCGAATAAAACCCAAAACAAAGTTGAGACCAGAAAATCCAAAAAATGCCATACAAAAAACAATGTTCCAGAAGTCTGCTCCTGACTACAAAACAAAACCTCTTGAAAAATGAGTTTTTGTTTTGTTTTTGAATGTGATTTATGACTAAAATAACAAAAAGAACACACACTAAATACCGAAGGAAGATGTCTTAAATACAGAACATTGTGTCACAGGCTTAGCTTTTCGAATGACATATGCCATGGTTTCATTTTTGTATGTGCGTTGTTCGTCACACAAACGAGATTCAGGGTTATTTCGGAATCACGCGCATATTTGGGTCAAACTCCACTGGTCCTCCTTTGTAATTTCACCCTATTTATTGAAATTAATGTCGAACTCATAATATTTTGATGCACATTGCATTTTCCTACATCACTGGCATCTGTTTCCGAAGTAGTGGCATGTTACTGAATTTTATGCCTGAAACAAACAGTGCATGGTCGCAATTTTTCAATCTCAATCGTTTCCCCATTTTTATTGTTATTACTGGCTATCGTACGACATTGGTAGTAACGATGGTCCACACTCCCAAATATCAGGTATATTGTTTACGTTGTTACTGGGACTCTCTTCTGATCACTACTGGTTACGGAAAGCAGAAGCTTACCAAGAAGAAGAGACCCCCCTTGTTAACAGCGCAATGAAGAAAGAAAACAGGAGTAGTTGTTTCTCCCAGTCTTCTGGACCATATTGCACATAATCCGGGTACATGATATTCTTATTACTACCGGTGTTTGGGAGTAGATGATTTTGCATCTTTGTTATTCATTAGAAAATCGAGGAAGAAGCTCGAGGGTGCTACTCAACAATTAGGTCTAACAAACACCTGTAATGGTCCACAGAGTAGTGACGGCGCATTACCAGAGGTGCTTGTCAATCAAGTTATGTATGACCCTTCTGTCGAACCAATTGGGCGTGCCTTGATTGGTCGGGAATTAACAAACATAGAGGATGGCGATGATTCTGTCTCCGATGACAATTTTTTCTTTCCTAATGCCGACGATGAGGAAGAAGGAAGTGAGAGCATAGAGGCCCCCCACTCTTTGATTGTCAATGATGAAGAAGGCAACAACATTGATGTTGACGATTCCCATCGTGATTCAAACACGCTAGTAATTACGACACCCAATGTAGGAAGGAACATATCTGACAAATTGAAGGTCAAGATCAAGTTAATGAAAATCATGCAGAATCATAGCATACCATTAGTTGCAGAGAAGGAATTGTATGAATGGGCTATTGAATCAGAGCGGCTTAATTTATTTTCATGGACTAAAGGCAACCTCATAAAGACCAGGGCAAGTGTCATGAAGGAGATTTCCGCAACTGTGCCTGAAATAAAAGGCGATGGGTTTGAACCTCATCTTATTGACTGGTGTTCTAAGAAATCACAGAATGCTGATGTTTCCAGTCACAAACAAATCTACGTCCGGTCGTTCCAAAAAGCACTTCATTCCCTATTAACAAATGTGACTTTGGTGAAGGAAGACAATCTGTCATTCCCCCATGCTTTAGACCCAACCTTACCAGTCCGTTATCCAGAACTTCAAGGCAATACTGATATTGACGAACTCCATCGTGGTGAATGGTGGATCAACACTTGGAAGAAGAGATGCAAATCCAAATCGAATGAAATTCTGGTTCCTATTATTCTCTACATGGATGGAATTGCAATTGACAATAGTGGTCAAACCACTCTTACCCCACTGAACATGACTCTTGGCATATTCAACACCCTAACTTGAAACTCCCGGCCGGATGTGTGGGAGGCTATATATTATCACCCAACATGTCCAGGTGATAAAGGTGCTGAATCAATTGACAATGTGAACAATCTTCACTCTGGCCTTCGTTTGGCTCTTTCTTCTTTAAAAGATGCCTGCAACCAAACGGATGGTATTGAATGGTCTAATTTGCCATGGAACAAGAAGAAATGGCCGGTTCGAATGAAATTTGCGGTGGCTTATTTCATTGGTGATACTCCCCAGCACGACCAACTTTGTGGACATTATCAAACATCGAATTCAAAGATGATCTGTAGGCATTGCAATTGTCCCAGAGCACTTGGTATTAATGCTTGTGTGAATGTTTTGAAGGTTCCTGTTTCAGTTAAAACTGGTAACATGCAAGTGTCTAAGCACCAAAATGGGGAAGAGTACCAATCCATTCATCTCTGGAATATATCTGATTTTACTGCTCCAACGGTTGACAAAGGAGTGAATGTTGAACAGTATTTCAAAAACATCTCTCACCACGGTGTACATAACGGCAACGTTTTTTATGATCTTGATTTTGGGGAAAACCCACATAATATTCATCTAGCGTCGCCCGGAGAGAGACTCCATATGCACCAGCTTGGTTGCGCCAAGCGTGCAGCAGAGACGTTCCGTGAGGACTTTTTAGGCAATAACCAGCGGCTTCTTGGTGAGATGGAAAGGTTAGCCAGTTACTACGGTGGTGCTGTTCAGAGGCAATCCAATCGTGACTTCCCACAAGCCAATTTTTTTTAGAATCAATACATACAGCGAAGAAGGAGGGTAACCAGTACATTGGAATGCTTTATATTCAGATGCTGTCACTTCTGTCTGCTGGAGGTTGTCAATTGCTGTTGTCTTGAAAGACTCCATCCAATCTTGAGAACAAGAGCAGAAAGTGTGAAGACAAAATTGACCAACGTATTTACGCCATTGAGTTGTTGTTGGGTATGGAAGAGTTCCTAAAGTACGCTGGAACGTTTGACGAGGTTTTCAAACAAGACAAGAAAGGTGTTTTGAATCTTGACAAAATGGTTGTTCTTTTCATCAACTGTATAAATAACAATCTGCAACGAAGTAAGGGAGAGGGTAACAATCTGGTGAAGAATCACATGTATTTTCATTTATCACAGTACATGAGATTATTTGGTCCTCCAACTGGGTGGGACTCTGCCGCAAGTGAGAGCAATCATAAAACTGAAGTGAAGGCTCCTGCTAAGAGAACTCAACAAAACAAGTCCACACTTATCAAGCAAACTTGCAACCAAGTGATGGAGTATCAAACTATTGATCAACTTGACCGTGAATTTGATTTGTTCAAACATAGACCCATAACCGGACCAAATCATCCTAAGGAGGGTGGTTGGTCAGCTGGGTCTTTGTTTTGGGTTAGTGTGATGAATGGTCTCCCTTACATAAAGTGGGATGAAAAAAAAACGCAAGTGTACCCTGGTTTCCATCGGATGTTCTCAAATTTTGTTGCAACGTGGTCCTTCCAGCTGTGGGCACCAGCAAGGTTTTTGGAACCACGGGGCACAAGAGGTATGACAAATCTCGCGAGATGAAATTATTGTTTCATGCCCACCCATCGTTTAAGTCTGATTCTGGACAATTGTCCAATGTATGGTACGATTGGGCTAATTTTCAACTCGACCTCCTTGATGGAAGTGGACTGAAAGTTTATCCATGTCAGATTCTGTACCTGCTTTACCTTGAAGGTCCTTTCCCCGTGGGTAGCTCCGTTAGTGGTTTCAAATTAGTGCAAGATGGTTATTATGCCGTTGCTCGTTGCTTTGTTTCTGCAGACCCCATACCAAGCAAGAGGGATAAAGGAAAAAAACACCATCATGCGTTGGTAAAGCAAGGTGAGCTATGGAACAAATTGTATTTGTTTGACTGCAACGCCATTGAGTCTGAAGCTGCTGTTGTTAGAAACCATGGTAGTCCTGACCAATATTTTGTGCTGGGAAATTGTGAACAATGGTTGTTTAATTTCTGTGAGACAATGGCTGCACTGGAAAAGAAGGATTTACAATCAATAGTACAAGATGGTGAAAACAGCACATGACTTGAATGAACAAGTTTATTATCAGATATTTGTACTTAAATGTTTTTTCCGTATTTTCATTTTTCCAGTATTCTGCAACGCTGTTGCAGAAAATTGTTCATATTCAACAATGGCGTTTCAGGAAATGCCTTTTTTTGTATGTTCGATGGTATACTACTACGGTACAATCATACCCCCTTATCATGTGTATTTTGCGTTTTTCTATTTTCTGCAACGGCGTTGCACCCAATGCCTTTTTTCGTATGTTCAATGGTATACTAGTACGGTACAATCATACCCCCCTTTTCATGTGTATTTCGTGTTTTTCTATTTTCTGCAACGGCGTTGCACCAAATGCCCTTTTCCGTATTTTGGATGGTATACTAGTACAGTACAGTCATACCCACCTTTTCATGTGTATTTTAGGTTTTTCTATTTTCTGCAACGGCGTTGCACCAAATGCCCTTTTCCCGTATTTTGGATTGTATACTAGTACGGTACAGTCATACCCACCTTTTCATGTGTATTTTACGTTTTTCTATTTTCTGCAACGGCGTTGCACGAAATGCGGAGTAGCAAGTTATTATTCTTATAATGGATTACTTCTTAGTACAGTTTTGCGCGATACATAGGCGCTCATAATATTACACCCTTCATATTTGGGATCCGAAGAGCTATGAAACACTAACGGATTAAAGAGCAGAGTATCCCCAGAACACAACGGCACTTTGATATGGTACGTTGGGAAGACAAAATAATAAATCACTTCGTCAGCATGCACTCCCAACGGAGCTATGACTGTTAAACGAGTATAATACATATCATCATCAACATGGCATCGAGAATGGTAATTTCAACCAATCAAAAAAGCTAATGCCTGCTTCCCAATGGCATTGAGCTGCGTACAAGTCAGAATCTGAGACAACACATCCATTTCATCCTCAACAAATGGTTTGATGTCTGTTAAACTATGATGCATATGCTTCACAATTCCCACTGTCGTCTGTTCCAGCTCCAGTTTCATGTTTGGTTTCACATGACTTTTGAATGCGTACACACCATTGTTGGAAGATAATCTTTCTGGTCTAACTCCAATGATAGCATAATCATCATTGATACTGCCACGCTTCTGACCTCTGGCAACTGTTGGTTTGGCTCCAACAATTTCTGGAGCAAACTTTCTTAACAGTTTGATATTATTCTTCGTAGCCAGGTGTCGCTTTGCAAATTTTCTGGAAACTTTTGCAAAAATGCGCAACAACGGATTATTATCATCAAAAGCAAGAATATGCTCATCTTTCGTACTATCCAATGTATTGAAGTTTTCGACTGACAAAGCCTGTTCCGGTTGATAGTTTTCTTTCCTCCTATCTTGCCACCCCAATTTGTCTCCATGTATTTGCCTTCCACCACAGTTGTTTGGTATTTGTTTTTCAACACTATTGTACTGACACCATCTTTGCAAGTACAACGCCTATTCCTTTCCTTCTTCATTGGTTTTATGTTGGACAACTTTATATAAGTTTCATGGCTCGTTGACACAGGTGCTGCAATCCTAAGAAAGTTCGAAGACATTCTCTGCTTACTTCTTTTCTCATGTTTCCTATTTCTTCTCTGCTTCATAGCTCTTTCCGAAAACTGATTTCTCATGGTTTCCAATGGAGTAGTACGCTGATGGAGGAGCGATTCGATGCCAACGATTCGTTGCCGGAGATGCCGGTGCGGATGCCGATGTGGAAGCCGGTGCGGATGCTGGTGCGGACGCCGGTGCTGATGGAGTGGAAGACCAATCAATTGGCGTTGCTGATACTGATAGAGTTGCCAACGCTGGTGGAGCGCCGGTGGAGGAGGAGGAGCGATTCGATGCCGACGATTCGTTGCTGACAATGTGGATGCCGGTGCGGATGCCAATGTGGAAGCCCGTGCGGATGCCGGTGTGGACGTCGGTGCGGATGGAGTGGAAGACCAATCAATTGGCGTTGCCGATACCGATAGAGTTGCCAACATTGGTGGAGCGCCGGTGGAGGAGGAGGAGCGATTTGATGCCGACGATTCGTTGCTGACAATGGGGATGCCAATGCGGATGCCGATGCGGAAGCCGGTGCGGATGCCGATGCGGAAGCCGGTGCGGAAGCGGGTGCGGAAGCCGGTGCGGATGCCGGTGCGGACGTCGGTGCGGATGGAGTGGAAGGCCAATCAATTGGCGTTGCCGATACCGATAGAGTTGCCAACGTTGGTGGAGCGCCGGTGGTGGAGGAGGAGCGATTCGATGCCGGCGATTCGTTGCTGACGATGCGGATGCCGGTGTGGATGCTGATGTGGAAGCCGGTGCGGATGCCGGTGCGGACGTCGGTGCAGATGAAGTGGAAGACCAATCAATTGGCGTTGCCGATACCGATAGAGTTGCCAACGTTGGTGGAGCGCCGGTGGAGGAGTTCGATTGTTCACAGTTGCTTCGATCACTTTGCGGTTCGTTTGTTCCCGGTTGCTTCTATTCGATTGTTCCTGGTTGCGGTTCGATGGTTCCCGGTTGCGGTTTCGATGGTTCCTGGTTGCTTCGATGGTTCCTGGTTGCGGTTCGATGATTCCCGGTTGCTTTGATGGTTCCCGATTTCTTAGATGTTCTATTCGATTGTTCCCAGTTGCTTCGATTGTTCCCGGTTGCTTCTATTCGATGGTTCCCCGTTGCTTCGATCGTTCATTCCCCGGTTGCTTGCGGTTTGATCGTTCCCGGTTGCTTCTCCTATTCAAGTAATGTATGATAATTGAACAAAATGGGTGAGTATCTATTGATGTACTACATAGAGTAAATAATAAAAACAGAATAATATAATGTACATGCCGATCGTTTCGTAATTATCACCAACCGGGAAAATTTTCCGCACCTTGATCTGCACTCAATCGTTGTTCCGACAATCGTTGTTCCCCGCACCTATCCGTTGTTCCGTTCCGATCCTTTGTTATGATCTGGTCCTATGAAAATATGAAGAAAAGCAGAAGGAAGGAAATACATTATCAGGAATGCCGTAGGAAGTATAATCATTGTCTATCTCCTCTCTCATTCGTACCGTTGTGATTGCCAATTTCTGATCCGTTCTTTCCAATCCGTTGTTCTGATCCGGTCCTATGAAATTAAGAAGAAAAACAGAAGGGAGGAAATACATTATCAGGAATGCCGGAGGAAGTATTATCATTGTTGTCTATCTCTCAATTTCGTACCGTTGCTTGTTCTGATTCGTTTTACCGTTGTTGCCACCGATACGTTGTTGCCGCCGATACGTTGTTGCTGCTGTTGTTCTTTCTGCTGCCGTTGATTTCCAGACTTGTAATTCCTATGTCACGAAAAACAGGGTCTTGCTCCTGTTGATATATAGGCAATTGATGCAGATTTTGTGCTTTCGAGACGTCTGTGTTTGGGTAGCTAATTCAAACACTACTATCTGTACAGCAACTAATCTCTAATCAAATGCTTTCTACTTCTTTTGCAGTACAAGGCTGTTATATCGGACTGAAATATCTGAGAACAAATCGTTGTGCTCGTGACATCGTCACATGCCACATGTGACAAAGAGGGTCGGATCCCACGTTCTCGGATGGAGTGTTGCTTGAAAGAAACAACACTCTACTCAGATAAGTTGGAAAATGATGTTTGTCGATTTGAATATCAATTTGGATGGAAAGTGAAAAAATACAAATTTGCAAGCAGTGAAAGTGACACAAGTTTGTGAGCAACAAACTTCAAACGTAAGCTAAGTACAAAGTATCCAACTTTGAACGTAAGAATGACATCGGTTCGATAGATGTTCTGCTAAGTATCAAACTTCAAACATAAGAATGACAACTGTTTGATAGATGTTCTGCTAAGTATCAAACTTTGAACGTAAGAATGACAAACTTCGAACGTAAGAATGACAACTGTTTGATAGATGTTATGCTAAGTATCAAACTTTGAACGTAAGAATGACATTGGTCCGTTAAGTATTATGTTCGTTTTTTGCAACGGCGTTGCAACAAATGCTCTTTTTGTATTTAGCGTGAGATGTTTCATACGACAGTACCTTTCTACACAAAATGCACCAATTCATCAATCGGACCATTTTCCTATTTTTGTAACGGCGTTGCAACAAATGCCCTTTTTTGTATTTAGCGTGAGATGTTTCATACGGCTGTACCTTTCTACACGAAATCATTTTCCTTTTTTTGCAACGGCGTTGCAACAAATGCTCTTTTTAGTATTTAGCATGAGATGTTTCATACAACTGTACCTTTCTACACAAAATGCACCAATTCATCGATTCGGACCATTTTCCTTTTTTTGCAATGGCGTTGCAACAAATGCCCTTTTAGTATTTAGCGTGAGATGTTTCATACGACTGTACCTTTCTACACAAAATGCACCAATTCAGCAATCGGCCCATTTTTTTTTTTGCAACGGCATTGCAACAAATGGCCTTTTTAGTATTTAGCGTGAGATGTTTCATAGGACAGTACCTTTCTACACAAAATGCAACAATTCAGCGATCGGGCCATTTTCCAAATTGCAAAATGTGCCCTTTTTTATTTTCCTTGTTCTCACCTTTTATCCCCACCAAAAAACCATTTTTTCCGTTTTTTTGGAACGGCGTTGCAAATTTCAAAGTATGGTTTTTTGGTCTTTAGGGGTTCACACCCAAAATCCCCTTGAGTTTATCGTTGCAGGTTTTCTTTGTCAAATTCATGTGACGATATTATTTAACTCTTTCTCCCATTAGTGGAACAACGTTATACTGATCTCCGGTTTTTCAATGTAGGAAGAAGTATAGGTACGTTGAACCAAACGTCGGTATCACTAAAAATCAGGTTTACGAAATCAACCACGGTAACAGGCACCTTACACATTGTCGTTTTTTTCAGAAATAGGTTTTTGAGAGATGGTTACCACTCTTTCGTCGCTACGTGAGTGGTGATCTCTTGTGAAAGAAGTTTCAAGTTGTACTATCCTTCTTTCATTCAATGTTTGCTCGAAACTAGTGTAAAATTGATTCACACAACAGTGATTCTCATTGTTTTCAAACAATAAAAAGATTGTCTCAAATTCTGATAACATTTGACATTACCAATGACACCTACAACTAATAGTGCTCAGAAGCGTGGGGCCAGTCCACATTCAAATAACAAAAGGACAAATTGTAAGAAGGATAGATTGAAAGATCCACCACCAAATAGTCTTGACAAACATGATGACGATCAAAGTAATCATCGATATGCGGTCTATTGGAACCTTAAATCGGCTTTGAAGAATGAGTCATATGGAACAGAGGAGTTTGTAAGGAACCTCAGTGTGCAGGTTACAACATGTTTCACTGCATTGATGACAAAGGTTTACCTCGTATCCAAAATTATTGAATCCGAACCTACACCAGATTTCAGGAAGTCCATGTCTACTACTAAGTCTGCGGAAAAGAAGAAGGGGAAGGGAAAGAAGAAAAAATCCGATACCACCTTAAGTGACTTAGGCCCTATTCCCCATCAATTAGATGTGATGGTGGATTTATTTTTGTATGAACTTGACAACGGGGTGACTGGAGTGTTGGGATTGTTGAGCAGGAAGCAAATAAGCGAGCAATTCAAGGACTACGACATGGCAAACAAGTGGAATAACTTCGAGTCACTGTTGCGGAATGTTAACGACAAATCAGGTGTGGATTCTCTCTATGGGTGTAACGTCGTGAACTATGATACAATTAAGAAATGCATGATAATGTACCATGAGATCTTGGTTTGGTACATGAAGAATGTAAACTATCCACCCAGGTTGGACTATACGTCTGAGGCTTTGTGTTTCCATACCAAAGGCGACAATTGTTCTCCCAGTCCCTTGAAACAATACGTCAAATCAATGAAGAACTTCTTGGACTGCCTTATGGCACAGACCTCTCTACGTGTTTCAATGAGTCATAGCTACAATCAGGTTGACTTAGACAAACATTTCAAGAAGCAGCGTACTATTGAATGCTTAAAATCCTTACCCACACAACGGATCAAGTTTTTACGTCCAATAAATACCGATCGTATTGTGTCCAACAAAAAGATGATGAATATAACGGAACGAAGAACAGCTTTTCATGAGGTCCTTTGTAAATTTTGGGTTCTCTTTCAAGGGAAGGCGAAACGAATTCTTACAACCATAAACCTGGGTAACCTTGACATCAAACTTTTGACACAAGAAGATTTCTATCAATATTTCTTACCCGAATTAATTCAGAATTCCTTCGTCTTGGGCACCATGGTACTTTTGGGGGAGAAGTGGGTTCCAGTAGGATTTCATCGACAAGGGGACACGAACATTTCGGAAACGGGTAAAGTGTTATTACCACTCCATTCTCCATTGGTATTCCACTACATCCTCAACTACAAGGACACAGTTTCCAACTATTACAACATACATTTCAAAATTGATGACGACCATGTCACCCTGTCACCATGCAAGCTTGGCACCGGAAACATAGATCTGGCACATTTCAAGGTGACAAAAGGAATCCTATCCCTTAATTGGATTGACTTTGTACACGGATTCGCGTACGACTTTTTTTCGAATTTTTTGAGTTTTTTTGGTACCCGATAACACGATCGTTGTCCGATTTCTTGCAAGTGGAGTCAATAAAAGGGCATCATTCTCAACTAAAGTAACAATCTATCACTCATACTAGTGTGAAATAATACAGAGAAGGGGGTTTTATTACTTAAGTTGGGTATTTTTGGCTAATTTTGGCAGAAATCGGCAGATTTTCATACATCGGGTCCAGTTCGTCGTCGTCATCATCATCATCATCGCCCCCACCTAGAAAACACCAAAGACTCCAACAATATCCCACACCGTTTTCACACAAATAACAAGGAATGGTGAATTTGAAGCAATATTTGCTGTCGTCGAGGTCAAGGCAGGTTGTTGCAGCAATTGAATCATGATTTTCGAACATAGAAAATTTTGCAATCGTTGTCGTCGTCACCCCCACCTAGAAAACACCAAAGACTCCAACAAAATCCCACGACGTGTCCACACAAATAGAAAGGAGTGGTGAATTTGAAGCAATACTTGCTGTCATCGAGGTCAAGGTTGTTTTGTTTGCAATCTGCGTCGACCGGCAACAACAGCAACAATAACAAGCAACAGCAATGATGACAATTACGATGACGATGACAGCAACAAGCAACAACAACAACAACAACAACAACAACGCCGCCGCGCCTACTACTTCTTCTTTTGTCTCTTTGCTTCCTTTTCATAGTTGTTCTTCAGCATCACCTTCTGGGATAAGAGATCGGCGGCCCGGTGGAAAGTACCATAACAATCGATACACAAGTGGACATTGCATGTTGCACATCTCATGAGATCGCCCTCCTTCCTTAGTCCAAGCCAGCCATGCATGGCGCACTTAGTCCTTCTCTTGGTTCGAAAAGGGAAGTGGTCTAGGCACCTATTCAACCTGCAGCTTAGAAGTCCTCCATCTGCAAGTGCTTTGTCATTCACTCTAACAGCCTTGAAGCTTCCATCTTCCGCACTTCTTGCGGATCCACATGCTGACGCCGATGGACTTGATAAAGGAGACACACCACTAGCACTGCCCGGAGTAGATGCAATGAAGAATATTCTAGCCTCAGCTTCTGTGTCAACAGCATCAGGGTTCACCCAGTACTCCCCAACAGCCCACCTGAAATCATAGTGAACGCCGTACCGAGGCTTCTTCACTCCTCCTTCCTTGCAGACAGTCAAGTACAGCTTGTAGGCGTTCGTCAAGAGCACTCCATGAGACCAAAACATAACAGACCACCACCACTTTCGATTCCGGACCCACCTATTCAACCTGTACACTCCTCTCAGCTGATCAGCAATATCGACGTCACCCATTCCATTATTGTAAGTATCCAGTTGGTTGAGACGCAGGAACTTCATCTTCTCCTTTTGGTCAGTGTCGACATTGTAAACTACTTTTTCTTTCTCCACCCATTCAATCACACTAGTAGCCATACTCAAATAATGGACTGGCTTTGTGTCATAGACACTGGAAGCAATGAGAAATGCACACTCTGGATCACCTTCAAGGACAGCAGCTTTCACAGTTCCGCGCACTGCCCGCTGAGCGCGTATGCTCTTCAGCTCCTGCTGAAACACACAGTCAGGGATGCCACGATTTGCTTTGCGCGCTACTCCATGACACAGGACTCGTTTTGAATGCCTAAAGGCAGCCTTGCAGAACATAACTGAGTTGTAGAGGTTGTCCATTCCAACATGATGATGCTCATCTTTGAGGGAGTCAAACAGCCACATGGTACGCGAATGAAGAGGTGAAAGCCCCATGTCAAGATACTTTTTTGGAGCCGGATCATTCCTCATGTAGACTTGGTAACAATATCCGTCGTCACAGAGCGCATCAGCTTGGACGCCATCACCCTCCCTCTTGTATGTGATTCGACGTTTATCAATGTGTTGACCCTTAAAGCGCATAGTCATTTCATCCACTGCAATACTTCGGGATAGCATCCAGGCGCGCGGGCCCTGCAAATTCATCCACTTAATCAACGGACGGATCTTCCAGTTTGGATAATCCTTCCTTGGGGGATTTGGTATTCGCAGATCTTGGCAAGCAAGAAAAGCCTTGAAGTGCCTGTGTCGCCGCTGGGGATTGCCACTAAGATTGCCATCCATATCCCTGGTGGTGAAGGAGCTGTGAATGAAGTCATTGCCAGCAATACGGTCGGCGTTTGTGGATCGAAGCTTGTAGTCCACTCTTGCTGTAGGGCATAGACCATGTAGGATGTAAAGGCCAAAGAATTGCCGTATTTCCTTAGTTCCAAATAGTTTGAAGTCTTTGTAACACTTGTCGCTGGCGCCAGCAATGGAAGCCTTCCAGTTTGTCCATAGCTTTATTTGTTCAAAGCTGAACAGATCCCCATCCTTCTCCTTGGGGTCGTCATAAAGAGGGAGGAATGCATCTACAAACTCCCACGGGTGGGACTTTGCAGAGAGCTTGTGCTTCTTCAGGAACTTGGGATCAGCTGATCCTGTCTTTCGCGGTGTAGACTTGGTCACTGGCTTACCATCTGCACCCATGCGAATGCTTCCACGGCGGTCAAATTCATACTCTGTCTTCATTCCTTTGAATTCGGGAAAATCAAACACCTCTGCAAAGTTGTACTTCTTGGGAATGGGAGCTAGCCTCCCCTCAGCTTCTGATATGGTGGGAGCTCTTGCAATCCTGAACATTGGATTTGCAGGCTCTGGGACAACCACAGCCTCTGGATGGAGCTCTCGCCAGTACACTGTATCAGGGAATAGTTGCATGACATTACGATGGCGTGTTGTTGTTGTTGTTGTTGTTGTTGTCCCGTGTCCGCGTCGGGGCCTGCTTGCACCATTTCTTGCTTCCTCCATGGTATCAAATCGCTTGATGTTCTGGTCTATTGCTTTGGTTAATCGACTCACCAACACTGCTTTATTGCCAGAGGTTGGCTGTCTCCTAAGCTTGAGCTCCTGTTGGAGCCAAACAACAGATTTTGTTTGCAAATTTTCGTCGTTGCCGCCGTCGTTGCCTTCCTCCTCCTGCTCCTGCTCCTCTGCTGAAGACGAATCCTCCTCTTCATCCGAAGACGAATTCTCCTTGTCCTCCTCAGCGACTGCTGTTGCTGCTGCAGCGTTGGGACCAAAGTGGAAGCTTTGTTCAGATTCTTCCCTATGCTGATCCCCCTCGGCCCAAATTGCATCCAAAAATGGACCTTTTTCCCCATCACTATCATAGCCATCAGAAAACCTAGATTCATGCCGAGTGAAGTTCTGAAGGACCCTAAGCCTAGGGCTATCCCTAAGCTCAATCTCTGGGCACTCGGTAGGGTCTTGTGTGCCATTTTGGGCTGCTGGGGGGGAATCCCCATCTGTTTCGGCATTTCCTCGCATGATGGAACGATTCCGAATTAGGAAATCAGTCCGAATTTCCTTGTTTTCAAACCGAATCGGTCCACTCTTCTACTGGATTGTAGCTCTGTTGATGATGGTGACGGCGATGTGCTTAAATCCTGGATTGGTGGAGTGTAGCAGCCGGTCATAATTTTTCCCCATGGTGATAAGAAATTTTGAGTTTGTACGGATGCTTGAAAAAAAAATAAGTGTAATGTAGCTTCGACTGCCGATAGCTCAGCCAAAATACCAAGTAGGAACCTGGGACAAAGTGTTTTCTATGCCAGTTTTTTACGAGAAATAAGAATATCAAGTCGGATTTGAAATCCGACAGAGTTAAGACTTTCATTCGGCCCCTCAAAAAAGAGCGATTTGTACGGCTGTACGCGTACGATCCAATAAAGGGATATTTGGTGAAACAATGGTTGATTACAAAATTTGTCGACCACGGGACCAATCTGGTGGTGAACGTGGTCCTTTCTTTGGAAACAGCATGTAGTCTGTTCATTTCTCAAGTACTATGTGCATCAATGATTCGAGCCGACGACATTGACTCATCCTTTGATTGTTCGATTGACAACTGTTTGTAAGAGAATTATACAAAAAGTCTTCAAATCCCCTAACAAAGGATGTCTCCGTTACGATCATGTGATGGAAACAATTGAAGGTTTGGTATTGACCAAGAGGAATTTTCTAAAAGGAGCAATGGTCCCCGAATCGAGGGAGGAAAATGTTCCGTATTTTCAAAGGAATGATCGATTGTACATTTTCCCGACGGCCTGTGTTCTGACTTAGACCAAATTTGCCCATGTCAATTTTGAAGATAGACCGGAAGAACTTGTAACTGGCATTTTGGAACTGTCCGGTTTGGAAGACCAACATAAGAATCAAACTTGTGTTACAAGGTTCCTTCAATACGATGTTAACTCACAACAAGAATTGCACCAACGAGTATTTATGGAACACATTCCATACGTGTTCCGTGAGATATTCGTAATTGATCCGGAAGTTGTCCAACGTCATACTTGGGTGGAACAATTCATTCAGTATAGCTACCTTCCAGAAATGGGTACCATATTTACACCGTTGACAGAAAAACTAGCAATATATTTGTTGGAAAAGCCGGATGATCTATCCTCGGCAAACCTTGTAGTTCAATTTTTGGACAATAACGTTGTCAACAATTATGGAAAGGGAACAGGAGAATTGAATCCTGCGTTCAAACACCTCCAGGGTCGTGACTTTGTTTTGTACAAACCGTCGGACTTTCTAACTTGGGATTGCTCCAAAACATCAAAGGTTGAAATAAATGAGTTCAACAAATAAAAAACACCTACCAGGTAGGATGGGTTACATTAACTTTCAATACTACAAATGATTCCAAGCTTGGATTCATCCCACCCTGGGTTGTTCAAGTTGACGGTGGCAATGTTGGCAAGACGAACAATCTCAACAAGGGGAGAAATAACAATAGTGGATCAACAGTTACCGGCAAGTGTTCAAAAAATAAGCCCAACCAATCTAAAGAATCAGGAATTGACACAAGTAAGAAGGGTAATTCCAAGGATACTGGTTTGATCGACAAAAAGAGTAAAACATGTGAAAAAGAGGGTTCAAATGTAAGGAAAGAAAAGGTTATAGATTTGGAGAAAAGTCCTATTAACGCCGTTGTAACCCTGCCAAAATTTCCTGTGACAATTAATGGACGTCAAACCACACAACCTTTCGACATAAGTGTGCTGTTGAAAGATCAGGATCCAGAGATAATGTATCCCCTTTACGAAGTAGACGAACAAGTTCATTACACTGAAAGAAGAAACAGCCCAGTTCTAATTGGAGAAGTTTTTAGGTACCTTTTTGGCGCCTACGAGCAATATGAAAATCTTCCGGGTTACTGGCTTATTTTCAAAAAAGGTAAGGCGGGGGAGCATTCCCAATGGTGCCCATACTTTAAGGTTTCCGGTCTGAAAGAAACCAATCGATGACACATTTAAAAAGTATCTGATTTAGTAAAATGTTACAGAAAGGAAGTTGGGAATTGTGAGCCGACGGATGGAAATGTGGAGGAATCTGAGTCATCTTCTGACACAACAAAACCAGTGTCAGAGTATAGTTCCACCAACTTGTCAAGAATGGATGAATAAGGCCTACTATGCTCCACCAAATGCAAGTATCCGCTTGTCACTTATCCAGTTTCATTCATAGTGTATTCTATCAATAGTATGAGAAATATTGATCCTGAAAGTGCAGCCTATGACATACATTCGCACTCAAAAACTAACTAGTATTACTAGGACTAGTTTTACAAACTGACGAAAGTATCACTCATAGATTTCTTGTCCATACTGTTTCATAATTAGCAACAAAACCATGGTATGCGTTGTGAGCAACATTGATCATAAAATTACATAGAATGCCACACATTTGCACTAAAAAAGTGAGTAGCAATCACTACTTTCGTACATGATGCATCATGGCCAGGGACAAACATCGTTATAAAATTCATACTGACTAAAGTATCAGGAGGAGAAATGTCAATATTGTTTCATACTCTCCCCAATCCAAAGTATGAGCAATATTCATCCTTCAATTCCCTCTAATGACACACTTTTGCACAAACAAAATGACTAGCAGTCACTATTTTGGTACATGATGGATGGCCAGTGAGAAACATTATTATAAAATACATACTGACTAGTAAACTATCAACCAGAGATATGTCAATATTGTTTCATAGTATACCCACCAATCCAAAGTAGGAGCAATACTCATCCTTCAATTGCCTGTAATGACACACTTTTCCAATAAAAAGTGACTAGCAATCACTATTTTGGTACATGCATGACAAGGGACAAACATAATTATAAAATTCATAATTACTAAAGTATCAGCCGGAGAAATGTAAGCATTGTTGCATAGTCTACCCAATACATAGTATGAGCAATATTCATCCTTCAATTCCCTTGAATGACACACTTTACCAATACAAAAGTGACTAGCAATCACTATTTGGGTACATACATGGCAAGGGACAAACATTATTATAAAATTTGTAATTAATAAAGTATAAGCCTGAGAAATGTAAGCATTGTTACATAGTATAAGCAATATTCATCCTTCAATTGCCTCGAAAGACACGCATTTCCAATAAAAAATGACTAGCAATTACTATTTTGGTACATGCATGACAAGGGACAAACATTATTATAAAATTCATAATTACTAAAGTATAAGCCTGAGAAATGTCAGCATTGTTACATAGTCTACCCAATACATAATATGAGCAATATTCATCCTTCAATTCCCTACAATGACACACTCTTGGACTCAAAAAGTGACTAGCAATTACTATTTTGGTACATGCATGGCCAGGGACAATCATTATTATACAATTCATACTGACTAAAGTAATAGCCTGAGAATTGTCAATATTGTTTCATTGTCTCCCCAATCATTAGTATGAGCAATATTCATCCAAAAATTGCAGAAAATAACACACTTTTGCACTCAAAAAGTAACTGAGAAACTCTATTTTGATTACTTCTTCATAAGAAAATCAAAAAATAATAACAAAAAATTGCTGAAACTACTACCCTTGGTACACGTCTCTACGGGGAATCGAACCACTGGACACGTTCAGCTCTATATCAATAACCAATCATATCTGATTGGGGAAAGTTACACTACTTAACGCAAGTCTGTTTTTGAATCGGACAATTTCTTTGCACCGTACCAATACAATAATAATAAAATAATACCAAAAAAACTACAGAGAACACCTAGTACTCATCCCTACAGGGGAATCGATCCACTGGACACGTTCACATCTATCAAGAACCAATCATATCCAAGCGGGGAAAGTTACACTACTTAAAGCTAGTCTGTTTTTGAATCAGACAATTTCTGTGCAGCGTTCCAATACAATAATAAGAAATAATACAAAAAAACTACGGAGAATACACCTTGTACACGTCTCTACGGAGGAAATGATCCACCGGACACGTTAACATCTACGGTATATCAGAACCAATCGCATTCGGATGAGGAAAGTTACACTACTTAAAGATAGTCTGTTTTTGAATCAGACAATTTTGGTGCACCGTCGTGGCGGTGGTGCCGGTACGTAACATTAGTAAGAAATATGTGTGTTCGGGAAAAAGCAGCCACAACCAAAAACTGAAGTTACTACGCCTGGAGAAAACAACATACACCAACATTATGATTCGGCGTTGGATTAGGAACGTTAGGTGTATTGTGGTACAACTAGGTGCATGACTGCATTACAACTGGGAAATAACAGGAAAATGAAAAACAAAACACCTAAACCGACACACAAAACAACAGTTGTGCTAACCCGGGGTACTGTCTTGTCCAAGGATTACAACAAACAGATGCATGAGCTAAACCACGATGATGTAAACAACGACGGAAACCCGTTTCTATATCATTTCGAAACAGGATTTGATGCGTTGTGTGCCAAAAACGGACACTTGGTTAACACAATCCTTAGTGGATGCCAGAAGATAGAAGAAGTGCGACAAAGACTCAACAGCAAAAAAGGACATTTCGAGGAGGATGAAGCTTTGAACATTTGGGAGCAATGCTTCAAGTACATAACCGAGGAAGTATTTCCCGACTACGAAGAAGGGAACACTGATGGGATGGACCATGTATGGGCAATGGGAGTCATTCTTGCATACATTTCATGTGGTTATCCCGCATTGAAAACATCAGAAGACATTAAATGCTACGACAACGTGGGTATTGGACCAGAAGTAAAATCAATAGAACGAGAGAGAATGATACAAGACGGCCGTACTTTCCCTGCAAAAAAATGGAGTAATCTGACGCCGGAGGCAAGAGAACACATAAAAGAATGTATACATTACCACCCTGGGAACCGTCCTTGTATGACGTACATTTGGTTCAACAACTGGCAAAAAAAGACGAGTAAGGCAATCATTGAAAATGACAGATTGGAATGGTATTGCAGATCAACAGACGATAACAAGTGGTACTCAACACAAGAAATATTCCGCCAATTAAGGAAGAGAAGATACATAACAAAAACACGGAAAAAAATTGTACCAAACAGAAATGGGCTTCGTTCATGAACAAAGCAAGAAAACAGTCAAAAAAGAAAAACGGAAAGTAAAAGAATTTGTGAGAGAGTTTTTTTTTTTTTTCGCATACGATTTTCACTCTACTTCGATCGATCGATCGAATTAGAGGATCCTTCAATCTTCTGTAGAATTCTACATGTTTTTGTACTAGTGTAGAATTCTACACGTTTTCAGTACTAGATAATTTTTGGTATTGAATCCACGTAGGTTTCTACACGAGAAGATATTTACACGGTATCCGTGTAGGTTTCTACGCGAGTAGATTTCTACACATTTTTAGTACTTTATAATTTTCGTTACTCAATCCACGTAGGTTTCTACACGTGTACGTTTCTACGTGTTTTTAGTACTAGATATTTTCGGGTATTGAATTCGTTAGGGTTGGGGTTAGGATTTAGGGTTAGGGTTAGGGCATTGAATTCTACGCGAGATGATTAATACACACTTGCTGCACAACCTTATTGCTCCGAGTGTATCAACATGGTACAGGGGGGTGAAGAACTTGCGAGAAGTCCACATATAAGAAAAAATAATTACTGAATTTGCGAACCGGATGTATGATAGTGTTTTTCTACGTAGTTTGTCTATCCAAATGACACACAAGATAATATTTTGGGTGTAAATCCAGGGCACAAACTGACTTATTGGGTAATGACTACCAAATTATCCCGTCCAAACTATGAATACATTTATCATGACTCATCAAATGCATATTGGGAACAACTTTGTCACACAGAATGCACAAAATGTTGTGGTTTGACTCTCCAAATGGCAAACATGGGGGTATTTTTGGTGCAATTCCAGGGCACAAACTAACTTATTGGGTAATGACTCAAAAAGTATCTGGTCCAAGCCATGAATACATTCATAATGACTCATCAAATGCATATTGGGAACAACTTTGTCACATAGAATGCTGGAAATGTTGTGGTTTGACTCTCAAAATGGCAAACATGAGGGTATTTGTTTGGGTGCAATTCCAGGGCACAAACTAACTTATTGGGTAATGACTCAAAAAGTATCTGGTCCAAGCCATGAATACATTCATCATGACTCATCAAATGCATATTGGGAACAACTTTGTCACATAGAATGCTGGAAATGTTGTGGTTTGACTCTCGAAATGGCAAACATGAGGGTATTTGTTTGGGTGCAATTCCAGGGCACAAACTAACTTATTGGGTAATGACTCAAAAAGTATCCGGTCCAAGCCATGAATACATTCATCATGACTCATCAAATGCATATTGGGAATTGATGTAGCAAACCGGATGAGGGGAATGGTAGTGAAGTACAGACCGGGGAACCCCCTTGAGTATACAGGGAACCACCTTGAGTATACAGCGCACGTACTTCGAGAAAGATCTCACTGTATCAGCAATCAACAATATCGGTGCGTACAAACATTCCCTGTAGGTACACCAGTACAAATCTTACTGGGAATTCTGGAAGCATCGAATTCTGCAAGCATCGAATTCTGCAAGCATCGAATTCTGCAAGCAAATCTCTGCAAATACAGGCTAAGCGCAAGCAAATCTCTGCAAATACAGGCTAAGCGCTAACAAGCCTGTAGAGGATTCCCCCAGCAGAATACAAGCCCACAGCTCACTCTTTTGCTCCTAAACCGATTAGTAGTAGAATAAATAAATAGCCCGCCACGCCCGCCCGCAGAAAAGGCTTAACAGCCAGAGGCTTAACCGCCCAATCTGTTGAGCCCGACTGTACGCCGGTGTGTGTGGGCAAAGCAAACTAGCCCTGCTTAATCCACCAACCCACCAATGAACTACAAGCATTTCACATCCATTACTACAAGTAGGTTAGCTACTGAAGCTATCACAAACGTAGCGCGTGATAGCAACTCTGTCACTGAGAATGCCCAAAATGTTGTGGTTTGACTATCCATATGGCGAACATGAGGGTATTTTTGGTGCAATTCCAGGGCACAAACAGTCTCATTTGGTAATGACTACCAAAGGTTTTGTACCAGGCCATGAATGCATATCACATGACTTACAAAATGCATGTTGGGAACAACTTTTAAATGCATATTGGGAACAACTTTGCCACACACAGTACAGACAATGGTGTGGTTTGTAGATACAAATGGCACACAAGACAGTACGGTATGTTAGGTGCAGTCTACGAGATTCTACATGTGAGTAGAGGATGGAAATACATAACCTTAGTGTGATCAAAAGTTTCCCTTCTGAAAAAATTATGGCGCGGGAGGGCTGGCTGGCACAGGTACGTGATCTACTTCTACAAATATATAACAGCGCGCCCAAGCCAGACAACACACATAAGAAGTTAGGGCAAAAAACAGCGAAACAGTTTTCGGACGCCTGTGTTATTCATGTTGTATGTAGGGATGTCTAAACCGGTCGTCGATCATGTGTAATTCGTCATAAGACAGAGAACACATGATGTGACGTAGATATCTTGATACTTGAAGTCATTTTATCTCTGTAGGAGTACGGGATACCGGTTGGATACAGTAAAATACACAGTAACAGAGCAATCTCACGATATGCTCACTTCTCTTTAAATTTCAATTATCCAATACCTTTCGGTCAATTTTTAGAGTAACAACAGGTTATAGAGCCCTCTATCTCCGCCCGATCAGCACCTCAACTGACGGTTAACACCAGAGGCAATTGTGTGCTTAGCTCCCTGTGCGGCACATTCTAGACCTCCACTCCAGGTTTCGTTTCTTGCGGCGCCTCCCTTCTGAGGGCCGCACCCTGGACTGTACCTTGTCCTTCTGTTCCCAGCTTGTGGATCGGGGGGTGTACTCGCTATCACAAGCCTTGTAACCCACAACCAGCTCTCTGGATTGACACAGTTACAAACTAAAGACCACCGCCATCTTTAATGAAAGCCCAGCATTGCACCGGACACGCCGATTGCAATCACCCAACCATGTTTTTTCTTCCGCGTCCATCATCCCCATACCGGACCATTGACGCCCATTTGATAGTGCTACGCAACACTTCAAACCACAACAGACTGCAACTCACCCTACGTTAGTTGCTTTATTTCATCCCTTGAACACCGCCGCCGACACCGCCGCCGCCGCCGACAACGGTTTCCCCGACGCATGTCCCACGGTTAATTCTTTTCTACCCACGACGGTTGATTATTTCATCTCCCCAAACACACCGGTTGCGTATTTAATAATCACCGCAATTCCAACCAAGATTCCTTCGGTTATCTCTGCACCTCCGCGGATCGTTCCGACGATCACTCGATAATCCATACTTCGATCTACTCCGATTGCTCCTCCGCCAATTGGTTCTCTCTTTGTCAGCTCTTTCTCTTGCCGACAACTACAGTAACATCTACCCCGGCGTTTACCTCCACGACCTACTAAACAACTCCTACGCCAATTGCTCAGCGCAACGCCCTGCAATTGCGATACAACCTCATCAATCGTTTCCCTGACGGACGTTTTTCTTTCTCCAAATATTCGCCTGTCTACTCTGACGGTCGCTACTTCTTTGGTTAATTCCTTCTTCGGAACCTTCCTCCGGCCATTAGAATCGGATACACGACGCCACCGAACAATTGAGTGCACATTTCCCACTCCACCTTTCCTTCGTCTCCTCCGATCTGTCCTTGATTTTCCGCCATGAGGCTACAACTCACCGACTGGAACTATGTCGAAGCCATACAGTTCTCGTTCATAGAAGCTGACGAGATTACCACCCAAAACTACCTGAATGCGGCGTACGCCAAAAAATTGACTGATCTCATCAGCCTCATATCCTACAAATACGGCACCGCGACCCTCAGACCAGGCGCAATTCCCAACATCAAATCCCTCGTCGCTGAATCCATCACAAAAAATCTCCCTGAATCAGAGGTATCTGCCAAATACAAAGAACACATTCAACTGCTTCTTGACAAGACTAACATTTGGTACGTTGACAACCACGGCATGAGACAACTGGTTCAAGATGATCAAGTACTGGCTATCGCGGCACGCACAGCGAGATACAACTCTGATGGGAATAAGGATCCTACCATCCACTTGGAACTCAGCATCCAACATTGGGGATTCCGCAGCGGATGGTACCCATACGAATTTGCCAAGGTTTATGACAAAAACGGTGGAGCAGCAGCATTTGAGACATCTCAGTCTCTGGAGCCAATGCCTACGGCTATGTCATATGACGATCGCGTGGCAAATATCCTCAAATTCTCCAGGAGAATCATCTCCTGTGAAAATGAATTTTGCCTTGACCTACCAGATCCCTATTTTGAATACATTGCGTTTAAACAAATTTATTGCATTGCCTTTCCTCCCAGTTACACATGGACATGGAAATACTCCCCCAACACTGACTCTGTCTCCTTCCACCGAGTCCAATCCAACTCCATCTCCTTCCAACGCTCCACTTCCTCTTCAAGTTCTCGTGTACGATGTCAGGAGAAGTCCAATACGACTCCAATCCAACGCCAGGCCAAGTCCACTGTGACTGCGTCGCATGAAGCCCCATCTACAATGCCCAATTCGGATCATCATTCTGCCCCACCTTTGGCGCCTACTAACTTCAGATGGACCTTCAATCCACAGAATGAAATTGCAACATTCCGCCGCCTGCCAAAATCAGCTCCCTCACCCTCACCACAGCCTCTGATGTACGATCGGCTGATACCATCTGAGACACTTGCTGAGGACCGTCCACACGCCGCTCCTGCATACATCCGGTCATTGCATTCTCCATGCCATAATCCAATTTCCTCCAGACCTAATCATTTGCCTGTCCTTCAACTCTCCAAACGCCATTGGGATGCCCTCAAGGTCAATCTGTATCATCTATATGCCAACATCTTGTCAATGAATTGGTTCTATGATACTCGTGATTGATTGATTACAACCGGCTGCAACTTCCCCATCCAAAGACAGTTGCTTTACCCCACCAAATTACCTCCCTTGTCGGCACCGTGATGCTATCAAGATCAAGCTGTATCAATTCCATGCTACTCTCTTGATTGCCACTTGGCTCTATGACGACGTCGCCTGACAGATCACATTCTACGATTCGGCACAATATCCATTCTCAACATATGATTCTATCCTACGGCTTGGAGCAATCAATCCTACAATCTGATCTACGATCAAACGATTTCTACAATACGTTTTACATTTTGCCAACCGCCTGCTTCTTCAACCATTTAGTTCGACGAGTTGCATTCGATCCACTATTATCGATTCCTTCCCTTGGTCTCCTTGCATCAGCAGTTGATGGCACATCGGAATTCGCCCTATGGTTTTGTATCATTTACAACCATGGAATTCTATTGAACCATAGAATTCGATTCTTTAAGTGTGAATCAAGGGGTGTGCATCTGCATCAAGGGGTGTGCATCTGAATCAAGGGGTGTGCGTTGGATAACTGCTTGACGCTTAATTTGAACGCGCTTAACTTCCAGCGTTTTCATCATAAGCCTCCACCACTTTACTTATGGATCCCACTGAAAACACCCTCACAGAACCGACTGATAATTCACCACTCCTCCACTCCGTGCCGAAGCAAGGGGTGTGTTGCCGGTTCCGACGAATTCATGGAACTTACTTAAGACAAAGCCATGATCCAAACCTTAATTAACATGCGAGCTAGATGAGATCTCATACAGAAGGGATCTGCTAGTCGGCTGGTGTGATCATACCTAATGTTTGATTCAAGCAGTTGCAATCGCTTCTGAACCATCCAAACAATCCAATGCTTACGATTCGATTCTACGATCAAATTGATTCCTACAATCTCCAGCGTTTTCTTCATGTAACCCCACCACAAACAGATTCCAGAAATTTAAGCGTCAAGCAGTTATCCAACGCACACCCCTTGATTCAGATGCACACCCCTTGATGCAGATGCACACCCCTTGATTCACACTTAAAGAATCGAATTCTATGGTTCAATAGAATTCCATGGTTGTAAATGATACAAAACCATAGGGCGAATTCCGATGTGCCATCAACTGCTGATGCAAGGAGACCAAGGGAAGGAATCGATAATAGTGGATCGAATGCAACTCGTCGAACTAAATGGTTGAAGAAGCAGGCGGTTGGCGAAATGAAAATCAAAATATGCTTGACGCCCATTGCGTGTGAGGGAATGACTGTGAACGCATGACCCGGATAGGTTGCTTTTGAAGACTTCCAACATAAGAACCCAGAAGAAGGCACACTGTTTGATGAAAGGGTCACGTGTATAGCCTTGCAGTGCAGCAGGAGGCCAAGTTTCATCGAGAAATGTTTCGGTGTCAATGTCGTATGCCTCGAGTTTAGCCTTGAAACCCACGAGCCAATGTTCGAATCTTGAGTCATTCGTGAGGGGTGCGAACGACTTTTCATCACGTGATTTTTGGCACCAAGATTCATACTTCACTTGTTGAGAGGACTTGTTCTTATTTGTTCCTGGAGGAGGAGCTGGAGGATTCAAGATGGATTCATTCTGAAGACGCAATGCACGTGACATGCAGAAGACACTGAAACTGTCGTACGTATATGATTCTACATTCCTCCAATTCGTTTCGCTCTTGCGCAAGTCATTTGAGAAGTCCGCAAGTGCTTCTATGGTCCGTTGGATGGATCGATGGAGTTGGGTTGGTAGTCCGCTACCAGTATCCATGTAGGTAAGCTCGCGGGCAAAATCATGCTCGATGAGTGCATCGAGGAAATCGGCCATTCGCGTAATCCTCCCTCTTGGAGGGCCTCACACAGATAGCTATTTTCTTCCTTTGTGACACGGAATATGGATATGAGTATCAACTTCATATGGACGTCAAAACTAGGAAGGCTGGTTTTGGTTGCGACGCCGCCATCTCCAGCATTGTTCCCACCACCAAATGGATTGGCAGGCATGTTCAATCTTGATGATTCCGATTTGTCAGAGGAATCGCGTGGTGAAAGGAAACTGCTCCGTAGACAATTTGCGATTGGCATATGCCAGCGTAGGGATTGTGTTCAATTTCTTTCCTGTTCTTTGTGTGCAAGCCACCTTAGAGCTTGCAACTGTTAATCTATTATTTTCCTTCTGAGTCCGGTCTGCTGAGAGTCTGATTCAAAGGCTTCTGAAGAACAGCACCGCTGTGTTAGTGTGTTAGTAGACGAACGATTGTACTCTACGCGTGGCAACTATGGTTGGATACTTTCGGCAACGGATAATCGGACTACAGGCGAGACTATGGAAATGCCAGATCTCTTCTTACTGTGAACTTGTTCAGATACAGCGAGACAGGCCTTAGTAATGTAGATTACAGGTTGTTGGTAGCAACTAGTGTGAATTTTGGGATATAAATCAGTTGAATGTTAAAAGTATAAGATAAAGTGAAATATTGCCGAAACGCAAGATATCTCTTTTATTGAGATGAAATATGTTGCAACTGCTGTTGCGTAGTGATGAGATTACTCGCTGATTATTTCCGTACATGCATTGGTCGTTGACCGTATGTATCTGTATGTATATATATATATATTGTGTGTGAGAAGCACACAGCAATGGTTTTCTTCTCTTGTTCCGTTAGGAAGATCCTATGATATGTTTATCATTATGATCAGGAATTGCTCCCGTAGCTTGTGTGATATTTACAAAATCAAACTTTGCTCACCGAAGAACAAGGGCAATATTACAAAACAGAGATTGCTCACCGTAAACGCGCGATGGGGATCGATGCGCCATGGGAATTGATATGCTGTGGGAATCAATTACTTTGGTTGATACAGGACTCATTGATTCGTACGAATAGAATAGCTACCGTCATGTAGCTTTGGTACTTCTGGACACGAAAGGAATTTAATAACAGTAAATCAAGAGCTTACAGTGTGTACAGTATGAATGAAAAAAATTACCAAACGATTCCTACAAACAACATTATTATCATAAAAATAGCACGCCAAATCAATCAAAGGAAAAAATGGTAAGTTGAGGTGCACAAGATAACAACAAAAAAATGGTAGAACTGAGTAGTAGTTGCAGTCTGGTGACAGGTAAAACCATTGTTACCAATAACACAAACAGCCCAAACAGCAGTGTATCGGGAAATGAACGAACAAACACAAACGATAGCCAAACATATAAAACCACAGACAGTAGCAACAGAAATATTCTACAGACAACAAAAGACTCCGATAACATTAACTTGGAAAACAACATTGTCAAACATGTCAAAGAAAAAGCATTCAGGAAATTTACATTCCCGCCAGAGATTAGATTCGTGAAGGCAACGATATTCAAAATTGCAAAACTAACGAATAACAATGAAATACAAATACGATCAATATAAAGGACCAAAAGTGGAGTGGAATTTATTGCCGAGCAGTGACTGCGTGTAGGCACAATGCTCAAACTCTGGCCAGGAAAAACTACAAAGGTAAGCAACCAACAAGAAAATGATTGCCGGAATGCACTCTTTCATAATCCATTCTAACATTTTGGTCATATTAACACTGACACGTAAAGGATAAAAGGAACAACCAGATACCAGATAGTTTCCCAGGAACGGTTCTAATCACGGACACACAAGACGTGAACTCCAAAAATAGGTACCAATTGCACGAAGACTATCAGCGGAAAAATTCACCAGAATTCAAATACTTCATGAAAAGAATTCTTGGAGCGGTGTCACCAAAACAGACAGAATTCAAAAGAAAATCAGTCAGAATGACAGTCAGTAACATTTTCACCCCAAGCGATGAAGCATTTGCATTGCTTTTCCTTTATAACGACTATGACTCGTGGCTAAACACAACAAAGGGCACGAGGTTGAGAAAAAAATTCACTGACGGAAAGTCAGGAAATAAGGAGGGATGGAGTAACGAGGGACAAGATCTTTACGAATACCTAGTAAGTGAATTAGAAGAACGAAGGAAGGAACAACAGTCAAAAGAATTAGAGACAGAACTTCTTAAAATGTACCAAAAGCAAAATGGCAATTGTAAACAACAAGATAAGGAGGAGGAGGAAGAGGAAAAAACACGGAAGCGAAGACGTAGCTTGGTTGAGATTCTAGGCGAAGATGATGAGGACTACAAATTTTTCATGGAATACAATAAACATGAACAAGAGTAATTGGTGATATCAACATCATTATAGTAGAACGGCTAGTTCATTATTATTTTATGGCTTGCACAATATTGTTCCGGGTCTGCTGTTCGAATATAATACAATAAATGAGGTAATTTCAAAGGCTGATAAAATACTTTCGTATTTGTTACAAAATATATTTGTTGCTTTTTGGTATTTGATAATCGTAGGGTGAATATTGTAAAATGCCGGAGAGTATTGCAAATGTGGATAAAATACTTTCTTATTAGTAAAAAAATATGGTTAGTGGCTTTTGATATTCGAAAAACGTAGTGTGAGTAATGTGAAAGCAACGTAACAGAATATATTGATGGTTATCAAGAAGCTCATACATTTATGAAAACAATCGTAATAACACTACAACAATATCATTGTACACAAAGGATATTATTCCAAAACATGAGTTTCGTGTGGACAAAAACAAAAACTGAATGGCGAATAAATATTATCGGGGTAAGCTTGAAAAAAAATTGTAGAATAGAAAAATTGTGGACAACCATGATAAACGGGCTGAAACACTGGATGTGAAAATAGACCTACTTGAAATTGTTGCGTGCAAAAATAGGTAGAGAATTATTTATTGTGCGCAAAACAAAATGTTTCGGAATATTTTAAAACATTGCACGAATTTGACAAAAGCACGAGCATCGTTTATGTGACGCTTTAAGTCAACAATTAAAAAGAGGAGCTGCCTTTGGAATAAACTCAATATCTGCACATCCTCCCATGGTTGATATGTTTGAAAAGACTCTTGTTGAAACTACCTAGTGCATGCCGCTAAGAGGGGGTTGCTTTAGACTGGAGACACAAGTAACAATGTAACAAATCATAACTTGATAACTAAGCCAAACTAGAAGACGTTGAAGATACCACTCGAAAGCTAAAATAAAAATCTTTGCAACGGTCACTATAACTCAAAATCGACATTTCTGTTATTTGGGGGGTAGGGGCCCGGAGAATGAACGTTTCTGCGTTACCATGCTCATTTTATTCACTGTTCTTTGGTGGGAATCACTCAATTACTTGGCCCTGGAAAGATTTTGTGAGCTTCGTTCGTACCGGTACGTAACAATGAATTATGTTGTAAGGGTGTAATACTCATACGATGTTGCACCAATACAACCCGGGTTGCATTTAACCTGGGGTAGTACAACCGGCTACATGATTCTACGTAGGCACTAGTATTATGTTTGGTATCCCACCATCTGTTGAGGTACGCAATTTTTTGGTACCACTAAGAGTAGAGTACGGGTTGCATTTTTAATTTTAGCAAAGTTGCACTACTGGTTGATTTGTAGCCCTGCACTTTTCCACGTGGTGCGCAACTTATGCAACTCCTGAATAGTGAGTGACTCGCTTATTACGATTGATAAACAAGCAAATAATTTTATGTGCTTTTGCTCTCTTAATTTCTCATCCACATGCAAATCAGTCGATCGCACTCCGATTAGTAGATTAGCTCACTCAGATTAGGCAATTAGCCAAACGCTCACTTTTTTTATCGATCTAGTAATTACTATTAGTATCTAATTGCAAACGATCGATTTAATTAATTTGCAACAAGAAGCAATCAAGAACAAGCCAACAAGCCAACATGCCCCGTCAACTGAGCATGGATCTGAAGAACATCCGGGCCTGTGAAAGGGCCCGCGAACGTCATGCTCAAGCCCAAGCAGCAGCAGCTTGAGCTGACATGGATCCTGCAGCATCACCAAGGGAGGAGGCGTGGGCTTTACAGCAAGCAAAGGACCTTGCAGCAATCCGGCATGCTAGAGCTGTCATGCAAAGAGCTGCAGCAGCTGCAGCAGCAGCCAAAAGATGCTGACTCTGATGATGACGAACTGGAGCCTCCAGAGGAGGAGGACGAGGAGGACGAGGACGAGGAGGATGAAGAAGATAACGGCTTAGGTGAGCTAGCTGCCTTAGCCTTGGCTGCTGAATGAGGATGAAGTCCTAGATGATGCTGATGAGGACTCTGACGACGATGAAGTCCTAGATGATACTCCAGCGCCGTCGCCCCCCGTCAAACAACAACAACAGCAAGAAGAGCGCTGGCAGCCCTGCCTCGTCGAACAAGAGGACCGGCGCAAAGGGGGCCAGTGCCTGTCCTTCCCAATGATGTGAATGCCCCCACTCAGCTCTTAAGATACCACCGGATTTTGTTGGAGTTAATGTCCCATATTACTGGAGGGCATGAATATGCCACCAACCGGGTGTTCAACCAGGAAGAGCTCAACACAGTTAAGCCAGATCACATCTACAAATGGATGTGGTTGAAGGTGTATGGGATGGAGGATCCAGGAATAGAGGATAATCCAGTTGGTGGGTGATCTAGCACTTTGAGATATTAGAAGAAAGCTATCTCCTACTTCATGACTAACACTGCAGCTTGGGATGAAACAAACGAGACAGGCAATCCTACTAGATCTATCAAGATCAATCGGCTGATGAAAGCTGTGGCTAAGAAGGAAACCCGGCAGCTTGGCGCCGAAATGTCTGCTGATAGGGCTTTCACCCATGAAGAGTTTGCTCAAACGCTTGACCTCACAGCCATTGGCAACAGCCTCCAAAGCCTCCGGCACATGACGATGCTCTGAGTCCAGCTGCACTTGATTGCAAGAGGGGATGACACGTCACACATGAAGAAGGCCAACTTGCAGGCTAGTAGTACATACGCTGGCTATCTTATGATTCAGATGAGGTGGTCGAAGAATGTCCATGACAAGGGGGATTGTCCATTACAGCTGGTGATGGGTGTTATGGATCATAGGTACTGTGTACTAATTGGCCTTGCTATCTACCTGGAGGCATGGCTTGGTAGTGGGGCGGGCCAATTGAGTCAATGGCTGTTTGCTGAGGGTGATACCGATTGCAGGTTGCCACTGAAAGCCCAGAACAAGGAAGCTGACAAGTGCAAGACGCCATACCAAAAGGCTCTGAAGGCTATCATAGAAGGGGATCAGTTTAGACCCCTTGGAAGGGCACAAAGGCTAGGAACTCATTCAGTTAAGAAGTGGGCTACAACTATGGCTAGGAGAGGAGGCGCGAATTGCGATGATGTTAACTACAGAGCTAGATGGAAGATTAAGAGTATGCAAGATTGGTACTTGGATGTGCAGTTGGACTGGCCGGATATCAATGCTGGTAGCAAGCTTTCCCATCAGGGGATTTGCTTGTACAAGGAGAAGGATGACAGTGGACTGACTGACAACTGGCTCTGTGCTTCAGTGGTTCCTGCAATTTGCGGAGCCTTTGGGGATGTTGCTGCTATCCTAGCAAAGCCATTGCTTTGGGCTTGCTTTGATCCTGCTGTTGCAGACTATATCCCCCTTGGACTGAAGCAACAGATTGTACCGTGATATGAGCTGTTGCAAGGCAGACTTAAGGATGGGGTGAACACTATTTGTAGAGCTGAAGTGATTGCTTCCAACTTTGATGGAATCGTGTGGCTGGATGAGATCCCTGATGGAGAAGAAGGAGATGGCGGAGGGGCGTTTGGTAGAGAGGGCCAGCAGTGGAGGAATGCTATCTATGCCAAGCTATCCACTACTCAAACCAATGTAACAGAGATGAGGAACCATCAGATCTCAGAGCTTGCTGAGCTTAGAAGGCAGATTAAGATCCTTACCCAGATGGTTCGCGGGATGGCAATAGCACCAGCTCAGAGAGTTGGAGGGGGGACGAGACCATCTGCAAATCCCCAACAAGGCGCTCCTGTGGTAGAAAGACCAGCACTCCTGTTTGATAGACCACAAACCATCCAAGCCTTGTGGGATGAGTACCAAAATGGAATAGGAGGGAGGAAGCCGGCAAGGGAGTTCACTGCCATGGAACTCCGGTGGGTGAAGTACAAGTATTGCAATCGGAAGGTTCTTTGGGGATGTATGGAAAGGCTCCTAGACCGGGGGAATGATGTGAACACAGCCATTGCCAAGATCAAGTGTTGCTATGGAGACTGTACTATGACTCAGCTGATTTGGAAGATGTGTCCAGATGAGAGGCAGGGAGGCAATTTCCAGCTTCGTTGAGCGGAGCGGCGGTCGATGGTCGCTCATGATGATGGTCGATGGATTGTCGAGTGGAGTGGAGTGCGTTGCTGTTGGATAGCCCCCCCCCCCCCTGTTGTTGCTGATAGCAGAGTGTTTCGAAAGTTCAAGTTTTCATGTACCAAGTGTAGGATATGATCGATCGATCGATCGATCGATTGTATTGGTCTCTAACTGTATTAGCGATTAGATGTTACATGTACTAATCGATGTCAATGGACAATTTCTGCCGTGATGTGAACCAAAAGTATTTCTGTTTCTGTATTTTGGCGTGTTATTTACAGTGATCTGACTTGGAATTTTCTTTGATGCACATCCCATCGGGCTTTGTGCCTCAATTCAATCAATCAGATGATCAATCGGATGATCAATCGGATCGATCATCGATGAACAATTTCTGTCGTGATATGAATCAAAATTATTTCTGTTTCTGTATTTTGAAATGTTATTTGCAGTGATCTGACTTGGAATTTTCTTTGACACACATCCCAGCGGGCTTTGTGCCTTGAGGGAATGATTGATTGATCAATTGATCGATCAGATCAATCTCTAATCGGTGTGTATCATTAGCAATTAGATGTTACATGCTGGTGTAATCGGTGGACAATTTCTGTCATGATATGAACCAAAATTATTTCTGCGTTTGTATTTTCGGGTGTTATTTGCAGTGATTCGACTTGGATTTTTTTATGCACATTTCAGCGGACTTTGTGCCTCGCTGATGTAGCTTCTCTTGCTGAATATTTGCACGCTTAATCTACCCACGTAGAGTTCTACATGATTTTTGTACTGATGTATTTTGGGTTGTATTAAAAGAGTGCACCCTCACGGTACGTACCAAATTACTACGAACTACGAGAGTATCGTTCGTACCCGTAGGTATGAGTACTGTTACACGTCCCACGTACTGTTCGTACGGTAAATCAGGGCTAGTACGTTACTATCCCTGGAGTATTCCACGTGTAACTAAGATTGAAATGCCGTCGTCAGATAATTTAGGTAATCAGGGGTACCGGTACGAACGTAATCAGGGGTCGTTATTATTACGGCAAGATTAGCACCGCTTTGATTTCCTTCAGATCGAACACTCACATCAACATCCCATGATCGAACGAGCTACAATACCGTACCGTACGTAAAAACCACATCTGTGATGGAGAAGACTTCGTTCATTCTTCATCGGATTTTCATCAATCTGAACGAGATTGAAGAGCTTTTTCTGCCCGCTATTGCAACATTTTCTATCGGGTGATCTATCAAACAAGGTCCGATAACCGCAACTCCGAAAAAACCCACTCTATCAACAACCTCAACAAAATGGCGATAACAGATCTGAAAAAGTTTACGGTGGGAACATACTTCCTAGTTCTATTGAACTCTCCCCAGTCGGCGGTTTCTTTTGCTGCATCCAACAGGGTCGATGCCGCCGTCGCGCAATCCTCTTCGTTGAGGATGTCGTCGTCGACAGAAACCACCACCGCCGCCAACAATGACTTTTTAAATCCGATAGTGGCATCCGTCAAGCCCAGCAAAACCGTGGAGATTTTTTCGCTTGTCAAAGAAATGGAGGCCGCGGGTGAGACCGTGACGTCGCTGTGCGTCGGAGAACCCGACTTTTTGCCACCCAAAGCGGTGCTGGAAGCAACCATAGCCGCCGTCCAATCCGGCGCAACGAAATACACCGCCGTGACGGGAACGGCCGACCTCCGAAACGCGATCGCCGCGGACCTGAAAAAACGCAAGGGCGTCGAGTACAACCCCGCGACCGAAATCGTGGTTGGCAACGGCGCCAAGCAGTGCGTCTATCAGGGAGTCCTCGCCACTTGTGGCGAGGGGGACAAGGTCCTCGTTCCCGCTCCTTATTGGCCGTCCTATCCAGAAATGGTATCTCTGGTGGGAGCGACACCCATCGTGGTCGAAGCAAAATCCGAAGATGGTTACTTGCTTACCCCGGAGACGCTTCGATCAACCCTGGAGGAGCATCCCGAGATCAAATTGATTATTCTTTGCAACCCCTCGAATCCCACCGGAGGAGTTTACCACCTCGAAAAATTGCAAGCAATCGCCGATGTCTTGAAAGACTTCCCCAGGGTCATGGTGCTGGCCGATGAAATCTACGAACGCCTCGTGTACGAAGGAGAATGCCCGGCGTTTGCCGGAATCGAGGGAATGTTTTCTCGCACCATGACCGTGAACGGGTTCAGCAAATCTCACGCAATGACGGGTATGAGGCTCGGATACGTGGCCGCTCCGCAGCCCCTGGCGAGAGCCATCACCACCATTCAGTCCCAACTAACCTCCTGCGCGGGCTCGCTGTCACAAGCGGCGGGCGTCGCGGCCCTGACCCAGGTAAGCGAAGAAGAGATGCAGGCCAACGTGGAAATCATGCGAGAAAAGCGCGATTACGTTCTCGGAGAGTTGTCCAAGATTCCCGGTGTAAGGGTGGACATACCTCCCAACGGGGCATTCTACGTCCTTCCGGACGTTTCGGGGTATTTCGATGGAGACGACACCAAGCTTTGTTTGGAACTCTTGAAGTCGAAAAAGATGGCCATTGTTCCCGGGTCAAGCTTTGGCGCTCCCGGGACTGTTCGACTGAGCTATGCCACCAGCATCGAAGAATTGGAAACCGCAATGAGCAAGTTGAAAGAATTCTTGGCCGAGAATGCTTAGAAAAACAAGACGGGTTAGAAATAATTAGAAAACGGCACCATTAGCTATACCGTAAAAATAGGAACGAATTTGACACGAAGCAACGAAACTGCAAGACAAGATGGTGCAGCGAAGGGATATTATGTTTTTTCTCCTCTACCATTTATTCCTTAGTTTATATATTCATATAATTCATATACGGTGCGTTGAATTCGATTCGTTTCGTTTCGAGTTTACCTAGAACTCAAAGATTTCCGGCACGATCTTTGGAAACTCGTGGATGCGATCGATCTCGTGTTCGGCGTGCTCGGTGGTGACGGTATTTTTGAGGTCCCGAGCTGTTCGGCCCACGAGAAAGGATCGGATCCCCACCGACCGGGCGACCTCGATGTTTCGGACGCTGTCGTCGAGAAACAGGACCGTCTCCGGATCCACGACGCCCGCGATTTTCATGGCAGCGGCAAAGGCCTCCGGGGAGTGTTTGGTGGCCAGGTTGCAGCTCTTGACGTCGATGATGTCGACAAAGAGGTCCTCGATCCCCAGGGCTTTCAGGCAGCGCTCCGCGTGGTGGCGGACGCTCGCCGTGAAGACGTATTTGGGGATCGACGGATCGATCCTCGAGATCATGTCCCGGAGTTCGTTGTCGATGGTCAGGTGTTCGTGGACGGGAACGTCGTGGACGTCCCTCAGGTAGGCGTCGATCTCGTCCTCGCAGTCTTTGGTCACGTGCCCCTCGTTCAGGAGTCCCTTGAGGGCCGTCCCGTGTTTCCTGTAGAACTCGTCGGCCTTGCCCGGGGGCAGGTTCTTTCGGGAGGTGCACCATTCCTCGATCTTGTCGCGTAGTTTCGAGGCCAGTTGCCATCCGTCAAAGTACAGGCAGTCGTCGCAGTCGAAGAATATCACGGCGGGCCTCGGCCGGAGCCTGTACCGTTCCAGATCCCCGTTGCTGTATCCCTTGAGTAACCGTCGCCGGAGGGAGTGATCGCGCCGGTATTGGAGGTACAAACGAATCGCGTGCAATCCGTCCGGCATCCAATCGTCCGGGTCCTCGAGGGCCATCTTCCGAACCTTCCGGATCGAGAGACGCAGGACTTCGTCCACTTCTTCCGGTTGCATCTTTATCTCCTCCAGTGGTCGGCGATAGACCACCTCGAACATTCCCCCCCAGACCCGCACCTTGTCGTCCTCGTACGGGAAGGTGAAGAGCTCGTTCATTTCGTTCCCGGAACCCTCCGAGAGATCGATGTTCATTTCCTCCATCATTTCCCTCGTCGCATTGAGCAAATAGGATTCTCCAAAGCCGACCACACCACCGGGTGTCGGATCGAGTTTCCCCGGGCAATAGTCCTTGATTTTGGTGCGTCGCTGCACCAAGAGAAATGCGTCGTCCGGGTCGTTACCGTTACCGTTACCGTTGTTGTTAATGTTGTTGATGCTGCTGCTGCTGCTGCTGCTGCTGTCGCTCGATCTTTCTCCGGGGCAATCGGCATCGGCATCGCCATTGTCATTGTCATCAAAGTCGTGCCGGATCACGATGTACGTCGCCCGGTGCCACATTCGGTTCAGGCGCATCTGCGCCCTCGGATGTCCGTGGGGTGTGGGTCGGTTGTCCTCGTCGACGGTGCAGACGTTTTCGGAGGCGTTGAGCGTGGTTCCCTCCCGGAGGGCCCGGTCCAGGTCGTCGGGGTGGGTCGTATCGGAAAATGACAATTCGGGCACCGATTGCGATTGCGATGGAGGAGGTTGGTCCTCCTGATGGTGCGGCGGTGACGCCATTTTGTGTTCGGGGGTTTGCGGTAACGGCAACGGCAACGGTAATGCTGTATTTATCGAGAACAATATAATAGAGACACCTCTCCAAACAATCTTCATGAAATAATAATAATAATAATAACTTCGGAGTGTAATAATAATGAGAGATTATTATTAGTATGTCAGAGCAATGTCCGACACCCATAACGGTCGAAATCTCTGACACTCTAAGATAACCACTTTACAGTAAAACTAACCAATCAGATTCAACCATTCATAATGTGTGCGCGCGCGCATGTACGGGTTTGAATACGATGTGGGATTGGATCGAACCAATGAAATTCAACCATATTGGTATAAAGAAACCCGGATATATGTCCCTACGTCTGATGGTAGTAGAAAACCTACTGTGGTACATAACCTATGTATAAAGTACTGTAGTAAAAAATCTGCGTAGTATCTACGATAAAGCAACCCGGATGTACGCCCCTATGAGTGATCGTAGTACAAAATCTACGGTAGTACTCAAACTACGTAGAAAGTACCAGAAACAAACCCGGATATACGGCCCTACGAGTGATTGTAGTAGAAATCCTACTGCAGTACAACAACTACGTAGAATGTACACTAGTACAAAACCTACACGGACAACTATGTAAAAAAGGAACCCGGATATACAGAATGGGACCAACAAAACCCGGATGTATGGTCAAAACCCGGATGTATGGTACAAAACCTACGCTGACTGAAAAAATAATAACTAGGGTTATTATTTATTTTTAGTATAAAATAACTGTGTTATTATATACTACTTTCGAAAACCCCGCGCGTGCAGGTCTGTCAGACAGTCTGACAACTCCCTGATTCTGGTAAAAATAATGAGAGATTATTATTAGTACCGTATGTCAGAGCAATGTCCGACACCTCTCTTAGCAAAACGCACGGTCGAAATCTCTGACACTCTAAGATAACCACTTTACACTAAAACTAACCAATCACATTCAACCAAATTCAACCATGGCCGAACCTTCTCTGCGACCAGAAGACCAAGCCGGACGCAATTACTCAGCCAATCAGATTGAACGTGTCACTTTGCACTTCCCCCAGCCCGACCAGCAGCAAAACGCAAACAACGCAAACACAACAAACACATACACTTCAATCCTGACAAACCGAAAAGTACATAAAGACACAAAAAACATCGAAAACGTCGAAAACGTTGAAGCAACGAAAACAAGAACAAAACAGCCAAAACACTTGCAATTTCCACAAAATAACACCACCATCCTCAACAAAACACTCCCCTCGGTCTCCAGCAACAAAAATGTCCTACACAAGTGGCCTATTTGCCAGAGCAGCACGACATGTTCAACAGGATGACCTTGATGGTGTCCCAATTAATACCCAACTTGCCTACGGTCGCAAAGGGGCAGAGTTCCTTGAGTTTTGCACTACCATATTCGGCTACCTAGATTACCCACAAACAGTAACTGAAGAGAAGGTGTTTGGCTTCCTTTTCTATCAGTCGTATCAATCCCGTAGGAGAAGAGGCCGGAGGCCCAAGAGGGAGGTGGGAACACCACAAATATTCGACCCCACCGACTATGGCACCGTGATGGCCAAATACAACACCAATAGTAGTAGTAGTAGTAGTAGCAATCGTGAATCGCTGTTGGAGCTGGAGGAGATAGAACAGCATGATCCTGTAGGCTATGACACTGTGAATCAATACTTGTGTTCCATTCTCAAAATATTGAGGCACCAGAGGAGTCAAAATGCCAACAATCTTACAAAGGAACACATCAGATCTGAAAGAGTCCCCCAACTGCTGCGAGTTGTTCAAGTTCGAAAGAAAAAGATCGCAAGAATGAGATTTCGATGAGAAGATAGATTATGCCCTTTCACCATACATGAATGTGCAAAACATCAAGCGAATAGAGGATTTCTTGTTCTTTAAGAATTGTTACAAACCAAATTATCATGTGGCATCCTTGAGAGACAGATTCTGTTTTCTTATGACACATGGAGGGGTTCTCCGCGGCGAGTCCTTATTCAAATCCGAGCTGTCCGATCTGTGTGATCTTATCAAATATGATGAAGGCACACACGCCTGCCAGATCCTAATTGTGCAAATAATAACAGGCAAAACCAACGGTCAGAAAACTTTATATGGACGCGTTATGAGACATCGAAACGTTAACATGTGTCCGATTGGTGCGTTGGGCTTCTATTTGATGGCACGATTCCATTCAGCGTGCGAGCTTGCTGACTATGACTTTGCAAGTAATGCCAATCTGTTCAATGTCCAAATTACTCACAGATTGTACTAATAACTCTGACAATCGAGACTCAATCACGGACCAAGCGTTTGCCAATACAATGAAAGACGTGTGCAAGGCCTTGGGTATTGCTTCGAAGCACTTTGTTCACTTTGGACGAGGAATCGGTGCGGTTGCATGTGAGATGCAAGAGGTTGATCCCCAATACATCAAAATGATTGGCAATTTGAATGTTGATGTCAGAGAGGACCGATACTCTTCCAAACTCCCTTTGAAGGCTATGAGGGCATTGGCTGGGCATTCGCAAGATAAAGGGGGGTTCTTCTTGCCAAGAAGTACTATCGATCCACCTCCAGAGCTTCGTCAACAAGTCTTCCCCTTCCTTGACAAGGCAATAAGCACCATTGATAATGTCCCAAAACCGACTGCTCAAGCTTTCTTTGAGCTCCTCCTCAATTTACAATGTGTGGTACTGCAGGACGCGGCCATCTTGATACACCAAGGTAGGAAAAACTGGCTCTTCTCCTTGCCTGCCTTCCAAACCGAACTGTTCAAGACTTATCAAGCAACACTCATTGACAAGGTCATTGCCGAAGCAACAATGGGCGCCGCTACTACCTCAATCAAAAGGAGCCTCGATGTTGCCCTTCCGGGGGTTTGCGACCGGCTGCACAACATTCATTCGGAAGTCCACAATGTTTGGAAGGATGTTGGGAGGGTTAAGGCTTCAGTTACTGGCTTCAGACAAGAACAAGGTGCTGTCAACACCCAAGTTCACCACTTCCTGCAGCACATGCATGCATATCAAATGGCGCCAACACCGACAACCCCAACAGAACCAATCGAGGACTTGCCGGATATTCGTCCAACAATAGGATTGTTCTGTAACCACAAGTCGGTTACGCCAATGTGGAATGAGTGGTTTGGACTTGGGGAATTTGTTGGTGTTGACTTCCCTGAAGGGGGTATTGAAGACCTTGAAAAGATCGGCAGTCAATGGAGAAAGCATTACAACTCAGCAGACCAGAAGCATTTCTCCAGACTCAAGTGTATTATCGGTTATGTGAAGAGTAGAGTTGTTGCCGGCGAATCCTTAGAGGCAGTACTGGAAGAAGGTGACACCTTAATGAAGGCAAAGAGGACCCTTTCAACAATCCACACCCATCTTCGAAAGGCCAAGTCCTTTAGACTTGATAGTCCCACCCCCAACAACGGATTGACATGCTGGGGAGCACCAGCAGCAGCACCCCCGCCACCACCACCAAACATGTTGTTGCGAAGCGTTTGAGCCGATTCGATTGGAGAGGAGAGGAGGAGTCGATCGATTGGAGAGGAGAGGAGGAGTCCATTGATTGGAGAGGAGGAGGTGATTGATTGATAGGAGAGGAGGAGTTGGAGAGGAGAGGAGGAGGAGCTGATTCGGTTGGAAAGGAGGAGAGGAGAGTCGATTGTTGATTGGAGAGGAGGAGAGGAGAGTCGATTGTTGATTGGAGAGAAGAGCCAAGTCAATTGTTGATTGGAGAGCTGAGCCAAGTCGATTGTTGATTGGAGAGAAGAGCCGAGTCGATTGTTGATTGGAGAGAAGAGTGAATCGTTTGTTGATTCTGGAGACAAATCCCATGGTCGATCCGATTCCAAGATTGTTTTGCTTAGCATCAGCTTAGGATGAATCCCATGGTCGATTCGATTCCAAGATTATTTGGCTTAGCCAAGTTTAGCAGAGCCAAAAAAGATGCAGAGTTTAGTTCCAAATTTGAAATTATGAGCTCTTTGTTGCAAAAGTAGAAATTATGAAGTGGAATAACTTGTTATCTAGTAATATCACATGTTACGTAGTGGAATCACGTGCTTTCTATTTTCGTTTTGCTTTCTATTTTTGTTTTGCAAATCACTCCAACCACCAATCGTGTCAACGGTTGATCGTGGAAATGGATCCCATTTACTTGAGTATCAAAGAACGCATCATGTTTAGTTGAATATCAAAAAACAGAAATCAATTCGAAAAAGTTATGGGATTTACCTCGGCCGGCGCGTTTAGTCGCAGCAGGTAGGGCTGTCTTAATTTATGTTTGATCTTCAGTTCTTCATATCAGGAGTGGGAATCAATTCGGGTCCGGGTTTGACTTTCATCATCTGTGGAGCTAGTACAAGTTAGTACAAAACCTACGCTGACTGAAAAAATAATAACTAGGGTTATTATTTATTTTTAGTATAAAATAACTGTGTTATTACATACTACTTTCGAAAACCGCGCGCGTGCAGGTCTGTCAGACAGTCTGACAACTGATCGATTCTGGTAAAAATAATGATACTGTAATCCAATTGGACCTCATGGTGAGTGTGGCCGTTTGAGTTGCACGTATGGTACCGTACCGGTAGATACAATACCGGCACTGTATTTTTTGTACCGTAGATGATTCATTCATTTATTCTTTCATTTATTTGTACGGGATGTGCGGGTGCATCGAATCACGAATCACGAATCACGAATCACGAGTGTGTGGTATTCCAACGCTCACGATTGAAAATTACCCACGATTCAAGAAAATCTGAAATGCAATGCCACGCAAGCTGGCCTTCAATATTGAAGACTGGATGAAGAACATATCCAAATTCTCTATGTGCAATGTACGTTGAATTTTGATTCAATGGCTGTTTACTGTTACAAGCCTTTCAACCGCTCCTCGGAGTAGTTGACAGAGCTAGCTCACAATCTTAGTTTTTAACCAATACATAACCCATACCTTATTTTAGTACCTTTTTCTAGAGGCATACGACACTGTTTAAACAGTCCAATAACTGCTTCGACCTTATTACTACCGGTAAAGACTACTTCAACTACGTGAATAAAAATTACCGCTACATTTAATAAACAACCAACCAATCCTGACGATTGTCCAGTAACAAGAGAAAACAATGTCTTACTCAGTCATCCCCTTCAAGTATGACTTTGATCAAGAGTCTATCGACAAAGTGGAATACAAGAACACCCAAGAAGTCAACGGATCTCAAGAAGTTACCAAGATCAAAATCCCCTTGATTACTGCAGGATCAACCAAACTACAAATCCTTTTTACCATCAATGAGTTCATTCGATCCAAGAAGATGCTCAACCTAACCACAGGACCAAGAATCTATGACAAGTTTGTAGATCTCCTCAGAGACTACACCAACTGTAGCTGGTGGAATAGCTATGTATCAACCAATGTGCCACAGAGAACTGTGGACAACTTCCAAACCACAGTGGAAGAATTCATCAACTACAAGTTTGACAACAACCTTGACGCCTATCAAAACCACAGAAGATTCCTCACCAATATCAAGAAGACAACCACCATGACAGTACACCAATTTGTAGCACAAGTCAACTTCCACAACCATGTTATCCTCCCATTACTTCCGGGACACCCACCAGAAGATGCAGAGATCAAGGAAAGAGAGTTCAAGAATCTAATCTTTGAATCGATGCCTGAGGACTGGAAACACACCTATCAACAACACCACTCTCCCCATAGAGATTCCCTATCTGAAATGATGATGAGATTCGAACGATTCCAATATGCGCAGAGTAGAAAGAACAAGAAATCAGATAACCCATCTCAAAACACCAACAACAGCAACAACAATGCCAACAATAACCGTAACAACCGGAATGGAAACAACAACAACCGCAACAATCAAAACAATCGAAACAATCGCAATTGCAACAACAACAACAACAATAACCAACGCAACAACAACAACAACAACAACAACAATAAGCAACGCAACCAAGGCAACAACAAAGGGCCGACTAGAATCTCCAATGACTCACCATGTCCTATCCATCCTGGTACCAATCACACTTGGAGTCAATGCTACACCAACAAGTATGGCACACATTCCAATCAGTCCAATAACAACAGAGACAACACCGACTCGCATGTGAATGATCGCAGTTCCAACAACAGCAATCGATCCACTACCTCCTCTTCACATGGCAGTAACTACCATGAACCAGAACAACACATGTGTGTCTTCATCAATGAACCAGAAGAAACCATACCTGCAACTCCTTGGCCCGATCTCTTCCATGTAGACATGGAAATTGATGAAGAATGCTACAACTCGGATCTTCAAAGATTTCCTTCTGAAAACACCGATTCCGACAACAACAGGCAAGAGGTTGCTCCCAGCAACACAGATGTCGACCTTGCTCCCACCACAGTAAGCGTCTGCAATTCCATCAATGGATCCCTTGGCAAGTACTACTTGAAAACCCTCTTCGATTCTGGATCAACCGGCAACCTCATAGTGGAATCAGCAATTCCCTCTGGAATCAAGAAGAACCTTCTAGACCAACCAATCCAAATGCAGACAACAAACGGCAAAACCACTTGCAACCACTATGTAACCTTGGAGAACACCATATTCCCAGAACTATCCTACTCGATGAAAGTCCTACAAATCAAGTGCTTTGTGGTCTCTCAGAATATCAACTACCACCTCCTTATTGGAAGGAAAACCATGAGAGATCTTGGAATGAAAATGGACTTCGAGACTTGCACCATAGAATGGTATGAGAAGACAATGGACTTCCACCCTCGGAATTACTTTGACAACAAGTCCTTGCTTCACAAAGTCATGTCTGCAGAACCACATGCCATTGCAGAAAGCTATTCCAACCAATCTATCCAACAATCGTATGTAGATGGAACCACCAAGTATGAGAAAACTGACCTCCACAAGCTAGTCACCGACCAAACCCATCTCTCATACCAGGAGAAACAAGCCTTGTTACCAATACTCCTCCAAAATGAAGAACTTTTTGAAGGCTTGAATGACAAAGAATTAGGCATTTTCCCTAATCAAACCTTCCACATTGATCTCCAGCAAGGCGCAACTCCATACCATGTAAAACAACCATATTCCATTCCACTGCACCAACAAGAAGCAGTGAAGAAAGAAATCAATCGACAAGTAAAACTTGGTATCCTCAAACGATGCTATGCAACTGAATGGGGAATGCCAACGCTTGTAGTGCCCAAACCAGATGGCTCCCGTAGACTCATCAGTGACTTCCGCGAACTCAACAAGGTCACCAAGAAACTTCACTATCCACTTCCTAAGCTCCAAGATATCTTCCACAGAAGAAGAGGCTTCAAATATGTCACCCTTATCGATGTCAGCATGCAGTTCCACACCTTCAAACTTGATGAAGCCTCCACCTGGCTTTGCGTCCGTGTTACTCCTGTTCGGAAAGTTTCGACTGCTCCGATTGCCAATGGGCTTTCTCAACTCTCCAAGTTGGGGCCCAAGGCTGTATGGAACAAATGCTCTCACACTTGAAGGACATTGAAGTATATATCGATGATATTGGTATCTTCTCAGATACACTTGAATCCCATTGCAAATCAGTCTCTTCTGTTCTGTCCTTACTGAAGTCCCACAACTTCTCTATCAAGCCCTCCAAGTGCCACTGGTTTCAATCGCAAGCACCATGGCTTGGCCACATTATCTCCCGTGATGGTACCGCATATTCCATGTCGAACAGAGGCCCCGTCATTCTTATTTTCAATGAATGTGCCTATACAGGACGACATCCTTCTATATTGTCATCCGGCCAGATGGAAGCATATTTTTCCACTGTAGACGACACGTCCATCAAAGCAGGAGGAGGACAGGTCATCACCACCTCCGATGGCTATGCACTGCCTCTTAGCATACGACACGGCTTACCATACCTTGCGATGCGAAAGTATACGACTGTCGAATTTGACACGCTACCACATGTTATCATGACGTCCGATAAACATTGGGACCCATCTGTTCTCGATACCACGATCAGTGCAAAGGATGAACAATTTCTCCAGAAATATCCTCCCCAACCACAGCAACTCCCTTATGCTGATTATGACGAATATGGGAACCCACGCTGCCTTGAAGGATTCGATATATCTGTTTCTCCCGGGTCCTCCACGGTCACATCCCTCAGCTCGTATTCCAGCCATTCCACCCGATCTCCCTTTCTTCCAATTGATGATCATAAGAACAACGATCGCTCCTTTTGGCTTACTTCCACTGACTACGCTCATCAAGAACGTCTCGCATGCTGCGCGCCAACCGCAGTCTCTGGAACAGTCACTGCGTTTCCGACAGATTGTACAGCCAGTGACACTACACGCATTGCAGCTACGCCCTGCGAAAGATACCCCAACGAACATGACTACTTATCCCTCAAACCTTTCTTTTGTTGGGTTTCCACCGATCGCATCAAAGCTACTTTTGAAAACTCAACCCAATACGGTTCGTTAGCGGTTAGCCCTGATGGTAACATCTTCAAACGGTTTCATTCCCCTCAACCGGCCATGAACGTTCGCCCCTTCAATGACGATGTTATGTCCGATGCAGTCTATTCAGATGTCCCAGCAATTGATGGTGGATCCAAGATTGCTCAGATCTTCTTTGGCCGCAAATCGCATATTATTCACGTTGAAGAAATGCGTACCACCGGCGATTTCCTACCCTGCTTTCAGAACTTTGTTCGAAAATGGGGCAGGCCCATCCGCCTCCTTTGCGACCACGGTAACTATCAATCAAGTAAGAAAGTCATGGATTACCTCAAAATGTTATGGATTGGACTCTGGCAAAGTGAACCGTACCATCAACACCAGAATCAATTCGAACGACGATACCAAACGTTCAAACGCATTGTCAATCGCGTCATGGATCGTACCGGCACACCGCCACACATGTGGTTACTGTGCATGACATACGTCGCGGGTCTCCTCAATGTTGTCTCTGACCCTACGCTGTCCGATAAACAACCGATCTTCATTGCCACGGGTACAATTGGCGACATCAGCGCATACACCAGTTTCTTCTGGTTTGAACCTGTGTATTTCAAGACCAATGACTCTCCTTTCGGTACCAAATCTACCGAACGCCTCGGTCATTTCGTCCGGCATCGCCGAACATGTTGGCAATGGACTCTGCTTTCGCATCTGGGATCCAGTTACCAACAAGTTACTAGACCAGGTCCGGTGTTCGATCTGCTCTTACACCTGAGTCACGTAACAAACGCGCGGGCTTATTTACTGATGATGGTTTCATCAAATGGCGTAATGCAAAGGATTCCTTACCCCGTCTATACGCCACTGGAGAAGCTCCAGCTTTCAAACATGGGGAGCATACCAATCAGAATAAACTCATTGACGAGTCTACTAAACCAAACAGCTCAGTTTCCCCTAACGGTTCACCTGCTGATTCTGACACCGCCGATGACACCGTTCCATCTGCACCCAACAAACAAACAGATACCACGCTCCACGCATCTGGCACTCAACCAATTCTTCAACCACCCGCCCACCCCTCGTTACCGAGCTTTCTTTATACGAAGGTCGATGACAGCCCAAGCTGGTCACCTTCTCCACTCCCTAACAACTATGGGGAGAGTCTTGATGGTCCTCCTACGACACACATCTTCAGCAAGACATCCGACGGCGTCCTCCTTACTGAAGATGATTTTGACCCACCGGAATTAGCATACTTTGATGTTAGTGACGTCGTAACCCCACACACAAACCCAGCTACTCCTTCCGTAGACCCATCACAGGTAGTTGTTACCGACGAAGAAGGTAACGCACAGTTTGACGATGACGGTAAACCTATTACCATTCCTACGATCCCGATTGCCGATCTACAAGGACGTTCCTTCCTTGTAACCAATCTCGATGGCACCCGGAAGCGTCTTACCATTGTCGATGTTGAAGACAGTCTGGAACGCAATAAAGACTTCATCAAGTTCAAGTGTAAACACTCCGATGACGAACTCGATGATATCATTGCATACAATGACGTCATGAATTACATACATCGTGATTCAACACAAGAAGACGGCAAACTCTGGTCGTTTCGCCGCATCCTAGGACACCAAGGTCCACTGGATAACAAGCATCCTCAATACAAAGGTTCCAAGTATAACCTCTGGATTGAATGGGAGAATATGGAACGCACATATGAACCTCTGGCCAACATTGCAGCCGACGACCCGGTCACCGTAGCAAAATATGGGAAAGACAACAACTTGCTTGATCTCCCGGGTTGGAAACGTCTCAGAAGAATCACCAACCTAGCCCGACGAACCAAGAAACTTGATCGACTCGTGCACCAAGCCAAACTACGTTCCTTCCGTACCACTCCGCAGTATCAATATGGATTCAAAGTTCCTCGTAGCCACGAAGAAGCCCTCCGATTTGATCAAGCCAACGGAAACACCAAATGGGAAGATGCCACCACTCTGGAAATGGCACAACTCAATGAATACAATACATTCATTGATAAAGGCGTATACAAGACAAGCTCCATTCCCACGGGATTCCAACAGATCAAGGTACACATGATATACGCTGTCAAACACGACGGAAGACACAAGGCTCGCCTCGTTGCTAACGGTAATCTCACTGAGGCCCCTATCCACAGTGTTTACGCAGGCGTCGTATCTCTTCGCGGTCTACGTATGTGCTTATTCCTAGCTGAACTCAACGATCTAGAAGCATGGGGCACCGACATAGGTAACGCCTACTTAGAAGCAGTCACCTGCGAGAAAGTATGCATCAAGGCAGGTCCTGAATTCGGATCGTTGGAGGGTCACCTGTTGGTCATTTACAAAGCCCTATATGGTCTCAGGTCTTCAGGCAAGTGCTTTGGAGACTTACTCGCGGCTTGCCTCATCGAACTCAGGCTTCGAAAGATCCCGCGCAGAACCGGAAATATTCCTCAAACCCGGAACGAACAAGCATGGTGAACGTGTATATGAGCTTATATGCACATATGTCGATGACCTATGTCTCTGCATGGCAGATCCCAATTCCTTCTTGAAGATATTGCAATCGTCACCATATAACTTCAAATTGAAGGGATCCGGACCTATGAACTTTCATTTAGGATGTGGATTTGAGCGCGACGAACATGGTGTTCTGTGCATGAATCCCATAAAGTTCATCGAAAAGATGGAAGCATCTTACGAACAAATGTTCGGATGCAAACCTAACACTAGGTTCCGATCACCCATCGCGGAGAACGATCATCCTGAATTGGACTCCTCAGCCTTTCTTGAAGAAACCAGTATACAGAAATATCAAAGTATGATCGGTTCACTGCAATGGATCATCGCTATTGGGCGTTTTGATGTACAAACAGCCGTGATGACGCTCTCAAGTTTCAGAGCTCAGCCACGAGATGGGCATCTCGAACGTGCTAAACGTATCTATGGATATATCTCCAAGTTTAGACATTTTAAAATCAGATTCCGCGTGGAACCGCCCGATTTTATATTGACTAAACCCGACACCATCGACTGGTCCAACACCGTCTATGGGGAGCATTCTGAAGAGCTACCCGGACGACGCTCCTGCACCGCTTGGAAAGACAGTAGTGTTAACACACTTCTATGATGCCAACCTCATGCATGATATTCTCAGTGGCAAGGCAGTTACCGGCATTCTTCATTTCGCGAACAAGACTCCCATGATGTGGTTCTCGAAGAAGCAGTCTACTACGGAAACAGCCACCTTTGGAGCTGAATTTGTTGCAGGAAGAACTTGCATCGAACAGATTGTCGATCTACGCCACTCATTCCGATACCTCGGAACACGAGTCCATGATATCTCATACTCCTGGGGTGACAACGAAAAGATGATCCAAACGTCGACATTTCCTTACGCAAGGTTGCATAAGCGTCATAACATTCTATCGTTTCACTACGTACGGAGCATGATAGCGAGAGGATTCATTTTAATGATGCACGTCCCAGGTAAGGATAACTGTGCAGACATTCTCACCAAGCATTGGAGTCACTCAGTTGTGTATCCACTGCTCAGGCCCATCTTCCACTTCTGTGGTAATACTGGCAACCTTCTCCAAGATGATGGAAGCATCATGTAGAGCGTGATGACCCTTCACAAGGAGACATGGGGAGTATTAAATTCCTTTCGTGACTAGAAGTACCAAAGCTACCAAAGGGTAGATTTCCTATGCGCATGAATCAATGAGTCCCGTATTCATCTAAATAATCGATTCCCACGGCATATCGGTTCCCACGGTGCATCGATTCCCACCGCGCATAAACGGTGAGCAATCCCTGTCCTTACGATATTGCCATTGTTCTTCGGTGAGCAAACTCTGATTTCATAAAATATCACACGAGCTACGGGAGCAATTCCTGACCTTAATGATAAACATTTCATGGAGTCTTCCTAACGGAACAAGAGAAGAAAACCGTTGGCATGTGATTCTCACACAATACATATACATGCATACAAATATATATGGTCAACGACTAATACATGCACGGAAATAATCAGCGAGTAATCTCAGCATTACGCAACAGCAGTTGCAACGTATTCATCTCAATAAAAGAGATATCTTGCATTTCGGCAAGATTTCACTTTATCTCATACTTTTAACATTCAACTGATTTATATCCCAAAATTCACACTAGTTGCTACCAACTACCTTGTAATCTACATACTAAGGTCTGTCTCGCTGCAATCTGAATAAGTCACAGCAAGAGGAGATCTGGCGTTTCCCTAGTCTCGCCTGTAGTCCGATTATCCGTTGCCGAAAGTATCCAACCACAATTGTCACGCGTAGAGTACAATCGTTCGTCTACTAACACACTAACACAGCGTTGCTGTTTGTCAGAAGCCCTTGAATCAGACTCTCAACGAATCGGATTCAGAAGGAAAATAATAATTAGACCCAATCCAAACAAGATTGCTCCAATCCTGAAACTTGCTTTTCCCTCAACAACAACCCAACTTCGATCCTTTGTTGGGATGATCAACTTCTATCGAAAGCTTCTACCCCAAACGCGCTGAAGTCCTTGCACCCCTTACCGACCTCTCTGGAAGAGCCAAAGGCAAAATCTCTCCAACTCCGGAACTTCTTGAAGCTTTCAACAAAGCCAAGTCCCTCATTGCCAATGATATCCTCCTTGCCTTTCCTGATCCAAACAAGCCCTTCCATGTCTATACTGATGCTTCTGATTACCAACTCGGAGCTGTCTATTATTTTCCTTCTGAATCCAATTCGTTGAGAGTCTGATTCAAAGGCTTCTGAAGAACAGCAATGCTGCGTTAGTGTGTTAGTAGACGAACGATTGTACTCTACGCGTGACAATTGTGTTTGGATACTTTCGGCAACGGATAATCGGACTACAGGCGAGACTAGGGAAACGCCAGATCTCCTCTTGCTGTGACTTATTCAGATTGCAGCGAGACAGACCTTAGTATGTAGATTACAAGTAGTTGGTAGCAACTAGTGTGAATTTTGGGATATAAATCAGTTGAATGTTAAAAGTATAAGATAAGAGAGTAATCTTGCTGGAGAGCATGATATCTCTTTTAGTGCAGTGATGAATACAGTACACTGCTAATCGTACAGCACTGTAGAATCACTGCTATCATGAGAAGCTTCCTTCTAATCGTACAGCACTGTAGAATCGCGTGCTATCATGAGAAGCTTTCTTCTAATCGTGATCACTGAAGCAGCTGTTACAGGAAGCTTCTTCGAACCTCCTTGAATATCGAAACACATGATTGGAGGTATCAAACGGCTATACCGGAACCAGGCAATTCACCTTGTTTTGGTCATGAAAACAAGAGAAATCTTGCTTCCGATCTTAAGTATTGAACTTCGATCGTGAAAACAGAAAAGAAATGGGCCTTCCCGGTCATTTTCCATAAGATATGAGCTGGATGCAGTCATCGAACATTCCAATTTGGTCGTGAACGAACCTTGCTTCCGATCTTAAGTATTGAACTTCGATCGTGAAAACAGAAAAGAAATGGGCCTTCCCGGTCATTTACCATAGATAGAAGAATATTCCAATCCTGTTTACAGAAAGTATGGGCCTTCCTGGTCATTCGGTCTTCGAGAAGAATATTCCAATCCTGCTTACAGAGGTGCATATGACTCGGTCGGTATTATCATACCACTCCAGCTGTAGTACTGTAAATTACGTAGGAATCTACGTAAGTTCAAGTACCGATCTGTGGTTCCCTCTACATACGTACGAAAGGAATTTAATACTGTCATCCTCCAAGATGGCAAAATCATCCTTTGCTTCTCCAGAAAACTCAACGCCGCTCAACGGAAATACCCAACGGTTGATAAAGAGATGCTCTGTATTGTAGAAGTCTTCAAGGAATTCCGTACCATTCTTTGGGGCGCTGAAATCATCGTATGGACAGACCACATCAACTTAACCCGGCAAAATCTTACCATGCTCCTTGAAGAATTTTCCCCCGTATTCAAATACATCAAGGGCAAAGACAATGTCATTGCTGATGCCCTCTCAAGGCTCCCACTCCAGCAAGACGCTCCGGAGAAGAAGAAGGAGTTCTTCGGTCCCGCTCCTGATCCAACGGATGACTCGGACCTTGAAACTGACTCAACCGACTCCGATCTTCTCTCTCTTTCCGAATTGTTTCTTAACTACCCAGAAGACATTCCCATGTACCCCTTAGCCTTCGACCAACTCACCCAAGATCAAGCAGCCAACGTAGATATCTCTACCAATCTCCGGTACACAACTGAAAACTTCAACGGCACCGACTTGAAAGTTGTAGACTCCAACGGTCGACAGAAAATTGTACTCCCTCCAAACCGAGTGCAAGCCACAATCAAATACTACCACCACGTGCTTGGCCATGCCGGCGCAGAACGATTGTATCGGACCATCAACCAATTCCTATACGCCCCAAACTTGAAGGACCAAATCAACTCCTTCTGCAAAACTTGTGACACGTGCCAACAATACAAGAATAGCCACCAAAGCCATGGACAACTCCCGACCAAAGAACACCAATATGTCCCTTGGGACACCATTGCAATCGATGGAGTAGGCCCCTGGAAAATCAAGATCCCTGGGCATGGAACAGTCTCCTTCAATGGCTTTACCATCATGGACATGTGCACCAACCTCCTCGAGATCATCCGAGCCCCACAAGTGAATCCAACCGGCCTCATGGCAGTCCATGCCCTCGACAATGGCTGGCTCTCCAGATACCCCAAACCAGTAAATTGTATTATCAACCAAGGAACCAACTTCATGAGCAACGACTTCCAACTCCATCTCGCCAACCTTGGAATCAAAGCCAAGGTTTGCTCCGTCCGCAACCCTCAATCCAACGCTGTACTTGAAAGAGTTCATGACACAATGAAGTCTGCAATGAGAACAGAACTCAATACCAATCCTCCACAGACCCTCCAGGAAGCCACGGACACCAACGATACTGTCTTTGCTTCTGCTCAGTTTGCAGTTAGATCAACCATCAACAAGACCTTCGGAATGACGCCCGGAGCCCTTGTATTCCACAGAGACATGTTCCTACCAATTCCTGTAATTACAGATTTGGCCATGGTCAGAAACAAACGCCAGGCTCAGATAGATAAGAACGCGATGAAAGAGAATAGCCACAGGAAGATTCATTATTACAGTGTAGGAGACCAAATTATGGTGAAAAATGAAAAGCTCATTCCTGGTTCTTTCGATGCAAGAAGCAAGGGTCCATACACCATCCAGAAAATCCACACCAACGGTACAGTTTCCTTTCTCTTAAGAAATCACGTTATCCAACGTATGAACATTCGGAATCTGAAACCATATCACGCCAATTAAAAATTTCTTATCTAAGCAATACTGGTCGCACATGATTAACAAAAATTCTGTGACACCAATCAAACTTTTACGAGAAGGAGAAGAGTGTGGTATTCCAACGCTCACGATTGAAAATTACCCACGATTCAAGAAAATCTGAAATACGATGCCACGCAAGCCGGCCTTCAATATTGAAGACTGGATGAAGAACATATCCAAATTCTCTATGTGCAATGTACGTTGAATTTTGATTCAACGGCTGTTTTACTGTTACAAGCCTTTCAACCGCTCCTCGGAGTAGTTGACAGAGCTAGCTCACAATCTTAGTTTTTAACCAATACATAACCCAAACCTTATTTTAGTACCTTTTTCTAGAGGCATACGACAGAGTGCCAAGGATTTGTTTCTACGTGCTCCATGCTTACCTTTTTGTCATAAGTTCCAACCACTGGTGGTGTCACATCTATTCGTAAGATTATGAGTAAGATTACAGTACGAACCTGTACGGTACGGTAAAAAGTCATCCAAAAGCCAAAGTACCGATACGAGTACGAGGTACAAGTACCTACTCGTATCTTACTCGTACAAGTATGATATGTTGGAATGATGTAACGGTAAGATTAATGATAAGGACACTACCGGTACGTAATTTTGTACCCTACGGTACGTACGATATCGACTTCCGGTGACACGGGAGACCAGGCCATTTTGAGCTTAGCTTAGCTTCGCTTGACATCACGATACCGATGCGTTACTTGTCGGAAACAGCACCCCTGGGAAACAGTGCACCTGCCTCCACCGTGTTTGTAGTAGCAACAAACACGCCAATGGAACCATTCGTATACCGGTAGCACGTACCCCGATAAGTAGCATTGAAGATGGTCGTGATCATTGGAGCGGGGATCACAGGAGCAGCTACAGCGTACTATTTGAGTTCTGCAGCCGTTGGTGTTGGAGTTGGAATTGGCAACGCACCGATCACCATCACCGTATTAGATGCCGTTGGCCCTGGCGCCGCGTCTTCGGGCAGAGCAGGTGCATTCATTACCAATCGTCCACCTGCTTTTAGGAGAGGGATCGGCAGAGACAATAGCCATAGCCATAATTCTAGTTCTAGTGGAGACGATAAACGCAGAGATTTGTTCAAAAAATCATTCGAACTCCACTTGCAACTCGCCAAAGACCTGGAGCTTCGGTCGTTCTGCCCAGTTCAGAACTATCGAACCATAGAAACGAATGACGAGATGAATCCGAGAAATACAGATACAAATACAAATACAAATGCACAACAAACATGGTTGAAAAATCTAGGGAATGAACAAGGAAATATACAGTTATCGGCGGATGCGGCCCTGGTCGATCCGGCCGAACTTACCGGTGCCATGCTGGAAAAAGCCTTGTCGCATAACAACTGCTCTTTCCAAAAGGGCTGCGTTGCTGGATTGGAAGTAGATTCTTCTGGGTGTTATGTCAGAGCAATTCAGATCGAAGGCACATGCGATGATGAGCCAAGATCGATCGCAGTCGAAGAAGACGAAGCCGTCGTTATTGCTCTTGGTCCGTGGTCCTGCCGGATAGAGGACTGGCTTGGAATCCCCATGCCAATAGAAGGCGTATTGTCCACGTCTTTGGTGTATCGAGATGGAATTCCGTCCTCGGACGTTGGCACGGCGTTCTTTTTTGACGAGGAATCCAACGGCTGTCATCTGGAAGTCTTTGGCCGGAAGGATCAATCTCTCTACGTTTCGGGTTGTGGAGAATCCGAAGTGTTGGGCACCCGTCTTTTGAGAAGCGAGGAACGACCTTCTCCCGCGGCAGAGTGCCCACCCAATGCGGCACGAGCTGCAGCTGCCCAAACCAGCCTGCGAATCGCGGGATACGATCGGTACTCGGTGGACCATGGCGCCCGTAGTCGTAGCCATAGCCGTAGCCAGCAGCCCGACACAATCCAAGCATGCATACGACCCGTATCACCGGACGGGGTTCCGGTAGTCGGCAAACTTTTGGACAACGTGTACGTCGCAACGGGCGGTGGACCGTGGGGAATAACATGGGGACCACTCATGGGACAGACCTTGGCTTCCTTGATCATCGATGATGGTGATCCACCGATTCGTCTCGGACCCTTGAGCCCGAAGCGTTTCGATACTTTGGTGTACAAAACGCTTCTGAAAAGTCGAGCTTCGCATGCATCGTAAATGCATAGTATAATAATATATGCAACAAGAGGCAATTGACGACAGTAGTACCCGTAAGGTAATTGTTTTGTTGCAAACCTCTCTTGAAATAAACTTTATAAAATCTTTTGTGAAGATACTGAAATTGTCGTCAGATTTCATTCGAGGTCTGCTATTAAATACTCCGTACTTATCATCTAGAACTGCATTCTGGACGATCACTTTACGAAAGGTTGGAAAAGCAAGTACTCAATACCATTGCCATTATTATTATTTGTAAACCACAGTCTGTCGGTCTGGGTCAAAGATTCTCAATGACAGAGCGTTTTCATGCAGCCCTGTTGTTTCGCTGCGTCGTAGTCAGTAGATTTTAGGGGCACCGTGCATCCGAGTTCTCTTCCATAACACAACACAACACAACATGGTTCTACACCGAGTCTGGCAGAGTTTTGGTTCCAAAGTCTGCTTCGGGCGTGTCTTAGTTTGTATCAGACCTGCGATAAGAACTCAAACGACCTTGCTTCTTTTGCACACAAATACAGTACAGCAACGCCATTGGAGACAACTGAACTGGTCTAATTATGTCGTCTTCTCTGGCTGAACAACAACTCTTTGACAATCCAACACGTTGTGATTTGACTACGGTGCACTGGACAGTGGAAAGAAACATAGCAAAAAACTTTGCCACTAATTAGAGTATAGGCGCCCGTGTCGGTATGTTTGCATTCCAAACGCTCTGTGGTTTCGAGCTGCCACGTTCGGGTGTCTTTGGAAAATCCTCCTCCTCCACAATTCGATTGGATTGGATTGCATTGGATTGCATTGGATTTGATTTGATATTCTAGGACAGAAATTCCTTCTTCCACCCGTGCAGCAGGTCTATGTCGACGCCCGATCCACCGCAGACCTCGAGGACGATCGGGCCTTCTACATCGTCGCCGGAGAGGTACTTTTCCCGCAGCCGCTCGCTGTAGGCCACCGCCAGGGCCGCGCCGCAGGCGGGTTCCACGAGCATCCGGTGGTCCCTCGCGAAGCGCACGCAGGCGTCGACGGCCTCCGCGTCGGTGCAGGCCAGCGCCGCGAATCCCCCGTCGTGGACTCTGGCCCGCTCGAGGGCCACCGGCGTGCAGGAGGTGGCGCCGAGGGATGTGGCAACGGAATCGATTCCGGGGAGGGTGATTTGCTCGCCGGCCTCCCAGGATTGGTGGAAGCACGAGGCTCCCTCGGTTTCCGAGGCGACGATCAACGTGGAGAGCTTCCTCCGGGCACATCCCTCCAGGACGCCGCAGAGGAGTCCCCCGCCACCGACCGATAGCACAATGGCGCCGGGCTTCTCACCTTCCAGCTGGGTGGCGATTTCGTCGACGAGGGTGCTGTGCCCCGTCCAGAGCAGTGGATTGTCGTAGGGGCTGACGTACCTGGCGGCGCCGCCAGGCTTGGCGGCGACTTTTTCCCTCGCCAGTTGGTCCGCTTCGTTCCAGTTGACGCCGTGGATCGTGACCCTGGCCCCGAGGCTTTCCAGCTTGGCAATTACGAGGGGCTTGGTCGTTTCCGGGACGATGACCGAAACGTCGAGGCCCAGTCGACCACCGACGGTGGCCACCGCCAGTCCGGCATTCCCTCCGCTGGAGCTGATGAGTTCTGTGGTTCCATCGTTTTGAAAGGTCGCGCACAAATGGGCCATGCCGCGGTCCTTTCGAAAGAAAACAACAATGGCAAGGCAAGGCAAGGCAAGGAACGGAGCGCGTTCAGCATTCGAGAGAGCAGCAAAAGCAACAGCAACAGCAACAGCAGATTTTGGTGCCGTGCAAGATTTTGTTCGGTCCCGCAGACTTCGCAGGCTTGGATCCCGCGATGCGGGGACTAGACTAGACTAGACTGGACTGGACTGGACTGGATTGGACGCACCTTGAACGATCCGGAAGCCTGCAGGGCATCCAGTTTGAGATAGACGGGTTTTCCCACCAAATCCGAAAGGGGCTGGGAACGAATCAGCGGCGTTTCGGCAAAGAGCGCCCCGGCTCCCTCGGCCAGATCCGCCGCCAGCGCCTTTCGAGCGGAAGAGGTTGAGGTAGCACCGGCATCAGCATTTGCACCCATGGTTCGGCCGAGCCGCAGGGTCGAAACGGAAGGAGCCCGGGAATGAAATCCGGCGGCAAAGGGGAGCACCACGACCCGGGTGGTTGTGGTCAGAATGTGTATGGACGTTGTTGTGGCGGCGGTAGTGAACAGGGAAAGGTAGCAACCGACGAGTCTCTTGCCGTGTCGCGAGTGTCTCATGGTCTGTCAGTGACGGGACGGAATTGAGTGGCGTGTGGATGGACGAGATCCGGGGAACTCCGTCGTTTCTCTTTGGGACAGAATGTAACGTACGGTACCGTACCGTATGTTAGGACAGTCAATTGAGCGTGACAGGAACGATTGCCTAATAGAAGTAGATCATTGAGCGAGTGGCGACTACGAACGAATAGTACCGACCGACATAACTTTATCGTACCGTATTCAAAAAAAATCTTCCGACAATCTGGTGTCGGAGAGGATTCTGTACCGGAATTAGCCATGCCAGCGATGCCATCAGGGCCCTCCGGAACCCGCAGATTTTCGCGCGCAATTTTAGGGGAATTTTTTCGAAAGGGGGGATTAAAACGTGGGTATTTCTCCCGGAAACCATACCCACGAAAACCCAGGAAAACCCAGGATTTGTGGTATTCAAACCCTCACGATTGAATTCCCATGATTCACAAAAATCTGAAGGCTGATGTCAGACCAAACGACACGCCCTCCGGCTCTTCAATATTGAAATATTGAAGTCCGCATGATATACATATCTTAGTTCCTCTATGTGCAAGACGTTGGATTTCAAGTTCAACGCCTTTGCAACTGTTTGAGCAAAATAAAGACAAGCCTTTTTCAACGCTTCTCTTTGTAGTAGTTGACAGAGCTTGCTCACAATCTTATTTTTAGTTCAATTTCAACCCATACATACCTACACATTGTATTACTACGTTGCCTGGGCTTCAATTAGAGGCATACGACACAGTTTAAACAGTCGAATAACTGCTTCAACCTATTCTAGTATCCTTCACCCGAGTAACAACTACTGACAAGCAACCAACGCTCCTCCACTAGATTGTCCAGTAACCATGACAAGCTACTTTGTTATCCCTTTCAAGTTTGACTTTGACCAAGAGTCCATTGAAAAGATAGAATTCAAACATACAAGTACTAGTACCAATATAGTGTCAGAGACTGTCAAGGTCAAAGTACCTCTCATTACTGCAGGAGCATCCCTTTTCCAAGTCCTTTTTACCATCAATGAATTCTCACATGCAAAGAAAATTCTTTCCTTAACAACAGGACCAAAGCAATACAAAAAAATTGCTTATCTCCTCAGAGATTACGCCGATCGGAACTGGTGGCGGAACAATGAATATGTATCATTCAACATACCAAATTGAACTGTTGAGAACTTTCCGGCCATGATCAATGCCTTTGCCACCTACAAATTCAACAACAATACAGATGCATACAAATGCCACAAAAGATTCCTCAACAACATCAAGAAGACCACCAACATGACTGTACTACACCAGCTCGTCTCCATGGTCACCTTCCACAACCATGTGATCCTACAACTGCTTCCAGGACACCCGCCGGAAAATGCAGACATCAATGATGACGACTTCAAGAGTTTGATATTTGAATCCATGCTGAATGAATGGAAAGACTCCTACAAAGAACACCACTTTCCCTATGAAGATACCCTTACACTGATTGTGACAAGAATGGAGAGATACCAAAATGAAGAAAACAAGAAAAGTAAGAAAAACAACCAAGATAATTCCTCCCAAAACAGGTATAACAGCAACAACAATAGCAACAACAACAGGAACAACAGGAACTGCCGTAATGGGAACAATCATAACAATTGAAACAACAATTGCTCAAACAACAACAACAACAACAACAACAAAAACAACAACAACAACAACAAAAACAAAAACAAAAACAAAAACAACAAAAACGGCCAAAACCAACAGCAAGGCTCCAACAACAGCCAAGGCAACAACAACAACTCCACGAGAGTAGCTGAGACCTCACCTTGCCAGATTGACCTTGGTGCAAACCACACTTTGGGGACAGTGCTATCTTAGCATCAATAATCCAAATAAACCTAACAGGAAAAACAATAACAACAGCAATAATGCACATGTGAATGATTGCAATTTCAACAGCAACAACAGAAATTAATCAAGCAATTCATCCTATGGCAACAACTCACATGAGTCAGAGCAACACATGTGTGTCTTCGTCAATGAACCACCAGAGGAGACGCCACCTCTAGCTGAACCTTAGGTAGATTTCTTCCATGTGGATATCAAAATTGGTGCTAAATACTATAATTTGGATCTTCAATGATTCCCAGAAGCAACACAAACCTCGGATTCCTGCAACAACAATGGAAATTTTGCTCCCAGCAACCGCAACACCAACACCAACACCAACACCAACAAGGATGTTGATCTTGCTCCAACCACAGTCAGTGTCTGCAACTCTATCAACAGCATATCAGGAAAATAAAATCTGAAGACCCTTGTCTTTGATTCTGGATCCACATATAATCCCATTGTTACATCTTCTATTCCTTCTGGAGTTACCAAGCACTCCTTTGCTCAACCAATTCAAATGCAAATAGCCAATGGCAGAGCCACTTGTAATCACTGTGTGATCTTGGAGAATATCATGTTTCCAGAGCTATCCTACTCCATGAGAGTGCTGAAGATCAAGTGTTTTGTTGTCACCCAGAACATCAACTATCACCTCCTCATTGGCCGAAGAACCATGGGAAACCTGGGAATGAAGATGGACTTCAAAGCTTGCACCATAGGGTGGTATGAGAAGACCATTGCTCACTTCCATCCAAGGAACTACTTTGATAACAAGTCCATGCTCCACAAAGTCATGTCAGCAGAGCCACATTCTGTCGCTGAAAGCTACTCCAACCAATCCACTCAACAAGCCTATGCTGATGTCTCCTCCAAGTATGAACAGGCCCTTACAAGTTAGTGTCTGAACATGAACACCTCTCAGACCATGAGAAATCTTGCTTGCTGAAGATTCTCCTTGATAATGAAGAACTTTTTGAAGGACTGAATGACAAGGAATTATGTATTTCCCCAATCAAGAGCTCCACATTGATCTCCAGCAAGATGCAAAGCCATACCACATCAAACAGCCATATCCAATTCCACTTCACCAACAAGAAACTGTAAAGAAGGAAAGCAATTGACAAGTCAAGCTTGGCATTCTTGAAAGATGCTATGCAACTGAATGGGGCATGTCAACGTTTGTAGTCCCCAAACCAGATGGCTCCTGCTGACTCATTGGTGACATTCGTGAACTCAACAAGGTTACCAAGAAACTTCACTATCCACTCCCAAAGATCCAAGACATCTTCCACAGAAGAAGAGGGTTCAAATATGTGACCCTCATTGATGTCAGCATGAAGTTCCACACCGGCTTTCTCAACTCTTGAAGCTGAGCCCAAGGCTATACAAAACAGATGCTCCTCCATTTGAAAGACATTGAAGTATACATTGATGATATTGAAATCTTCTCTGATACACTTGCATCTGACTGCAAATCCGTCTCTTCTATTTTCTCCTTGCTCAAAGTCCTCAACTTTACAGTAAAGCCCTCCAAATGCCATTGGTTCCAATCACAAGTACCATGGCTTGGCCACATCATTTCCAGAGATGGAATCAGACCCAATCCAAACAAGATAGATCCCATCTTGAAACTGGCTTTTTCTTCAACAATTACCCAACTTTGATTCTTTGTTGGGATGATCAACTTTTATCGGAGCTTCTATCCCAAACAAGCTGAAGTCCTCTCACCATTTACTGGCCTCTCCAGTCACGCAAAAGGAAAGCTCACTCCCACTCCAGAGCTGATGGATGCCTTCAACAAAGCCAAAGCCCTTATTGCATGCGACATCCTGTTTGCTTTTCCAGATCCAAACAAGCTCTTCCACATCTAAACTGATGTGTCCAATTACCAAGAACTTGGCGCTGTGGTGATCCAAGAAGGAAGAAATATTCTCTGCTTCTCCAGAAAACTTAACTTAGCTCAACAGAAGTACTCAATGGTCGACAAAAAGATGCTTTGTATTGTTGAAGTTTTCAAAGAATTCAGACCAATCCTTTGGGGTGCAGAAATCATACTGTGGACTGGCCACATCAACTTGACTTGCCATAACCTGACAAGCCACCGTGTTATGACTTGGAGAATGCTCCTCAAAGAATTTCCCCCCAGTTTTTAGATGCATCCAAGGCAAAGATAATGTGATTGCTGATGCGCTCTTTAGGCTCCCTCTTCAGCAATCTTTGGAGGAAAAGAAGGAATCTCCGGCTCCAACTCGCACACCAACAGATTTGGAAATTGTGCCCACCCCAACAGACAATCCAACCAACACCTTTTCCCTTTCTAATTTTTGTATCAATTACCCCAAAGATATCCCCATGTATCTGTTAGTCTTCACTCAACTGGCTGTCGACCAAGCTGCTAAGGTAGATATCTCCACCAATCCAAGGTATGCAACCAAGAATTTCAATGGTACCAATTTGTGAATTGTTGAATCCAATGGCCAAAAGAAAATTGTAATCCCTCCAAACAGAGTCCAAGCCACAATCAAATATTACCGCCGCGTACTTGGACATGCCGGCGCGCAAAGACTTCAACAAACTATCAACCAATTTGTATACACTCCAAATCTGAAAGACCAAGTCAATTCCTTCTGCAAATCCTGTGATGCCTACCAACAGTACAAGAATATACACTAAAGCCATGACCAACTCCCAACCAAAGAACAACAACATGTTCCCTGGGACACCATTGCAATCAATGGAATTGGCCCTTGGAAGATTGAGATACCAGGCCAGGGAACAAATGATTTTTTTGGATTCACCATCATGGACATGTGCACCACCCTCCTGGAAACAATCGGAGCCCCACAAGTCAATCCCACTGGACTTACAGCAGTCCATGCCCTCAACAATGGTTGGCTCTCCAGATACCCAAAACCAGTGAATTGCGTCTTTGATCAAGGAACCAACTTCATGAGCCACAACTTCCAAATGCACCTTGACAATCTTGGAATCAAATCCAAGGTTTGCTCTGTCTGGAACCCACAGTCAAGCGTTGTCCTTGAAAGAGTACATGATGCCATCAAGTTGGCAACGTGAACCAAGCTCAATACCAATCCACCGCAGACCCTCCAGCAAGCAACAGACATTGTTGATAGTGTCTTTGCTTCTGCTCAGTTTGCTGTTAGATCAACCATCCACAAAACTTTTGGAATGACGCCAGGCTTCCTCATATTCCACCGAGACATGTTCCTTCCCATTCCGGTGATTACAGACCTTGCCATGGTGAGAAACAAACGCCAAGCTCAAATCAACAAGAATGCTATGAAAGAAAATAGCCACAGGAAGTTGCATGGTTATCATATTGGAGACCAAATTATGATACAAAATGAAAAGCAAATTCCAAGTGCTTTAGAAGCAAGAAGCAAGGGACCCTAAACAATCATGCAAATTCATATGAATGGTACAGTTTCCTTCCTCTTAGATGATCACATGGTTCAACGGATGAACATCTGAAACCTGAAACTTTATCACACAAATTATAAATTTACTATCCATCGAATACTGGTTGCGCGCAAGCACACAATTCTGTGCAACCAATTGAAGTTTTTATGAGAAGAAAAAGAGTGTGGTATTCAAGAAACCCTCACGATTGAATTCCAAAGGTTTCACAAAAATCTGAAATGCTGATGTCAGCAACAAATGCCACACCCGCCAGCTCTTCAATATTGAAGTGCAGCTGAAATACATGTCTTGATTCCTCTATGTCGTGCAAAGGATGTTGGATTTCAATTTCAATGCCTTTCCAACTGCTTAGCAATTAAGACAAGCTTTTCAACGCTTGCTCACAATCTTAGTTTTAGCTCACTTTCAAACCCATGATACATACCTACACATTGTATTACTACCTTCATTTAGAGGCATACAACAGCAACCTAACTAGGGACGGGACTACCCAGCCATGTGGAAGGTTTAAAAATACTGACCACATGCTGGAGTTTCCTCAACCCCCCTTTTAGCATGCTTAACCCACCAACACAACAACCATGAACTATTGATGTAGCGAGTCCAGATGAAAGGAATGGTAGTACCACGTGGCACTCCCTAGGATCGAAAGAAGGGCAGACCGGGGAACACCCTTGAGTATCCCACGTGTGTTCGCTGCAAAAGATCTCCCTGTATCACTAAGATCTCACTGTATCACAAAATTGCCGGCTGCCGTATTAACTTGCAAACAAGCACACAAAACACAGGCTAGCCATAACAAGTTTCTTGTAAAGGATTCCTCCTCCAGCAAAATCCAAGACGGCATATAGCTCCTCACGTCACACTCTTTTTGCTCCTAAAATGATTAGTAGTAGAATAAGTTGGCCCACCACGCCCCGTCCGCAGAAAAGGCTTAACAGCCAAAGGATTAACTGCCCAAGAACTATTAAGCCCGGCTGTGTGCCGGTGTGTGTGCGAAAAGCAACCTACTAAGGGACCGGCCTCCCCAGCCTGCGCCTGCAAAAACAACTGCAGGAAGGAGTTTCCCAAATCCCCCTCTAGCACTGCTTAAACCACCAACACACCAATGAGCTACTAGCATGTCACATCCAGAACCTACAAGTAGGAATTGCAACTGAGACCATCACGAATGTAGTGAGTGATAGTAGCGGTACAACAAACATTCACTCATTGCCGGTACCGTACGTACGGTGCGAGTACCTAAAGCGGGGATTGCTACTCGTGATCGGACAGGGGTCAACTTTACACTTTTAAAAGGTACATCCGTACACTTTTGAAAATTAGGTATTATGGTACGTTCCATATATATAGAGCATTTGAACACGAAACATATCAATGACATCCCCAAAATATCAATGGCATCCCCAGCGCAGAGCGCAGTGCCCTACTAGGTACTGCCCTCTTCTTAATAGCCCCCCAACCCCTGCCCCAGTACTGTGTTCACCAGAGCAAGCGCCACCCCAACCAAGTTGGCTCGGTTATATACTGGGTTCACCATAAAGGGTGGATGCTACTAGTGGCTGAGCAAATGAGGTCACAGGATCGAGTTGTAGATATGATCATACCTTTTGTGGGTATTGTTGTAGTTGAAAAGTGTATGGCAAAAGTGTATGAATGTACCAAAAAAAGTGTGAGATTGACCCGGTACGAGTTTAAGTGTTAATCGGAGCAGTCAATTTGAGACAGCTTTTTTTTAGGACCCCCTCCTACACCCATCAATTTTAGTCCTGTTAGTCTTGCTTATTGATCTTACTCTCCAGCTGGAACTTCTCGACCAAAGTAATCACCGTGCCAGAATTGGCAAGGTCAAGAGCTATCCATAGATACCTAATTTGCAGGGGTTGCGTGCACTGGAATCCCTTCCGGCTTTATGATTCTTCCGGTCAAGAAAATTGCAAAAATTATGAAAAAAACTTCATTTACACAACCTCATCATACCAAGTGGTCTCAACCCAACCATTCCTTTACCAGACCACCTCAGCCGCTCGCTACTCAGGGTTACCTTCCTTATACCAAGATCAACAAGACCTGCAAGTTTCGGATTGATTGGACGAGTCCTATAGGAGAAAAGATCTTTAACAACAGCAACACCGAGACGACGACAAAGGGCAAAAACTCCAAAAAACGCCCCCCCTCCCTCCTGCATTGGAAACAAGGTCCCTGGAACGTTTTGCGACAACAACAAGCGCCGCTACAGGGTAAATCGATACTTATCAAGGAGAAGTAGACCCCCAAGTTGCGACTCGATCTGCCCAGTTGATTTTTAAAAAACAGCCACAGCCACAGTGACACCCACAAGGGCAAGATTTTGAGGTCAAAAAATCTCCCCATAGCAGCAACAAGGATCCCCCTACTCGCGGCAACAACAAGCAAGCCCCACTACAGGGTAAATCGATACTTATCAATTACAAGATGCCCCCCAAGTTACAGATCGATCCTCCTGGTCATTTTGAAAAAAACAACTACAACAACAACAACCCCCCCAGGGCAAAAAAAATCCCCCTACAGAAGCAAAAACAAAACACACAGTTGGCGCTGTGGCAAGAGGCGCCGCCCTTCCCCCTTGCAAGTTAACAAATAACGCTGCTGTTATTCTCATTCATTCCTGCAGTACATTTACTACAGCAGCAGCTATGGTAGCAGCAGGATTTACAGCAGAGGAGAGCAAGAATCGGTCTCTACAGAAGAGTGTATTGCGGAAGAAGGCAAAACTCTTGTTGGAAGAACAAAACAAGGCTGCCCCCCCCCCCGCCGCCACCACCCCCGCCGCCACCACCACCACCGCCACCACCACCACCGCCGCCTCCTGTTGTTGTTGGCGGATCAAATGGTACCAGCGTTTCGACTGTAACCAATCCAAATGGGCTGTTGGATCCCCCCACCCCAAAACAGAACAACAACAACAACAAAAGAGCCCAAACAACCTCCAGCAACAACAATGGAAGCACAGGAACGACAACGGCGCTGGTAATAGAGCCAGCGCCGGATGCAGCTGCGCCAGAAGTAAGCACCACAGCAGCAGCGATTACAGCAGCGTTTTTGGAAAAGGAAAACTCCCCCCCCCCCCACCTTGCAAAAGGAAGAAACTAACTCCAACTCCATTGTCTTTGAAAAAAAACAAGAAGGACTCCCCACCAAGCCCTCTGTTCTAGAGCAAATGAGCAAGCTATCAGGATTCGATTTAATCATGCCTGGTGGATAGCAGAGGAAAAGTTGGAGCAGCAGCAGTTAGTGGAGCTCCCCAAGGGAGTAGAACGGGTCTCATCAATGGTTATCTGTGGCGAGGTAAATATGATGTACGGTACCAACATCAACCCAGTCATATTGCGGAATCGTCTTCGTCAAGGACTCAAGGGTCCACCACGGAGGGGTTAGGCGGCCAGTACTTCCAGACACGGTGGAAGATGCTCTTGGCAAAGCAATTGAAACTTATGTTACATTGACAACGGCTTGGATGAAGGACAAACCGAATCGTCAGATGCTCATTCACAAGCTGACGGCATGCATCACTACTGGTTTTATTCCAGCACCGTTTACCGGCGCTGTTTCTTTATTCAAGCGCTTGGAACCTAAGTTTGCAAATGTGGTGGAAGTGTCAAACCAGAATTTGCAGATGGAGGAACATCGGGCAACGTATGCAACGCGTAAAAATATTAACCAATGGTTTACAACCCTAAAAACTTTCTTTCTTGATATGGGCTTTGCCCGCTTGCCAATGGACAAGGAGGTTGCTAGGGGACACGAAGGAGAGCTCTATTTCCCACCTGAACAACTTCAAAGGATAATCAATGTGGATGAAACGGGCTTGTCACTTGATACGACCACGAGTAAGTCCGGCAGTCAGCCCATGACACACTCGGACCAAGCAACAAACATCTTCCTGTTGGTGCAAACTGGGCTAACAAGAGTAGTCACCGCATAACTTTTATCTGTGGGAGTTGCGCTTCGGGTGATCCCATCCCCCCCCATTTTCAGTTGAAAAGTATGGCTAAAGATGATACAAACAAGCAGATTCAGGATTCGTTTTTGGAAGAGCTTGAACACAATTCCGTAACCAGAACATGGGGCTTCACGGAACTCACAGAGCGGTGGAGTACTGTGAATTGTAATGCCAGTGCTGGAATGGATGGTATGGAGTTTACAAAGGTAGTGAAGGATGCATATATGCCGTTGTATCCAGACCTTGCCCCCATTCCTGGAAAGCGAGTAGTGATGCTGGTAGATTTGGGTCCGGGACGCGACAATGACAACCTACAGATTGTTACAGCAGCAGAAGGACTATACATACTCACCGGAGTTCCAAATACAACTCATATTTGGCAACCAACAGATATGAACTACGGACCATTTAAAACTTTTTTTTTTCGCAAGAACAAGACAAAATTGAACAACTCGAAGCTTGCAAGAAAACTCACAATGCGATCAGACAATATTCCACAGCTCGTATTCGGAGGACGCAAGACACCAACTTGCATGTTGACAAGCACATACTACAAGGCTTTTTCTGTCAAAAAATCGAAGGCTATCTGGTGCCACATCGGCATCGTCCCTTTCAGACACAAATGTCTAGGGAATCGCAATATAGCTTGTGAGGTGACGACCTTACTGGATGGTTCTGTAGACCATACAGCGGATCCAATGACGGCAAAGTTGCTTGACCTTGAACTTCGCAACAGCAACGCAGTAAACTATCTCACTGAGTACGGTTTGAAAGGTGAAGCATTGGCTGCAAAAGCACCGCGAAACAACGAGAAAGACAAGATTGCATCTACAAAACCGGGTTCGAAGGAAAGAATATTGAAAATTGCAACGGCAAGGACAGCAGGACAGAAATTTCGAATCACGGGCGGGTTCATCACGAACTCATACGACGTTTGGAAAGCAAAGGTGTTGAAGGAACGCTTGAACAAAATTGCCGTACTGAAGAGTACAAAGGCGCGCGCCGCTCATTTTGCAAAGAAGAAGGGAGCAGCTGAGGCCTTAGTTGCAAAGTGTGGGGGCAAATTTGCTAGGCTAGGATTGCAAGCATTGAAGGTAGTGTATGAATGGTAGCTTGGAAAGAAGGTTGCTGCTGGAATGAAAAAAGAAACATGTTGTTGCTGCTCTAGTTAATGCAAAGGACGATCCGCCGGTCGGCGCGGTCGAGTGGAGTGAGGAGGTGGACAGCGCTGAATTGGAGCGGCTGGAGAAAGAAGAGATCAAAATGAAAGAAACAGAATTGGGGAAGGCTATGGCAGAGAAATTAGAGAAGTGTGTTCAAACAATTAAGGAAGTGACTCCAGAGATGCTGGAGATGGCAGCCCTGGATGATGGGAAGATTGAATACATTAAAAGGATGCAAACAACAAGGGTGCTGGTGGAGCAGCAGGAACCAACGTGCAATTTGTAGCTTAGAGCAGGGTAATGGGGCGTCGTCGTCGATGATGATGACGACGACGAGGACAACACCGCGTTTCGCGTTTCGCCCTTCAACGACGATGCGATGGTTGATTTGCGTCACCCCCCCCCAGTGTGGTGCAATTGAATTAGTTAATTTAGTATCTGTTATTTGTTTGTTATTCAGTTGCAATTAGATGGATTAGGAAGGAAAGAAGTGAGGAGTTTTGTTTCGAGTTTTTCTGCAATGGAGGTGCAAAAAAATCGTCTCGGAAATTTCGAAATGAGTCATGAGACCAATTTAAATCATGAGTGTTAATTCAAGGTTTTGCTTACAGTACAAATTCTACCTAGCCCTACTTTGTCTCTTCGTCATTCGCACCTAAACTCGTACCAGCTATCACTCACTACGTTTGTGATAGCCTCAGTAGCCTACCTACTTGTAGTACTGGATGTGCAGTGTTTATAGTTCATAGGTGTGTTGGTGGGTTAAGCAATGTTAGAGGGGGATCCGGGAAGTGCCAGCCTGCGTCACACAAACGAGATTCAGGGTTATTTCAGAATCACGCGCATATTTGGGTCGAACTCCACTGGTCCCCCTTTGTAATTTCACCCTATTTATTAAAATTAATGTCGAACTCATAATATTTTTATGCACATTTCATTTTCCTACCCCACTGGCATCTGTTTCCGAAGTAGTGGCATGTTACTGAATTTTATGCCTGAAACAAACAGTGCATGGTCGCAATTTTTTAATCTCAATCGTTTCCTTTTTTCTATTGTTATTACTGGCTATTGTACGACTTCAGTAGTAACGATGGTCCGCACTCCCAAATATCAGGTATATTGTGTACGTTGCTACCAGGACTCTCCTCTGATCACTACTGGTTACGGAAAGCAGAAGGTTACCAAGAAGAAGAAACCCCCCTTGTTTACAGCGCGACGAAGAAAGAAAACGGGAGTAATTGTTTCTCCCGGTCTTCTCAACCATATTTCACGTGATCCGGGTACATGTTATTCTTATTACTACCGCTGTTTGGGGGTAGATGATTTTGCATCTTCGTTATTCATTAGAAAATCAAGGAAGAAGCTCGAGGATGCTACTCAACAATTAGGTCTAACGAGCACCTGTAACGGTCCACAGAGTAGTGACGGCGCATTACCAGAGGTGCTCGACAATCAAGTTATGTATGACCCTTCTGTCGAACCGATTGGGCGTGCCTTGATTGGTCGGGAATTAACAAACATAGAGGATGACAATGATTCTGTCTCCGATGACAATTTTTTCTTTCCTAATGCCGACGATGAGGAAGAAGGAAGTGTGAGCATAGAGGCCCCCCACTCTTTGATTGTCAATGATGAAGAAGGCAACAACATTGATGTTGACGATTCCCATTGTGATTCAAACACGCTAGTAATTACGACACCCAATGTAGGAAGAAACATATCTGACGAATTGAAGGTCAAGATCAAGTTTATTTTGCGTTTTTCTATTTTCTGCAACGGCGTTGCACCAAATGCCCTTTTCCCGTATTTTCGATGGTATACTAGTATGGTACAATCATACCCCCCTTCTCATGTGTATTTTGCGTTTTTCTATTTTCTGCAACGGCGTTGCACCAAATGCCCATTTTCCCGTATTTTGGATGGTATACTAGTACGGTACAGTCATACCCCCTTTTCATGTGTATTTTGCGTTTTTCTATTTTCTGCAACGGCGTTGCACCAAATGCCCTGTTTCTGTATTTTGGATGGTATACTAGTACGGTACAGTCATACCCCCCTTTTCATGTGTATTTTGCGTTTTTCTATTTTCTGCAACGGCGTTGCACGAAATGCCCTTTTTCCGTATTTTGGATGGTATACTAGTTTGCTATTTCTTCTCTGCTTCATAGCTCTTTCTGAATTTCTCATGGTCAACAAGGATGCCGTTGCCGATGGAGTAGTAGATGAATTGCTGAAGATTGCGGTTGCTGTTGCTGATGATGTGTCAAATCGTATGCTGCCACGGGATGTGTTGGAGGAGGAGGAGTGCTGTTGATGCCGATGCAGATGCCAATGCCAATGGTTCAATCGTTCCTGTTGGTGGCTGTTGCTTTCGCTTTGCGTTTTGATCGTTCCCGGTTTCGGTTGGTTCGATCGTTCCGGTTTGCTCAATTGCTGTTGATTGCTCTCTGTCGCCGCTCCGTGTTGCTTGCTATCTGCCGCCGCTATTGTTGTTACCGCTGCCATTTGCAATTTGATTGTGGTTGCTGTTGCTAGTCTATGAAAACATGTAATAATTGAACAAAATGGGTGAGTATCTATTGATGTAGTACTAGTAGAGTAAATTATAACAACAGAATAATATAATCTACATGCTAACCTACACAGTTGGCGTCCGATCAATTCGTTGCTAACGATTTGTTGTTCTGATCTGTTGTTCCACCTCAACGGAAGATTCGCCGCACCTCTATTGTTCCGATTCCTGTTCCGGTCCGATGTTGCAGCCTCCAGCAGGGAAGAAGAAGATGCACCTCCAGCGACACCAGGAAAGATTCGCCGAGCCTCTATTGTTCCGATTTGTTATTCCGATCCGTCCCTATGAAAATAAGAAGAAAAAATAGAAGTGAGGAAAAAGAACATCATCATCAATGCAACAGGCAGGCAGCAATGTCTATCTATCTCACGTTGTTGCCTTCCACTTGGTGCTGCCTTCGATTCCAATCGTTGTTGCCAATATGTTGTTCCGACAATCGTTGTTGGTGCTGCCGTTGATTTGCAGACTTGTAGTAATTCCTATGTCACGAAAAACAGGGACTTGTTCCTGTTGATATATAGGCAATTGATGCAGATTTTGTGCTTTCAAGATGTTTATGTAAGGCGGCCGTCCAAACAAGAATATCTTTCCAGCAACTAATCCCTAATCGAATGCTTTCTACTTCTTTTGCAGTACAAGGCTGTTATATCGGACTGAAATATCTGAGAACGGATCGTTGTGCTCGTGACATCGTCGCCCTAAGGCATGTGACGAAGAGGGTCGGATCCCACATTCTCGGACGAAGTGTTGCTTGCAAGAAACAACACTCTACTCAGATAAGTTGGAAAATGAGCTCGGTCAATTTGATTCGAAAGTGAACTAAATTCACTTTTCGAACAGTGTGAGTGATTTTACAGTGCACTTTTTTCTTAGTACTGAATCTACATGAAATTCGAATCTGTTTGAATTTTTTGAATTGAACGTGCTACCGGTAGTACTGAATGCTGTATGTGATCCGTTTGAATTTTTTGAACGTTCGAACGTTTGAATTATTTTGGAATTAGTACTGAATCTACATGCTAGCTGCTAGTACGTCCGTTTGAATTTTTTGAATGTTCGAACGTTGGAACATTCAAACGTTCGAATTATTTTGGAATTAGTACTGAATCTACATGCTAGCTAGTACGTCCGTTTGAATTATTTTGGAATTAGTACTGAATCTACATAGTACGTACTGAATGCTGTATGTGATCCGTTTGAATTTCATTCTCGTACCGATACTGCTGTTGCTGTTGCTGTTGCTGTATTAGTGTCGTGTCGGTCTTACTGTATCGGTCATTTGATGGTATCGGTCATTTATGTTGTTAAGTAATCTGTTCGATGGGGCGTATGCTTGTTCGTTCGAACGTTCGAATTATTGGTAGATTTCTACACGATTTTCGTACTAGATAGTATTTTTTTCTTCCTATGTACTTCGAATTTTTTCTTTTTCTTTGTACATACTTGGGGTTAGGGTTAAGATTAGGGTTAGGGCTTCGAATTTTTTTCTTCCTACGTACTTAAGTAGAACTTATTGGGTAATGACTAAAATTATTCTAAAACTCATACTGACTAAAGTATCAGCCTGTTTCTTGTCTGGTTTGTTTCATAGTCTACCCCATCCATAGTATGAGCAATATTCATCCTGAAATTGAAGTCAATGCCACACATTTGCACTCTAAAACTGACTAGGACTCAATATTTTGGTACATGCATGTCCAGGGACAAACATTATTCTAAAATTCATACTGACCTAAGTATCAGCCTGTTTCTTGTCCAGTTTGTTTCATAGTCTACCCAATCCATAGTATGAGCAATATTCATCCTGAAATTGAAGTCAATGCCACACATTTGCACTCTAAAACGGACTAGGAATCACTATTTTGGTACATGCATGTCCAGGGACAAACATTATTCTCAAATTCATACTGACTAAAGTATCAGCCTGTTTCTTGTCTTGTTTGTTTCATAGTCTACCCCATCCATAGTATAAACACTATTCATCCTGAAATTGCAGTCAATGCCACACATTTGCACTTAAAACTGACTAGTAGGACTCACTATTTTGGTACATGCATGTCCAGGGACAAACATTATTCTAAAATTCATACTGACCTAAGTATCAGCCTGTTTCTTGTCCAGTTTGTTTCATAGTCTACCCCATCCATAGTATGAGCAATATTCATCCTGAAATTGCAGTCAATGCCAAACATTTGCACTCTAAAACTGACTAGGACTCACTATTTTGGTACATGCATGTCCAGGGACAAACATTATTCTAAAATTCATACTGACCTAAGTATCAGCCTGTTTCTTGTCTGGTTTGTTTCATAGTCTACCCCATCCATAGTATAAACACTATTCATCCTGAAGTTGCAGTCAATGCCACACATTTGCACTCTAAAACTGACTAGGAATCACTATTTTGGTACATGCATGTCCAGGGACAAACATTATTCTAAAATTCATACTGACCTAAGTATCAGCCTGTTTCTTGTCTGGTTTGTTTCATAGTCTACCCCATCCATAGTATAAACACTATTCATCCTGAAGTTGCAGTCAATGCCACACATTTGCACTCTAAAACTGACTAGGACTCACTATTTTGGTACATGCATGTCCAGGGACAAACATTATTCTAAAATTCATACTGACCTAAGTATCAGCCTGTTTCTTGTCCTGGTTTGTTTCATAGTCTACCCAATCCATAGTATGAGCAATATTCATCCTGAAATTGCAGTCAATGCCACACATTTGCACTCTAAAACTGACTAGGAATCACTATTTTGGTACATGCATGTCCAGGGACAAACATTATTCTAAAATTCATACTGACCTAAGTATCAGCCTGTTTCTTGTCCGGTTTGTTTCATAGTCTACCCCATCCATAGTATGAACACTATTCATCCTGAAATTGCAGTCAATGCCACACATTTGCACTCTAAAACTGACTAGGAATCACTATTTTGGTACATGCATGTCCAGGGACAAACATTATTCTAAAATTCATACTGACCTAAGTATCAGCCTGTTTCTTGTCTGGTTTGTTTCATAGTCTACCCCATCCATAGTATGAACACTATTCATCCTGAAATTGCAGTCAATGCCACACATTTGCACTCTAAAACGGACTAGGAATCACTATTTTGGTACATGCATGTCCAGGGACAAACATTATTCTAAAATTCATACTGACCTAAGTATCAGCCTGTTTCTTGTCTGGTTTGTTTCATAGTCTACCCCATCCATAGTATGAGCAATATTCATCCTGACATTGCAGTCAATGCCAAACATTTGCACTCTAAAACTGACTAGGAATCACTATTTTGGTACATGCATGTCCAGGGACAAACATTATTCTAAAATTCATACTGACCTAAGTATCAGCCTGTTTCTTGTCTGGTTTGTTTCATAGTCTACCCCATCCATAGTATAAACACTATTCATCCTGAAGTTGCAGTCAATGCCACACATTTGCACTCTAAAACTGACTAGGAATCACTATTTTGGTACATGCATGTCCAGGGACAAACATTATTCTAAAATTCATACTGACCTAAGTATCAGCCTGTTTCTTGTCCGGTTTGTTTCATAGTCTACCCAATCCATAGTATGAGCAATATTCATCCTGAAATTGCAGTCAATGCCACACATTTGCACTCTAAAACTGACTAGGACTCACTATTTTGGTACATGCATGTCCAGGGACAAACATTATTCTAAAATTCATACTGACCTAAGTATCAGCCTGTTTCTTGTCCGGTTTGTTTCATAGTCTACCCCATCCATAGTATAAACACTATTCATCCTGAAGTTGCAGTCAATGCCACACATTTGCACTCTAAAACTGACTAGGAATCACTATTTTGGTACATGCATGTCCAGGGACAAACATTATTCTAAAATTCATACTGACCTAAGTATCAGCCTGTTTCTTGTCCGGTTTGTTTCATAGTCTACCCAATCCATAGTATGAGCAATATTCATCCTGAAATTGCAGTCAATGCCACACATTTGCACTCTAAAACTGACTAGGAATCACTATTTTGGTACATGCATGTCCAGGGACAAACATTATTCTAAAATTCATACTGACTAAAGTATCAGCCTGTTTCTTGTCTGGTTTGTTTCATAGTCTACCCCATCCATAGTATGAGCAATATTCATCCTGAAATTGCAGTCAATGCCACACATTTGCACTCTAAAACTGACTAGGACTCACTATTTTGGTACATGCATGTCCAGGGACAAACATTATTCTAAAATTCATACTGACCTAAGTATCAGCCTGTTTCTTGTCTGGTTTGTTTCATAGTCTACCCCATCCATAGTATGAACACTATTCATCCTGAAGTTGCAGTCAATGCCACACATTTGCACTCTAAAACTGACTAGGACTCACTATTTTGGTACATGCATGTCCAGGGACAAACATTATTCTAAAATTCATACTGACCTAAGTATCAGCCTGTTTCTTGTCCGGTTTGTTTCATAGTCTACCCCATCCATAGTATGAACACTATTCATCCTGAAGTTGCAGTCAATGCCACACATTTGCACTCTAAAACTGACTAGGAATCACTATTTTGGTACATGCATGTCCAGGGACAAACATTATTCTAAAATTCATACTGACCTAAGTATCAGCCTGTTTCTTGTCCGGTTTGTTTCATAGTCTACCCAATCCATAGTATGAGCAATATTCATCCTGAAATTGCAGTCAATGCCACACATTTGCACTCTAAAACTGACTAGGAATCACTATTTTGGTACATGCATGCCCAGGGACAAACATTATTCTAAAATTCATACTGACCTAAGTATCAGCCTGTTTCTTGTCCGGTTTGTTTCATAGTCTACCCAATCCATAGTATGAGCAATATTCATCCTGAAATTGCAGTCAATGCCACACATTTGCACTCTAAAACTGACTAGGAATCACTATTTTGGTACATGCATGCCCAGGGACAAACATTATTCTAAAATTCATACTGACTAAAGTATCAGCCTGTTTCTTGTCTGGTTTGTTTCATAGTCTACCCCATCCATAGTATGAGCAATATTCATCCTGAAATTGCAGTCAATGCCACACATTTGCACTCTAAAACTGACTAGGACTCACTATTTTGGTACATGCATGTCCAGGGACAAACATTATTCTAAAATTCATACTGACCTAAGTATCAGCCTGTTTCTTGTCTGGTTTGTTTCATAGTCTACCCCATCCATAGTATGAACACTATTCATCCTGAAGTTGCAGTCAATGCCACACATTTGCACTCTAAAACTGACTAGGACTCACTATTTTGGTACATGCATGTCCAGGGACAAACATTATTCTAAAATTCATACTGACCTAAGTATCAGCCTGTTTCTTGTCCGGTTTGTTTCATAGTCTACCCCATCCATAGTATAAACACTATTCATCCTGAAGTTGCAGTCAATGCCACACATTTGCACTCTAAAACTGACTAGGAATCACTATTTTGGTACATGCATGTCCAGGGACAAACATTATTCTAAAATTCATACTGACCTAAGTATCAGCCTGTTTCTTGTCCGGTTTGTTTCATAGTCTACCCAATCCATAGTATGAGCAATATTCATCCTGAAATTGCAGTCAATGCCACACATTTGCACTCTAAAACTGACTAGGAATCACTATTTTGGTACATGCATGCCCAGGGACAAACATTATTCTAAAATTCATACTGACTAAAGTATCAGCCTGTTTCTTGTCTGGTTTGTTTCATAGTCTACCCCATCCATAGTATGAACACTATTCATCCTGAAATTGCAGTCAATGCCACACATGTGCACTCTAAAACTGACTAGTAGGACTCACTATTTTGGTACATGCATGTCCAAGGACAAACATTATTCTAAAATTCATACTGACCTAAGTATCAGCCTGTTTCTTGTCCAGTTTGTTTCATAGTCTACCCCATCCATAGTATGAACACTATTCATCCTGAAATTGCAGTCAATGCCACACATTTGCACTCTAAAACTGACTAGGAATCACTATTTTGGTACATGCATGTCCAGGGACAAACATTATTCTAAAATTCATACTGACCTAAGTATCAGCCTGTTTCTTGTCCAGGTTTGTTTCATAGTCTACCCAATCCATAGTATGAGCAATATTCATCCTGAAATTGCAGTCAATGCCACACATTTGCACTCTAAAACTGACTAGGACTCACTATTTTGGTACATGCATGTCCAGGGACAAACATTATTCTAAAATTCATACTGACCTAAGTATCAGCCTGTTTCTTGTCTGGTTTGTTTCATAGTCTACCCCATCCATAGTATGAACACTATTCATCCTGAAATTGCAGTCAATGCCACACATTTGCACTCTAAAACTGACTAGGACTCACTATTTTGGTACATGCATGTCCAGGGACAAACATTATTCTAAAATTCATACTGACCTAAGTATCAGCCTGTTTCTTGTCCGGTTTGTTTCATAGTCTACCCAATCCATAGTATGAGCAATATTCATCCTGAAATTGCAGTCAATGCCACACATTTGCACTCTAAAACTGACTAGGACTCACTATTTTGGTACATGCATGTCCAGGGACAAACATTATTCTAAAATTCATACTGACCTAAGTATCAGCCTGTTTCTTGTCTGGTTTGTTTCATAGTCTACCCCATCCATAGTATGAACACTATTCATCCTGAAATTGCAGTCAATGCCACACATTTGCACTCTAAAACTGACTAGGACTCACTATTTTGGTACATGCATGTCCAGGGACAAACATTATTCTAAAATTCATACTGACCTAAGTATCAGCCTGTTTCTTGTCCAGTTTGTTTCATAGTCTACCCCATCCATAGTATGAACACTATTCATCCTGAAATTGCAGTCAATGCCACACATTTGCACTCTAAAACTGACTAGGACTCACTATTTTGGTACATGCATGTCCAGGGACAAACATTATTCTAAAATTCATACTGACTAAAGTATCAGCCTGTTTCTTGTCTGGTTTGTTTCATAGTCTACCCCATCCATAGTATGAACACTATTCATCCTGAAATTGCAGTCAATGCCACACATTTGCACTCTAAAACTGACTAGGACTCACTATTTTGGTACATGCATGTCCAGGGACAAACATTATTCTAAAATTCATACTGACCTAAGTATCAGCCTGTTTCTTGTCCAGTTTGTTTCATAGTCTACCCCATCCATAGTATGAACACTATTCATCCTGAAATTGCAGTCAATGCCACACATTTGCACTCTAAAACTGACTAGGAATCACTATTTTGGTACATGCATGTCCAGGGACAAACATTATTCTAAAATTCATACTGACTAAAGTATCAGCCTGTTTCTTGTCTGGTTTGTTTCATAGTCTACCCCATCCATAGTATGAACACTATTCATCCTGAAATTGCAGTCAATGCCACACATTTGCACTCTAAAACTGACTAGGAATCACTATTTTGGTACATGCATGTCCAGGGACAAACATTATTCTAAAATTCATACTGACCTAAGTATCAGCCTGTTTCTTGTCCGGTTTGTTTCATAGTCTACCCAATCCATAGTATGAGCAATATTCATCCTGAAATTGCAGTCAATGCCACACATTTGCACTCTAAAACTGACTAGGAATCACTATTTTGGTACATGCATGTCCAGGGACAAACATTATTCTAAAATTCATACTGACTAAAGTATCAGCCTGTTTCTTGTCTGGTTTGTTTCATAGTCTACCCCATCCATAGTATGAACACTATTCATCCTGAAATTGCAGTCAATGCCACACATTTGCACTCTAAAACTGACTAGGACTCACTATTTTGGTACATGCATGTCCAGGGACAAACATTATTCTAAAATTCATACTGACCTAAGTATCAGCCTGTTTCTTGTCCAGGTTTGTTTCATAGTCTACCCCATCCATAGTATGAACACTATTCATCCTGAAATTGCAGTCAATGCCACACATTTGCACTCTAAAACTGACTAGGAATCACTATTTTGGTACATGCATGTCCAGGGACAAACATTATTCTAAAATTCATACTGACCTAAGTATCAGCCTGTTTCTTGTCCAGGTTTGTTTCATAGTCTACCCCATCCATAGTATGAGCAATATTCATCCTGAAATTGCAGTCAATGCCAAACATTTGCACTCTAAAACTGACTAGGACTCACTATTTTGGTACATGCATGTCCAGGGACAAACATTATTCTAAAATTCATACTGACCTAAGTATCAGCCTGTTTCTTGTCTGGTTTGTTTCATAGTCTACCCCATCCATAGTATGAACACTATTCATCCTGAAAGTTGCAGTCAATGCCACACATTTGCACTCTAAAACTGACTAGGACTCACTATTTTGGTACATGCATGTCCAGGGACAAACATTATTCTAAAATTCATACTGACCTAAGTATCAGCCTGTTTCTTGTCCGGTTTGTTTCATAGTCTACCCCATCCATAGTATAAACACTATTCGTCCTGAAATTGCAGTCAATGCCACACATTTGCACTCTAAAACTGACTAGGAATCACTATTTTGGTACATGCATGTCCAGGGACAAACATTATTCTAAAATTCATACTGACCTAAGTATCAGCCTGTTTCTTGTCCGGTTTGTTTCATAGTCTACCCAATCCATAGTATGAGCAATATTCATCCTGAAATTGCAGTCAATGCCACACATTTGCACTCTAAAACTGACTAGGAATCACTATTTTGGTACATGCATGTCCAGGGACAAACATTATTCTAAAATTCATACTGACTAAAGTATCAGCCTGTTTCTTGTCTGGTTTGTTTCATAGTCTACCCCATCCATAGTATAAACACTATTCATCCTGAAATTGCAGTCAATGCCACACATTTGCACTCTAAAACTGACTAGTAGGACTCACTATTTTGGTACATGCATGTCCAGGGACAAACATTATTCTAAAATTCATACTGACCTAAGTATCAGCCTGTTTCTTGTCCAGTTTGTTTCATAGTCTACCCCATCCATAGTATGAACACTATTCATCCTGAAATTGCAGTCAATGCCACACATTTGCACTCTAAAACTGACTAGGAATCACTATTTTGGTACATGCATGTCCAGGGACAAACATTATTCTAAAATTCATACTGACCTAAGTATCAGCCTGTTTCTTGTCCAGTTTGTTTCATAGTCTACCCAATCCATAGTATGAGCAATATTCATCCTGAAATTGCAGTCAATGCCAAACATTTGCACTCTAAAACTGACTAGGACTCACTATTTTGGTACATGCATGTCCAGGGACAAACATTATTCTAAAATTCATACTGACCTAAGTATCAGCCTGTTTCTTGTCTGGTTTGTTTCATAGTCTACCCCATCCATAGTATGAACACTATTCATCCTGAAGTTGCAGTCAATGCCACACATTTGCACTCTAAAACTGACTAGGACTCACTATTTTGGTACATGCATGTCCAGGGACAAACATTATTCTAAAATTCATACTGACCTAAGTATCAGCCTGTTTCTTGTCCGGTTTGTTTCATAGTCTACCCAATCCATAGTATGAGCAATATTCATCCTGAAATTGCAGTCAATGCCACACATTTGCACTCTAAAACTGACTAGGAATCACTATTTTGGTACATGCATGTCCCAGGGACAAACATTATTCTAAAATTCATACTGACTAAAGTATCAGCCTGTTTCTTGTCTGGTTTGTTTCATAGTCTACCCCATCCATAGTATAAACACTATTCATCCTGAAATTGCAGTCAATGCCACACATTTGCACTCTAAAACTGACTAGTAGGACTCACTATTTTGGTACATGCATGTCCAGGGACAAACATTATTCTAAAATTCATACTGACCTAAGTATCAGCCTGTTTCTTGTCCAGTTTGTTTCATAGTCTACCCCATCCATAGTATGAACACTATTCATCCTGAAATTGCAGTCAATGCCAAACATTTGCACTCTAAAACTGACTAGGAATCACTATTTTGGTACATGCATGTCCAGGGACAAACATTATTCTAAAATTCATACTGACTAAAGTATCAGCCTGTTTCTTGTCTGGTTTGTTTCATAGTCTACCCCATCCATAGTATAAACACTATTCATCCTGAAATTGCAGTCAATGCCACACATTTGCACTTAAAACTGACTAGTAGGACTCACTATTTTGGTACATGCATGTCCAGGGACAAACATTATTCTAAAATTCATACTGACCTAAGTATCAGCCTGTTTCTTGTCCGGTTTGTTTCATAGTCTACCCCATCCATAGTATAAACACTATTCATCCTGAAGTTGCAGTCAATGCCACACATTTGCACTCTAAAACTGACTAGGAATCACTATTTTGGTACATGCATGCCCAGGGACAAACATTATTCTAAAATTCATACTGACTAAAGTATCAGCCTGTTTCTTGTCTGGTTTGTTTCATAGTCTACCCCATCCATAGTATAAACACTATTCATCCTGAAATTGCAGTCAATGCCACACATTTGCACTTAAAACTGACTAGTAGGACTCACTATTTTGGTACATGCATGTCCAGGGACAAACATTATTCTAAAATTCATACTGACCTAAGTATCAGCCTGTTTCTTGTCCAGTTTGTTTCATAGTCTACCCAATCCATAGTATGAACACTATTCATCCTGAAATTGCAGTCAATGCCAAACATTTGCACTCTAAAACTGACTAGGAATCACTATTTTGGTACATGCATGTCCAGGGACAAACATTATTCTAAAATTCATACTGACTAAAGTATCAGCCTGTTTCTTGTCTGGTTTGTTTCATAGTCTACCCCATCCATAGTATAAACACTATTCATCCTGAAATTGCAGTCAATGCCACACATTTGCACTTAAAACTGACTAGTAGGACTCACTATTTTGGTACATGCATGTCCAGGGACAAACATTATTCTAAAATTCATACTGACCTAAGTATCAGCCTGTTTCTTGTCCAGTTTGTTTCATAGTCTACCCCATCCATAGTATGAACACTATTCATCCTGAAATTGCAGTCAATGCCACACATTTGCACTCTAAAACTGACTAGGAATCACTATTTTGGTACATGCATGTCCAGGGACAAACATTATTCTAAAATTCATACTGACCTAAGTATCAGCCTGTTTCTTGTCCAGTTTGTTTCATAGTCTACCCCATCCATAGTATGAGCAATATTCATCCTGAAATTGCAGTCAATGCCAAACATTTGCACTCTAAAACTGACTAGGACTCACTATTTTGGTACATGCATGTCCAGGGACAAACATTATTCTAAAATTCATACTGACTAAAGTATCAGCCTGTTTCTTGTCTGGTTTGTTTCATAGTCTACCCCATCCATAGTATGAACACTATTCATCCTGAAGTTGCAGTCAATGCCACACATTTGCACTCTAAAACTGACTAGGACTCACTATTTTGGTACATGCATGTCCAGGGACAAACATTATTCTAAAATTCATACTGACCTAAGTATCAGCCTGTTTCTTGTCCGGTTTGTTTCATAGTCTACCCCATCCATAGTATAAACACTATTCATCCTGAAATTGCAGTCAATGCCACACATTTGCACTCTAAAACTGACTAGGAATCACTATTTTGGTACATGCATGTCCAGGGACAAACATTATTCTAAAATTCATACTGACCTAAGTATCAGCCTGTTTCTTGTCCGGTTTGTTTCATAGTCTACCCAATCCATAGTATGAGCAATATTCATCCTGAAATTGCAGTCAATGCCACACATTTGCACTCTAAAACTGACTAGGAATCACTATTTTGGTACATGCATGCCCAGGGACAAACATTATTCTAAAATTCATACTGACTAAAGTATCAGCCTGTTTCTTGTCTGGTTTGTTTCATAGTCTACCCCATCCATAGTATAAACACTATTCATCCTGAAATTGCAGTCAATGCCACACATTTGCACTTAAAACTGACTAGTAGGACTCACTATTTTGGTACATGCATGTCCAGGGACAAACATTATTCTAAAATTCATACTGACCTAAGTATCAGCCTGTTTCTTGTCCAGTTTGTTTCATAGTCTACCCCATCCATAGTATGAACACTATTCATCCTGAAATTGAAGTCAATGCCACACATTTGCACTCTAAAACGGACTAGGAATCACTATTTTGGTACATGCATGTCCAGGGACAAACATTATTCTAAAATTCATACTGACCTAAGTATCAGCCTGTTTCTTGTCCAGTTTGTTTCATAGTCTACCCAATCCATAGTATGAGCAATATTCATCCTGAAATTGCAGTCAATGCCAAACATTTGCACTCTAAAACTGACTAGGACTCACTATTTTGGTACATGCATGTCCAGGGACAAACATTATTCTAAAATTCATACTGACCTAAGTATCAGCCTGTTTCTTGTCTGGTTTGTTTCATAGTCTACCCCATCCATAGTATGAACACTATTCATCCTGAAGTTGCAGTCAATGCCACACATTTGCACTCTAAAACTGACTAGGACTCACTATTTTGGTACATGCATGTCCAGGGACAAACATTATTCTAAAATTCATACTGACCTAAGTATCAGCCTGTTTCTTGTCCGGTTTGTTTCATAGTCTACCCAATCCATAGTATGAGCAATATTCATCCTGAAATTGCAGTCAATGCCACACATTTGCACTCTAAAACTGACTAGGAATCACTATTTTGGTACATGCATGCCCAGGGACAAACATTATTCTAAAATTCATACTGACTAAAGTATCAGCCTGTTTCTTGTCTGGTTTGTTTCATAGTCTACCCCATCCATAGTATAAACACTATTCATCCTGAAATTGCAGTCAATGCCACACATTTGCACTTAAAACTGACTAGTAGGACTCACTATTTTGGTACATGCATGTCCAGGGACAAACATTATTCTAAAATTCATACTGACCTAAGTATCAGCCTGTTTCTTGTCCAGTTTGTTTCATAGTCTACCCCATCCATAGTATGAACACTATTCATCCTGAAATTGCAGTCAATGCCAAACATTTGCACTCTAAAACTGACTAGGAATCACTATTTTGGTACATGCATGTCCAGGGACAAACATTATTCTAAAATTCATACTGACCTAAGTATCAGCCTGTTTCTTGTCTGGTTTGTTTCATAGTCTACCCCATCCATAGTATGAACACTATTCATCCTGAAATTGCAGTCAATGCCACACATTTGCACTCTAAAACTGACTAGGAATCACTATTTTGGTACATGCATGTCCAGGGACAAACATTATTCTAAAATTCATACTGACCTAAGTATCAGCCTGTTTCTTGTCCGGTTTGTTTCATAGTCTACCCCATCCATAGTATGAACACTATTCATCCTGAAGTTGCAGTCAATGCCACACATTTGCACTCTAAAACTGACTAGGACTCACTATTTTGGTACATGCATGTCCAGGGACAAACATTATTCTAAAATTCATACTGACCTAAGTATCAGCCTGTTTCTTGTCTGGTTTGTTTCATAGTCTACCCCATCCATAGTATGAACACTATTCATCCTGAAATTGAAGTCAATGCCACACATTTGCACTCTAAAACTGACTAGGACTCACTATTTTGGTACATGCATGTCCAGGGACAAACATTATTCTAAAATTCATACTGACCTAAGTATCAGCCTGTTTCTTGTCCAGTTTGTTTCATAGTCTACCCAATCCATAGTATGAACACTATTCATCCTAAAATTGCAGTCAATGCCACACATTTGCACTCTAAAACGGACTAGGAATCACTATTTTGGTACATGCATGTCCAGGGACAAACATTATTCTAAAATTCATACTGACCTAAGTATCAGCCTGTTTCTTGTCCAGTTTGTTTCATAGTCTACCCAATCCATAGTATGAACACTATTCATCCTGAAATTGAAGTCAATGCCACACATTTGCACTCTAAAACGGACTAGGAATCACTATTTTGGTACATGCATGTCCAGGGACAAACATTATTCTAAAATTCATACTGACCTAAGTATCAGCCTGTTTCTTGTCCAGTTTGTTTCATAGTCTACCCAATCCATAGTATGAGCAATATTCATCCTGAAATTGCAGTCAATGCCAAACATTTGCACTCTAAAACTGACTAGGAATCACTATTTTGGTACATGCATGTCCAGGGACAAACATTATTCTAAAATTCATACTGACCTAAGTATCAGCCTGTTTCTTGTCTGGTTTGTTTCATAGTCTACCCAATCCACAGTATGAGCAATATTCATCCTGAAATTGCAGTCAATGCCACACATTTGCACTCTAAAACTGACTAGGAATCACTATTTTGGTACATGCATGCCCAGGGACAAACATTATTCTAAAATTCATACTGACTAAAGTATCAGCCTGTTTCTTGTCTGGTTTGTTTCATAGTCTACCCCATCCATAGTATAAACACTATTCATCCTGAAATTGCAGTCAATGCCACACATTTGCACTTAAAACTGACTAGTAGGACTCACTATTTTGGTACATGCATGTCCAGGGACAAACATTATTCTAAAATTCATACTGACCTAAGTATCAGCCTGTTTCTTGTCCAGTTTGTTTCATAGTCTACCCCATCCATAGTATGAACACTATTCATCCTGAAATTGAAGTCAATGCCACACATTTGCACTCTAAAACTGACTAGGAATCACTATTTTGGTACATGCATGTCCAGGGACAAACATTATTCTAAAATTCATACTGACCTAAGTATCAGCCTGTTTCTTGTCCAGTTTGTTTCATAGTCTACCCAATCCATAGTATGAGCAATATTCATCCTGAAATTGCAGTCAATGCCAAACATTTGCACTCTAAAACTGACTAGGACTCACTATTTTGGTACATGCATGTCCAGGGACAAACATTATTCTAAAATTCATACTGACCTAAGTATCAGCCTGTTTCTTGTCTGGTTTGTTTCATAGTCTACCCCATCCATAGTATGAACACTATTCATCCTGAAGTTGCAGTCAATGCCACACATTTGCACTCTAAAACTGACTAGGAATCACTATTTTGGTACATGCATGTCCAGGGACAAACATTATTCTAAAATTCATACTGACCTAAGTATCAGCCTGTTTCTTGTCCGGTTTGTTTCATAGTCTACCCAATCCATAGTATGAGCAATATTCATCCTGAAATTGCAGTCAATGCCACACATTTGCACTCTAAAACTGACTAGGAATCACTATTTTGGTACATGCATGCCCAGGGACAAACATTATTCTAAAATTCATACTGACTAAAGTATCAGCCTGTTTCTTGTCTGGTTTGTTTCATAGTCTACCCCATCCATAGTATAAACACTATTCATCCTGAAATTGCAGTCAATGCCACACATTTGCACTTAAAACTGACTAGTAGGACTCACTATTTTGGTACATGCATGTCCAGGGACAAACATTATTCTAAAATTCATACTGACCTAAGTATCAGCCTGTTTCTTGTCCAGTTTGTTTCATAGTCTACCCCATCCATAGTATGAACACTATTCATCCTGAAATTGCAGTCAATGCCAAACATTTGCACTCTAAAACTGACTAGGAATCACTATTTTGGTACATGCATGTCCAGGGACAAACATTATTCTAAAATTCATACTGACCTAAGTATCAGCCTGTTTCTTGTCTGGTTTGTTTCATAGTCTACCCCATCCATAGTATGAACACTATTCATCCTGAAATTGCAGTCAATGCCACACATTTGCACTCTAAAACTGACTAGGAATCACTATTTTGGTACATGCATGTCCAGGGACAAACATTATTCTAAAATTCATACTGACCTAAGTATCAGCCTGTTTCTTGTCCGGTTTGTTTCATAGTCTACCCCATCCATAGTATGAACACTATTCATCCTGAAGTTGCAGTCAATGCCACACATTTGCACTCTAAAACTGACTAGGACTCACTATTTTGGTACATGCATGTCCAGGGACAAACATTATTCTAAAATTCATACTGACCTAAGTATCAGCCTGTTTCTTGTCTGGTTTGTTTCATAGTCTACCCCATCCATAGTATGAACACTATTCATCCTGAAATTGAAGTCAATGCCACACATTTGCACTCTAAAACTGACTAGGACTCACTATTTTGGTACATGCATGTCCAGGGACAAACATTATTCTAAAATTCATACTGACCTAAGTATCAGCCTGTTTCTTGTCCAGTTTGTTTCATAGTCTACCCAATCCATAGTATGAACACTATTCATCCTGAAAATTGCAGTCAATGCCACACATTTGCACTCTAAAACGGACTAGGAATCACTATTTTGGTACATGCATGTCCAGGGACAAACATTATTCTAAAATTCATACTGACCTAAGTATCAGCCTGTTTCTTGTCCAGTTTGTTTCATAGTCTACCCAATCCATAGTATGAACACTATTCATCCTGAAATTGAAGTCAATGCCACACATTTGCACTCTAAAACTGACTAGGAATCACTATTTTGGTACATGCATGTCCAGGGACAAACATTATTCTAAAATTCATACTGACCTAAGTATCAGCCTGTTTCTTGTCCAGTTTGTTTCATAGTCTACCCAATCCATAGTATGAGCAATATTCATCCTGAAATTGCAGTCAATGCCAAACATTTGCACTCTAAAACTGACTAGGAATCACTATTTTGGTACATGCATGTCCAGGGACAAACATTATTCTAAAATTCATACTGACCTAAGTATCAGCCTGTTTCTTGTCTGGTTTGTTTCATAGTCTACCCCATCCATAGTATAAACACTATTCATCCTGAAGTTGCAGTCAATGCCACACATTTGCACTCTAAAACTGACTAGGACTCACTATTTTGGTACATGCATGTCCAGGGACAAACATTATTCTAAAATTCATACTGACCTAAGTATCAGCCTGTTTCTTGTCCGGTTTGTTTCATAGTCTACCCAATCCATCCGTATGAGCAATATTCATCCTGAAATTGCAGTCAATGCCACACATTTGCACTCTAAAACTGACTAGGAATCACTATTTTGGTACATGCATGTCCAGGGACAAACATTATTCTAAAATTCATACTGACCTAAGTATCAGCCTGTTTCTTGTCCGGTTTGTTTCATAGTCTACCCAATCCATAGTATGAGCAATATTCATCCTGAAATTGCAGTCAATGCCACACATTTGCACTCTAAAACTGACTAGGAATCACTATTTTGGTACATGCATGTCCCAGGGACAAACATTATTCTAAAATTCATACTGACCTAAGTATCAGCCTGTTTCTTGTCCGGTTTGTTTCATAGTCTACCCAATCCATAGTATGAGCAATATTCATCCTGAAATTGCAGTCAATGCCACACATTTGCACTCTAAAACTGACTAGGAATCACTATTTTGGTACATGCATGCCAGGGACAAACATTATTCTAAAATTCATACTGACTAAAGTATCAGCCTGTTTCTTGTCTGGTTTGTTTCATAGTCTACCCCATCCATAGTATAAACACTATTCATCCTGAAATTGCAGTCAATGCCACACATTTGCACTTAAAACTGACTAGTAGGACTCACTATTTTGGTACATGCATGTCCAGGGACAAACATTATTCTAAAATTCATACTGACCTAAGTATCAGCCTGTTTCTTGTCCAGTTTGTTTCATAGTCTACCCCATCCATAGTATGAACACTATTCATCCTGAAATTGAAGTCAATGCCACACATTTGCACTCTAAAACTGACTAGGAATCACTATTTTGGTACATGCATGTCCAGGGACAAACATTATTCTAAAATTCATACTGACCTAAGTATCAGCCTGTTTCTTGTCCAGTTTGTTTCATAGTCTACCCAATCCATAGTATGAGCAATATTCATCCTGAAATTGCAGTCAATGCCAAACATTTGCACTCTAAAACTGACTAGGACTCACTATTTTGGTACATGCATGTCCAGGGACAAACATTATTCTAAAATTCATACTGACCTAAGTATCAGCCTGTTTCTTGTCTGGTTTGTTTCATAGTCTACCCCATCCATAGTATGAACACTATTCATCCTGAAGTTGCAGTCAATGCCACACATTTGCACTCTAAAACTGACTAGGAATCACTATTTTGGTACATGCATGTCCAGGGACAAACATTATTCTAAAATTCATACTGACCTAAGTATCAGCCTGTTTCTTGTCCGGTTTGTTTCATAGTCTACCCAATCCATAGTATGAGCAATATTCATCCTGAAATTGCAGTCAATGCCACACATTTGCACTCTAAAACTGACTAGGAATCACTATTTTGGTACATGCATGCCCAGGGACAAACATTATTCTAAAATTCATACTGACTAAAGTATCAGCCTGTTTCTTGTCTGGTTTGTTTCATAGTCTACCCCATCCATAGTATAAACACTATTCATCCTGAAATTGCAGTCAATGCCACACATTTGCACTTAAAACTGACTAGTAGGACTCACTATTTTGGTACATGCATGTCCAGGGACAAACATTATTCTAAAATTCATACTGACCTAAGTATCAGCCTGTTTCTTGTCCAGTTTGTTTCATAGTCTACCCCATCCATAGTATGAACACTATTCATCCTGAAATTGCAGTCAATGCCAAACATTTGCACTCTAAAACTGACTAGGAATCACTATTTTGGTACATGCATGTCCAGGGACAAACATTATTCTAAAATTCATACTGACCTAAGTATCAGCCTGTTTCTTGTCTGGTTTGTTTCATAGTCTACCCCATCCATAGTATGAACACTATTCATCCTGAAATTGCAGTCAATGCCACACATTTGCACTCTAAAACTGACTAGGAATCACTATTTTGGTACATGCATGTCCAGGGACAAACATTATTCTAAAATTCATACTGACCTAAGTATCAGCCTGTTTCTTGTCCGGTTTGTTTCATAGTCTACCCCATCCATAGTATGAACACTATTCATCCTGAAGTTGCAGTCAATGCCACACATTTGCACTCTAAAACTGACTAGGACTCACTATTTTGGTACATGCATGTCCAGGGACAAACATTATTCTAAAATTCATACTGACCTAAGTATCAGCCTGTTTCTTGTCTGGTTTGTTTCATAGTCTACCCCATCCATAGTATGAACACTATTCATCCTGAAATTGAAGTCAATGCCACACATTTGCACTCTAAAACTGACTAGGACTCACTATTTTGGTACATGCATGTCCAGGGACAAACATTATTCTAAAATTCATACTGACCTAAGTATCAGCCTGTTTCTTGTCCAGTTTGTTTCATAGTCTACCCAATCCATAGTATGAACACTATTCATCCTAAAATTGCAGTCAATGCCACACATTTGCACTCTAAAACGGACTAGGAATCACTATTTTGGTACATGCATGTCCAGGGACAAACATTATTCTAAAATTCATACTGACCTAAGTATCAGCCTGTTTCTTGTCCAGTTTGTTTCATAGTCTACCCAATCCATAGTATGAACACTATTCATCCTGAAATTGAAGTCAATGCCACACATTTGCACTCTAAAACGGACTAGGAATCACTATTTTGGTACATGCATGTCCAGGGACAAACATTATTCTAAAATTCATACTGACCTAAGTATCAGCCTGTTTCTTGTCCAGTTTGTTTCATAGTCTACCCAATCCATAGTATGAGCAATATTCATCCTGAAATTGCAGTCAATGCCAAACATTTGCACTCTAAAACTGACTAGGAATCACTATTTTGGTACATGCATGTCCAGGGACAAACATTATTCTAAAATTCATACTGACCTAAGTATCAGCCTGTTTCTTGTCTGGTTTGTTTCATAGTCTACCCCATCCATAGTATAAACACTATTCATCCTGAAGTTGCAGTCAATGCCACACATTTGCACTCTAAAACTGACTAGGACTCACTATTTTGGTACATGCATGTCCAGGGACAAACATTATTCTAAAATTCATACTGACCTAAGTATCAGCCTGTTTCTTGTCCGGTTTGTTTCATAGTCTACCCAATCCACAGTATGAGCAATATTCATCCTGAAATTGCAGTCAATGCCACACATTTGCACTCTAAAACTGACTAGGAATCACTATTTTGGTACATGCATGTCCAGGGACAAACATTATTCTAAAATTCATACTGACCTAAGTATCAGCCTGTTTCTTGTCCGGTTTGTTTCATAGTCTACCCAATCCATAGTATGAGCAATATTCATCCTGAAATTGCAGTCAATGCCACACATTTGCACTCTAAAACTGACTAGGAATCACTATTTTGGTACATGCATGTCCAGGGACAAACATTATTCTAAAATTCATACTGACTAAAGTATCAGCCTGTTTCTTGTCTGGTTTGTTTCATAGTCTACCCCATCCATAGTATGAGCAATATTCATCCTGAAATTGCAGTCAATGCCACACATTTGCACTTAAAACTGACTAGTAGGACTCACTATTTTGGTACATGCATGTCCAGGGACAAACATTATTCTAAAATTCATACTGACCTAAGTATTAGCCTGTTTCTTGTCTGGTTTGTTTCATAGTCTACCCCATCCATAGTATGAACACTATTCATCCTGAAATTGCAGTCAATGCCAAACATAACTGACTAGGACTCACTATTTTGGTACATGCATGTCCAGGGACAAACATTATTCTAAAATTCATACTGACCTAAGTATCAGCCTGTTTCTTGTCTGGTTTGTTTCATAGTCTACCCCATCCATAGTATGAACACTATTCATCCTGAAATTGCAGTCAATGCCACACATTTGCACTCTAATACTGACTAGGAATCACTATTTTGGTACATGCATGTCCAGGGACAAACATTATTCTAAAATTCATACTGACCTAAGTATCAGCCTGTTTCTTGTCCGGTTTGTTTCATAGTCTACCCAATCCATAGTATGAGCAATATTCATCCTGAAATTGAAGTCAATGCCACACATTTGCACTCTAAAACTGACTAGGAATCACTATTTTGGTACATGCATGCCCAGGGACAAACATTATTCTAAAATTCATACTGACCTAAGTATCAGCCTGTTTCTTGTCCGGTTTGTTTCATAGTCTACCCAATCCATAGTATGAGCAATATTCATCCTGAAATTGCAGTCAATGCCACACATTTGCACTCTAAAACTGACTAGGAATCACTATTTTGGTACATGCATGTCCAGGGACAAACATTATTCTAAAATTCATACTGACCTAAGTATCAGCCTGTTTCTTGTCTGGTTTGTTTCATAGTCTACCCCATCCATAGTATGAGCAATATTCATCCTGAAATTGCAGTCAATGCCACACATTTGCACTCTAAAACTGACTAGGACTCACTATTTTGGTACATGCATGTCCAGGGACAAACATTATTCTAAAATTCATACTGACCTAAGTATCAGCCTGTTTCTTGTCTGGTTTGTTTCATAGTCTACCCCATCCATAGTATGAACACTATTCATCCTGAAGTTGCAGTCAATGCCACACATTTGCACTCTAAAACTGACTAGGAATCACTATTTTGGTACATGCATGTCCAGGGACAAACATTATTCTAAAATTCATACTGACCTAAGTATCAGCCTGTTTCTTGTCCGGTTTGTTTCATAGTCTACCCAATCCATAGTATGAGCAATATTCATCCTGAAATTGAAGTCAATGCCACACATTTGCACTCTAAAACTGACTAGGAATCACTATTTTGGTACATGCATGTCCAGGGACAAACATTATTCTAAAATTCATACTGACCTAAGTATCAGCCTGTTTCTTGTCTGGTTTGTTTCATAGTCTACCCCATCCATAGTATGAACACTATTCATCCTGAAATTGCAGTCAATGCCACACATTTGCACTCTAAAACTGACTAGGAATCACTATTTTGGTACATGCATGTCCAGGGACAAACATTATTCTAAAATTCATACTGACCTAAGTATCAGCCTGTTTCTTGTCCGGTTTGTTTCATAGTCTACCCAATCCATAGTATGAGCAATATTCATCCTGAAATTGCAGTCAATGCCAAACATAACTGACTAGGACTCACTATTTTGGTACATGCATGTCCAGGGACAAACATTATTCTAAAATTCATACTGACCTAAGTATCAGCCTGTTTCTTGTCTGGTTTGTTTCATAGTCTACCCCATCCATAGTATGAACACTATTCATCCTGAAGTTGCAGTCAATGCCACACATTTGCACTCTAAAACTGACTAGGAATCACTATTTTGGTACATGCATGTCCAGGGACAAACATTATTCTAAAATTCATACTGACCTAAGTATCAGCCTGTTTCTTGTCCGGTTTGTTTCATAGTCTACCCAATCCATAGTATGAGCAATATTCATCCTGAAATTGAAGTCAATGCCACACATTTGCACTCTAAAACTGACTAGGAATCACTATTTTGGTACATGCATGTCCAGGGACAAACATTATTCTAAAATTCATACTGACCTAAGTATCAGCCTGTTTCTTGTCCGGTTTGTTTCATAGTCTACCCAATCCATAGTATGAGCAATATTCATCCTGAAATTGCAGTCAATGCCACACATTTGCACTCTAAAACTGACTAGGAATCACTATTTTGGTACATGCATGTCCAGGGACAAACATTATTCTAAAATTCATACTGACCTAAGTATCAGCCTGTTTCTTGTCCAGTTTGTTTCATAGTCTACCCCATCCATAGTATGAGCAATATTCATCCTGAAATTGCAGTCAATGCCAAACATTTGCACTCTAAAACTGACTAGGACTCACTATTTTGGTACATGCATGTCCAGGGACAAACATTATTCTAAAATTCATACTGACCTAAGTATCAGCCTGTTTCTTGTCTGGTTTGTTTCATAGTCTACCCCATCCATAGTATGAACACTATTCATCCTGAAGTTGCAGTCAATGCCACACATTTGCACTCTAAAACTGACTAGGAATCACTATTTTGGTACATGCATGTCCAGGGACAAACATTATTCTAAAATTCATACTGACCTAAGTATCAGCCTGTTTCTTGTCCGGTTTGTTTCATAGTCTACCCAATCCATAGTATGAGCAATATTCATCCTGAAATTGAAGTCAATGCCACACATTTGCACTCTAAAACTGACTAGGAATCACTATTTTGGTACATGCATGTCCAGGGACAAACATTATTCTAAAATTCATACTGACCTAAGTATCAGCCTGTTTCTTGTCTGGTTTGTTTCATAGTCTACCCCATCCATAGTATGAACACTATTCATCCTGAAATTGCAGTCAATGCCACACATTTGCACTCTAAAACTGACTAGGACTCACTATTTTGGTACATGCATGTCCAGGGACAAACATTATTCTAAAATTCATACTGACCTAAGTATCAGCCTGTTTCTTGTCCGGTTTGTTTCATAGTCTACCCAATCCATAGTATGAGCAATATTCATCCTGAAATTGCAGTCAATGCCACACATTGCACTCTAAACTGACTAGGACTCACTATTTTGGTACATGCATGTCCAGGGACAAACATTATTCTAAAATTCATACTGACCTAAGTATCAGCCTGTTTCTTGTCTGGTTTGTTTCATAGTCTACCCCATCCATAGTATGAACACTATTCATCCTGAAATTGCAGTCAATGCCACACATTTGCACTCTAAAACTGACTAGGACTCACTATTTTGGTACATGCATGTCCAGGGACAAACATTATTCTAAAATTCATACTGACCTAAGTATCAGCCTGTTTCTTGTCTGGTTTGTTTCATAGTCTACCCCATCCATAGTATGAGCAATATTCATCCTGAAATTGCAGTCAATGCCACACATTTGCACTCTAAAACTGACTAGGAATCACTATTTTGGTACATGCATGTCCAGGGACAAACATTATTCTAAAATTCATACTGACCTAAGTATCAGCCTGTTTCTTGTCCGGTTTGTTTCATAGTCTACCCAATCCATAGTATGAGCAATATTCATCCTGAAATTGCAGTCAATGCCACACATTTGCACTCTAAAACTGACTAGGAATCACTATTTTGGTACATGCATGTCCAGGGACAAACATTATTCTAAAATTCATACTGACCTAAGTATCAGCCTGTTTCTTGTCCAGGTTTGTTTCATAGTCTACCCCATCCATAGTATGAGCAATATTCATCCTGAAATTGCAGTCAATGCCAAACATTTGCACTCTAAAACTGACTAGGACTCACTATTTTGGTACATGCATGTCCAGGGACAAACATTTTCTAAAATTCATACTGACCTAAGTATCAGCCTGTTTCTTGTCTGGTTTGTTTCATAGTCTACCCCATCCATAGTATGAACACTATTCATCCTGAAGTTGCAGTCAATGCCACACATTTGCACTCTAAAACTGACTAGGAATCACTATTTTGGTACATGCATGTCCAGGGACAAACATTATTCTAAAATTCATACTGACCTAAGTATCAGCCTGTTTCTTGTCCGGTTTGTTTCATAGTCTCCCCAATCCATAGTATGAGCAATATTCATCCTGAAATTGCAGTCAATGCCACACATTTGCACTCTAAAACTGACTAGGAATCACTATTTTGGTACATGCATGTCCAGGGACAAACATTATTCTAAAATTCATACTGACCTAAGTATCAGCCTGTTTCTTGTCTGGTTTGTTTCATAGTCTACCCCATCCATAGTATGAACACTATTCATCCTGAAATTGCAGTCAATGCCACACATTTGCACTCTAAAACTGACTAGGAATCACTATTTTGGTACATGCATGTCCAGGGACAAACATTATTCTAAAATTCATACTGACCTAAGTATCAGCCTGTTTCTTGTCCGGTTTGTTTCATAGTCTACCCAATCCATAGTATGAGCAATATTCATCCTGAAATTGCAGTCAATGCCACACATTTGCACTCTAAAACTGACTAGGAATCACTATTTTGGTACATGCATGTCCAGGGACAAACATTATTCTAAAATTCATACTGACCTAAGTATCAGCCTGTTTCTTGTCTGGTTTGTTTCATAGTCTACCCCATCCATAGTATGAACACTATTCATCCTGAAATTGCAGTCAATGCCAAACATTTGCACTCTAAAACTGACTAGGAATCACTATTTTGGTACATGCATGTCCAGGGACAAACATTATTCTAAAATTCATACTGACCTAAGTATCAGCCTGTTTCTTGTCCGCTTTGTTTCATAGTCTACCCAATCCATAGTATGAACACTATTCATCCTGAAATGCAGTCAATGCCACACATTTGCACTCTAAAACGGACTAGGAATCACTATTTTGGTACATGCATGTCCAGGGACAAACATTATTCTAAAATTCATACTGACCTAAGTATCAGCCTGTTTCTTGTCCAGTTTGTTTCATAGTCTACCCCATCCATAGTATGAGCAATATTCATCCTGAAATTGCAGTCAATGCCACACATTTGCACTCTAAAACTGACTAGGACTCACTATTTTGGTACATGCATGTCCAGGGACAAACATTATTCTAAAATTCATACTGACCTAAGTATCAGCCTGTTTCTTGTCTGGTTTGTTTCATAGTTTCCCCCATCCATAGTATGAGCAATATTCATCCTGAAATTGCAGTCAATGCCACACATTTGCACTCTAAAACTGACTAGGACTCACTATTTTGGTACATGCATGTCCAGGGACAAACATTATTCTAAAATTCATACTGACTAAAGTATCAGCCTGTTTCTTGTCCAGTTTGTTTCATAGTTTCCCCAATCCATAGTACTATGAGGAATATTCATCCAAACATTTCAGAAAATAACACACTTTTGCACTCAAAAAGTAACTGAGAAACACTATTTTGGTTACTTGTTCATACAAAAATGAAAAAACAATAACCAAAAATTACGGAGACTACCCTTTGTACACCACATCTCTACGGAGGAATCGATCCACTGGACACGTTAACATCTATATCAAGAACCAATCATATCCTGACTGAGGAAAGTTACACTACTTAAAGTTAGTCTGCTTTTGATGGACTAGTACAAAAAGACGTCGGTACATTCAAAAAATGTACTCCATAGAAAATAACAAAACAACAAAAAGGGCTTTTCTTGCAACACCGTTGCAGAAAATGAAAAGACAATAGGTACGAGAATCAATGCTTGGGCTACGTACGATTACCCTCAGTGGAACCTACAGATTGTGGTCCGCGCCAAAATTTTGAGGACTCCACATTCCAGAATATCACGGCACGCTCGAAAATAAGATAGGCAGGCGACAGTACAAGAACAACACTCACAGATAGTACAATTAGTTGAAATACAGCTACTATTCCTTGGAGACAGTAAATCAAGAGCTTACAGTGTGTACAGTAGGAATGAAAAAAAATTACCAAACGATTCCTACAAACAACATTATATCATAAAAATAGCGCGCCAAATCAATCAAAGGAAAAAACGGTAAGTTGATGTGCACGAGTTAACAAAAAAATTATGGTGGAACTGAGTACTATTTGCAGTCCGGTGACAGGTAGAACCTTTGTTACCAATAACACAAACAGCCCAAACAGCAGTGTATCGGGAAGTGACCGAACAAACACAAACGATAGCCAAACATATACAACCACCAACAGTAGCAACAGAAATATTCTACAGACAACAAAAGAATCCGATAACGATAACTTGGAAAACAACATTGTCAAACACGTCAAAGAAAAAGCATTCAGGAAATTTAAATTCCCGCCAGAGATTACATTCGTGAAGGCGACGATATTCAAAATTGTAAAACAAGCGAATAACAATGAAATACCAAATACTATCGATATAAAAGACCAAAAGTGGAGTGGAATTTATTGCCGAGCAGTGACTGCGTGTAGGCACAATGCTCAAACTCTTGCCAGGAAAAACTACAAAGGTACGCAACCAACAAGAAGATGATTGCCGGCATGCAATCGTTCATAATCCATTCTAACATTTTGGTCGTATTAACACTGACACGTAGACGATAAAAGAAACAACCAGATACCAGATAGTTTCCCAGGAACGGTTCTAATCACGGACACCCAAGACGTTAACTCAGAAAATAGGTACCAATTGCACGAAGACTATCGGCGGAAAAATTCACCAGAATTCAAATACTTCATGAAAAGAATTCTTGGAGCGGTGTCACCAAAACAGACAGACTTCAAAAGAAAATCAGTCAGAATGACAATCAGTACCATTTTCACCCCAAGCGATGAAGCTTTTGCATTGCTTTTCCTTTACAACGACTATGACTCGTGGCTAAACACAACAAAGGGCACGAGGTTGAGAAAAAAATTCACTGACGGTAAGTCTGGAAATAAGGAGGGGTGGAGTAACGAGGGACAAGATCTTTACAAATACCTAGTAAGCGAATTAGAAGAACGAAGGGAGGAACAACAGTCAAAAGAATTAGAGACGGAAATACTTAAAATGTACCAAAAGCAAAATGGCAATCGTAAACAACAAGATAAGGAGGAGAACAAAGAGGGAAAAACACGGAAGCGAAAACGTACCTTGGTTGAGATTCTTGGCGAAGATGATGAGGACTACAAATTTTTCATGGAATACAATAAAAACGAACAAGAGTAATGGATGATATCAACATCAATAGTAGAACGGCTAGTTCATTATTATTTTATGGTTAGCACAATATTGTTCCGGGTCTTCTGTTCGAATATAATACAATAAACAAGATAATTTCAAAGGCTGATAAAATACTTTCATATTTGTTACAAAATATGTTTGTTGTATTTCCGTATTTGATAAGCGTAGCGTGAATATTGTAAAATGTCGGAGAGTATTGCAAATGCGGATAAAATACTTTCTTATTAGTACAAAAATATGGTTGTTGGAATTTGATATTCGATAAATGTAGTGTGAGTATTGTGAAAGCAACATAACAGAATACATTGCTGGTTGTCAAGAAGCTTGTATATTTGTTAAGAAATTTGTATCAACGCTACAACAATATCAGTGTACATAGAGGATATTATTACAAAACATGAGGAGTTTCGTGTGGAAAAAACAAAAATTGAATGGCGAATAAATATTATCGGGGTAAGCATGAAACAAAATTGTAGAATAGAAAGATTCTTAAGCAAGCATGAAAAGGGGCTGGAAAAAACGGTGGCGAAAATAGACCTACTTGAAATTGTTGCGTGCAAAAATAGGTAGAGAATTATTTATTGTGCGCGCAACAAAATGTTTCGGAATATTTTAAAACATCGCACGAATATTACGAAAGCACGAGCATCGTTTATGTGACGTGTGGCTAGTTTTTGCAGGCTGGTCCGGTCCCGAGTTGCTTTGCCCACACACTGGCGCACAGCTTTGGCTGTTAAGCCTTTTCTGCCATTGGGCCATAGGCCACAGCGGGGGAGCTGGCTGGAGATGAACCTGGAGGGGGCATGGAGGACAGCGAGGGTGGGAGAATCATCATGGAGGATTCAGAGAGGAAGATGCCCCAAAGGGGAATCAGAGAGAGCTGCCAGGGGGAGTGGGGGCCGAAGCCGGCACCCACTCATCCGGTAGGAAGGAGTATGTTCCATTGTTGAACATCACAGAGGCAAGATTCTTGAAGATGGGGAGGGACTGCTGATGCAAGTATCGCATCATGCAGTCACGGTGCCATCTTGCAAGGAGCTTGATGACATTAGAATCACATTTGCCCTGGAGCAGGGCCATAGCCCCGCCTGCTCGAAAGGAGCGGGCAGAGATTGCTGCAGGGGAGATGCCAGTGGTATGGTAGAGGGTCTGGGAATAGACTCTCATGGAGGAAGTGACAGTTGCTGCGCGAACCAGGGTAAGTACACCATTGTCAAAGTAACTGGCAAGCTTGAGGGACGGGCTGAAGGGAGAGCTGCTGTGAGGGCAGCAGCGCCTGAGGTGAAGGACTTGGCGTGCGCACGCTGCCACAGGGCAGCATAGGGAGTCGCCACTTCTAGCATGAGCAACGACCTCACCTTTGTCCCCATTCTTCTGTGTGGTGAAGGTGAGGGTAACTGAGGTAGCGGTAAGAAGCTCATGTGCAGGGCCATCATGGTGGACAATGTTGGAGCCCAGGTAGAAGGAGACCTCATTTAGGTGGAAGGCTTGATCATCCCTGGTAGTACCGGTGTACTCACCAGGTCTGAGGCAGAAGAAGAAGGCTATGCAGATCATGTTGGCAATAGCCTGTCGGGATGGGGAAGGGTAGTCATGGTATGCAAAGCGAAGTGCATGCATGACCAGGGTGATTGGGACTGGTTTGACCCGGCAAGGGGCGGGGTCGAGTTTGGCATAGGCTTTGAACTGGGCAGTTGGCCTGAAGTCAAGACTGCCGGTTGAGTTCTTGGTTCTTGGGTCTTTGGACCCCAAGAGGGCCAGCGTCTGGCCCACAGACCTGAGGGTGTCTGATACTGTGCGAGATCTGATGGGCTTGCGGCTACAGGAGAGCCTGCCATCATGGAGGCGCTGGGCAAAGACTTGGAGGATGGGGATTGGATCTGTAACCGATTGGAGGGTTGGTTCAAAGCCTTGAGACAAACAGAATTGAACCCATTGATTCCAATGGGCATCCTTTCTGTGGGCATAGAGCTCAGTGACTGAAGCGCGCATGGTCGCCTGGATAGAGCCAAGGTCAGAGCTGAATGTATGGGAGGCCTCAGGGGACATAAGATCCAGGGCAAGTCCTGGGGGTAGGTGGTGTTGAAATGATGGAGCAGGGCAGTGTTAGATAGGGGAGAGCAAGAGAGCAAATCAGCCAGGTGATTCACAGGGCCAGGGATGTAATCCCTGAGGGGGACGTATTGGTGGAGACGCTGGTGCAGGGACTGAATTCAAAGGAGGTAAGGGGCAGGGCCGGTGGTAGTAGTGGCGCCTTTTCTTTGCCAATAGACAGCTGCTGTGTTGTCATAGCAGTTGTGGGTGGTTCTGGATTGGACACAGGCAGCTTGGGCAAGGATGTCATTGTGGGCAATGGAACCAGCGAGCTCAAGGTCACTGTTGTTGATGGTGCCATTGGGGTTGTCAAAGGTGACTAAGTGGGAGGAGACCCACTTGGGGAAGGCCTGTCGCCACAGGATGGGTTGGATCTGGCCAGTAGGGAGGGGCACAAAATGAATGCCCCCCATGCCCAGACCAGAGGCATCACAAGCGCCCATGGTGGCAGGGAAAGGATCTGGCACCAGTTTGGCAATGTAAGTAGGCCGGTTGGATAGATCATTGGCCAGCCAGCCATCGACCGGAGTTCCCCCAGAACTTGGTGCCATTGCTTGATGGGGACATGGCGCTGGTTGGGGGTGATGGAGTGCAGGATCTCCTGGAGCCGGGCTACTTGATGGGGAGGAAGGCTGATGGTTTTGGTGATGGAATCAATGAGCCAGCCAAGGATAACTTTCTTGGTGGTCCACGTGGCATCTCCTTGGATCATTTTCTTGAGGGAAGCTGGTTCCTGTCTGAAGGGGGTGTCTGTGGCATCCAGGGGCCGGAAGACCTTGTCCAGGGATTGGAAGAGCATTCGCTTGATGGCTCGTTGAGTCCATTGGTTGCCTTGAGCAAGGCCACAGAAGTCATCCACATAGACATCCCAGTATCAAACCGGCTTCTTGCTGGGGGTGGTGCTTTGGGTGGCCGCCAGAGGGGATTGTGGTGGTGTTGTTTTTGTGAGAGCTGTGGCCTCAGAGGGGATATCCAGTCAATGGGGCGTGCGTCTGGCTGCTGCCAGCCCCGTGGAGAGAGTGGCGTTGGCTAGGTCTGCAATGGTTTCAGTGAAGGCACAGAAGTTTGGTGGACTGGATTTCCACCCCATAGGGTTGGTGAGGGGGATGCCTACAAGAGGAGCCTCCCCTGGGCGAGAGGGGAAAAGGACTCCTAGCTGCATGGTGTCCTCCGGTGTCAGCTGGACCCAGTAGAACCCATCAGCTAAGTCAATCTTGGACATATACACTGGACCAAACCTGTTGTTGGCGCGGTGCAGCTTGCTGAGGAGCCAGGGAAGTGTCCGGCCAAAATTGCATGGCCTCTGCTGGGGCTAGAGGGAAGGTGTCTTGGTTGACCTCTGAATAGGTGTAGTCAGAGATCATGCGGGGTCTGCACCCCCGCTGTGGGACTAGTCCAAGGGGACTCAGCCTTAGGTTGGGGAGGTCTTGGATGAGGCTGGCTGGGAGGACAGTCCATTGCTGCTTGTCCATCATGTCGGCATATTCCTCTCGCAGGAAGTCAATGCCTAGGCGGGAGGATTGATGAGGCCCCCGGTGGAGGGCAGCGGCAATTCTGTCAGGGTTCCAAGGGGGGGCTGTCAAGGAGGCAGGGGTGCCCTCTTGCCTGAAGTGGGCTAAAAGGTGACTGGCTGGATGGGGGACAGTGCTCACATCTGGATGAATGTCACCTTGTCCCCGGATGGTCCGGATGAAGTCCCCCCAGCTAGTGCTGTTGTTGTAGACCTTGATAGCCCGGGTGATGTGCACGTCTAGCCGGTCTATGGGGTAGCCTGTAATTGGGCAGGGAGGAGAGGCCAGCGCGTCGCTGGGTGGGGAGGCCAGCTCGTCGCTGGTGGAAGAGGCCAGCGCGTCGCTGGATGTTGGAGGAGGTCCCAGCACGTCGCCGGGTGGTGGAGAGCCTAGCACGTCGCCACGTGGTGGAGAGCTCAGCGCGGTGCTGGGTGGTGGAGGTCCCAGCAAGTTGCTGGGTGGAGGAGGTCCCAGTACGGCGCTAGGTGGTGGAGATGCCAGCGTGCTGCAGGGTGGAGGTGCCGGTGCTGGGGTGGGGGCAGACAGGGGTTGAGGGACAACACATGTGTGGGGCTTACCTAAGTCATGCGGGAGGGGGAAGGGTGGGGAAAGTTGTCGGCCGTGTTGCCGGTTGTGTAACGGCGAGGGAAGGGGGCGGCGGCCCTGTAAGGGTGATGGCGAGGAAAGTGGCCGGAGGCCCTGTAAGTGTGGTGAAGGGCTGTGGAATGGCTGGGCCGGTAAGGAGCGGGGAGGAGATGGGATGGTTGTGGCTTCCGGGCTGAATCGAAGGTGGGACAGGAAGATACTGCCCTCCCCCCCCCCCCCCTCCCTCGTGTGAGGAAGGGGGAGGGGGGGGGGGGGGGTCGGCGCCTCGTTGCTGGCCGAGTAAATGGCGCCCGCCGCTGAATCAAGGGAAAGGCGCCAAGGGTGGATGGGCCGAGGGGAATAGTGGTTATTGGTTGGGGGCGCGTGGATAGCCCCCCTGGCAATTAGAGTGAGAGGGGGCGCGGCGCCGAGTGGGTGGTGGTTATTGGTTGGGGGTGCGTGGATAGCCTTCCTGGCAATTAGAGTGAGAGGGGGCGTGGCGCCGAGTGGGTGGCGTTTGCCAGGTCTTCAGGCAGCATAGGCCTCTTGGCACCATTCCCAGAGCAGGTCCTGCTCTGCTGGCGTGATGTCGGCATGGTCATGAATGTGGCGGCAGCCGGTGAAGCAGCGGCCTCTGATGAGCCAGGAATGGCAGCGTTCTTTGCCATTGGGGCGTTTGAGAGGTGGTTTGCCTTTGGCTTTCATGGAGGAGATGACCAATTTCATTGCTTTGTTTTTGATCTTGGCAGTGATGGGATTGGATTGGTCAGAGAGTCTGGGATCTCTGGTGGGATTGCGCCGCTGGTTGTCGTTATTGGGGGGGGCGCTTGGCTCCTCCATCCCCGATGGTGGTAGGGGAAGGGCTGCCAGCGGTTTCTTCTGGAAGAGGGGTAGGCCGCTGGAGGGCTCTCAAGGCATCAACATTGGACACATTTGGGAGCCAATTGAGGTTCTGGGTCATGCGGAACCGGTGGATGTCTTCTCCAAACTCTGGGGCGGGGAGTGTAAGGTCCGAATCCCACTGCTTTTCTAGCCAACCCCATACTCTGACCTGGAAGTAGTACACCACTATCGCAGGAGTGATTCGTTCACCCACTTTGTCTGCTATGGCGCGTCGGAGGGGCATCTGTTGCCACTCTAGCCTGGAGAGACCCCGTTGGTAACCCTTGACCACATCATGTGTGGCGCCTAAGAGGGTGGCTAGGACTGCAAGGTAGCTCTTAAGCTGGGTGGTCCAGTCCAGAGGGATGTAGGCTCTGGTCTTTTGCAATTCCAGGGAGTCCTTGAGGGAGAGGGAATTGCCTTGGGTGGAGATCATGGTATCATATGCTGCCACATTGGTAGCCTCCTCATGTTCCCTTTTCAGGGTGGCTGCTGATCCCCCTGGAGGTGTGAATGCTAGGGGGAGGATTCCATCTGCGACATCGAAGGGGTCGGTTCCATAGAAATTACAGTCTTGGAATCTCTTGAGGACAGCTGTGGTGATGAGTGGCGCCTGGATGCCAAGGTTGTAGGCATCCCTGGCTACTTGGCTTTGGAGAATCATGTGGGTTTTTTCGTGTTTGCTCTTCTTGGCCCAGGCTGTGTAGATGGGGGGGAGATCTGCTTCCGTTGTTTGTCCACAGAGTAGTAGGAGTCTTTCAGTGTAAAGGTTCCCCCACACTTCCCTGACAGAGTGCAACTTGGAGGATTCTTGTCGTCTTTGGTCCAGAGACTCACTCAGTCTTAGTTGCTGGTCGATGAGCGCTGAGAAGGCTGCGGTGAGGGTAGGGTCTGCAGGCGCTGCTGAGCCTGCGAGGCCTGGGAGGTCTCGAAGGAGGACATTCTTCTTCATGTAGGCGTGGAGGTTGGCCTCAGCTCTGAAGGAAGGTCCGGGTTCTAGGAGCCGGATGGCGCCCAGAAGAGTGGTAGGTTGTGTCCCCACGGCTCGAAGTGTGTCCAATAAGGGTTTGTAGATATGCCCCAATCCTTGCTGGTGGATGTGAGGTTGGAGGACTTGGAAGGCCTGCTTCGGGGTGAGGCCCCTGCACAACACCAGTGGGATGAATTCGAAGGGTAGGAAACACACCTTATGGGCCTGGAGCATTTCAGTGTGGGCCGTCCCTTCAGGAATGGCAGGGATGTAATCTCTATCAGGGTGTTGTGATATGGTGGCTTCATGGTGGGCCATAAGGTACACCCGGCTGGCTGCCGCCCTTGAAAGCAGGGCTGCATCCACCTGCACCAGCTCACCCTCTTGTCCTTCTACATCGTCAATGTAGCCAAAGGCTCGGCCACGGTTGGCCAAGGGCTGGGTGATGGTGCCTGGATAGCGTCGGAGACCATGGATGACCCGTAGCTGGTCCACTCCAGCTGCATCTTCTTGGAAGATGCCCAAGCCGCCAATAGCTTGCGCGTTGAAGATATCCAGCAGGAGGGGGAGAAGCCGATCCCCGTCCGCTTCAGTGAAGAGAGTGTATATGGCTTGGTAGATGTCGTGCCTAGCAGGGGCCTCCCCAAAGGGGCCGGCCCCTTGGAAGAACTCTCTGTAGTTCATGGCCGTTTTGTTAGCTCGTAGGGGCATCGGCACGTAGGTTCCGAAAAGGGGGATCTACCGGCGACGCGGGGATCGGTGACGCGGGTCGTTCCGTGGTTGAGGCAGGCGAGTTGGTAGTGTGGAGGCACGTTGGGCCGTTGGTTGATTCAGAGCAATCTTCCCGTTGGGAGAGATGGGCACGTTGTGCCTTGTTGCAATCCTAGAGCGGAGGCACGTCGGGCCTCGGTCGGTCGGTGATACTCTTGTAGGCGCGTGGGGCCTTGGGAGTGTCCGGTAGGGTCCTCGTGTTGGGAGGAATCGGTACAAGAGATGACTATCGACCAAGAGAGGCTTGTGCGGGTACAATAGGGAAGTACTACTGGACCTGGACGTATAAGCCTTTATTCTACTACTAATCGTTTTAGGAGCAAAAGAGTGAGCTGTAGGCTTGGTTCTTGCTGGAGGAATCCTTTACAGGCTTGTTACTACTAGTGCTTTGCCTATAATTTCGCTGCTTACAGCTCGATTGCTGCTTGTAGTGAGCAGCTTCGAGTATCGTCTCGTACCGTACCTACGTTGGTGATACAGTGAGATCTTGCATACTCAAGAAGGGTGTTCTTTGGTTTGTACGTCGTGCGTCGTAAGTTCCACGTGGCACTACCATTCCTTACATTCGGTTCGCTACATCAATACCCTCGTGATCCGGGACGAACCGTACGAACTATTCTAACGGTACCGTACGGTACAGTATTCGAATCTTGTTTCAAATACGAAGTAATATCACGAACAGACTTGAACTTAAGCCATCTCATCAGTCATTTCCAAATTGGTCATTGATGACTTTCTTTTTTCTTTTGACGAACCAATCTAGCCATTCTTTTGGTCTCTTTGGGGAGAAAAACGAATACTCCATAAGATTACTCATACTGTACGGTACAACATGTTGTAACAACAGCTCGTATGGTACGTACTCGTACGTTATCCCTGAAGGGATAAGTACTTTTATGACTTCGCGAAGAACAATACGACCTTCAAGAGTTCTTACGGGACAAACAAGCATTTTTACTATTCTGATTAATAGAAGTACCGCAGTTACTACTTCGTACTTCTAGTACGGTGAACTGGGGTACCGAAATGCAACACTAGATTCTGTTCTCTGTTGGCTGGCAATCGCTTAAATGCAATAAGCAGGTCCCAGTATCTTCTCGAATTCCGATTGCTGTACCGGCCTGGTCAATTTCAACGACGAAAAGCACAACAGCATCATTCATATATAGGTTTCACGGAGTGTTTCTTTGGTCGTTCGTGCAGAAACGATCGCGTTTTGCAGTACGGTAGCACAAGAAGCATTGCCGAGAAGGAACTCGCGTTATCTGGATTACTACTATCGAGAACGGGAATCGAGTGCATAATTTCTAACAATGGCCACCGTGAGTGTGAAAATGGTTCGGTTCGAGTTGCATCGCCTTTGATGCGGATGTTATGGTATGGCATCTAACAAGATCAAACTTTTTTATCGCGCCTATCGTATCATACTTGTCTTTCTGTCCACTCGACGTGGATTTTTGAAATAACTCGACAACACAACGTATCAGGAACAACGATGCATGGCAGGCCTGCCACCCACAAGGGAGCTGATTGGTTTGAAGATCCCTTTCGGTGCCTGGGAGCCCGACACACTTATAACGGATACGTATGGAAATCCTATATTCTCTGTGCTCGACGTCCACCACCAAGCAATGGGTGCGTACGAAGCTATATTCGGAGATGAAAACGGACACAAGCTGTGTTACGTAAAACGACGACTCATTACCAAATCTTGGTTGGATGGTTGGGACTTTTGTACTTATTCTCCAAACTTTCTTGATCAACCAAAATACAAAGAACGAGATATGTATGGGAAGTCCGTATACCCCTTTTCGTTTCTTTCCATTCGTCCCATGAAATGTCGATATAATTATTCCGTTCACAACGAAGATATGGAACGGACAGATACACATCTAGAGGCAATGCACGGGTGGCTTGGAAGCATGACCGTGTGCTGTACTCCAATGGTGAGGTTTGGAAAATGGCAACTCGATTTCCACCGACCCGGTGCCGGAGATCCCGAAATCAATATCGACCAATCTAAGAATTTACTCGAAGTCGAGCGTGGGAACGATTTACTGGCTGCACTCTGTATAGCATATGCATTTGATAAGGCTCTTTGCCAGCCTATGGTCACAATTGTAGGTTATCAAGAAAAAGAGCACTTGGATGACGATGACGATTCATTGGAAGACTTCGATCCAACTGTCATAACAAAAGTCAGTTCGAGTTATTTAGTATCTCAGAGCTACCGCACAGTCAATAACAAGGGCCACGGCAAGGATGGCAGCTTCAGAAGCACACAAGCTGGTAACGACGGGGGAGATTATTATGACGACGACTACGCAGACCATGATCACGACCATGGGGATGACGATGAGTACAACAATGAAAATAATGGCCAATATGACGAATACGGAGAATACTACAACGATGAGTACGATTATGATGACAATGCAGAATATGAGGACGGCGATGTAGACGAGGACTACGAAGAATACATTAAAAGAAGGAGATGACCAAGGTTTCCACGGAAGCGAGAAGGAATCGATGCCAACTATTCACAGTTGTGCCCTTGATCCATCCATTCCCGTTCATCTATTTGTTTCTGTTTCGGTGATACGACCAGTTGGACTAGCGATCGCCACATCCAAGAGGTGTTGCGTTCAATGTGTTTAACATTATTTAACAACCAAGATACTCGTCACAATGTCCAGCTGAATCCTACGCGTAGTCAAGAGATCCCATTTTTGTGGAAAGTTGAAAATTCACTGCCTGCTCTACACTTACTGACTTACTGTACCAAAAAAAATCGGAGCAATGTGAATCCCTTCATCGTTATGTTTTGTATCCACGCATTCGACTTGCGTACGGTACCGCTATTGTTACTGACTTCTTACTTATTCATGGGATAGTACCGGTACCGACGGTAAATCGTGATGAACCTTGGTACCGGTTGGTGACGAGAAATAATAGTAATACGGAGTAATAATAATAGCCTAGCACCGGTAGAGTAGAGTTCGTACCGTGCTTGCAGTACGTACGGTACGTTAGAATGCGACTAGCAGGTTCTCAACTAGTATCGATAAGATTACGAGTAATTACCGGCGCAAGGTGAATGTACCGTACCGCTAAGATTAGGCGGTAAGTTTACAATAATACGTAATCTTACGTAGGACTAGGTAATATCTTACTCATATGAGGAATCATCTTACCTGAACAACATTTATCCGTAACGGGCGTTTTCCACGAGTCAAAAACCGTCAAATAACCGCAAAGTCACCCGTTTAAGGCTTATCGGAGTAGAAAAACACCCAATACGACTGAGAAAGACGGCCGAAATTTTCCTCTCACTCTAGATTCGAGAAAGATAATAATATACGCGAAATCCATCTCAACGTTTTGGTACGATGTTTTTGATGGAGATGCGACCTGAATTTGTGGCGGGTTGTTCTGATAAATAATGATGGTAAGTGTCCCTTCATCCCGTACCGCAATTGATTTGGTGCTGTGATGGAGAGCTCGATTGAGGCTTCTACGGTACGACAATGGGTGAACATGACGGTCGACACTCTTTTGTTCCGTTCGCCCATCGTCTGATTACAGCAGACACTCTTTTGTTTCTTTCAATCCTTCTCGAAGAAGACGACGATCTTTCATCTTAGGAACAATTCGAAACTCTAACTCATCATTATGTCACTGCCTCCTATACGATTTGAACCTCCATCTATAATTCCGTTGAAAAATTATGACGGCATAATTCCACCCTCCTGTCGTCAACTTGAAACGCTCTGGCACAGCTTCCACAAAGGATTCGTACTCATACACAACGTTCGACGGTTCTGCAGGAGACGCATCATCCATCAGTATGTCAGTGCCTGCTATACGATTTGAACCTCCATCCATAGTTCCGTTGAAGAATTATGACGGCATTATTCCACCCTCCGTCGTCAACTTGAAACGCTCGGGCACATCTTCCACAAAAGATTCATACTCATACACAACGTTCGACGGTTCTACAGGAGACGAATCGTCCATGACATACGACTCATCCACAGCAACATCGTCATACAAAAATATATCGTCCATCCACAGTTATCAAAACGATGCTTCGACTATGAGTTGCGACAACAGTAGCTTCACCAGCCGCCGCTCGACAAGAACATTGAAAAGATCGGATTTTGTCCAATTCTTGCCCGACTTGAGCGAGACATCTACCTGTGAAGACTCATTGCCTTCGACTCACTCCAAATTTTCATCGTACACCCACGATGATCAAAATGATGTTTCAACTGTTAGTTATGACAACAGTAGCTTAACAACCCGCCGTTCGACAAGAACAGTGAAAACATCAGATTCTGTCCAATTCTTGCCCGACTTGAGCGAGACATCTACCTGTGAAGACTCATTGCCTTCGACTCACTCCAAATTTTCATCGTACACCCACGATGATCAAAATGGTGTTTCGACTGTTAGTTATGACAACAGTAGCTTAACAACCCGCCGTTCGACAAGAACAGTGAAAACATCAGATTCTGTCCAATTCTTGCACGACGTAAGCGAGGCATCTACCTATGGAGAATCATTGACTTCGTGTCGTTCCACATTCGACGAACAAAAGGAAGAAGAAAACTGCAAAGAAGAAGAAGCAGCAGACGAAGACGATGATCAAGTGATCGAAACGAATACGAAGAATCGATCACTGTCACTGAAGTGGGATACTGGGAACACCCTGAGGTTATCATCCAGGATAGCCAAGGATGGAACCTTTGATACCAAAAACGAGCGCGAGCTTCCCGCAGAAGTAACCGAATCTGACATTACGGTCAATATTGATATTGACGATGAAGCACGATCACCACTTGTGGCAGAGCTGGATGGAGGATGTCCAGATAATGAAGTTCTCCAGAACACAAGACATAACCACGAGGCAAGCAGCACTCAGAGGGAAAGTCATCGGCAGCGCCGCGAATTCGAAGATGCAATGCGACAAAGAATCTTTGACGATCTCACTAGTGTTTACACAGCGCCACCAAAAAATGCAAAATTGGTTCTATGTGTTGTAATTTCTTCCTTGTCAGACGGCACACTCCAGCACACATTTTTCAACGGCGGACGAGTTGGTTTGACCGAATTGGCCGTTCAGTGGCTATTGTTTGACGCCGATGACCTCCAAGTATACAGGCGGGGAAGGGTCGTGGAAAAAAAAGACTTTGGTTTTGGACCCCTCGGTTTGACGGAAATCGAAGGACAGCATTATCTGCTGGAATCACTAGCACCGAGGGCTGCGAATAAGATCATGCGCAAGGTAGAAGAGGGCATGCGCCAAAATCGGTTGGCTGAGTTTTAAAGGATGTCTGAAAAGATAAGACGGGCGTACGATTGTTACTATATTATTTTAAAGAAGTTAGAAACCTGTTTGTTGTTGTTGTCTCATACAAATGATGTTCTCGGCACGGAGCGATAACAGCTGTATCAAACAATTATAGAATCAGCAAGAAAACAAAATAGAGTTACGGCACCCAAATTAGTGCATGATGAGTGCGACATGCGGTGTTGATGTCGAAGTTTTCTCATTCTCTATTATTTGAACGAAGAACTAGTCGCCTTCGGTGATTTCACAATTTTTCCATGCGTCAGGAAATTGCGATTCTGCATTCTCCTTCCAGTATCTATGAAATGAGCCAGCTTTTTTCATTCGTTTCCCGTCGATTTTATGATTATGGAAGATTTTTGATTGAACCCCACTCTTGTACATGTCCCACGATCGCTCTGGTGCCATCATAAAAGGAGGGACGGTCACTGCAAGCTGATCGTCAAATTGTCGACACAGGAAGCAGTCCCCGATCATCTTTTCGGCCCAATGCATCACTTGATCCTGTCTAAAAAAGTTCATATCCGTGATGTGATGAAAACCGTGGATCGTCCAGAGTTGGGACGCTCCACAGTCATCGCCAACACTCGAGATCATTGTACCATTCGGTGATTTTCGTGCAGAACAAAGATACTTCCCAAAGACTTCCTTAACGATAGGTTGTGCTGCTTTGGCTCGTCCCTGGGGATAATTATCGAAGTAAATCACCAAGTTGTTCTTCATGACAATGGCAATGGGGTCTCGGTCCCAGGCTGTTGTACAAAAGGCATCTGTGTCTATCCACAACATGTATCGATACTGCCGCAAACTGTCGTGCCGCCATATATGCCAAGAGCGAAATTCTGCCTGCCAATTGTACCTGATGCGGCCTCTCCCTCCACCATCTTCGTTGCACTCCGAATCCCACGTCACTTCTTCCGGTGACGTCGCATTGCACCTTTCAAGGAATTTGCGTCGACGCACAGGTGATAATTTGGCAATTTCGTTGACAATGCCATCGTTGTCCAAAACCACCGTTAGCCGTGCGGGTGAAACCGTGGTTCGGATTTCCTTCAACAACTGGTTGCTCTCTGCGATTGGTATGGTCGTGAACACAACGATATCATAGCCGACTTTGCTATTGTATGCATAGTGAAGAAGGCATATGGATTGTCTCAGTAACGCTAGTTGGTGTGGTCCGTGTACTTTTGTAACAATCACGACTCCCTCTTGGCGACTGAATTCCAGTATTTCGGTTTCGGTTGTTGCATCATAGTTTTTTCGTTTTCGAGAATGGTCCTGATATTGTGACTCTAGGATAGGTGTCCCCTTCGTGCCCCGGATTTTGTTGCTGTTTCCGCGTTGCTGTTACGGTGCCAATCTTGACCTTCGGCTCGGATTCGAAGATCTCTTCGTTGTTTTTCGATGACGGAGGCCGCTTCGTTGAACGCAACGGAAATGTGCGCTCTTTCGAATTATTGGATTTGGATCGAGAAGTATCACTTTTAGCATTGGTGTGACTCGTGTGTTGAACTCTTCCCTTCGCGGTGGAATCGAGCGTCGGTGTCGGTATCGGTATCGGTATAGTGAACCCCTTGCCAGTGGATCCAGCGCTACCATCAATCTCGATCTCGAACTGTAGTTTGACGAAGATTCCAATGAATGTCACTCCAAGACAAACAAATAGAAACGAGAGGATCAACTTGAGGCGCTTGTACTTCATAATGAATGCTCTTCTGCTTCTTTTTCATTTGAGACTATATATAGTCCAGTTGCGTCTCAAGCAGATTTCCTCATTTTTCCTCGATATTCAAAAGCTGTTTGCAGTCTGTCATCCACTTGTTTATTCGACGGGGAGGGTGTTTTGCCTTTGCTTGTGTTCTCCTATACGAAGTACCAAAATGACTACAATAGTATCCACTGCTTGTGTATCTGTTGGTGTCAATGTTCTCCGAACTGCTGGACCCGTCGGCGCTGGTGTGCTGAGATCGATTGTTATTACGAAGTATCGTGTGCGTAAGTTACCACCACCAGTACGTAATTAGTACCGTACATTACTTTCGATTCGTATTACTACCGGTACGAATCCGACAACAATTGGTGAGTGCTCGACCGCGGAAGCCATACGGTACGAGTACTCGTAACTGGTACGGTACTCTTACTCATTACTGGTAGTACCGGTTCTGGTACGTAAGATATTACTTCGTACTACGATACTCATACATAGGTAGTAAAATTGACAGTACACTATGATTTTTTGGATACGGTACGTACTCGTACCGGTACCGGTACGTACCGTACGGAAAAATAATAATTCGTTCGAAGTACTTCTAATAAATACGGAGTAATGGAACAAACAATCATACCGGTACGGAGTAATTCTTACTTCCACACGAGAACAATTGTTGGCCGATTCAGCCAACCCACTCAATTCATGTCATGTACCCAGTTTGTGTTTGATCAGCATGAGTACCAGCCATGCTGCAGCAGCTAGGCGCATAGGTCTAGCAGTACTTGGTCTCCCTCCTCTGCTGATCATCCCGGCAGCTGCGATTTATCGAGAAAAGCACAGACCGAACCTCCCGCGGCACTACACACTGCAAGATCTGAGCGGAAAGACGGTGGTAGCAACCGGGGCTTCCTCCGGGATTGGCAAAGCTTCTGTCGAGACATTGAAGGAGCTAGGAGCCAATGTCGTTTCGGGTAGCCGGTCGGAGGGAAACCTCGATCTGGCAGACCTTTCCAGCGTGAAAACGTTTGCTCGATCTATCGACAAATGCGACGTGGTCCTTGCGTGTGCTGCGGAGATTTACACGGACAACAACAACAACAACAACAACAAGGGAAAAACAACGACGAGTGTGGATGGCTTTGACAAAACATTCGCGACGAATCACATAGGGTTGCAAGCACTCCTCACGGATCTGGAAAGGAGACTTTTGAAACCCGACAGGGTGGTAATCGTGGGAAGTAAGCTCGAGCGGTCGGGCCTTGTCGACCCCGAGATCGTGCGAGTGGAAAATGGAACGAAATTAAACGACAGACCCGAGGAACAGTGCACCCCTGTCAAACACTACGGTGATACTAAATTGTGCAATCAGTTGCTTGCAACGGTATTGGCGGAGAGGTGGCCAGAAACGAAGGTCTTCACCGTGTCTCCGGGAATGGTGGACACCGGATTGTGGAGGAACTTTCCGTCGTGGTTTCAAATGTTGACGTGGCCTGTTCGAAAGGTAGCGTTGAGGTCGCCGGAGGATGCCGCTCTCGGAGTAGTCTATGCTTGTGCCAGTGATGAAGCCGGAAACGAAAAGAGTGGAACCTTCTTTGTGGATGGTAGGGTTGGGCAACCAAGTGACGAAAGCAGGAACTCTGACAAGGCACGGAGGCTTTGGGAGGTCGTCGACAATTTAATACGCGATAGACGAGAAAAGTGATATTGTTTTCTTACTATGATTGAATCGTTGCAACCTCTAGCGAGTAGATAATTGCACGAAAGCGTCTGGCACACAACCCAATTTGTGGCTGGAAGTTCAGGAGTGGGACCCACTGAAATCCATTGTCACATCATGGAGTTTATAAACCGTACACTCGTTGTATTATGTATTCGATAGTGTAGACGAAATACAAATGATGCTATTGGACTGATTTGGATGTAAGCGAATCCCATTGAGCAGATCGACCTGCCGAATCCTTCGGATGGCACGAGCAGAAGAAGGAAGCATTTCCACCCTCTCAGCAAATTTTGTCGATGTGCTCATGTGGCTCCGGTGCGTATGATACCGAAAAATCTCATACCGTCCGTTCATGGGTCCTGATCTTTTTCGATTTCCTTGTTCACTAGATTTCGAAAGTCTTCCTCTTCTTTGAGCTCTTCTTTTGTCGGTTCTTGCTTCTCGGCGTCTGCGTCTGCGCCTTCTTTGTCGCTGTCGCAGTCCTCCGACACGCCACCGGGTTTGATTGCGGTCAGAAGCCAGCCCCCCTCGTTTTCTTGTTCGACCTGCAGCATCAGACCAGAAGTGACCAGGGCCATTCGAATGGAATCCACGTCGCCTGGTTGCACCGGCATGTCCTCGGCCAGCACCGCGGATTCGGGAAGGACGTGAACGGTGACTTCGTTTCCGGGCATTATTCCTTCGTAGAAGACCGTCAGAATCGATTCGTCAAACAGCGACGACACCGACGATGATTTCAAGAGGATGTGCATCGACTCGATGGATTCCGGGGCTATGGTTTGAGATGCTTGTTTCAGTGTCTCGGCTGTCTCCTCCGGGCTTTCAATCTTGATGGAGAGAATGTCCGACGCGGGTGCCGGATTAAAGTCCATGGATCCCAGCATCAGAACGACTGTTGTTGGTGCAAACACTTTGTCGCTGTCGCTGTCGGAATCACGACTCTCGCCATTGGTTGGTTCGGTCTCCTTGTCGGCAATTTCGATCTTTCCAAACATCGTTTCGAGCTCCTCCTCTTCGTTTTCTGTCGTTGTTGTTTCATCTACGACCCAACCCAAAAGGTCCAGCAGTGCTTGAACGTTGCTGTCGCAATCTCCCGGAATAAAAAGATCCTTCTTCTTCCGAATTTTCATAACCAAATCTCTGTTGAAGAGCACCCGATTACACCGCACCATGTTGGGAATCATCGAAACGGGCGCGACCTGCAGGGAGGTCCCCATCACCAGCAACAAATCCGCCCTGGGCATGTCCTGCTTGATGAGCTTGTGGAAGCGGCTCGGAAGGTCCTCACCGAAAAAAACAATGTCCGGTTTGACGTTCCCCCCACAGTGCTCGCACTGTGGGGTCTTCCCGTGGTCGACAATGGTGGACTTGACCGATGCCGCGTCCGCGGATCGGTGGCAGTCGATGCAGGACGCTGTTCGAAAGTGGCCGTGGCATTCCACCAGCTTGTCGTCGGGAATCCCCGCTAGAAACTCAAGGCCGTCGATGTTTTGGGAGTAGATGCGAAGCAGGACTCCCTTGTCGGCCAGGAGCTTGAGAAAGCGGTGCGTAAGGGTCGGCTCGTACTTGATTCCGGGCCACAGCTCGTGGGACAACGAGACAAAGGCGCCGGGCTTTCGTCGGTAATAATTCAGCTCGAAAATGGCCTCGGGATAGGGAAGGTCGTACTTTTGGAGATTATCATAGAGTCCCGTTCCGGGGCTTCGAAAATCTGGAATTCCAGCTCCTGCAGAACATACGAGGGTTTTGTTTCGGAATCAAGCAGGAGAAGCAATGCTGAGGTGAGGGAGAAAGAAAATTGCCGCAGATTATGGTTGCTGTTACAGCTTCTTCCCCGACTCCGATATACACGGTGCAGATTCGAAGATGTTACTAGTAAGTGAGCGGAGTCGGAAATAGAAAATACGCATACATTATTGCATCGCGTCGAATCGCATCGCATCGCATCGCATCGCATCGTAGTTTACCTGTCGAAACTCCGGCTCCGCACAGCACAATAATATTTTTGGCCTTCCCGCTCTCGATCCATTTCGCTAGCTGTTCGAGTTCTCCCATTTTCTTATTTTTGTATTGAATACGAGTACCGTACACTACCACTTTTTAATTTTTGTGCCGAATCTTCGCTTCATCGAGTCGTATTCCAGTATTTGTTCTCAAATTTCGACGTTTGATACCAGCGGCCAGTTCAATGATGGCTCTTGCTTTTGCGTCAAAAGAAGTTTCGGCGATGTTTCATTCGATTCGGTTGTCTTCACTGAGTCTTCCGTCTAAGATCTTACCTACCGGTTGTATTGGCAGCAGGAAGTGTGAGACTGACAACTTTTGACTCCTACGAAGTACGGAGTACGGTATTACGCAGGACTACTGTAGTCCTCCTATTCGTACCCAGGCACTGTACTGTTCTGTACTAGGAACACAGAGCACCCCTACGAGTTCGTACCGCCTACCACTCGTAGGTACGAGCTGGTACCGGACCAGTTCCCCCTTCCCGGTGCTACCGGTACTCTCTCTTATTTTGGGGGATAAAAGACTGAAAGAGTCTTTCGATAAGCGTACGGTAGGGACAAAACCTACGTGAAGACAGACGCCCGGCGCCATTCGAAAACGATTGAGGGAGTGAGTGAGTCGTCCGTTCGTACCGTCGTACCGGTAGGTTTATTTCCTGGGAGCATTGTCTTTGCTGTCCCGATTTATTGGGATCACCAAAGAGATTCAAGATTACGCAATATTTAAAAAAACAATTGCAACACTGCTCGCACCCAACACACATCCTTTCTCGGAAGCCTTCAATCGACTAGAACAGAAGAGTTGTTGGGTCTCCGGAAATTACCAACCAATCGATTCGTTAAAAGTCAAGAAAATCCAGAAAGATGGAGAGCGCATATTTGTCCGAAGGAGTGGAGGTAGAAAAGGTAAGGAACAATCGTGTGGAGTTGGCGGTACCGTACAAGGCTTGCGTCTCGGTTCGCTCCGTTGGATGGATGGATAGAATGCACGGTATGGTTTGGCATGGCGTGGTGTTATACAGAAAACGTACATAATATATCAGCCACTGCCAACGAATCATTGAGATGATTCGTGCGCCGAGCACTCTTGTTGCTGTTTGATGGTTTGGCATCGTTCTTTTCTTTTCTTTTCTCACCGATTCTCCCTGTTCCCTTTTTCGGGAATAATAATTCTACATCAATGTCCGAATCTTATTCGTATGCCTTTTTCCTTGCCACGCTGGACCACTCTATGAACGCTCGACCAATGCTTGTCATGTAATCATATTCGACAACAAAAACTATACCAACCTTTGATTCGCCAAAACCAAATGCTCACTGAACTTTACGCAACAACTCACGACAAAAAAAATCATATACATTACGTCCGCACAATTTCAACCAATGAATGAATCCATTTGAAATGCGATTTTGAACACTCGTCACACAGGGTTCCAATGCCCGTTTGTCCTCCTTTGATCGGGGCCATGGCTATCTCCGACCTAGTCAAAACCACGCTCGGTCCGAAGGGAATGGACAAGATCTTGCAGTCGATCGATCCCAATGACCAATCCATTTCCGTTACCAACGATGGAGCCACTATCTTGAGCAAAGTTCCACTCGACAATCCCGCAGCTAAGGTTTTGGTTGATGTCGCAAAGGTTCAGGACCAAGAGGTCGGAGACGGTACCACGAGTGTTGCCGTCTTTTGTGGAGAACTCTTGAGAGAGGCCGAACAAATGCTTCTGCAGGCGCGCATCCACCCCCAGACAATCTGTGCCGGATGGAGATTGGCCACAAATGTTGCCCGCGAAACCCTCGAGTCGTGTTCGACCGATAGCGTCACCGATGACGACCTGCTGAAGATCGCGATGACCACCCTCTCCAGCAAACTAGTCAACAGCGAGAAGGAATACTTTGCAAAATTGTGCGTCAAGGCGGTCAAACGACTCGAGGGAAGCGGCAATCTGGATCACATTCAAATTATCAAACTCCCGGGTGGATCTCTGCGCAGCTCCTACCTGGAGGAGGGATTCCTCCTCGAGAAATCCATCGGGGTCGGTCAACCCAAACGCCTCGAAAAGTGCAAGATATTGCTGGCCAACACCAGCATGGACACGGACAAAATCAAGATATACGGTTCCCGCGTACAGGTCGACTCCCTCAACAAGGTCGCCGAAATCGAGCAGGCCGAAAAGCTCAAGATGAAACGCAAGGTCGACAAGATCATTGCGCACGGCTGCAACGTCTTTATCAACCGGCAGCTCATCTACAACTATCCCGAATCACTCTTTGCGGCACAGGGTATCATGGCAATCGAGCACGCCGACTTTGACGGCATCGAACGACTGGCAGCCGTGACGGGCGGAGAAGTCTGCAGCACCTTCGACAATCCCGACAAGGTACAGCTGGGATATTGCGACGTTATGGAAGAAGTGAGTTTTGTGCGGTGGTGCGCTGCGTCGCGTTGCGTTGCGTTGCGTGTTGGTTGAACTCTTTTGGCTTGTAAAGTTGTAGATTGGAGATGGTATCTTGTTCTTGTGGATTTTGTTTCGTTTGCTTGTTAGATACTGGTACCGTGCTCACCATTAAGTTTGCATTGCTCCGCGTCTTTGAAATACATAGGTAATGATCGGAGAAACCAAGGTCCTTCGACTCGGAGGCTGCAAATCGGGTGCCGCCTGTACGATTGTCTTGCGGGGAAGCAGCAACCACCTCATCGACGAGGCCGAACGGTCCATCCACGATGCCCTCTGTATCTTGTCCGCTACCCTCAAGTACCCCAAACGAATCTTTGGTGGAGGTTGCACCGAGGTCGCTATGGCCGAAGCGATCGACAAGGCCTCCAAGGAAACACCCGGCAAGAAGGCCATTGCCATGGCCTCCTTCGCCAAGGCCCTCCTGCAATTGCCAATGACCGTGGCCGACAACGGTGGATACGACGCGGCCGAACTGGTCACCCAGCTCCGCGCAGCCCATGCCGCCGGCAAGACCAACTACGGGCTGGACATGAACAACGGGACCATCGGAGACATGGAAGAATTGGGAATCATGGAATCCTACAAGAGCAAGCTGCAGGTAGTGACCAGCGCTAGCGAGGCGGCCGAAATGTTGTTGCGGGTGGATGATATCATTAAGTGTGCTCCTCGGCGTCGCGATGAAATGATGTAAACAAACAACCGTAACGTAACGAAAAAAATTATGCATACCATAGATCTTACAACATTCGTGTTGTTCCGTTCTTTATCATTAGTAGATAAACGATACATTATTTAGTATAACTAGTACTAGTACTAGCACCGGCCATCCATCCACCTTATTTATTCGATTCCGGCCGGCCCGAACAATCCGTCGCGTTTTTGCGACAAGGCGAAGACCTTGAATTTTTGTCCCATGTGCTCGGGCATGACGAGGTACTTAAGGGCATCGGCGAAGGCTTGTGCTTGTTCCTCGGTCGTCTCCTCCTTTTCAATGGCATTCATGGTGAGTTCCCCCGCACCCATTTTCATGAGAAATTCACCCTGGGGAACCGGACCAAAGGCATGGATCGAGGAGGACACCACGTCGTTATCGTGTTCCTTGTTGCCCTTGCTTTTCTTCAGGGCGTCCACGGAAAGACAATTCTTGAGCGCAAAGAAATCGACGTCCGCCGTGACGTCGACCTGCCCGGGACGTGAGGTCAACGGAACTTGCTGGTGGCGAGAGAAGGCACGCAGGGTATCGGTGGTTCCTTCTTCTCCGTAGTCGATAACGAGTGCCGCGCCCCTGCTTTCCTCCAACACCCTGGCAACGTCCTGGATCAGGAACAGGGCATCGGGGCAAATCTCGACCACGGTCCCCTCGGGGAAATGGGCGTATTGATCGTAGCTGGAGGACATCAGCAGGTCTACGGCGGGCGTGATGTTCGGAGCCAAGACCTGCCGCAGCCGAGGAATGAGCTCTTTCGTTTGGCGGTTCGAACTTGAGCTCGAGCCGCCGGCACCGGACGAAAGGACCGGGGTCGTCGGAACGGGTTCTCCCGCTTCGTTGGTCTCGTCAGCCGTAACGACATCGATCATTCGCTCCCGCCACCCGTCCTCGGTTTTTTGGAACTGGTGGACGGGCAGCGCGTCCAGGAATTCTTGCATCACGACCATGGTTGGCACGCTCTTGTCTCGATTCGCTTCAAAGGACGAAAAATCATCGTGCCATTCCACCCGGATCGTATTGACAAACGAATCGTTGCCCTTGTCGTCGACGTTGTCGTCAGAATTGCTGGTGCTGCTGTTCGCGACGTCGTTCCTTCCCTCGTCGACGTCGTCGTTAACGAATTGCAATCGCACCAGGGGACCCACGGACCTGGCCAGCGTTGCTTGCTGCTGGCGCCTCAGGTCCCTCGAGGCCTCGATCAGGTGCACGGTTCGGATCGCTTGCCCAAAGTCCAGGAGTTTCGACGAGTGCGCCAGTTCCAACAAATCCGCCATGAGCGTTCCCCGGCCCGGACCGAGTTCCACGAATTGGATGTCCTTTGGCTTTCCCAGCGGATCTTGCTGCCAAACGGTCATGAACCAGACGCACAGGGAATGGCCAAAGACACTCGATAACTCGGGGGCCGTGACAAAGTCCCCGCTCCGACCGAAAATAGAGGAGGGGTCTCCTTCGGCGGCGGCGGCGGTGGTTGGTTCGGTGTTTGTGCCGTAGTCGTCGTCCTCGTCGTTGTCCCAGCCATCGTCGTCGTCGCTGCGTCCGTAGTCACTCTTGCGTTCCTGTTCCTTCGAGGTATAGTACCCGTACAGCGGGTGCGTCAGGGCGTGACGCATATATTCCGCGGTCGAAATGGGTTGTCCCGAAACCCCGATCCGCTGCATCAGGAAATCAGACAGGGGAGTGGCGGGTTCGTACCCCTTCCAATCCTTTGGGGCGTGCGGCAGGTGGATGGTCGGATCGAACATCGAATCCCGATCGATTAGGAAGCCATCGTCGTCGTCATCGTCGCTGCCGTTGTCGTTCCGATTCGAACCCGGGGCCAGGGTGCTGCTGTTCCGGAGCAGCCTTCCCCCGCTCGTAGCGGTCGTAATCGACGTCGACGATCCGGCTCCGCCCAACGCCGATGACGGCACTATCAGCTTGTTGGACTCCCAGTTCGGGGCGGCAACGCCTTTCTTGTTGTTGTTGTTGTTGTTGTTGCTGTTGCTGTTGCTGCTGCTGTTTCCACCGGCCGTAACAGTGTCGTTGTGATGATAAGTTTCGGCCAGATCGTATTTTTCCAAATAGTCGTTTAGGCTGGGTTGTAGCTGCAGTTTTGACAAGCCCGCGGTGCGATCGAACTCGAACGTTCTGGTAGATGCCGTTATCATTGGGTCGGAAATGATCCGAGACGAGCCTAACGACGATGGTGATAACGACGGCGGCGGCGACGACGACGACGACGAAAAATATTCGTTGCCGTACTCCGTGGGAGCCTCGACCGAGGGCTTCGTTGTCGTGTCGGGTGTCGGATTGAGCTTTCTCTGCCGCTGCATAGCATGTTTCTTTTGTTTGGTGCTGGAACTTCCCATGTATCTGCGAGCGTTGTGCCCCTTTTGGTGGTGGCGGTAGTGGTGGTGGTGGTGCGTTGGATGCTGGGAAGAACAAGAACATTGGTTGTTGGGACCACTCGAAAAGCTTGCGGCAACTGCAGCTGCGGATGTGGATGTGGATGCGGATGCGGACATTGTCGTTCTCGACGAAGTTGTTGTTGCCGCCGAACGCAAGACTTCCGCTGCTCCGGTCGTCCCGCGGAAGGACGGAGACCTACGCGATAGTTTCGTTAGCGATGAGCCGATCATTGTGTTGTGTTGTTTTGTTTTGTGTTGTGTTGTTGGTGTAGCGCAGCGGATCTAGAATACAGTACGTGTGAGTTTCAGCAGCTGTGCTCTCGATGCGGATTGTAACAGCGAATATTGATATCGATATGGATGTGGATATGGATATCAGAATGGATACGGATACGATAATGGATATGGGGAGATTGGTGGAGATTGGATCGGCGGAGTACTCGTAGCAGTTGCGGGCTCATTCGATGCAGCATTCCAAATGCACTCGTTCGATGTAGAACTACGAGTATCGGTACGTAATTGTACGGTACTTCTAATATTTTTTGAATTTCTTCTGGTATTTTTGGCTTCGTCAACATCAACGAATGCTGGAAGGTAGATATAACAAGCACGAATAGGCGTTAATCGGGGCGACCATTTTGAGACAGTTTTTTCCCCCCTCCCCTTTGATACAAGCATCCTTCGAGGTCTTTGTACTCATAAGGGTCCATTGCTCCAGCTGTAACTTCCTGACTAAAATAATCACTGCGCCAAAGTTGGCAATAGTAAGAGCTTTTCATAGATACCCAATTTGCTGGGGTTACGCGCCGGAACCCCTCAGAACTTTATGATTCTTTCAATCAAGAAAATCAAGAAAAAATATTTTAAACTCCATTAACACACCCATCATAATACCAAGTGGTCTCAACACAACCATTCCTTAACCATAGCATTAGAGGCACCTGCTACTAAGGGTTCTCTTTGTTATATCAAGTCCAAGAAGACCTGCAAGTTTTGCATCGATCGACCAAGTGGTTTAGAAGAAAAGAGCTGGAACAACAACACACTTTCGAAATCGGACGATCAATTTTAAGTGAAGGGGAGTGCAAGGAGCCTGAATGTGTGCATAGTAATGACTAGCATCCTCTGGCTTCTTTGATTTTCTGATGAATATGGAAGATGCAAAATCATCTACCCCGAAAGATTGGTAGTTATAGGAATAGCATGATTTGTTGTGTGAAATATGGCTGAGAAGAGCAGGCGAAACAATTACTCCTGTATTCTTTCTTTGCCTTGCTATGAACAAGGGGGCTTTCTTCTTCTTGGTGACCTTCTTCTTTCCGTAACTGGTAGTAATTTGAGGCAAGTACGCATAGCACTGTTTAAAATAAACCTGATATTTGGGAGTGCGGACCATCGTTCGCCATTAAAAATACAAATGAGGAAACGATTCAGATTGAGAAATTGTGACCATGCACTAATTGTTTCAGGCATCAAATTCAGTTCCAGGGCCACCGGATCAGAAACAGATGCCAGTGGGGTAGGAAGATGTACTGTGTGTCAAAATATTTTGAGTTTGACATTGATTTCAAAAATTGGATGACATTACGAAGGGGGGGCAGTGGAGTCCAGCCCACATATGTCCGTGATTCCCCAACAAATCCGAATCTTGTTTGTGTGATAGACAACAACAGCACTGCAGCGCATCCACTAAGCAATGCCCAGGACCATTCAATGCCACCAATCCCAGGCATCGGACCTCTTCTACTATGAGATGCCTACAAGCCACAGAAAGAACGGACTGGTTTCTCAAGAAATTAAGGAGATACGACCCATTTCTATCATATGGACCAGGGCGAAACAAACAAAAACGGCAACACCATTGCAGGAACCCTACAAAATGCATGTTCTACAGCAAGCCTCTCGCAACTAACTAAGGGGTACAAACCTCTTCTACTATTAGATACCTACAAGCTGCAAGAAGAAGGGACTAATTCCTCCAGATATCAAGGAGATATGGCCCACTGTGGTGATTTGGACAGGGACCAAAAACAACAAAACTAATGCTCAAGCAAAACCCACTAAGCGTGATCTAGGATCATTTGAAGACACCAATCCAAGTATGTGATACTCTTCTATTAATAGATAAATACAAGCCACAAAAAGAACGAACTGATTCCTCCAGATATCAAGGAGATACAGCCCATTTCTGTAATTTGGACCAGGGACAACAAATGGACGGCAAGTATGATCATCAATTCTTGATTCAATTGCAGTCCTTTGCCTCAACAACATCAAGCATTGCTTCAAATTCACCCCCCCCCCCCCCCCCCTTGCTATTGAACTGGGATTTTGTTGCAGTCTTTGGTGCTGTATTCTAGGCTCAGGCAGACTGCAGAGTAGATGAGGAAGTGCCAGATGACAAAAGACGGCATTGCCTTTCACTTGCGATGACCTTGTTGGCCTTTATGACGGCAAGTAATATTGTCAAATTGCTTCACCACCTCTTGCTATTTGTGTGGGATGGGCGCGGGGTTTTGCTGCAGTCTTTGTTGCTTTCTTGGCCCAGGGGGATGACGGGAATTGTGGGGGGAGTGCCAAAATTTCAAAGTTGCAAAAGACGGCATTCCGTTCCCCCTGTTTGATGACCCAGGCACCGGCAACAGCAAGTATTGCTTCAAATTCATCACCCCTTCTTGCTATTTCTGTGTGACTGGCGCGGGATTTTGCTACAGTCTTTGTTGTTTTCTAGGCCCAGGCATACGACAGGGATTGCGAACCAAATTGCAAAAAACAATGGTCCCGATGTATGAAAATTGCCAGATTTCTGTGAAATTAGCCAAAAATATCCAACTAAGTAATTAAAAACCCTTCTCTGTGTTATTTCACACCAGCAGTATGAGTGATAGTAGATTGTTACTTAAGTTGAGATTGATGCCCTTTCTTTATTGACTCCACTAGCAAGAACTCTGACAACGATCATGTTATCAGGTACCAAAAAAATTCGAACAAAGTTTGTAGGGTAAGCGTTTTTTTCAGCATGATTAAGGGATAGCCATTTAACTGTTTTTGCTAAAAAGAAAACAGATCACCTTAAAAAAATATTTGTTTTCTTTTTAGTAAAAACATTTAAATGGCTACTAGGGAAGTGAATTGGTCAACGAAAACGAAAATATTTTCGTTTTCTTTCTCTATCGGTACGATACCGCAGGGTGTGCCTCGCCAACCCGATACTCAACAATACGCTCGATTGCGGCAGTCGACCCGAAAGCTTCCAACGAATATTGATTGTTTCGATTGGTTGTTTTGACATACTGGTACGCAAACTTGGGATCCGTCACACGACCAATTTCCCAGACTTTGACAACACACAGGCAAAGGCTCGACGATTCCGAACAGATTCATCCTGTCATGAGAGCGCTGTCGGCTGTCTTCCTGACGGGCGCCGTCCTTTTTTCGGCCCCGAACTCCTCGACGGGCTTTCGAGCGTCTCGGAATCCGGTCACTGTTGCCGTGCCAACTCAGTCGTCTTCCGGTGCACATGCAGGTCCTGCCAACTCTGTCGCCCATCCGTCGGTGTACTGTGTTCGTGTTCGACCGGCACCGAATGTGTTGCGCCAGAGTTTTTCTGGCGGCGCTTCCCCTTCGTCCCTGGGGGCTTTTCCTGTTCCCACCGAGGTTTTGACCAGCTTTCTTCCTCCCGCCCTGGGATTTGGAAAGTCGGAATGGACGGTGTCCTACGGTTACGGATTCGCTACGGCCCTGAGCGGGCTTTCGATACTTTTGAAAGACACCATCCTGCCGAAGCAACCGTGGACCATTGCCAGCGCACAGGCCGCGGCCCTCGTCTTTTACGGATTTCGCCTCAACGCTTTTTTGTTCCTGCGCAACCGACTCAGCCCGACATACCGGGACATTGGCCAACAGATCGAAGAGAAGGCCAGCGAACGCTATGCGACACGCCTAGCGCGAACGCCATTCGTTCTCTCGTGCGGACTCTTGTACTACGGATTGTACCTCCCGGTCCTGTTCACGACCCGGTTTGCCGGTGATGCCCTCGCCGTCAAAACGGCCGGTGGGGTCGGCACGACCGCCATGAAGCTCCTCGTGGGCCTGCAGTGGTTTGGATACGTCCTGGCGGCTCTGGGAGACCTAACCAAGTCGTTCGTCAAGGCCAGAGAGAAAAACGGAAAATTTCTCGTCACGTCCGGGATCTTTTCCGTCCTCCGCCACCCCAACTTTACGGGCGAGATCGTGGCTTGGACCGCGAACGGGCTCTGCGGGGGCCTCGCGGGCGCCTACCTCCTGCGAAGCCGCTTTTCGCTTGCGCTTTCGCTGCCGGTGCTCGGAGGCCTCGGGCTGTCGGCTTTGGGAACGGCCGGGATGATCTTCGTCCTGCTTCGCGCCACCAGCAACCTCGAGGAGAAGCAAAAAAAGCAGCACGGGACCACGAAAATATACAAACAATGGATCGAGACCACGTGGTGTGGTTGGAAGTTGTCACCTCCCGAGACCAAAGAGAACGAAGGGGAGACACCGCACGAGATCACGATGAATGCGAATGTCGACGAAGATTTTGGATCCGGAATCTAAGAGATTTTGGACGGCACGGCAGGCACCAACCTGCTCACGTGTAATTAGTGCATCCGGTGGATCAGTTCTGTTCGGTTCGGTTCGGTTCGGAATTCAAATAATGAAACGATCCCGGCCTATCGGATCATCGTTAGGCTCGTACCAGTAGGGCCTTGTGGGCTTGTGACTGTCGCAGTTCCATTCGTAGTGCACCCATTCTCATCTCATCACACATCGAAGGTAGATTTGGTGGGGATCCCGAAGAAAAACAAGTAGTGAAATAGAACAAAGAATACCATACGAGTACCTGCTTGTTTGTACTTGAACAGGGAGTCGGATTCTTGGCATTTATTTACCATACAAATAATAATGATTACAAACATTTCTGCATACTGGGTACTATTTTTATTTGTTTTGTATAATAAAATTATTCTTTCTGCGACAATCCGAATTACGAGACAATGACTTCGACTCCAGTGCTCGGCGACGAGTAGGATTGGCCAGCTTTGGATTGGATAGACTGGATTGAATAGATAGACTATCGTTCATCGCTATTGCCAGTAGAAGCCAGCAACGCCTGTAGGGACCCACCCAGGCTTCTAGCAAGCTTCTACCGCAGGAGCCTAAGAACGTCATCCGAGCTGATACTTCAGTCGCGGACGAGGTTTCGGATCAAAATCATTTTGGATGAGGTCAACACGACGAGATTGCGTCCGGGTTGATAGATAAATTGATTTGAAATTGGTCTTGACAAATATTATTGTAAATCGTTAAGAGTAGGGATGTGTCTGGTTCGCTTGGTGCTAGAGGATTTTCCGTTCATCTCCAGCTTCATTGCACTTGTGTTGTCTTGGTTGAGTATGCTGTTCTTCCCGAGCCTGCAGGTGTCATCAGTGTCAGTGCCATGTTCGGTCTGGACAGAGTAACCCTGCCACTCCAGGTAATAATAACACCACAAGTTGTATGGCAGTGTGTCGTCCACTCCCACCAGCTCTGCCTTGGTCAAGCTCTTTGTGTTGAGCTTCTGTTTTTAGATAGTGCAAGGACAGCCCCCTGCCCAAACGTAAGCACTCCTTCCGTGTGGCTCTTCATGTCTGAAGTGCACTGCAAAGGAGGCGCCAACATACCAGTAGGCATTTCCTGTGCCGTCCCACCCCCGCACTAGGGGAAGGAAAATAGTGCCGCGTACATACCCGAGCACTCTTCTTAGCTTCTTCTGATTGTCAGAATCTGGGTTGGAGACTTGTGTGCAGAGGAATGCAATGGTCGTTTGTACGTCAGGACAGTCTCTCTTGCTGGCAAAGAGGAGCTGTGCCACATGTTTGTGGAATGCCTCAGCATCCACAAGCTTGAGCTTGTTCCCCTCAGCACTCACCTTGAACAGATGATCAGAAGCTGGGGTTGGGATTGTTCTGCCCTCGATAAGCTATCCTGGAAGTTTACTCATAATGCCCTCAAGATAGTCATACATGCTGAACTTGACCTTTCCGGGCTCGCTGTAGTCGATGGTCATCCCCACATAGTCATGGACACACCCTCGGGTCACAGTGAGTGGGGTCCCCCCCCCAAACACCTTGTTGAGGTCATTCAATACTGTTGTCACAACATTTGGGTCCTTGTGGGGTATCTTCAGGTGGTCAACATGCCACACGATTGTGCACGGTGACCCATTGATCATCTTGTTTGCTGTACGCATGTCGTATGGGTTGAGTTCAAAACCCTATGTGGTCAGCTGCCCTGACAGGCATTCCCAAAACAGCAGGGCCGCCCTCAGAGTGCCATATATTGCCTTGTCAGCTTGGGTGTATAGAACCTTTCCCTGCCGGCCTTGCACAACATACTTGTCTTAGAGTTCTGGATGGATGCGTCGCAATAGCTTGGCCATGGGTCCATCAAATTGAATGTGAACCACCTCCCCTTCTGGCATTGGAGTCTGTAGGAAGGCCCCTGGAATATTGGCGGTGGCAACATCACGCCCTTCAATTGCATCAATAAGGCATGTGAGCATCAGACCAGCATGAAGGGAAACAGTGGGTGAGTAGGTGTCTTCCATGGAAATGAAATTGCGTTGAGATCTTCCATCTGCACAACCACAGGCTTTGATCTTGCCACAACACTTTCTCTTTAGGAACATCAGGTACAGGAGTGCACGCTTCACTTTGTCCCGTGGCATGTCCCTGATGTGCACAGGGTGTACTACTTCCTGCTTGTGCAGCTGCTTGAGCTCAGGCCATAACTGCTTCCACCCTGGCTGTCCCAAATAGCTTCAGCCCGGCCTTCACGCCATACTGTTTGGTCACTAGTGATGCATCAATGTTATTGCATGAGGCTATGGCGTTGGATATGAGCATGTACTTATCTTGGTCTGCCTCCAGTTTCTCAACAGTCTCCTAAAGCCCCCTCTGAAGATTTCTGAGTGTGTAGACACAAGGTTCTGGTGGTGAACGTCCGGCTGGTACCCCTCTGCAGGCCCAAGCTTATTGTGTCCAAGGGTGACCCGTGGCCTGAGAGTCATACGCAATGGTGCTTCATCAACGGCGTTGTTGACTGTTGCATTGTCGAGGTCTTCAGCATTGATTTCATTATAATCATTGCTTATATTCTTGTGGTCGTTGTTGATACTATGGTTGTGTACCGTGTCTGGCCCGTCATTGGTGAGCTTGAATTCCTCACTATCTGGGTCGTCCGGCGCTCCCGGGGCTTGGCCGGCGCTGTAAGCACTGGAAACACTTGTCCCATTGGCATTGCTTTCTCAATCAGAATCAGAATCAGTTGTGTCTTCTGCGCCAGGCGGCTTAATGAACGCACCATCCTCAACAAGCTTGGTGGCGTTGTTATTGGGATCAGTCCCTCCATCAACATCACTAACCGTGTTTGCCTCTGGCTCCTGGACCTATGGGGGTCTATCACCATGGTGGCTCTCCTCGCCAGCATCATCATGCTGTATATTATTGTTGTGCTGTGCCTGGACTTGCTGCAGATCATAGAGCTCCTCAGGGTCCACTACACCGGGTCCGTCTTCATTGTCAACTGAATTCTTGTCACTGGGCGCGAATGAGCGGTCGGAGACCCCATCGTCGGACCCCACCGGCTTGGTGTCCAGATCCAAAATGGTGGTACTGCCCTCCCTATCTCCAAATATAAGGCCAATGGGGGCATTTTGTTCAGCAGCGATTGCCTCCACATGCTTGATCACTGTATTTGTCATGTGTACAGGGGTTGCAGTCCATTGGCAAATACGACAGCCTGTCTTGAGGTCAAAAAGGTACATGGCCCCACTTCGATCCCCAGTTGGATGGACTTATATTGCATCTCTGACCCTTGGGTTCATTGTGTTGTCGTTCATGTCATTGTGCGCCAGAACATAGTCCCCGAATTGGAACTTACAGTGCTTTGTTGCATCAAGTCGGATGCCTGTCATTAGTTGTCGAGGTGAGATAGTATCAGACATACCCACCTGGTTACACCAGTTATTTAGCCAAAAGATTCTGGCCACAACCATGTCTATGGTGACACCACGGGACAACCACTTAAATGGCACTGATGCAAACATACACCGAATGCGCTCCTTGTATGTCTGGTTGTCCCGCTCTACATATGGTTCATGTTGGTTTCTTCCAACCCCCTCAAACCAAACTGGGGGGTCGCAGGATAATAGCGCCTCTTCTAGGCAATTAATGCATTGTCGCCGGACACGACGGTCACAACAAGTCCACGTGTGGCATAGGGTCTGATGATGGCAGCTAGTGTTTGGTAAATGGTTGGCTGGGATGCATTCTCAATGGCGCTAATTTGACTGCTTCGAGCTGGTCAAGCGAGAAGAAAAGTAGTTTGGGGAATGCGTTTAGGTTGATGGATGGATCCTGTTGGATTTGATTTGAAAGAGCGTTGTTTCGGAATACAGTAATACGTGACGGAGAAAAATATCGTTTCTATGAAACTATAGATGTCAGTTGGTTTTTAATGGATTAGACACCGAAGGCTACGGTCGTGTGTACCTGTACCGGTTTCATTATTTTTTGTGTTTTGTTTTGTACGCTATCCTCCACGTACCGACACCTGCGTGGCTGTCCATACGCAGGTGGCCGTGATCTGCCTGTATTTCGGACTTTGCAACGACACATCAGGGCTCGCCGCTTTCGGCGAAATCCAAACACGGGGCACGACCGAAAAACACTGCGGTACCGTTTCGTCACGTCACGTCGCGTCACGTCGCGTCAATTGCCTCCAAACGGCCACCACGACGATCCACCCGAGGGTTCATCGTGGGTATTGCTAAACGATGTCGAAGAGTCGTTTGTGGAAAAGGTAGTGGGAGTGTCGAAAGGGTCACTCGTTGTGTTTGCCGACGACGACGACGACGACGACGCCGCTGCCGGGGGAGGAAGTGACGGCGTCGGGAAAAGTCCTCCCTGCGTTGGGGGTGCCGTGGGATCGTATCGTTGCTGTTCGGCAATCATCTGATCGGGCGACGGCGGGGCAAACATCCTTCCGAGCATGATTCCCATTCCTTCGATCAACGCCAGCAATACCCCACCGACCGCCGCGGCACTGGCCGCTGCCTGGGGTCCCGCTCGCAGCGCCAGGGTGCCACCGGTCGCGGCACCAGAAATGATGGAATTCCAGGGGTCTTCCTTTTGTCGGACGGCGGTGAGCGTGCAGTCGTAACAGGCAAAGATGCCTCCCCATATGGCAAACTGTCCTCCCAGGACGGGCGCTCGTGCCTGGACCGCGGACAGGGACCCCGCGAGACGGGCACCGGCCGGAGCCATTCGGGCACCCTTGATGGAAGTGCCAGAGGCCTCCTCCGATGTTTCCCATGCAAAAGGCACCTCCCACGTCGTCGATTATTCTCCACGGGCAGGGTTCCCTGTCGGCCATTCCGGATTGGCGGGTCATGGTGCTCTGTGTTTTCGATGGAATTCGATTCGATTCGATTCGATTCGATTTAGTGTGGCGTGGTTTAATTTGGTTCAGCTGAATGCAATTCGATTCGATTCGATTCAGTTCGATTCGATTTAATTCGATTCAATGCAACCCTATGCAATACAACTGTGTCTGCAGTCTATCGTGGAGACACGGTTCTAGCGAAACCTCGTCGGATCTGGAACTCGCAACTTCAAACTGCCGCTAGAGGAAACGATGCGTCGCCTTTCAAATGTGCAGGAATGACGATGCGGAATTCTCTGTGGATACGGGTTGTGTGATCTGCTGCAAACAAACAAGGATTCGATTCGTCCTTTGTTTGGTTTGGTGAAGTGTCGGTTTTGTTTTCGGTATGTTGCATGTACTGTATGCATGTAACACCGGCGTCGCAGACTTCACAAACTTTGCATTCGTACCACGTCGGATCGAAACAGCAGTAGTACTAATCGCAAGGATTATGTTGTACCCATCTGTCGGTGTTTGTGCAAGCATGAGTGAATTCTCAGTATTACCGTGCCGTAAGATTACGTACCGGTACGGAATATCGTAGGATCCTGTTCTATTGGGAAAAGCATGACCGCAGAAAAAGTCGAAAGAAAAAAGAAGGGAGATGAAAAACAACGGCTGCTGCCGCGGCTGTGGCGGAAAACGGGACTGAATGTGAATCACGACCTTGATATGGTTATGAGCCTAAAGACGATTGGAAGAAAACCCAATTCCAACCAACCGTGTATCGTTCCGGGGTGACGGTAGGTTTGTGGATGATAATATTGTTGTGATTTTTTGTTTTTCGGGAGCGATCGTCGTATCCGGTTCGTACAGTTATTCTTACTTGTACCGTACGTTAATCTTACTCATTCTTACTCACACTGTCACGAGAAAACTTCAGATCGATCGATTTGAGATTGCTCCAAGATAATTCGACCGAGCAAGAACAATTGGTTCGCTCGTTGTACCGTATTCTGGGATAAGCTTGCAATTTACAGTACTATCCGAACGGATACTGAACCAAGACGAACCGTAAACAAACATCCGAATAGGGCAGAAACGAATTGACTCCCCTTCGTTCCAAACCACAAACAAAGTTGCCGCTGTGGAAGCCTAGCAATCGAATAATTCTGATAGAAACGAATCCAATCCAACGAATCGAATCGAATCGAATCGGATCCAATCCAATCCAATCCAATCCAATCCAATCGCGTTCAGGGCGCAAACCAAACCAAACCACAACAAAACAAAACAAAACAAAACAAAGAGCAACATGACCGCAGCTTCCGCCGCCGATACCATCGCAAAGGATGTCGAGCTCCTGGATTCGATCGATTTGTCGTCCACGATGGATCTCCACCGGTCCAACCTGATGCGGATGCAGGTCGCGGAACTGTTGGAGGAATGCCAACTCGATCTCAAGGGGAGAAAATGGACCGTCGAGGCACACGACTACCTGCAAACCGTGACCAAGCTCACGGCCCAGGCGTCCGAGCGCCACTTTCTGTCGACCGGGGAAGAACACCCCTATTCGTTCCGCGATCGAGCCGATAAGGTGGTCCACATCGAAAAGCTTCCGGCGGTGTCGGCCAAGAGCAACCACGCCGGGACCGGGATTGTGGTGGAGCCCTTTGGGTGCACCAAGACACAGTTTGGATGGACGAAAAAGGCCGGGAACGCACAGCAGTTGCCGACCTTTTCCCTCATGGTCAAGCTTCCCGTAGAATTCTTTAGCCCCAAGGACTATTTGAAGCATCGGTATTTTGATGTAAGCTGACGCCATCGGTGTGCCTCTGTCGGAACGGGACGCAGTGTTCGTCAACGCTTTCGTGTTCCGTGATTCGTGTTCCGTGATCTTGGCTAACTCTATTCACTCCCAATCGCTGCTGTTTCTATTCGTTGTTCGCTGAAATTGCGCATTGTGATTCATAGAAACGGAACTTTATCATGGACAAGTTTGCCCAATATTTTTCAAAACACACCGCCAAACTGGGAAGCGTAGAATACAAATGGCCCAAAGGATCGAGTCGTTCTCCCTATTTGCAACTCGTACCAAATCCAACAACAGCATCGTCGAAAAGCAGCAAGACGAAAGGAGCTAAATTCCAGGTCCATTTGCATTTTGGCATGCAATCCATCGACTGGATTCCACAACTGCGACTCGTTCCCAACCGGTGCAACATCAAGGATCACGAGGGTGAAAACCACTCCAATCGTCGCAGCAAATTTATCCAGAGTCAACTGTACAATCAGAGCTTGCTGTTCGATGCGCGACACCAATTCGAAGACGAACATTTGTCATCGGAAGAGCTCGTAGATCACCCCAACGTCGAGGCGACCCTCGTTCTGATCCAGATATGGGCGCTCCAGCGCGGGCTGTGGAGAAACCACGACGGCTGGACCAAGGAAAACGTTGCCCTGTTTTTGCTCTACATGCTGAGGACGAACCGAATGAACCCGCGCATGACCCCCATCCAACAATTTACCGTCGTTTTGCAAATGTGGTCCACCACCAACTGGTTGGGAAACACGAGTTCCTCCAAGGAGAGCAACGGAAATAATCGGGACGTGCGAGCGTCCCAGAGCGAAGCAACGCAGTACTCGAAAACGAAGCGCGGCCGGCGAGACGTGTTGGTGCTGCCCGAGGAAGACAGCACCGAAAAAGAGACCATGCGCAATTCCGATCTGGCGCGCCTCTACGAGAAACAAACGAAGGAGTCGCCGCTGACCAACAACGATCCCTCCACCCTCGTCGACGCTTATGCCAGTCAGGAACACTACGGTCTCGGACCCGTCCTGCTCGATCCCACCATGACATACAATTACCTGGGTGATGTTTCTCCCAATTACATGAAACTGTTGCAGTTCCACGCGACCAAGGGCCTCCAAGGCCTGAAGGCGTCCCGGTCCGCGTTTTCGCACATGTTCATGAAGAATGCTCGGTTTTGGAGTCAGTGGGACATGTACGTCAGGATCCACATTCGAAAGAAGAACGACGAGTGGGAGGCGTCGACTCGGTGCTTGCTGGAAAAGCTGGAACTGGCGCTGGGAAACCGTGTTCGTGGGATGCGTGTACTGAGCACGGGAAACGGAGATAGAACCTTGGAAACAAACGATCTGGACCAAATCCCCTCGATTGCCATCGACAAGAAGTCGTCCTATCAGGATCGCTCGGCGACTCTCTCACCTACACCAAGGGGAGAAATTGTTTTGGGAATCTCTATCGATCCGGAAACCAGTCATCGAGTTGTTGATCGCGGACCTCCCTCGGACCAGCAGAAAGAAGTCAAGTCATTTGTTCAGCTCTGGGGAAGCAAAGCCCAGCTTCGACGTTTCAAAGACGGAGCAATCGTGCAAGCAGTGGTATGGAACGACGACGATGGCAAAGATCATTATCAAAACGAGGTGAAACTGCAAGGAGGATTCATCACCAAGATTGTGCATCACATTGTGCAGATGCACTACACGAAAGGGAAAGTCGAGTTCGCACTGCCAAACCTTCTCTCTGTTGTAGATGAGATTTCCAACAAGAACCAGGGCGCCGCGACTCAACCGCTGAATCCGATCGTGGCGCACCAAAACGTCATGAAAGCATTCGACTCTTTATCACAATTGTTGCGCCAAGGCAGCCAGCCGTCGCAATACCGACAACAGAATCAAATTTTCTTAGAGCTTCCGTTGGCCATTGACGCCGTGGAACCATTGTCTCCGTGTCTAAGGTACGCGGATCTCTTTCCTCCTGTACCGCATCCGTTTCTCGGAGGCCCTTCGTCTCCCAGCAACAAGAAGGTATCGGGAGCAATTGTGTCGGACCCGGTTTTGATCCAGATTCGATTTGGATCTTCGTCGAAGTGGCCATCGGACCTCAAAGCCATCGGAGCTGCAAAAACAGCTATGCTGATTCAGTTAGCCAATTCCATCGAAAGCGTGAATCACAGAGACTTTAATGGTCCGATTCATGCCACGCCGAACTATCTCGACGTGGGATACAAGGGCTATTGTTTCCGCATTCTTATTCGCGCTGATCCGGAGATCAAACTGCTTCAGGGACTTGTCAAACCGAGCCCGGTGGCTGTTTCCCTTCTTAGAACACTCACCAGAGTGCACATTATTGCGGCGAAACACCACTCCATGATGCACGCCGTACACACTTTGCATCCCTCCTCTGCAGCCGTCGTTCGATTGGCGAAACGATGGGTTGCAAACCACATGTTATCGGGCTTAGTAACAACGGAGGCGATCGAGTTGATGGTTGCAAAGGTCTACTCCGACGATGAGACTCCGTTGGAAACACCGTCGACTGCAACGGCAGGTTTTCTTAGGTTTCTTCATTTGCTGGCACACCACGACTGGTTGGGGTAAGTTTTCAAACGATGATTGTGCCTTGTTTCGGTAACCATAGGCATTTTGATATCAGGGGTTCTGACAATGGAGACCATTCGATCCTTCTGACGTCGTTCGTACTTTTTCAAATTCTACAGTGAACCACTCATTGTAGACCCGAGGGGCCACATTGACGGTAATGACAGCGATGAAATTTATCTCCAATTTGAAAAGGCAAGAGGAGAGAAAGGAGAAGCAGGCCAACCGATGTATATAATTGCACCATATGATAAATTGGATATAGAAGAAGAAGACCCAATGAATCGAAATAGTGTCAAAACTTCCAGCCAATCAACATGGCAACCGAACACCATATCATCGGAATGGGTCTGCCTCACTCGCTCGGTAGCTTTGGCGAAACGCTCATACTCTTTCATGATGAAGAAGATTTTGGCTTCGACAAAATCAGGTGATTGGTCGGCTATCTTTCACGAGAGTCCGGCATCTTTCCAGTCATACAGTGTCTTGTTGCGCGTGGATGCAGATTTTGTGGTAGATAAGGAGGCTTCGTCAACAGGAAATGATCTAAATCCTTCTCCTGATGAACATGGAACATTAGAAAGTTCCTATAGTAAGAGCATGAAAGCTAGAATCGATGGGCCAAAAGGTCTTCGTCGGAAGACATACAAAAATATTCAAAATGGTGCCTCTGATGAGACTATTTTGCTCTGGCAACCTGTACAGTCGGTTATCTCATCCCTGCGGAAAAAGTTTGGTTCTCATGCTCTTTTCTTCTACAATGAGCTTTCTCCGGAAGTAATTGGACTCGTTTGGCGACCGCAAACTGTGGCAACGATGCCCTTCTCCGCGATGACCGCGGAATATGCAAGACCGCTAGATGATGACGAAAAAAGCTGGAAAAATGATAGCCTTGTCATCCGAAATGCTACAGATTTGCTTCGCGAGATGAGTGAGTACTATCAATATGTTATCACAACGGTAAAAATCATTGATGAATCTTGTTTGGGGCCCTCTTCCAAAAGGCGGAAACTCTCTGGGAAAGGTAATGATGTGAAGTGCACTACTAAGGAATAGAAGAATATAAGTATGTAATCACAAAAGGCAACTGTGATTTCTTCTTTAGTCTTTTTTGAAAGAAAAAGAAAATGTGCACAGGTGTGCTATACAAGTAATCTGACTATTAATATAATACTATCTACAGCGTTCGTATCCCCCATCAATACTCTGTGCTTGTTACCCCGGGCTGTTCTTGGGTGCTAAGACTGAACTTGCTTCGTCATAGAAATATATAGCTTATTTTTCATTTTCCACGTTCTGTTTTCCTTTGCCCCACAGTATTATCAACATTTGCGATCTTCATTTTTACTTGATTGTGCTAACGCTACAATCAGTAGACGAATCGTCGCTATCTGAATTGGTAGACGTGCTGTCGCCGTCTGAATCGTCGAGATCTGATTTCTTTTGAGATGACTTGTTGGACTATCCTGCATTACGAAACAAAGCAGCTGCGTCATCGTCTATTGAATCAGTGGCTTTTGCTTTTCCTGCATTAAAGAAGAGAGCAGCTGCATCGTCATCTGTTAAGCAGTAGCTTTTGCTTTTCCTGCATTAAAGAAGAGAGCAGCTGCATCGTCATCTGCTGAAGCAGTAGCTTTTGCTTTTCCTGCATTAAAGAAGAGAGCAGCTGCATCGTCATCTGCTGAAGTAGCTAGCAGTAGCTTTTGCTTTTCCCGCATTACGAAACAGGGCAGCTGCATCGTCATCTGTTGAATCAGTAGCTTTTGCTTTTCCTGCATTATGAAACAGAGCAGCTGCATCATCATCTGTTGAAGCAGTAGCTTTTGCTTGTCCTGCATTATGAAACAGAGCAGCTGCATCGTCATCTGTTGAAGCAGTAGCTTTTGCTTTTCCTGCATTAAAGAAGAGAGCAGCTGCATCGTCATCTGCTGAAGTAGTAGCTGAAGCAGTAGCTTTTGCTTTTCCTGCACTACGAAACAGAGCAGCTGCATCATCATCCGTTGAAGCAGTAGCTTTTGCTTTTCCTGCATTATGAAACAGAGCAGCTGCATCGTCATCTGTTGAATCAGTAGCTTTTGCTTTTCCTGCATTACGAAACAGAGCAGCTGCATCATCATCTGTTGAAGCACTAGCTTTTGCTTTTCCTGCATTAAAGAAGAGAGCAGCTGCATCGTCATCTGCTGAAGCAGTAGCTGAAGCAGTAGCTTTCGCTTTTCCTGCATTACGAAACAGAGCAGCTGCATCGTCATCTGCTGAAGCAGTAGCTGAAGCAGTAGCTTTTGCTTTTCCTGCATTACGAAACAGAGCAGCTGCATCGTCATCTGTTGAAGCACTAGCTTTTGCTTTTCCTGCATTACGAAACAGAGCAGCTGCATCATCATCCGTTGAAGCAGTAGCTTTTGCTTGTCCTGCATTACGAAACAGAGCAGCTGCATCGTCATCCATTGAACCGGTTGCTTTTGCTTTTCCTGCATTACGAAACAGAGCAGCTGCATCATCATCCGTTGAAGCACTAGCTTTTGCTTTTCCTGCATTAAAGAAGAGAGCAGCTGCATCGTCATCTGAAGCACTAGCTTTTGCTTTTCCTGCATTACGAAACAGAGCAGCTGCATCGTCATCTGCTGAAGCAGTAGCTGAAGCAGTAGCTTTTGCTTTTCCTGCATTACGAAACAGAGCAGCTGCATCGTCATCTGTTGAAGCACTAGCTTTTGCTTTTCCTGCATTACGAAACAGAGCAGCTGCATCATCATCCATTGAACCGGTTGCTTTTGCTTTTCCTGCATTACGAAACAGAGCAGCTGCATCGTCATCTGTTGAAGCAGTGGCTTTTGCTTTTCCTGCATTACGAAACAGAGCAGCTGCATCGTCATCCATTGAACCGGTTGCTTTTGCTTTTCCAGCATTACGGAACAGAGCAGCTGCATCATCATCCGTTGAAGCAGTGGCTTTTGCTTTTCCTGCATTACGAAACAGGGCAGCTGCATCGTCATCCGTTGAACTGGTTGCTTTTGATTTTCCTGCATTACGAAACAAAGCAGCTGCATCATCATCCTTTGAAGCAGCGGCTTTTGTTTTTCCTGCATTACGAAAAAGAGCTGCTGCATCATCATCTGTTGAAGCACTAGCTTTTGCTTTTCCTGCATTACGAAACAAAGCAGCTGCATCATCATCTGTTGAACTGGTAGTTTTTGCTTTTCCTGCATTACGGAATAGAGCAGCAGCATCATCTGTTGAAGCAGTAGCTTTTGCTTTTCCTGCATTACGAAACAGAGCAGCTGCATCATCATCTGTTGAACTGGTAGTTTTTGCTTTTCCTGCATTACGGAATAGAGCAGCAGCATCATCTGTTGAAGCACTAGTTTTTGCTTTTCCTGCATTACGAAACAGAGCAGCTGCATCATCATCTGTTGAACTGGTAGTTTTTGCTTTTCCTGCATTACGGAATAGAGCAGCAGCATCATCTGCTGAAGCACTAGCTTTTGTTTTTCCTGCATTACGAAACAGAGCAGCTGCATCGTCGGTTGAATCAGTAGCTTTTGCTTTTCCTGCATTGCGGAACAGTGCAGCGGCATTGTCTGTAGAGCGATTGGTTTTTGCATTTCCCGCATTACGAAAAAGAGCAGCAGCATCGTCCGTTGAAGGATTCGTTCTTGCCTTGTTTGCAGATCCAGCATTCCGAAAAAGAGCAGCAGCATTGTCTGTTGAGCTATTGGTTTTTGAGTTTCCTGCATTACGGAAAAGAGCAGCAGCATCGTTCGTTGAGTCAGTAGCTTTTGCTCTTCCTGCATTACGGAAAAGAGCAGCAGCATCGTTCGTTGAATCAGTAGCTTTTGCTCTTCCTGCATTACGGAAAAGAGCAGCAGCGTTGTCTGTAGAGCCATTTGTGTTTGCTTTTCCTGCATTACGGAAAAGAGCAGCTGCATCATTTTCGAACGAGGTAGCAGGAGACTTCTTAACTGATCCAGTTCCTTTTTTTGCTTTTGCTATACGTTCTTTTATCCTATCTGCCTGGTTTTGAATCATCCTATGACTCATCATTGATGCCTCAGGAGGTTTCTTTGCTTTGACCGTTTCTCCCCACATTCCAAAGACATTTTTTGGCGCAGCTTTCTCTATTTCAAATTGGTTCGAATAAGATGTTGGGCGTGTAGTTTCTTTGTCAGGCTCATCCTTCTTTGTTCCAGGTAATAAGTTCACGGGTTGTTTCCGCGACCACGGTCGAGGAGGCTGCTGAGTAATTTGCTTCTTGTCCTTTTGTTCGTTTCTTGCCGTGCCACTCAAAATTATTTCCGTTGGTGGCCATTTAGAGTTTTCTTTCTGAGACGATGGAGTGCAAACATTCTTTCCAATATCCTTTTTCTTATTCAGAAACGATGGTTGAGGAGCTTCCTTCTCATCCTGTTCGTTTTTTGTATTGTCACCAATTATTGTTCCCGATAATGTCGATTTGAAGGATTCCTTCCTAGCCGACGAGAGAAGAGAACGCTTACTTCCGGCTCTGTTCTTGTTCCGATACAATAACTCAGGACGCCGTGGGCCAGTTTCATTCTTGTTACTTGGTGCAGTATCACTCACTCTTGTTTCTGGTAATGGCGATTCAGCAAGCTCTCTACGAGAAAACGAGCGCGAAATATTTGCGCACCTATCCTTCTGATTTTTCTGCTTTTTCATCGTGGTTCTGTCTTTGTTATTGTCTTCTTGCGTGACCTTCTTCGATGAAAGTATTTCAGCATCGATGTGTGACGGTATAGCTGCGTCGCTCTGTGACAGCAACGGAGAGGGATGATCAAGGTCTGCATTTCTCGATTTTCCCTTTTTCTCTCTCTTCCTCGCTTTCTTGTGATCTTTCCTGTGTCTTCGCGAGGTATGTCGTGTCGATCTAGACTGGATGTTGTGTCTGTGGGAACTATTAGCTTTGTTTCGTGAGGATGGAGGTTCCTGCGAAATAGGATACTTTTGCTGTATTTCATTTTCTTCTGGCGGATCGAGACTGGTTCTGATCAATGTCTCCTGCGATGCTACTGGATCGGCTGTGGATTTCTCGCCACGCTTGTGTTCTGAAGGGTCTCTTGCTTTTTCTTCGATTTTACCCCCGGAAGGGTCTCTTCCATCCTTCGGTTCTTCCTCGTACCTCTTCACTTCTGCTTCAATAGTGGGGGGATCGCATCGCTGCCGTTTCTTGGCGAGGTTTCGCCGTTTTATCTCTCTCCGTTTGATTTTTTCGATATTTTGCCGTATTCGTTCGCGCCGTTTGGCTCTTTTTCCAAAACTCGAAGAGGATTCTGTACCATCCGTGTTCCGATCAGGTTCGGCGGCAGCATTCTTGGTTCTCGGTTGACGAGCCAGCTTTCTTGCATTGATAAACTGACGCATCCAATCCGGATCAGACGGAGAAATCAGAATATCCAGTATTTCCTCATCGCTACTACTGCAGTCGGCATGACAAGTTCTGTGCACTTGTGAAGTCGTTGATGACTTTCGTCGCTGTCGGCTTTGGTTTTTGGTTTTGGCTTTGGTTTTGTCTCCACACCTATCCTTCCGCTCGTAAGTTTTTGACACATTGAGTTCGTTCGTTTTCTGTCTCGGGTTGTGCGTATCTCTGGGTGTCTTCTGCTTGTGTGCACACGTGGCAACAGTAGCTGTAGTAAGCGCAAAGGAATCTCGGTCGAACTTTTTCATCCACGCTGGGTCACCATCGTCGTCACTGGAAAATGACAAAGAGGATGCAGTTGTGGCACCGCTGCAGCTACTGCTCGCTGAAATATCATCGTCTTGATAGGTTGGCATTGGAGGCAGTCAGTCGGCTAATCGATCCGACGGTACTCGGCAGCTACTACTGCTGTATCGTATCGCAGTGGGTGTTGTCTGCCCTTCACCTCCTGTGTTGTCTCATCCCCGCAAGAAAATCCAATCTCGGTGGGGATGGAAGTATCGAAACAAAGCAGAACAGAACAGAACAGAATAGCCCGGAAGTCGTTCGGTAGGGAAGAGACGAAGTCAATATTGTTTGGCTGAGATTCCAAGAAATTGCAGGCACACCTGCTCCTGCTTTGGTTGCACTGTTGAGAACTACAGTAGGTGGTGACAAGCAAAGCATTCAAAACTGAATTGTTCCGAGCTTAACAAACTTCCATCGTCGATTGTGGTCGATTGTCGGGTCGTACCCGGTACGAGTACGAGTATTTATACGTATCATAATACTTCTTCTTGCTGTAGTCAACAGCATCGAACAACAACAAAAATTTGTAGAAAATCGAACCAAATTTTTGTGATGGCGTCGCAGGGCGCCAAAATTGGCCAGAGAGAAATACTAAATAAGTCTCTAATTTACCGTAGAAGAGCTCATCATCGCGAATTGGAGGAGTCGTCCAGAGTCGTTCAACTCGTTCTGGTACGTACCGGTACCGGTACGTAATCTTACCTTGTTACTACGCATTGGATAACAATTATTCTTCGTTAAGTTGTGAATCATGTCTGTTAATCTAAGAGAAAAAATGACTTACTAGTAGTACGGTATACTAGAGATTACTGACAAACCCAAATCACCATCATTGCCTGCATTGTATTCATTCAAAAGGTATCACAGGAAATAGATCAAAAATACCATTTTTAGAAGAACACAGTATTTTGTGGTTATGTTGCAAATCATGTCTGTTAATTTTTGTGATTCTCAATTGTTATCCGACGCGTAGTACCGTACTAGTAGTGAATCACGAAACGATAGAGATCACGCGTATGGAGCAGCAAGGACATACGGATCACATGAAAGCCAGGGAAGGAAGAGCAGCAGCAACAAGAGACATGTGTGGATATCTTCCCAGCAAGAAGTTTATCACATTAGTTGCTGCACATCCTGCAATTGAATCAGGTAGTAGATGTAGTAACTGATAGAATTAAGCTTCCGTACATTGGTCCAGACCGCTCTCTTACTATAGACGCGGCCCCAGACCTTAAAACTGATAGCCGACCAACTTTGATGATGGTATCACATGAGAATTACCATTGCACTTTCTTCAGTGACCGGAACTGTAACCCCTTTGGAGTGGGGGGCGTCCAGTTGGGCATCAGCAGAGTGTATCAATATTGGCACTCTGGAGCCGGGGCTCTCTCACAGCAGAAGCCCTTACTATGCAGCACCAGATCCTGAACGTATTTGACTACTACCCCATAGGGGCTACTAGGTATGATATTTGTTCTGGATCCTGTGGGGATCCCTTGTTGTCTTAAGATTATACATGGCATCTGGAGATACACCAGGACCCCTTTGGTTACCTGGGGGATATGGAGGAGGAGGCTCAGGGGGAGCTGGTAGAGGTTGTGGAGGACATGCTCAAACAAGCTACTGTGGAGCTCTGCATATGTACAATTGCGCAACATAAGGTACTGCTAGAGCAGACCCCAAACCTGCAAGTGATCCCTGCACAAGCGACCATGGATGCAGTTTTGAGATTGTTCACCACACGGCAAGCTGTGTACATCCCATTTGAAATGATCCCCTTGCTATTAGACAAGAACTTCTCCCCTCAGCAGGCCTTCCTACTTGTCCACCAATGGTAGGGTAAGGCTGTGGACCAGTTCCTCATCCTATATGAGCTCATACAAATTCCCGGGACCTTTAATGCAATGCCCACAATTTTATCACACACACACACCCTCCCCCTTGCTATGACAGCCAAAGCCAAGGCCCCTTAGACCTATACACGGAGCAGCTGACAGCCACGGTGGCCACCTTGACTTTCAACCAACTGCTGAAAGCCAATGATGCCAATGAGAGCAAGAGGACTGAGGATGACAAGCCTAAGTCCCCCCGGGAGGCCTTTGGGGAAGCCACCCTCAAGAGACTCCTCATCATCATCACCAGGAAGAAGGGCACAGAAGATGACGTCCGACGGAGCTACCAAATTTCTACAATTGCTGGATGGGGAAGAAGAAACAGGAAGCCCTGTCAGCTATCCTTACAGACAGTATCCTAGATGCTGTTGACCACTTTTGCATAGCCAGTCCTGTGGACGTGACTACTGGGGCTGTCTCCTGCCCCAAGCAATGGAGACTGTATGAATACAATGAAAGGGATGTAGCCAACGGGCTACTCCCCATGGCATTTGTACCCCTCAGTGCAGTCAAGGCTGAAGCTCAGCTTGTTGTAAGATAAAAAATTGACCCGATAGGTATATTGATGTTTTAAATTAAAGGAGATGTGAGCTCATGGAGACGCTCTTAGTTTTGCTATGTTATTCTTGTAGTGGACCGGTATGATCCCTGTATTATTTGTGTTGTAGGGATGTCTTAGCCGGTCAAATATCATGTATAACTCGTCATAAGACAGAGAACACATGAGGTGACCTAAATACCTTGATACTTGAAGTCATTTTTATCTCATGAGGATTATAAGTAACTTTTCAAGTGTAGAATGGATATAATTACCGTATAATGTACGGAAGTACTGTAGGTGTATTTTTGGCTGACAGCACAACTAGCCAAGGAAGCTAAGGAGCTTACTGCCTATAGGACAATTACAACAGACAGCGGCACTACCATGACACACAAGGAGACCATCATGGCTCTGGTCACGAACAAGGACTACATATGGACAGACTGGACCAAAGCCATGGTACAGCTAAAAGCTTATCTCCCAGCACTGTTGGGGGCGTTGCTGGGATGGAAACACCCAGTCATAAAAAGATATTCTGGAGGTTATGTGTTGATAGAAAGGATGATCCTAACTATCAGGGAGGCCCTCAGTATTCTATATGGCCCCCAGATGGGACTGGATGTTATGGTATACTACACCCAAGTCCGAGTCCGCCAATGGATGGAAGAGCAGTGGACCTCTAGGGGCCTGATAGAGGAGGACTATCTGGACTTTGTGAAGGACCTTAGGGGCTTCAAGCAAGGGCGGAATCTGAACTGGCTCCCCAGCATCCTGAATGTCAAAAAGTCCCTGGCTCCCAAGGCCATGGGGAGGGGGGGGGGGGGGGGAGGCAGTAGCTCTGGAGGAAGCAAACCAACATCCAAACCAGCACAGTCTGACCGGAGTCCCCTATGCTGTGATAAGGCTTGCTTCAATAATGGGAGCATCCTGTCCGAGAGGGTCAAGGAATGGAAGATGACCAAGGCCCTAGGCATCATGAAAACCCAGGGGAAAGGACCGTGCCTTTGTTATGACAACAGGGATATGTGCCATGCCTACCACGGCAAGGGGTCTTGCTCCACCAAGTGTCAACACCAATATGACCACAAATAGCAATTCCCAGAGGAGAAGGAGCGCTTTCATTTCTGGTGCCTGGGGGGCTTCTCCTGAAGGCCCAGCAGGCAGCAACCTTCTCATGTTGTTGCTGCGCTGGTGCCCCCCCCCCCCCAAGAGGCACCAGAAGCAGTGCCATGGTTGGAGCCTAGTTTCATCAAAAACCAAATAGAAGATAAACTAGGTAAGAACATCAGTACCAAATGCGGGAGTGACTTCCCTGTAAAACTTGTAGCATAGCCAGTGCCCCACTATGAGGCAATCCAGCTAAACCCAAATGCCACAACTGAGTATACACGCGTGTGTGGGACTGCTGGGACTACCACTAATGCTGTGCTGGGAATTGGGGCATTAACTATTGCTAATGCCCCTGGACTTGGCGTGTTAATTATCACCAATGCGGTCACAAAGGCCCACGTTGCACGGCCAGCGCTGATCCACAATGCGGCAACCCGGCTGGTGCCTAGGGAAATCTCACAAAGGGAGCCCCTGGCTAGTACAGCCACAGCCCCCACAGCTGTAGCAGCAACAAAAGCACACAGTTTGGAACCTAGCAAAGCCACATTCCGCAACTCGCAACACCAACACACAGGGACTACACTCCCAATTTGCCAGAGCACTCCAGAGACTACTCAGCAAGAGTCATTGTGCAAGCCCAAGGTTTGGACTGGTGTACTTGGCCAAAATAGATCTCTCAGATGCACCAAAGCCTTCAGACTCGTCCTTCTTGAGCTGCAGCGCCAATGCCTGTGCCTCACCAAGACCTTGCACAACTTCTTTTCTGACTTCCAGTGGCTAGCAAAGGATCTCGCAAACAGACCCACCCAAATTGTAGAGCTGATCCCAGACCCCACTCAAGCAGTCATTGGAGCCTGTGACGCCTCTGGCCACCGGATGGGAGGAGTCCACTTTGTCTCCAGCCCCCAAGGAGACATCACACCAATCCTGTGGAGACACAAGTTTCCTCCATGGGTACAGAAATGGCTAGTCTCCTTTGCCAACCCGACCGGCGACATCTCCAACAGTGACCTCAAGCTGGCCAGCTTGGTGGCGCACAACAATATATTGGCAATGACAGCAGATATTAGTGAGCAAACCCCAGTTTCAGCCTTGGCAACTCTGCCACTTGAGACCCGCCATACATTCCGGGCTGACCTTGGCCTTGTCCTCCAGGAGACAATGGGGCATAGTGTCACTTCAGCATAGGCCTCCAGAAAGGATACCCATTGAACCTATTAAATTCCTTTCGTGACCAGAAGTACCAAAGCTACCAAAGGGTAGATTTCCTATGCGCATGAATCAATGAGTCCCGTATCCATCTAAGTAATCGATTCCCACGGCATATCGATTCCCACGGCGCATCGATTCCCATTGCGCATAAACGGTGAGCAATCCCTGTCTTACGATATTGCCATTGTTCTTCGGTGAGCAAACTCTGATTTCATAAAATATCACACGAGCTACGGGAGCAATTCCTGACCTTAATGATAAACATTTCATGGAGTCTTCCTAACGGAACAAGAGAAGAAAACCGTTGGCATGTGATTCTCACACAATACATATACATGCATACAAATATATATGGTCAACGACTAATACATGTACGGAAATAATCAGCGAGTAATCTCAGCACTACGCAACAGCAGTTGCAACGTATTCATCTCAATAAAAGAGATATCTTGCATTTCGGCAAGATTTCACTTTATCTCATACTTTTAACATTCAACTGATTTATATCCCAAAATTCACACTAGTTGCTAACAACTACCTGTAATCTACATACTAAGGTCTGTCTCGCTGCAATCTGAATAAGTCACAGCAAGAGGAGATCTGGCGTTTCCCTAGTCTCGCCTGTAGTCCGATTATCCGTTGCCGAAAGTATCCAAACACAATTGTCACGCGTAGAGTACAATCGTTCGTCTACTAACACACTAACACAGCGTTGCTGTTTGTCAGAAGTCCTTGAATCAGACTCTCAACGAATCGGATTCAGAAGGAAAATAATAGATTAACAGTCGCAAGCTCTAAGAAGGCTTGCACACAAGAAGGAACAGGAACGGAATTGAACATAATCCCTACGCTGGCATATGCACGTCGCACATCGCACAAGAAGCAGTTCTCATTCTCAGTTATCACGCACTTCTTTCCAAGGCTCCGAACCACCACAGATGCCGAACATACCGGTAATGCCCGTCAATGCACTCCGAGGCGAAGAGAAGAATGACGCCGAAGTCACCACTATCGAACGCTTTCCCAGCTTCGATGCTGATATGAGAAAGATACTCATATCATTACTCAACGTAACAAGTGAGATTACTAGCAAGTTGTGCCTAGCTCTCAAAGAAGGCGGATTATGCGAGTGGAAGTCGTTCCTCGACGCACTTATCGAACCGGATTTTGCACCCGAACTTACCTATACGGAGCAAGGATTGGCAACGCATATCCCTCGATCCATCCAAAGGAGCATAGAAGCACTTGCGGATTTCGCTATTGACCTACAAGAAGAAGGTGTCGACCTAGGAGAAGACGAGAAGGACTGGAAAGATGTAAAGTCATATACATACAGGGAATTCCAGGCATTCCGCGGAGAGCGTGCCCAACGCTTACGTAACGAATCTGTTCTGAACCCACCACCTCCTCCGGCGGGAAGTAACAAAAAGTCCCCTCAGCAGGTAAAGTACGAATCATGGTGCCGAAAAGCACGAGATGAAAAGTCCTTTACACCCCTCACGAATGACTCGAGATTCGAACACTGGCTCGTCGGTTTCAAAGCTAAACTCGAGGCATACGACATCGATACAGAGACATTCCTCGATGAAACTTGGCCTCCAGCCACGCTTGTGGGTTACACCCGTGATCTCTACGTCAAACAATGTGCCTTCTTCTGGGTACTAATGTTGGAAGTCTTCAAGAGTGACCTTTCTGCATCATGTGTACACAGTCATTCTACCACTCGTGATGGACGCAAGGCCTACTTCGACTTCGTAAACCTTCATAGCCAATCAAAAGCAAAGGTATACGACAACTCGACCCAGCTACAAGCGTTGCTCAAGTTGAACCTCAACAATTGGAAGGAATCCAAAGTGAAATTCATCACACATTGGTTTGATGAATTGAATCACCTCAACAAGCTCCGTCCTCCCAACAAGCCCCTCGAGTACCACACTGTAAAATCAGCATTGTGTCAGGCATGCTATTCCAGCTTCCAGCTAAGCGAACAGTTTGCCAAAGTCAAGGATCCAGGTGGGACGAATAGCACCGTAACGGATGCAGTTGCCGAAGCCGCTGCTATCCATGATCTTAAAATCACGCTTTTACTCGAAGCAACTCGACTTGATTCCCAGTCTGCGATGTCTGCTCCTCGGTCGACCGTACGTGCACACGTTCATGATTTCTCTTCTGACTCGATCCAAAACCATGAGGACTATGCTCTCCCCATCGAATTTGAAGGAGACTATCAAGATTATGCTGTGTTCAAGGCTGGACGTACCCCTGACCCTACCACAAGGTTGCCTACAAACATATGGAAGGCCTTGTCACGTCAGGACATGAAGAGTTGGCTCAGTTTTTCTCCGGAAGGCAAGAAAATCGTGGTTGCCTCATTGCGACACGACTTACTTAACACTAACCAACCTGACCCCAACAGTGTCAAACCCATTACCCGAAAGGCATACCAACATGAACACTCGGTATCTTTTCAAGAAGACGATACTTCAACCAAGGATGAGCATGCCAATTCCGCAGCAGACCTACATCCTGCTGTAGAGAATGATCGTAGAGGCGTTTTCCATGCATCTCTAGGTGTATACAAATCAACGACCTCCTCGTCTAAGGACCAGCGACCTCTCAAGTCTTCCGTGTCACCCGCGCATCCAGCTCGATTCCTTTCAAACAACCCTGACATTCAGTACAAAAAGGACGGTGACACCCAAATACCTGTCGGAACACCATCGTATTCCACCAATTTTCACCAGTGGTATACTCCCGAGGATGATCTCACCTTTCCTAATGATGGTCCCGTAACGTCATACACATACCGTATACACAAAACTACAGTTACTAGCCCTGGTTTTGCCATGGTCGATCGCGGCGCAAATGGCTGCATCATCGGTAATGATGCATGTCTCATCTCCAAGGATATTCCACCACGATATGTTAACGTCACCGGCATTAACAATCATCAGGTACAAAACATTCCCATTGCTACATGCGGAGCATATTCCATGTCAAACAGAGGCCCCGTCATTCTTATTTTCAATGAATGTGCCTATACAGGACGACATCCTTCTATATTGTCATCCGGCCAGATGGAAGCATATTTTTCCACTGTAGACGACACGTCCATCAAAGCAGGCGGAGGACAGGTCATCACCACCTCCGATGGCTATGCACTGCCTCTTAGCATACGACACGGCTTACCATACCTTGCGATGCGAAAGTATACGACTGTCGAATTTGACACGCTACCACATGTTATCATGACGTCCGATAAACATTGGGACCCATCTGTTCTCGATACCACGATCAGTGCAAAGGATGAACAATTTCTCCAGAAATATCCTCCACAACCACAGCAACTCCCTTATGCCGAGTACGACGAATATGGGAACCCACGCTGCCTTGCAGGATTCGATATATCTGTTTCCCCCGGGTCCTCCATGGTCACATCCCTCAGCTCGTATTCCAGCCATTCCACCCGATCTCCCTTTCTTCCAATTGATGATCATAAGAACAACGATCGCTCCTTTTGGCTTACTTCCACTGACTACGCTCATCAAGAACGTCTCGCATGCTGCGCGCCAACCGCAGTCTCTGGAACAGTCACTGCGTTTCCGACAGATTGTACAGCCAGTGACACTACACGCATTGCAGCTACGCCCCGCGAAAGATACCCCAACGAACATGACTACTTATCCCTCAAACCTTTCTTTTGTTGGGTTTCCACCGATCGCATCAAAGCTACTTTTGAAAACTCAACCCAATACGGTTCGTTAGCGGTTAGCCCTGATGGTAACATTTTCAAACGGTTTCATTCCCCTCAACCGGCCATGAACGTTCGCCCCTTCAATGACGATGTTATGTCCGATGCAGTCTATTCAGATGTCCCTGCAATTGATGGTGGATCCAAGATTGCTCAGATCTTCTTTGGCCGCAAATCGCATATTATTCACGTTGAAGAAATGCGTACCACCGGCGATTTCCTACCCTGCTTTCAGAACTTTGTTCGAAAATGGGGCAGGCCCATCCGCCTCCTTTGCGACCACGGTAACTATCAATCAAGTAAGAAAGTCATGGATTACCTCAAAATGTTATGGATTGGACTCTGGCAAAGTGAACCGTACCATCAACACCAGAATCAATTCGAACGACGATACCAAACGTTCAATCGCATTGTCAATCGCGTCATGGATCGTACCGGCACACCGCCACACATGTGGTTACTGTGCATGACGTACGTCGCGGGTCTCCTCAATGTTGTCTCTGACCCTACGCTGTCCGATAAACAACCGATCTTCATTGCCACGGGTACAATTGGCGACATCAGCGCATACACCAGTTTCTTCTGGTTTGAACCTGTGTATTTCAAGACCAATGACTCTCCTTTCAGTACCAAATCTACCGAACGCCTCGGTCATTTCGTCGGCATTGCCGAACATGTTGGCAATGGACTCTGCTTTCGAATCTGGGATCCAGTTACCAACAAGTTACTAGACCGGTCCGGTGTTCGATCTGCTCTTACACCTGAGTCACGTAACAAACGCGCGGGCTTATTTACTGATGATGGTTTCATCAAATGGCGTAATGCGAAGGATTCCTTACCCCGTCTATACGCCACTGGAGAAGCTCCAGCTTTCAAACATGGGGAGCATACCAATCAGAATAAACTCATTGATGAGTCTACTAAACCAAACAGCTCAGTTTCCCCTAACGGCTCACCTGCTGATTCTGACACAGCCGATGACACCGTTCCATCTGCACCCAACAAACAAACAGATACCACGCTCCACGCATCTGGCACTCAACCAATTCTTCAACCACCCGCCCACCCCTCGTTACCGAGCTTTCTTTATACGAAGGTCGATGACAGCCCAAGCTGGTCACCTTCTCCACTCCCTAACAACTATGGGGAGAGTCTTGATGGTCCTCCTACGACACACATCTTCAGCAAGACATCCGACGGCGTCCTCCTTACTGAAGATGATTTTGACCCACCGGAATTAGCATACTTTGATGTTAGTGACGTCGCAACCCCACACACAAACCCAGCTACTCCTTCCGTAGACCCATCACAGGTAGTTGTTACCGACGAAGAAGGTAACGCACAGTTTGACGATGACGGTAAACCTATTACCATTCCTACGATCCCGATTGCCGATCTACAAGGACGTTCCTTCCTTGTAACCAATCTCGATGGCACCCGGAAGCGTCTTACCATTGTCGATGTTGAAGACAGTCTGGAACGCAATAAAGACTTCATCAAGTTCAAGTGTAAACACTCCGATGACGAACTCGATGATATCATTGCATACAATGACGTCATGAATTACATACATCGTGATTCAACACAAGAAGACGGCAAACTCTGGTCGTTTTGCCGCATCCTAGGACACCAAGGTCCACTGGATAACAAGCATCCTCAATACAAAGGTTCCAAGTATAACCTCTGGATTGAATGGGAGAATATGGAACGCACATATGAACCTCTGGCCAACATTGCAGCCGACGACCCGGTCACCGTTGCAAAATATGGGAAAGACAACAACTTGCTTGATCTCCCGGGTTGGAAACGTCTCAGAAGAATCACCAACCTAGCCCGACGAACCAAGAAACTTGATCGACTCGTGCACCAAGCCAAACTACGTTCCTTCCGTACCACTCCGCAGTATCAATATGGATTCAAAGTTCCTCGTAGCCACGAAGAAGCCCTCCGATTTGATCAAGCCAACGGAAACACCAAATGGGAAGATGCCACCACTCTGGAAATGGCACAACTCAATGAATACAATACATTCATTGATAAAGGCGTATACAAGACAAGCTCCATTCCCACGGGATTCCAACAGATCAAGGTACACATGATATACGCTGTCAAACACGACGGAAGACACAAGGCTCGCCTCGTTGCTAACGGTAATCTCACTGAGGCCCCTATCCACAGTGTTTACGCAGGCGTCGTATCTCTTCGCGGTCTACGTATGTGCCTATTCCTAGCTGAACTCAACGATCTAGAAGCATGGGGCACCGACATAGGTAACGCCTACTTAGAAGCAGTCACCTGCAAGAAAGTATGCATCAAGGCAGGTCCCGAATTCGGATCGTTGGAGGGTCACCTGTTGGTCATTTACAAAGCCCTATATGGTCTCAGGTCTTCAGGCAAGTGCTTTGGAGACTTACTCGCGGCTTGCCTCATCGAACTCGGCTTCGAAAGATCCCGCGCAGAACCGGAAATATTCCTCAAACCCGGAACGAACAAGCATGGTGAACAGGTATATGAGCTTATATGCACATATGTCGATGACCTATGTCTCTGCATGGCAGATCCCAATTCCTTCTTGAAGATATTGCAATCGTCACCATATAACTTCAAATTGAAGGGATCCGGACCTATGAACTTTCATTTAGGATGTGGATTTGAGCGCGACGAACATGGTGTTCTGTGCATGAATCCCATAAAGTTCATCAAAAAGATGGAAGCATCTTACGAACAAATGTTCGGATGCAAACCTAACACTAGGTTCCGATCACCCATCGCGGAGAACGATCATCCTGAATTGGACTCCTCAGCCTTTCTTGAAGAAACCGGTATACAGAAATACCAAAGTATGATCGGTTCACTGCAATGGATCATCGCTATTGGCCGTTTCGATGTACAAACAGCCGTGATGACGCTCTCAAGTTTCAGAGCTCAGCCACGAGATGGGCATCTCGAACGTGCTAAACGTATCTATGGATATATCTCCAAGTTTAGACATTTTAAAATCAGATTCCGCGTGGAACCGCCCAATTTTATATTGACTAAACCCGACACCATCGACTGGTCCAACACCGTCTATGGGGAGCATTCTGAAGAGCTACCCGACGACGCTCCTGCACCGCTTGGAAAGACAGTAGTGTTAACACACTTCTATGATGCCAACCTCATGCATGATATTCTCAGTGGCAAGGCAGTTACCGGCATTCTTCATTTCGCGAACAAGACTCCCATGATGTGGTTCTCGAAGAAGCAGTCTACTACGGAAACAGCCACCTTTGGAGCTGAATTTGTTGCAGGAAGAACTTGCATCGAACAGATTGTCGATCTACGCCACTCATTCCGATACCTCGGAACACGAGTCCATGATATCTCATACTCTTGGGGTGACAACGAAAAGATGATCCAAACGTCGACCTTTCCTTACGCAAGGTTGCATAAGCGTCATAACATTCTATCGTTTCACTACGTACGGAGCATGATAGCGAGAGGTTTCATTTTAATGATGCACATCCCAGGTAAGGATAACTGTGCAGACATTCTCACCAAGCATTGGAGTCACTCAGTTGTGTATCCACTGCTCAGGCCCATCTTCCACTTCTGTGGTAATACTGGCGACCTTCTCCAGGATGATGGAAGCATCATGTAGAGCGTGATGACCCTTCACAAGGAGACATGGGGAGTATTAAATTCCTTTCGTGACCAGAAGTACCAAAGCTACCAAAGGGTAGATTTCCTATGCGCATGAATCAATGAGTCCCGTATCCATCTAAGTAATCGATTCCCACGGCATATCGATTCCCACGGCGCATCGATTCCCATCGCGCATAAACGGTGAGCAATCCCTGTCTTACGATATTGCCATTGTTCTTCGGTGAGCAAACTCTGATTTCATAAAATATCACACGAGCTACGGGAGCAATTCCTGACCTTAATGATAAACATTTCATGGAGTCTTCCTAACGGAACAAGAGAAGAAAACCGTTGGCATGTGATTCTCACACAATACATATACATGCATACAAATATATATGGTCAACGACTAATACATGTACGGAAATAATCAGCGAGTAATCTCAGCACTACGCAACAGCAGTTGCAACGTATTCATCTCAATAAAAGAGATATCTTGCATTTCGGCAAGATTTCACTTTATCTCATACTTTTAACATTCAACTGATTTATATCCCAAAATTCACACTAGTTGCTAACAACTACCTGTAATCTACATACTAAGGTCTGTCTCGCTGCAATCTGAATAAGTCACAGCAAGAGGAGATCTGGCGTTTCCCTAGTCTCGCCTGTAGTCCGATTATCCGTTGCCGAAAGTATCCAAACACAATTGTCACGCGTAGAGTACAATCGTTCGTCTACTAACACACTAACACAGCGTTGCTGTTTGTCAGAAGTCCTTGAATCAGACTCTCAACGAATCGGATTCAGAAGGAAAATAATAGAACCCTCTGGCAAAAAAATTGTGCCCAGCACCACCTGGATCCCTTCCTCTAAGCCGTACAAGATCCAATCCCCTACCTCCAAGTAGTAGTTGCCTCCCAGTACAGGGATGGTCGTCTTGCCCCTGGTGGCTACGTCATTAGATCTTAAATAGTTTTGGACGTCATCCAGTTAGTGAGCCAGAAGGTCAGTCAAGGCGGCCCTAGGACAGTTACTGTGCCACTGGACAGGGTGCAATTCCTACAATGGGACTGTCAAACTAACCAGCTCTTACAATGGCCATGGTGTCAATGTCCCCGTGAAAGCCTCCATGGTTACCACCACCCTCCAGTGGCATGGAGCTGTTTTGGAGCCTTCCATGGGGATCTTCCCAAACAATATCAGTACCAGGTCCCTCCCTGCGGGAGGGGCTATGACGCAACTGTAGGGCAATTGTGCAATGTCACCCAATTGCTCGCATGTTGTCACAGCGATGCTATGTTGAGGTACCTACATCAGCAGTCCATGCCAGTGTTCAAGCAATTCTCCTCTGCCATGTTTAATGGCAGTCGATGTAGCTTTCTCCCAGAAACCTGGGTGCCAGCTGCACCACCTCCTTAAGACTAGCCCTGCTAGCCTTTCTCACCCACGTCTCCCTTCGGTTAACTCCCTCCCTGTGACCTCTGGTCCATATGGTAGCAAGAAAACTTGTTTAGCCTAGTGGGGTCTGCGGAGAAGTATTACCAGGATAGCAGAACCAGAGCTACAGTTAGGGCTAGTAGTAGGGTTTCGTAAAGCACCTTTTCCAAATTCAATTTCTCTGGATTCCTGCATTCCCTTGTCATGCTTAACCCCCCAACACTGCAAACAAACAACTACTACTAGCTAGCACTACTAGCACTAGCACCTAGTACTGTGCTGAGCATCTAAATAAGGGAGGGGCTACTATGGCTGCCTGGAAGACAGTTGTTGTAATGAATCACAAAACAAGAGGGATCACGAGTGACGCACTACTTACGGAACAAGAACAGATGGAAGATTGTGTGGAAGCCAGGGAAAGAACAGCAGCAACAAGTGGCATGGATATCTTCCCAGCAAAAAGCCTAGTATCCCCATTAGTTGCTGCGCCTCCTGCAATTGATTCGGTTAGTAGACGTACTAGTACCTGATAGAATTGAGCTTCCCTCCACTCCTACCCATTAGCAAGAAAACTTGTTCAGCCTGGTGGGGTCTGTGGAGTAGAAGCATTACCAGGATAGCAGAACCAGAGCCAGAGTTAGGGTTACTACTGCCTAGGGTTAAAGACGCCTTTCCCAAAATCAATTTCTCTGGATTCCTGCATCCCCTAGTAGTCATGCTTAACCCCCCAACAACACTGCAAACAAACACTAACTATGAGAATCCGATTAAGGGGGGGGCTGCTAGTAGTATAGGTGTCTGGAAGACAGTTGAGAGTTCTGTTGAATTCCATATCAATGCGTACTCATACATACCTTACTGCCGTATCATAGTACCGTACCATACGGTAAATACCTAAATTGACTTTTGAATCATCATACCGTACCAATAGATCCTGTTGGGCAAGAACAAAGACACAGGACAGTCACCTATAACCCAACTTCTGACTTCCCTGCCTACAGCATCACCTGCCTCTTTGTATATCCAGCTTGTTCTCCATGGCTGCTAACCTCCTCTTGGACACCACCAAGACACTTGTTGCCACTACTCTCAACAAGGTCAATGAGGATACTGTGCTCACCCCCCTCCCCAACCTTTGCACTTTCCTTTCTGTCTTGTCTTGTCTTGTCTTGTGAAGTGACAATGGTACTTGCAACGGATGCTGTACCACACCCAACCTCTACCCCCTCTTCCAACCACAAACTCCCAGCAGCGCCACCACAGCTTTCAGGCTCAAAACGTGACCTCCCATCCCCTCTACTCCCTTCACCAGGAAACTCTACAAAGGCTGCTTCCCTTTCTACTGACAACTGCGAGGATACTGGCTTTGTGGTAATGCTCTCTGTGCCCAAAGACGAGTCAGAACCAGAGCCATCCAAATGTCTGGCTCGCTGGCCTCTTCCCTCGTTGCCTGCTGCCAGCCAACCACCAATGATCCTGGTCTAGAATCTCCGGGAATGCCAACCCCCCCCCCCCCCCCCCCCCCCCGTGTGCATCTCACCTACAGGCCCTGCCAGCTCAGTGGCCAGCCACCCAACAAGAACAATGGCAACATATGCTATCCCCTATTGATTGCTGCCAAAAGCAAACCCTAAATGGAGGTGAAACCAGACGACCATGCCAAAAACCCAGACAAGCCCTGCCTGTGGCTGACCAGATGGAACACAGAGTTTGCAGAAAACCGTTTGCGGGCCATTGGGTAGCTCCTCACCCATGCCTCCCCTGCCCTCTTCTACAACCCAGATTCCATGCCCATGATGACCAACTTCACTGAAGCCTACAATGTTTTCTACACCATAGCTTTGAACTCCAACCCTACAACCCTAATCCAAGACACCATGGGACGCATTGCTGCCTCCACTGTCACACCCTGCCCCAGCACCGAGCCTCTACACCACCCCCCAGACAACCTTGCCGTGGCCCTGTCCCTCTTGGCCACCCAAAAAGTTGCTGTCCTCCCTTCCACCAGCGTTTTGGAGGCACTCGACAAGAAAGACCAACAGACCACCCTCATGTGTTTCCTTGCCAGCAAGTCCGCCGGCGCCTCCACCCGCTACCCATTTGGTGTTCACATCCTGCTCAAGTCATGTCAAGGTCATCCTACAGCTCAAAGAGGACAAATCTGATTTCTTTGTCAATGTCCTCCAATCTGCCTACAACTTTTGCATGCCATGCAACACAGGTTACATTCTCCATTTCTGTCCCAACAGTAAAGTGTCTTCCATTGCCAAAGTCATTGGCAAAGTCATCAACTTATGTGACGCTCCCAGTGACAGAACCTTGCTTTTCTAATGGCACCATATCAAGTGCAACCCCAGACCCTTACTAGTCATAACCATGCCTAATTCCATGCCCATGCCCAGTACACAAGCATGTTCATCTTGATTTTCTTTTTGACGGGTAGTCCATAGCCTACCTTTGGAGTGGTGGTGGATCCCTCGCGTGATCTTATCCGCCTCATGTGCATTCACCGTGTAAGGAAGTCACTCCCACCACGGAGTGGTGAGGCGTCTCTGTACCCAGTCTAACCCCAACCCTATTTGAAAACCTGTTCTGGGTTTGGGTTAGTCCTGACCACGCGTGGTCCAACGCACACATACCGTACCGTACACCTAGTAGAGCTTAGTCAATCCATCATGCCTATCTTTCACATAGTCAGCATAGCATACAGCAGACCTAATAGGCATCGTATATGAGCACCACAGAGTACCTGCACTCCAAAGTTGATGTACACCCGGAGACGGCGCCGGGGTATCCCATTGGATACAGGTTTTTAGTTGGTGAATTAGGAATGCTGCATCAAGGACAACACAGGTAATGTGATTCATACAGATTTCATTTTTCATCAGTGTCATTTGAAACCCGCCTCCTCCAAGGGTAAGTTTGAACTATGAGGATTGAATGCAACACGATATTCACGGAACTTTTTGCTATTCACCCGGAGCCTGCTTGGTCTTCAAATAAACCCTCGTGACACTGCTGGTGCTTCTTATGAGGAGACTGACTCACGGGATACCTTCGGTCCTCTCACTTGAAACCCAGTCAACATTGTATATTTGTATTTTTGGCGATTCAACCTGGAATGAATCTGTCTTCTATTTGGGAATCTCAATCTTTCCCAACTACTTCCTTCGTCCCATTATAAGTGGGAGTTAAGCACATACAACGTTATAGAAAGGTCATTCAGGAATTTCAGTGTGTGTGTGTGTGTGTGCGTTACTATCCAGAAGTCTTACAAATATTGTTGTAGTTTTTGGCGAAGCTTGACTTAACTGGAACACCATTTCCGCTACTCAAATGAGTTAAATAAAGTGTACAACATTTATAAATATACTTCAACTCATACAGTCGGCCTGGATCTTTCATAACAAATCCTTTGAGCATCATCTGGAACAAGCTGTAAAATGCACCATCTCTCTTTTACATAGTGCATTTGAATGTAATTTCGGCTGTACGTACGGTACCGTAGGTCCAATAATTAGTGGAGCAACAAAGTATGTACGAAGTACTGTCTCTCGCGTCGCGTTGAGAGATTTTCATTTTTTGCGGTGCGAAGGAGAACTGGGTTCATCATGAGGTATGCCAAAATTCATGCCTTCGTTCCTATTCCGTGCTGTTCGTGGTCTCGAAAGGATCATCTGTCTCGGATGGAGGGGCTGAATCCACTGTTTTCGCGGCGGACAAAATCTTGATTTCGATAAGGTTGTAGACAAAGCTGGCCGCACTCAAAACGGTCAGCAACCCAGCCGGCATGAATTTCTTGGACACCAGAAACTTTTTTCCCATGACGTACCCCAGCAGTGCCGAAACCGAAGATCCCAACACGTTTCCCTTCGTGCTTTTGCTCTCCGAGGATTTCGAAACGAGAAAGCCGGCAATCATCAGCAAACCCCCAAACGTCGATCCCGCCACGAGGCTGGCCTTGCTTCCCTTGGTGGCGTATCCCATCAGTCCTCCCGCGAATGTTAGCCCGCCGACCGCTGTGTTGAGAACGATGCCCCTCGGTGGCGGGGAGGATGCACCTTCTGCGCCGCCCTTCTGGTCGAGAGCGTGACGGGAAGAAAGCAACACGTTGTCCAAACGCAGGGGGAACATCAACCGATTTTTGGTGGCGTTGGCGCACAGTGCGTGCCTGATCTCGAAGGCCGTCGCTCGTGACCGCTGGTGCTGATCCAAGGCCAGGAGCGCTGTCACGAGAATCAATGCTGGGCAGAAGAAAGCGCGGAGAATCATCGTCGAGATGTGCAGTTATGGTTGGTACGTAATTCGTGTGTGGCTTGCTTATGGGCTTTGCTTATTGATGTCGGGATAGATCTTTTCGCCTGTTTTTGTAGTGGGCCTTATTAGAAGTCTTGAGAGAGGCAACCTTTGTGTCACTGAGAGATGATGCTCTTCTCTTCTAATGGAGATCAATAGATCTTGCCGTACCGGTATGGTACCGTACTATCGGTGATAACGACTTCCGGTACGAATTGATGATCGGAAACAGATGACGAGACAGATGGATCCGATACACGTGACTGACTATTTTCACGACTGAAAGATGTTGGCGCGAGGTTGGACTGGGCCAACGATGACTTCTCTCACCTACCGACCGTACCGTACCGTACGATACTCGTACGATACACATAAAATGCAACCCGGGTTGAATTTTCCTGGCTGCGTGCAACTTTGTACTGCACGTTCTGTAGACTGAGATACCCCATTCTGCACCCTCCAAAAACAGAGGTGCGGTAACGTTTTTTGTATGAGCACCGGACAGTACAGGTTGCATATTCAACCTTAAGAGGGTTGCATTTTTAGTTGCTTTTTATTGCTGTATTTTAACACGAGGTGTGCAACTTGTGCAACCCACACCCTTGAGTACCGGCCCATTATTTCACTTTTTTTTGGCGACACTCGGTAAGACTCCACTTTGGTTTCTTAGCTCATTTCTTTTTGCCGATTGCAATTCAACGCATGATCGTCGAACACTCACTTTTTCAACTCACTCACTTTTTCAGCTCACTAAGCTCATATTTTCGATCCAAAGTAACCGAAAACACGTACTACGACTAGCAAGCAACAAAGAAAGAAGAAGGTAGTATGCCCCGAGTACTCAGTACAAATCCCCGAGCTGTTAGAGCCAGGGAGCGGCGTGCTGCAGCCCGCGCCGCCGCTGCCAACACAGTAGCATTCGAAGCAGCATTCCCCCTTCCACAACAAGGTCGTGGTCGGAGTTTGGAAGAAATCCGGAATGCTAGATCCCTTCTAGATCTTAGTAATAGTGGATCCGCCTCGTCAGCACCCGGATCTCCTACTACTGCTCCCCCTCCTCCTCCCCGCCCTTCCGCCGCCGGAACAAGAACAGCAAGAATAATTCAACGCTTGGAAACAAGCCAACGTGGCCGTTTGTCAACACTTGAAAGGGCTCGCGCTCAACTTGCCAGCAGAGAACAACAAGAAGAAGACCAACAAGAACCCCTTGAATCGGATGATGAAGCAACAGCAGCATCAAACGCGGACGAGGACGACGACGATGATACAGCAGCCACACCTCGACGCGGGGGCCGAGTTGCAGGACCAACACCTGTCCTACCAAATAATGTGAATGCTCCAACCCAAGTATTAAGATACCACAAGTCATTGCTGATGCTCATGGATTTCTTGCATGAATGCAAATATCCCACGGACAAGATGTTCACTACTGAGGAGCTTGCTGTCATTACACCCGAGGATATCTACAGATGGATGTGTTTCAAGGTGTATGGAAAAGAAGACCCTGGAACAAACGATAATCCAAGACTTGGTCGATCAAGTACTCTGATGTACTGGAAAAAGGCTATTTCATACTTCATGCCAAGCCATGCTGCCTGGAATGAAGCCACACGCGTAGGAAATCCCACTAAGTCACGCTGCATTAACAACCTTATTAAAGCAGTGAAGAAGAAAGAGACTCGGCGCCTAGGAAAGGAGAGCAGAGCTGATCGGTGCTTCACAAATGAAGAGTTTCTGCAAGTGCTTGATCTAGCAAAGGGACACAGCATTGTTCAGCTTCGCCACCAAGCAATGTTGAAGTTCCAGCTTCATATGATTGGTAGGGGGGATGATACGTCCCATATGAAGAAGGTTAACTTGGAAGCCAGCCTAAACTATACCGGTTACATTAACAGCGCAGATGAGATGGTCAAAGAATGTCCAGGATGAAGGTGACTGCCCAGTGCAGCTGCTAATGGGGGCTATGGATCATCGATACTGTGTTCTGCTTGGGCTTGCAATCTATCTGGAGGCCTGGCTAAGCACTGGCGCCGGTCGGTTGAGTCAGTGGCTGTTTGCAGAAGGAAATACTGTGTTTGATTCCTCTGTAAAGGTGCAAGATGCAGAAGCAAATTCTTGCAAGACCACCTATCAGAATGCTCTCAGGAGAATCATTGAGGATCCAGAGTTCGAACCTGTTACTGATAGGAAGCTTGGGACTCACTCTGTTAAGAAGTGGGGTACTAACTATGGCGCGCAGAGCAGGAGCTACTAGGGACGATGTCAACTACAGAGCTAGATGGAAGACTAGAGGCATGCAAGAAGACTATCTGGATGTACAGTTGGATTGGCCGGATATTAATGCAGCTAGTAAGTTGTGTTTTAAGGGCATCTGTCAGTACAAAGAGAAAGATGGTAGTGGTATTACAAAGGAGTGGCTGTGTAGTGCTGTCGCGCCAGCAATTAAATCCAAGTTTGGCCCTGCAGTCGCCACCACTCTTGCAAAGGCCTTGCTTTGGGCTTGCTTTGATGGAGCAGCAGTTGATTTGGTTCCTCCTGGACTGAAGGGGCAGATACTTAATCGGTACAGCCTTTTAGAAGAAAGATTGGAGGATGAAGCAAATCCTATGGAAAAGGTTTGAGTGATTGCTTCAAATCATGATGGGGTTGTGCACTTGGATGAAATCCCTACGACAGAAGATGAGATTGCTCGGGGAGCACGAGGGCACGGAGAGCAATGGAAGAATGCTATCTATGCTAAGATGTGTACCACACAGAACCATGTTGCAGAGCTCAGGAACCATAACATTGCAGAGATAGCAGAGATGAAGAGACAGATGAAGCAGCTGCAACAGATTTTTAGGGGGATGGCAACAATAGCGCCGGCGCGTCGTCTTGGAGGAGGAGGGAGAGGGACGGCTGTAGTGGACGCGGCTCCGGGTCTTCCAGAGGGGCAGCGACTTGCAACCTTGTATGCCACTCCAAGAACCATCCAAGCCTTGTGGGATGAGTACCAAAATGGAATAGGAGGGAGGAAGCCGGCGCGCGAGTTCACTGCCGCTGAGCGAGGGCGCGTTAAGTTCAAGTATTCCAACAGGAAAGTTGTGTGGAGTTGTATGGAGAGGCTCTTGAATCGTGGCAACGATGTGAATACTGCCATCAGCAAGATCAAGCGTGTTTATGGGGACTTGTCCATCACAAAGCTAATCAAGGCAATGTGTTGTGATGAGAGGGATGGAGGGAATCCGGGTCTTTGATGATCAATTCGATGGATCACTTGGTTCGATTGGTGGTTCGATTCGATCGTTCTTGTTGGTTCGATTCGATCGTTCTTGTTGCTGCTGGATGGATTTGTTCGATCGATCCTCCATTCGATTCGAATCGGGATCGTTTCGATTCGATTCGTTCGATTGATTCATTGCTGGTGGTTCGATGGTTGGTCTGATCGATTCAATCGATCGATTGATGGAGGAGAGGAGTGGAGGAGTAGCTTGTTGGATAGGGGATCCCCCCCTGTTGTTGCTGATAAGCTCTGTTTTTTAGTTCAAGTTTTTTCATGTTCTGGTGTGTTGTCGAGTGAGTGCTGTAATCGCAGGCGGGTTCGATCGATCACCTGTCTAAGTCAATGTTAGTGTCGGGTAACATGTCAGTCATAGATAACAGTATTATTTGTACACATTTACTTCCATCTTCTTGTACCTCAGCTCGGAAAGCGAATGGTCAATTTTTGGAACTGTCTTGTTGTTGTTGCCGGTCTTGTTGCCGGTCTTGTTGAGTATTCAAGAAGGTTTGGTCGGCGGGTTTGATTGATCACCTGTCTAAGTCGATGTTAGGGTCGTGTAACATGTCAGTAATAGATAACAGTATTATTTGTACACATTTACTTTCATCTTTTTCTGCCTTGACCCGGAAAGAGAACAAGGGTCGATTTTTGATCTGTCTTGTGAGCACTCTTGTTTTAGTGAGTACTTTGTAATTTGTAATTTTGCTTGCCAAATTTTGGTCGATACTTAGCGGGTTGTTTTTGATACTTAGAGTGTTACACAAAAAGGTGCGGTGTGCTCACCAAACGTTACCTCTGTAGATTTCTACATGATTTTTGTACTGTTGCATTTTAAGTTGCGTTTTTAATGTGTACTCTCACGATACACATAAAATGCAACCCGGGTTGAATTTTCCTGGCTGCGTGCAACTTTGTACTGCACGTTCTGTAGACCTAGATACCCCATTTGGCACCCTCCAAAAACAAAGGTGCGGTAACGTTTTTTGTACTAGCACCGGACAGTACAGGTTGCATATTCAACCTTAAGAGGGTTGCATTTTTAGTTGCTTTTTATTGCTGTATTTTAACACGAGGTGCGCAACTTATGCAACCACACATCATTGAGTAACGGCCCATTATTTCACTTGTTTTTGGCGACACTCAATACGACTCCACTTTGGTTTCTTACTTCATTTCTTTTTGGATTCAACGCATCGATTCAACGCATGGATTCAACGCATCAATTTGCTCACATTTTATATCCAAATTCATCGAAAACACGTAACAGCAACAAGAAACACCAAGCAAGCAAGCTAGTATCATGCCCCGCGTACTCAGTACCAATCCAAGGGCTGTTAGAGCCAGGGAACGGCGTGCTGCAGCCCACGCTGCTGCAGTGAACACTGCAGCATTTGAAAGAGCCTTTCCCCTTCCAGCAGGTGGTCGGAGTTTGGAAGAAATCCGGAATGCTACATCCCTTCTAGATTTCCGGAATAGTGCTGGTGCTGGTGGATCCTTGTCGTCGTCCCCCTCATCCTCAGCATCCGGCGGATCTCCTATGACTCGTGCTGCTCCCCACCCTCCTCCCCGCCCTCCTTCTGGAACAAGAACAGGAAGAATAATTCAACGTTTGGAAACGGGCCAACGTGTGCAATTGGCAACACTTGAAAGGGCTCGCGCTCAACTTGGCGAGCATCGACGGGCTGCCAGCAGAGAACAACAACAAGAAGAAGACCAACAAGAACCCCTTGAATCTGATGATGAAGCAACAGCAGCATCAAACGAGGACACGGATGTGGAAGTGGATGCCAGCGCCGCCGCCGACGACGATGATGATGATGATACAACAGCCACACCTCGCCGCGGCAGAGGAGGACGAGTTGCAGGACCAACACCTGTCCTACCAAATAATGTGAATGCTCCCACCCAAGTGTTACGATATCACAAGTCATTGCTGATGCTCATGGATTTCTTGCATGAATGCAAATATCCCACAGACAAGATGTTCACTACTGAGGAGCTTGCTGTCATTACACCTGAGGATATCTACAGATGGATGTGTTTCAAGGTGTATGGGAAAGAAGACCCTGGAACAAATGATAATCCAAGACTTGGTCGATCAAGTACTCTGATGTACTGGAAAAAGGCTATTTCATACTTCATGCCAAGCCATGCTGCCTGGAATGAAGCCACACGCGTAGGAAACCCCACAAAGTCCCGCTGCATTAACAACCTTATTAAAGCAGTGAAGAAGAAAGAGACTCGGCGCCTAGGAAAGGAGAGCAGAGCTGATCGGTGCTTCACAAATGAAGAGTTCCTGCAAGTGCTTGATCTAGCAAAGGGACACAGCATTGTTCAGCTTCGCCACCAAGCAATGTTGAAGTTCCAGCTTCACATGATTGGTAGGGGGGATGATACATCCCATATGAAGAAGGTTAACTTGGAAGCCAGCCTAAACTATACCGGTTACATTACAGCGCAGATGAGATGGTCAAAGAATGTCCAGGATGAAGGTGACTGCCCAGTGCAGCTGCTAATGGGGGCTATGGATCATCGATACTGTGTTCTGCTTGGGCTTGCAATCTATCTGGAGGCCTGGCTAAGCACTGGCGCCGGTCGGTTGAGTCAGTGGCTGTTTGCAGAAGGAAATACTGTGTTTGATTCCTCTGTAAAGGTGCAAGATGCAGAAGCAAATTCTTGCAAGACCACCTATCAGAATGCTCTCAGGAGAATCATTGAGGATCCAGAGTTCGAACCTGTTACTGATAGGAAGCTTGGGACTCACTCTGTTAAGAAGTGGGGTACTACTATGGCGCGCAGAGCAGGAGCTACTAGGGACGATGTCAACTACAGAGCTAGATGGAAGACTAGAGGCATGCAAGAAGACTATCTGGATGTACAGTTGGATTGGCCGGATATTAATGCAGCTAGTAAGTTGTGTTTTAAGGGCATCTGTCAGTACAAAGAGAAAGATGGTAGTGGTATTACAAAGGAGTGGCTGTGTAGTGCTGTCGCGCCAGCAATTAAATCCAAGTTTGGCCCTGCAGTCGCCACCACTCTTGCAAAGGCCTTGCTTTGGGCTTGCTTTGATGGAGCAGCAGTTGATTTGGTTCCTCCTGGACTGAAGGGTCAGATACTTAATCGGTACAGCCTTTTAGAAGAAAGATTGGAGGATGAAGTGAATCCTATTCAAAAGGTTCGAGTGATTGCTTCAAATAATGATGGGGTTGTGCACTTGGATGAAATCCCTACGACAGAAGATGAGATTGCTCGGGGAGCACGAGGGCACGGAGATCAATGGAAGAATGCTATCTATGCTAAGATGTGTACCACACAGAACCATGTTGCAGAGCTCAGGAACCATAACATTGCAGAGATAGCAGAGATGAAGAGACAGATGAAGCAGCTGCAACAGATTTTTAGGGGAATGGCAATAGCGCCGGCGCGTCGTCTTGGAGGAGGAGGAGGGAGAGGGCCGGCTGTAGTGGATGCAGCGCCCGGGCTTCCAGAGGGGCAGCGACCTGCAACCTTGTATGCCACTCCAAGAACCATACAAGCCTTGTGGGATGAGTACCAAAATGGAATAGGAGGGAGGAAGCCGGCGCGCGAGTTCACTGCCGCTGAGCGAGGGCGCGTTAAGTTCAAGTATTCCAACAGGAAAGTTGTGTGGAGCTGTATGGAGAGGCTCTTGAATCGTGGCAACGATGTGAATACTGCCATCAGCAAGATCAAGCGTGTTTATGGGGACTTGTCCATCACAAAGCTAATCAAGGCAATGCGCCGTGACGAGAGGGATCATGGAGGGAATCCGGGTCTTCGATGATCGATTCGATGGATCACTTGGTTCAATTGGTGGTTTGATTTGATTGTTCTTGTTGGTTCGATTCGATCGTTCCTCTTGTTGGTTCGATTCGATCGTTCTTGTTGGTTCGATCGATCCGTTCGATCGATTCGTTTGATTGATTCGTTGGTGTTGTTGTTCGATGGTTGGTCTGATCGATTCAATCCATCCCATCGATCGATCGATCGATGGAGGAGAGGAGTAGCTTGTTGGATAGGGGATCCCCCCCTGTTGTTGCTGATAAGCTCTGTTTTTTAGTTCAAGTTTTTCCATGTTCCGGTGTGTTGTCGAGTGAGTGCTGTAATCACGGGCGGGTTCGATCGATCACCTGTCTAAGTCGATGTTAGTGTCGTGTAACATGTCAGTAATAGATAACAGTATTATTTGTACACATTTACTTCCATCTTCTTGTACCTCAGCTTGGAAAGTGAATGGTCGATTTTTGGAACTGTCGTGTTCTTGTTGCCGGTCTTGTTGAGTATTCAAGAAGGTTTGGTCGGCGGGTTTGATCGATCACCTGTCTAAGTCGTTGTTAGGGCCGTGTAACATGGAAGTGATAGATAACAGTATTATTTGTACACATTTACTTTCATCTTTTTCTGCCTTGACCCGGAAAGAGAAGGGTCGATTTTCGATCTGTCTTGTGAGCACTCTTGTTTTAGCGAGTACTTCGTAATTTGTAATTTTGCTTGCCAAATTTTGGTCGATACTTAGCGGGTTGTTTTTGATACTTAGAGTGTTACACAAAAAGGTGCAGTGTGCTCACCAAACGTAACCAAACGTTACCTCTGTAGACTTCTACATGGTTTGTGTACTGTTGCATTTTAAGTTGCGTTTTTAATGTGTACTCTCACGGTAATTTCACAAAAAAAAACAATTTTCAACACCTCAATACCGAAATTGCTGTACCGGTACTCGTACCGTAGGGGTCAGTAAACAACTGACGACGTACCGTACGGTACTCGTACCGTACCGGTGTCACTCTCATCACTCTCTGGGCCCTCTAAATCCTACCGGTACATCGTTGTGGTCTCTGTTACGAAGTACGTACTCCGTACTTCATATTTTTTCGAAGTGCGAATTGATACTCCCCACCCTGAACGAAATCGTCAACAAAATTAACGTGTCACAGTCTTAGATTGAATTCACTTTTCCACAATAAAGAAGCCATTACTCCGCGGCATTAGGATATACTGCGGTGTCGTTGGGTCATACGAAATGCAGATTCAATGGAGGACAGAATGAAACATTCAGTAGGACGCCGTCGCAGTACAAGAAATAATAGACAGCACGACAATGAAATGCCTCCTCCTCCTCCCGTGCCCAATACTACGTCGATTGTATCTGGACCGCTAAGGAGTGTGGAAGGCTGGGTGACCTTTGTTACAGGTATTCACGAGGAAGCCCTCGAGGACGATATCCGCGAAGCCTTTTCCGATTATGGACGGATCAAGTCCATTGTATTGAATGCCGATCGACAAAGTGGCCTTGCGAAGGGTTACGCGTTGGTGGAATTTTTAGAGCGAAACGAGGCGCAAGATGCAATTAATGCACTCCACGGGAAACCGTTGCTTGGTCAGACAATCGGTGTCCATTGGGCGTTTTGTAAATCCAACTCAAGTAGATAGATCAAACGCAATACAGTAGTTTTTAACACCATACTACAAATAATGGACCAACACAACACGAAACATTAATTTTCGACTCATTTTCACTAATTATTGTGATGTGCACAGAATCACTCTTTGCAGAGCGTGTGCGCGTGAACAGCTCGGTTCCTGCCTCCTTAGCGTCTCCAACTTCCTCGATCGTTGCCTCCTCGATCAGAGCGATCGTAACGGCCACCACCTTCATAGCGCCCGCCATCAGGGAAAAGGATACCGCCGCTACCGCCACCGCTTCCGCGTTGCGACGAAGGGGTGTATCTTCCGGAGCCTCCTCGATCGGATCCTCGATCACCGAATCTGTTACTGCCTCGTTGCGAGGGAGGAACGTATTTATTACCGCCTCCGAATCGCGGACGACTGTTTTCTTCTTGACGAGAGCGTTCGCTTGCCATCCGATCAGATTCCTTCTTTCGAGCAGCGGCTTCCTCCTCTTCCCTCTTTCGTCTGGCTTCTTCCTTCTTGCGGCGTTCTTCTTCGGCCGCGCGCTCTTCTTCCTCCTTCTTGCGGCGTTCCTCTTCGTCGCGACGTCTCTTTTCTTCATCCTTCTTTCGCTTTCGTGCTCTGTCCAGCTTATCCTTCTCGGCTTGCTGCTCGGCTGCTCTGTCTGCTTCCTCGCACAAAATATCGTGTCTTTGAAGCCGGCCCTCCATTGCCTTTTCTTCGAATGCTGCCATGTACTCAAAGACTCTGTGGGAATTCAACTGATCCTTATCCCGAATGTCAGATTCCCACTGTTCTTTGGCCTTTTGGACGCGTTCGATGTTTTCCTTCTCGTACTGTTCGCGGTCTTCCTTAACCTTGGCATCGTATGCCTTTCGGATCAATGGAAGTTCCTCGATACGAACCGCACGGACCATGTAATCCAAGTGTTTCGCGGCTTCCTTTGTCTTGCGTTCGGCGGTTTCCTTCTTCTTCTGAAGTTTCTGTTGGTGCTCCTTTTGAAGCTTTTCGGTATCCATGTTCGTTACTTCTTCGGTGGTCATGGTATCCGTATTGTGTCCCATGGCTTTGAGAAGCTGCTCCTTCTTGGTGTTCTCCATCTCTTGTTGGATCTTCTTCTTCTTTTCTTCCTCACGAATGACTTGCTCCCGTTGGATTCGCTTCTCTTCCTCCAACTTGCGGGCGGCAGCCTCGGCCGCGGCCTGCTGTTGCTTGCGACGAACATCTTCTTGCGCCTTGCGCTCGACCTCTTCCTTGCGTTCCTCGATGCGCGCCTTGCGCTCGAGCAACTTGGTGTGTTCCGCGTTGCGAGCGTCGCGGACCGTTTGGTAAATGGCAGCACGGGCACGGGCCCTAGCGGAGGAGTCTTCCGGCGCTAGGGTCGAGCACACGGTTTCCAATTGCTGACCCAGGACGGTCAGCTGCGATCGCATGGCGTCCGATTCCATCTGGACGTCCCCGAATCTCAGGCATCCCGATCGGTGATCGATGCGGACGGCGAGTCCCTTGTGGGTTTGGGTAAAGAGAACGATCGATTTTTCGACGTTTTCGAAGGACATTCCCAGGCCGTCCGCGAGGTCCTTCAAGAATTGAATCTTGACGGTGTAGTAGGCGGAACTGAGGTTCCACAACAACTTGAGGAGCATGACACTCTGGAGGGGCTGAATGTATCGATTCAACACAACAGCGCCCTCCGCATCGGTTTGGAGGGATTCGATTTGTTCCAGGAGAGGCTTCCCGGTTTCCACGAGCACGAGGGGATCGGAACCCTGTTCCAACAAAAAGTAGAGCTGTTGCAGGTAATCCGGAACCCGCTTGAAAATGCCCTGGCTGTTGATTTCTTCCAGAAGCGATTCGCGGGTGGGGTTGCTGGTGGCGAATCCCAACAAGGTGGCCATGCGGCCCATTTTTTCCTTCGTTCCCGAATCGGCCAGCGAGGAGGCGTTGCCCGAGGCATCCTCGCTCTTGGTCGGCAAGCTCGGAATGCACAAGGCGGCCAAGAGGACCGCACTGGCCTGTTGGGCCTTAGCGTCGTCGCTCATGCTCTTGTTGTATTCCTTGCAGAGCACATAGTACTTGTACCAGGCAAAGGCGTGGAAGAGGTAATTTTCCGACACCCAGAACAATTCAATGAGTTGTTCGTAGTACTTGGCCATGAGCTTGGCCTTGGGGGGAGGAAAGTCGGGGCTGTGCTTTCGGCGGTGGTGAGAAATCTGCAAAATGTTGTAGATGTCCTCGACCGTTCGGAATCCTTCGGTGTACAACTTGAGGTTGCTCGCGGTTTCCAATTGCGCAAAGCGGGTCTGCAGGTGCAATTCGATAGCCTCGGACGTCCATCCTTCCCATCCTCGGACCTGCGAAAGCAAACGAAACGAAACAGAAAAAGTCGGGGCGGGCATGCCACAAACGGTAACACAGTAGAATGGTGTGTGTGTGTGAGAGAGAGAGGTTCCGAACACAAGAAGTACTCCAATCCGTGCCGGCGTTCGACCGGAACAAGCCAGCATGCAAATGAATCTACCCAATCGATTCGCTGTTCCAAACCACGACGACGTTGCTGCTGCTTCTGTTGCTGCAATTGCTACGGACCTTGCTGTTGGGCTTGGCGGAAGCCGAGTCGTCTCCGTATTTCTGTAGGTTCCCGAGGTGCATACGCAAGAGGTCGCAGAGGCGACGGAATTCCGTTCGTCGCTGGTAGGTCCGGCAAAATGCAAAGGCGCTGACGGAGGTCGCGTGGTAGACGTGTTCGAGCTTGGAGTTGCTGCGAAGAATGTCCAGGATGGCCCGGTAGATTTCCCACAAGAATTTAAGCGAGGGCACCAGCAACAAGGAATCCCGCTGGTTCTTGGCGGGATCGGTGGTCATGCTGGACAACAAGATGGCCTGGGGACCGATTCCGGCCTCTCCCTCGGCCTCGTCGTCGTCGTCCAGCACCGAGAGGGGGGTCGGGGTTCCGGCCGCGGCATCGGCGGCCGCATCGGCGGCGGCCTTGGCCTTGTTGCACTGGTCCTCGGCCTGTTCCAACAGGTAGCGAATGACCTTTTCCAGACTACCGGGTGCCTGGGATTGAGCCAGGTTTCGGTATTGGTGGAGGCCGTCCTTGGCCTCGCGGGCCCGGTGGAGTTTCAGACACAGATCGAGGTAGGCGACCATGATTTGTTCGTAGACGGGAGACCACGTACGGTGGCGACGACTGCTCAGCACCTCGTGGAGGAGGACCAGTGCCGCTTCGGATTGGTTGATTCCCTGGAGTTCCAGGGCTCTGCGAAGGGCCAGCTCCGGCTTGTAATGGAAGGCATTCGACGACATGTTGTTGTTGTAGTAGTAGTAGTAGTGTTCCAACTAGATGTTTCCGATTGTGCGGAGTAGTAGTAGTAGTAGTAGTAGTAGCGTGCTGGAATGCGGATTGGGTCGCTAGGATGTTGCAGTTTCGAACTCGTTTGTTTCGGTTGCGTTCGTTTATCCGTTTCAATCTAGAGGGTTGTTGTTGTCTTCGATTCTTTCGGATGGGAAGTCAACTTTTACTTGGAGTGATCAATGCGGAAACGATGCCGTTCGGTAAGACTTACGGTACGGTACTCGTAAGATTACCGGTATGTACGGTATGTGTTGTTTGGAGAACGCAAATTACAAATCACGAAGGTAAAACTCACATGCAGCACCGTGCGATGGAAGGACGACTATTCATACCACCACGCGGGAAACTCTTGGCTGGGTTTACAGTGAGAGTGGACCGTACCGTACCGGTAGGTAGATGATACCGTAAAGCTCATACTCGTACCGGAACGACTTACGAGTAATTGCTCATATCCGGTCCTCACTGGATGCTGGAGGCCTGGTAGCGTGTTTGGCAACGCCGCACGTTTTTCGATGAGGCTCAGAACCTATTGCAGCATTATTTTTTGTTTATGTGCCCTTCCTGTCCCCTAAAGTATCCAATTCCCCTAATCATAAAACCGAAACTCTATTGATTTTCAATTTTCAAATCTGGTCCCAACGAAGTCGAAAAAAATACGGAGTCGTGAAACAAAAACAAAAAAATAACAACAACAATCCGCATCTGGGAATATCTGTCCAGATATCAAAGCACGGTGCGGTGGTTGTTCGTGTCCGAACCATGGCCCTGTTCTCCCGATCGAGAGATGAGCACAATTCTGCAGCGACGTCGTGGCGGGGGTGGTAGTGGTAGTGGCCCCGTGGGGGAGGCCCGGGACGACCACGGCCCGGAGGAAGGACTTCCACGTGATCGCTCGAACACGAACCACCATTACAACCAGTTCGGCGACTGCGATGGCGGCGGCGGCGACGACGACGAATCTCCCGTCGAAGAGACCTCGAAGCGATGGCGATGGCGGCGTCGGTGCGAGGGATCCAGGACACCCAAGAAAAACGCCGCAATTGCCACGGTTCTTCTGTTGGGTCTGTGTCTGTTTCTGTGGCACCGGTTCCGTCGTGCATTCGCAACCGCGACCGCCCGATTGCCCGTCCCGGGTGTCGACATCGAGGTACCGGACGCCGAGCACTGGCCGCTGGTGCACATCGTGCAGTCGCGATTCATGCAACACCAGGGACCCCTCGAAACACTGGGAATGGCCCGCTTCAAGCTCTTCTCGACCTTTTGCCTCCCGAGCATGGTCCGACAGTCCTCCCAGAACTTTTTGTGGATCATCAAGACGGATCCCCAGTTCACAAAGACGCGCGTCTTTGACCTGCTGGTACGGGCGGTGCAATCGCAATCACGGTCACACGACAATGTTTACGTGGTGGCGTCCAATGCGAACTTTCTCTTTGGGTCGGGGGGACGAGAGGGATCGTGGAGGGACGGCAGGGTGAGTGTGGCTATTTACTAGCTGGCTGACTGGCTGGCTAGCTGGCTGGCTAGGTTGGAGGGAGGAAGACCGTGCGTAATCGGCGGTGGGTGTCTGTTGAGTTTGTTCTTGTTCTTGTTCTTGTTGGAACAACGGTGTCTCTCACTCTGGAACCTCCCCGTATTTCTTCCGTTGCTTATTTGCATTTGCACACTCTCTGGCAATCATGGACACTCGATCATTATCAGGAAGCCTTAGATTTGTTGCAATCCAAAATCTATACCGGCAACATTACCAAGTTGCACGTAGCCATGGCACTCCGCAACGAACGACCGGTGCTCGAAACGAGATTGGACGCCGACGACGGACTCCACGAGCAGTACATAGAGTACCTGCAGAGCGTGGCGTTGGAGCGATTCCGACCTTCCGGCGGCAACGGTATTCCGATTCCACGGTGGCTCTACTGGTGCTCGAGACGGCACCTCGAATGGCATTCCGATACGGACGCATCCCTGTCGCGGAAGCAAAAGAATACCATCGGGAGTCCGGAACTGGGATACATGAACGTCGTCCAGCACGACAAGCTCTGCGTGACCCCCGGCATCACGATTGGCTACAACGTCCGTGCGGCCGGCGGCGACGACAACGACAACGACGAGTCCGGGAACACCGCCGACGTCCCGCAATACGATCACGACAAGCTGTACAAGAACGTTCGGAATTCTCTGGCGTGCTACTCCGAGTCAGACGCCAGCGACACATCCATCGCGGAAGGAACCGACAAGATGGCGGGGTGGGGCCGGTGCCTGGAGCTGGTCGAAGTCTTCCTCTTTTGTGCGATTCGATCGCGGACGTTGACGTCGGCGGGCATGCAAAAAGTCCCTCTCGGGGCGGACAACGTCCCCCCGGGGGACAGCAGCAAGCGGCAGAGAGAGTTCGTTCTGACGCTCTGGGAGCTCTCGGAGACCAAGTTTGGCGTCACCCACGAGACGGTGAAGGACACGCAGAGTTTTTTGCACCACAACAAGAAACGAATCGCACACGAAAACTTGTTGGGGCAATGCTCGCTGGGGCATTCGTGCAAAGACACCGCGAAAGAAGAACTGCGACAAATCATACTATCATCGAGCTCGAAAACAACAAGGCCTCGGGACAAGGGGGAAGATGGAAAAAAGCCCAACAGGCGTCAAAAACAAAAACAATAATAATAATAGAGTGTGTATTGCCGTTAGAAAAAAGAAGCAGCATTCGTTGACCAGTTCTCGGAGTGCAGGTGATGACGTTTCGTTTCGTATCATCGTTTCGTTGTAGCAGTTTCGTGGTATTCCCACAAAACACCAGCGTACGAGTACACGTAGCTAGAGGAAGCAAAATCTCCAACGAGTGAATGTACGGTATGTATCTAACGATCATAGTGGTGGTGACTTCTCGAAACCGTTTTTACTTTCATGGCAAAAACAGTTGCTCCTGTCTGAATAATTATCAATCTCAATCAATGTCGGCAAATCGTGCGTCGCAACGCTCGAGCGATCGCTCCAATACTTTCGACACCCATGTCTTTTTTTAAATTCTTTATATTCTTTACTTTACAGCAAAACCAACCCAAGATCGGTGGGTTTCATGCTCGGGGATGACCAGTTGTAAACGTAGTATTGAAGATTTCCGTCTCCCTTTCCAAACTTCAATTCCTCCAAGAATTCCTGGTTTTCCATCAAATTCAGGGCATTGAATACGTCCACGCCCGTCGCGTTTGCCAAACTCAGGGCATCTCGCATCAGATCCGTTAAGCTCGTCGTTGTCGCGACATTGTAGAAGGAATAGGCAGCATAGAGTGTTTCGTCAAGGTTGAGGATCGTCGATGGCAGGTGATAAAAACTGACCATGTCCGTGACCTTCGATGGGTCGGTTTCGTCCACTACTACGTAGGTGCTAATCACGGATTCACGGGGAAGCAGCCAGTGGGCTACCTCTTCCCTGGTGAAATTGACGTGCAGCAAGAATTTTGACTCCAGGTAGTTGCTCAACAATTCGTGCACCCCGTCGACGTGCTCCTCCGTCATTTTGACGAGATTGTTCTTGGGCGTGTCCGCCACACGGTACAATTTTTTCATTCGCGCCATGGTCATCCGGGGATTTATGCGAGAGAACCCAATGTCGACGAGTTTCTTCGGATTGAGCGAGCGATGGAAGTATCGCGACGATGCCACGGGAACCGGCAGCACCACCCCGGCCGTGTACACCGCCTGGAAGACGCCCGTCAGATTGACGCGGCGCGTGATTTCCTTGATCAACACCGGAGCCAATCGCTTCGACCGGAGCTTTTTGTGAACGCACAAGAAATTGATCTCGACCACTTCCAGTTTCGTGGTGGATTGCACGCGCACGTTCGCCGGAACCGCCGATATAAAGGCGACGAGCTTTTTGCTCGAGGTCGCTCGAACTCCCAGCAACAGATCGTTGGTGTATCCCGGGGGTGTCAGTGCCCATTCGAGGAATTCTTTCGAGTAATCGAACCGGAACATAGAGTCGCCGTCCTCGACGTAGTTTTTCGCCAGCAGCGAATAGAGTTCCTCGCGTTGCTCGGGGTCCATAATGTCCAGGGTGCTCCATTCGAATCCGGTGGGCATGTTGTACGGTTCCGCACGAATCTCGTCTTTGGTTTTGTTCGGTACGATGGGGCCTTCGGGAAGGCTGGCTTCTTCCTTTTTGGCCATGGGCTGTTCGTTTGTTCATAACAATAACAAGTAGTGGCCGGTCACGATTTGAAACAGAAGCAGAAACCAAACAAAAAAGATGTGCCAACGAGTCGAGTCGAGTCGAGTCGCGAAACAACGACGGTTTAGGACGGATGCTGCTTGGATTGTTGTCCGTCTCAAAATAAGCAAGCAATACATTCAGAAGCGGTGGAACGAACGCACCTGTGTGTCCCAAAAAGAGTGACTTTTTTCTACCAAACTGTCCGTGGAGACCCCAGCGTCTCTCAACATCTGCAGAATGTCCTCGACGGACTTGCTCTTGTCGGCGGTTTCGTCATTGGAGCTCATTGTGACAGACGAATGTATTGTTGATGAATGATGTGTGGACGAATCAATCGACGTGGTTTGGAATGGAATGGACAACTTTTGTTTGTGGGAATGAATGACCGGCAAATCCGATCTCGCTTCAAAGATGGGAGTTTCGAGATGATTTCTTGCTACGAGTGAGATAGGGCAGTTGGTTTTCGCTATGATCGCTCTGTGGCGCCTCGAACTCTTGCATTATTTGAGTCCAGACGTACCGGTAAGATTACCGTATCTACGAGTCGTACGAGTATTACGAGCACGAGTACGCGTACACTGTTTTGAGTATCGAGATCGCGGTAGTTTTGAATTCTTTCAATCTGTCTTCCTGCTTCCACAAAATCGGCATGAGTGATGAAGTTGGTTGGGGTGGTGGGGCGAAATCGTGAGGCCAGCCTACGAGTAATAACTACAGTACTTCGTAGTACCGTACTCGTACGGTACGTGCGAACCCTTAATGTTACGTAAGATCAGACAGTATGGGCATACGGTTGTCGCTACTAGAGTACGAGTACGGTACCTATGAGTTACGATACTATATTATGTAACTACCCCTCCTCCGATTTGGTTGGCACGACTCATCCCCTCTCTAAAGAAAAACTCTCTTAAGAAAAATCCAAGGCACGCCGAGGATTTTTCTTAAGAGAGTTTTTCTTTAGAGAGGGGATGAGTGGTGCCAACCAATTCAACTCCGAGTAGTATTCAGGGGGGAGGGGGTGTTACAAGCTGCTTGTTTACGAGGCCCCCTGGGCCGAGGAAACAACAAGCAGCTTGTAACACCCCCTCCCCCCTGAATACTACGAGGAGGAGAGCAAGGAGGAGGGGTGGTTAGGTATGTAATACCATGGTCGTAAGGGAGAGCACAAAGGGAAGGAGGGGGGATCTTCTGCTTGCTATCGAGCGTCGGTTGCTTGTTGTTGCTGCTGTTGGGGGGGGGGGGGGGCTTCTTGCTACGTCACACAAACGAGATTCAGGGTTATTTCAGAATCACGCGCATATTTGGGTCGAACTCCACTGGTCCCCCTTTGTAATTTCACCCTATTTATTAAAATTAATGTCGAACTCATAATATTTTTATGCACATTTCATTTTCCTACCCCACTGGCATCTGTTTCCGAAGTAGTGGCATGTTACTGAATTTTATGCCTGAAACAAACAGTGCATGGTCGCAATTTTTCAATCTCAATCGTTTCCCCATTTTTATTGTTATTACCGGCTAGTGTACGACTTCAGTAGTAACAATGGTCCGCACTCCCAAATATCAGGTATATTGTGTACGTTGCTACCGGGACTCTCCTTTGATCACTATAGGTAGGGGAAAGAAAAAGGTTATCAAGAAGAAGAGGCCCCCCTTGTTTACAGCGCGACTAAGAAAGAAAACGGGAGTAATTGTTTCTCCCGGTCTTCTGTCCCATATTGCACATAATCCGGGTACATGTTATTCTTATTACAACCGGTGTTTGGGGGTAGATGATTTTGCATCTTCATTATTTATTAGAAAATCGAAGAAGAAGCTTGAGGATGTTAGTCAACAATTAGGTCTAACGAACACCTGTAACGGTCCGCAGAGTAGTGATGTCGCATTACCAGAGGTTCTTGACAATCAAGTTATGTATGACCCTTCTGTCGAACCGGTTGGGCGTGCCTTGATCGGTCAGGAATTAACCAACATAGAGGATGACAATGATTCTGTCTCCGATGACAATTTTTTCTTTCCTAACGATGACGATGAGGAAGAAGGTAGTGAGAGCATAGAGGCCCCCCACTCTTTGATTGTCAATGATGAAGAAGGCATCAACATTGATGTTGACGATTCCCATTGTGATTCAAACACGCTAGTAATTACGACACCCAATGTAGGAAGGAACATATCTGACGAATTGAAGGTCAAGATCAAGTTAATGAAAATCATGCGGAATCATAGCATACCATTAGTTGCCGAGAAGGAATTGTATGAATGGGCTATTGAATCGGAGCGGCTTAATTTATTTTCATGGACTAAAGGCAATCTCATAAAGACCAGGGCAAGTGTCATGAAGGAGATTTCTGCAACTGTGCCTGAAATAAAAGGCGATGGGTTTGAACCTCATCTTATTGACTGGTGTTCTAAGAAATCACAGAATGTCGATGTTTCCAGTCGCAAACAAATCTACGTCCGCTCATTCCAAAAAGCACTTCATTCCCTATTAACAAATGTGACTTTGGTGAATGAAGCTAATCTGTCATTCCCCCATGCTGAAGACCCCACCTTACCAGTCCGTTATCCAGAACTTCAAGGGAATATTGATATTGACGAACTCCATCACGGTGAATGGTGGATCAACACTTGGGAGAAGAGATGCAAATCTGGATCGAATGAAATTCTGGTTCCTATTATTCTCTACATGGATGGAATTGCAATTGACAATAGTGGTCAAACCACTCTTACCCCACTGAACATGACTCTTGGCATATTCAACACCCTAACTCGAAACTCCCGGCCGGATGCGTGGGAGGCTATATATTATCACCCAACATGTCCAGGTGATAAAGGTGCCAAATCAATTGACAATGTGAACAATCTTCACTCTGGCCTTCGTTTTGCTCTTTCATCTTTGAAAGATGCCTGCAACCAAACGGATGGTATTGAATGGTCTAATTTGCCGTGGAACAAGAAGAAATGGTCGGTTCGAATGAAATTTGCGGTTGCTTATTTCATTGGTGATACTCCCCAGCACGACCAACTTTGTGGACATTATCAAACGTCGAATTCAAAGATGATCTGTAGGCATTGCAATTGTCCCAGAGCACTTGGTATTAACGCTCGTGTGAATGTTTTGAAGGTTCCTGTTTCAGTTAAAAGTGGTAACATGCAAGTGTCTAAGCACCAAAATGGGGAAGAGTACCAATCCATTCGTCTCTGGAATATATCTGATTTTACTGCTCCAACGGTTGACGAAGGAGTGAATGTTGAACAGTATTTCAAAAACATTTCTCACCATGGCGTACATAACGGTAACGCTTTTTATGATCTTGATTTTGGGGAAAACCCACATAATATTCATCTAGCGTCGCCCGGAGAGAGACTCCATATGCACCAACTTGGTTGCGCAAAGCGTGCAGCAGAGACGTTCTGCGAGGGCTTTTTAGGCAATAACCAGCGGCTTCTTGGTGAGATGGAAAGGTTAGCCAGTTACTACGGTGGTGCTGTCCAGAGGCAATCCGATCGTGACTTCCCACGAACCAATTTTTCAGAATCAATACATACAGCGAAGAAGGAGGGTAACCAGTACATTGGAATGCTTTATATTCAGATGCTGTCACTTCTGTCTGCTGGAGGTCGTCAATTGTTGTTGTCTCGAAAGACTCCTTCCAATCTTGAGAACAAGAGCAGAAAGTGTGAAGAGGAAATTGACCGACGTATTTACGCCATTGAGTTGTTGTTGGGTATGGAAGAGTTCCTAAAGTATGCTGGAACGTTTGACGAGGTTTTCAAACAAGACAAGAAAGGTGTTTTGAATCTTGACAAAATGGTTGTTCTTTTCATCAACTGTATAAATAACAATCTTCAACAAAGTAAGGGAGAGGGTAACAATCTGGTGAAGAATCACATGTTTTTTCATTTATCACAGTACATGAGATTATTTGGTCCTCCAACTGGGTGGGACTCTGCCGCAAGTGAGAGCAATCATAAAACTGAAGTGAAGGCTCCTGCTAAGAGAACTCAACAAAACAAGTCCACACTTATCAAGCAAACTTGCAACCAAGTGATGGAGTATCAAACTATTGATCAACTTGACCGTGAATTTGATTTGTTCGAACATAGACCCATAACCGGACCAAATCATCCTAAGGTGGGTAGTTGGTCAGCTGGGTCTTTGTTTTGGATTGGTGTGATGAATGGTCTCCCTTACATGAAGTGGGATGAAAAAAAAAACTCAAGTTTACCCTGGTTTCCATCTGATGTTCTCAAATTTTGTTGCGACGTGGTCCTACCGGCTGTGGGCAGCAGCAAGGTTTTTGGAACCACGGAGCACAAGAGGTATGACAAATCTCGCGAGATGAAATTATTGTTTCGTGCCCACCCATCGTTTAAGTCTGATTCTGGACAATTGTCCAATGTATGGTACGATTGGGCTAATTTTCAACTCGATCTACTTGATGGACGTGGACTGAAAGTTTATCCATGTCAGATTCTGTGCCTGCTTTACCTCGAAGGTCCTTTCCCCGTGGGTAGCTCTGTTAGTGGTTTCGAATTAGTGCACGATGGTTATTATGCCGTTGCTCGTTGCTTTGTTTCTGCAGACCCCATACCGAGCAAGAGGGATAAAGGAAAAAAACACCATCATGCGTTGGTAAAGCTAGGTGAGCTTCGGAACAAATTGTATTTGTTTGACTGCAACGCCATTGAGTCCGAAGCTGCCGTTGTTAGAAACCATGGTAGTCCTGACCAATATTTTGTGCTGGGGAATCGTGAACAATGGTTGTTTAATTTCCGTGAGACAATGGCTGCATTGGAAAAGAAGAATTTACAATCAATAGTACGAGATGGTGAAAACAGCACAGGACTTGAATGAACAAGTTTATTATCAGATATTTGTACATAAATGGATTTTCCGTTTTTTTCATTTTTCCAGTATCGCAACGTCGTCGTTGCAGAGAATTGTTCATATTTAACAATGTTGTTTCAGGAAATCATTTTTTTCGTATGTTCGATGGTATACTACCACTGTGCAATTCTACCCACCTTTTTCATGTGTATTTTGCGTTTTTCTATTTTCTGCAACGGCGTTGCACCAAATGCCCTTTTCCCGTATTTTGGATGGTATACTAGTACGGTACAGTCATACCCACCTTTTTCTGTGTATTTTGCGTTTTTCTATTTTCTGCAATGGCGTTGCACCAAATGCCCTTTTCCCGTATTTTGGAAGGTATACTAGTATGGTACAATCATACCCCCCTTCTCAGGTGTATTTTGCGTTATTTTATTTTCTGTAACGGCGTTGCACCAAATGCCCTTTTCCCGTGTTTTGGATGGTATACTAGTATGATACAATCATACCCCCCTTCTCATGTGTATTTTGCGTTTTTCTATTTTCTGCAACGGCGTTGCACCAAATGCCCTTTTCCCGTATTTTGGATGGTATACTAGTATGGTACAGTCGTACCCCCCTTTTCCTGTGTAATTTGCGGTTATTTATTTTCTGCAACGGCGTTGCACCAAATGCCCTTTTCCCGTGTTTTGGATGGTATATTAGTACAGTACAATCATACCCACCTTTTCATGTGTAATTTGCGGTTATTTATTTTCTGCAACGGCGTTGCACCAAATGCCCTTTTCCCGTGTTTTGGATTGTATACTAGTATGGTACAATCATACCCCCGCCCTTATCATGTGTATTTTGCGTTTTTCTATTTTCTGCAATGGCGTTGCACCAAATGCCCTTTTCCAGTATTTTCGACGGTATAGTACTAGTACGGTCCAGTCATAAATTTTTTGTCATGAGTATCAAGTTATTATTATAATGGATTACTTCTTAGTATAGTTTTGCGCGATACATAGGCGCTCATAATATAACACCCTTTGTATTTGGGATTCGAACAGCTATGAAACACTAACGGATTAAAGAGCAGAGTATCCCCAGAACGCAACGGCACTTTGATACGGTACGTTGGGAAGACAAAATAATAAATCACTTCGTCAGCATGCACTCCCAACGGAGCTATGACTGTTAAACGAGTATAATTCATATCATCATCAACATGGCATCGAGAATGGTAATTTCGACCAATCGAAAAAGCTAACGCCTGTTTCCCAATAGCATTGAGCTGCGTACGAGTCAGAATCTGAGACAACACATCCATTTCATCCTCAACAAATGGTTCGATGTGTGTTAAACTATGATGCATATGCTTCACAATTCTCACTGTCGTCTGTTCCAGCTCCAGTTTCATGTTTGGTTTCACATGACTTTTGAATACGTACTCACCATTGTTGGAAGACAATCTTTCTGGTCTAACTCCAATGATAGCATAATCATCGTTGATACTGCCGCGCTTCTGACCTCTGGCAACTGTCGGTTTGGATCCAACAATTTCCGGAGCAAACTTTCTTAACAGTTGGATATTTTTCTTCGTAGCAAGGTGTCGCTTGGCAAATTTTCTGGAAACTTTTGCGAAAATGCGCAACGACGGATTATTCTCGTCAAACGCAACAATATGCTCGTCGTTTCTACTATCCAATCTATCGAATTTATCTATCAACAAAGCCTGTTCCGGTTGATACTTTTTCTTTCCTCCTATTTTGCCACCCCAGTTTGTCTCCATGTATTTTCCTTTGACCACAGTTGTTCTGTCTTTGTTTTTCAACGCTATTGTACTGACACAATCTTTGCAAGTACTACGCCTATTTGTCCTTTCGTTCTTCATTGGTTTTATGTCGGACAACTTTGTATAAGTTTTATGGCTCGTTGACACAGGTGCTGCAATCCTAAGAAAGTTCGATGACATTCTCTGCTTTCTTCTTTTCTCATGTTTCCTATCTCTTTTTTGCTTCAGAGCTCTGTCCGAGAACTGATTTGTCGTCATGGTTGGAGTAGGTGTAGCAAATCGAAGCCAATTATTTGTTGCGGTTAGTTGTTTCGCCCGTGGAGGAGGACTCGCTGCCGCTTGCCGCTTTCTACTTGCCGCTTTCCGCTTGCCGCTTTTCGCTTGACACTTTTCGCTTGCCACTGTTGCTCTTGCTGCCTTTTTGTCGCTGCCGCTGCCGCTGTGACTCTGGCTGCCGATTGCCGCTGTTGCTCTCGCTGCCGCTTGCCGCTGTTGCTCTCGCTGCCGCTTGCCGCTGCCGCTGTGACTCTGGCTACCGATTGCCGCTGTTGCTCTCGCAGCTGTCGCTGCCGATTGCCTGTGCTGCTCTCGCTGCTGCTTGCCGCTTGCCGCTGTGGCTGTCGCTGCCGATTGCCGCTGTTGCTCTCGCTGTGCTGCTTGGCGCTGCCGCTGTGGCTGTCGCTGCCGATTGCCGCTGTTGCTCTCGCTGCTGTTTGGCGCTGCCGCTGTGGCTGTCGCTGCCGATTGCCGCTGTTGCTCTCGCTGCTGCTTGGCGCTGCCGCTGTGGCTGTTGCTGCCGATTGCCGCTGCGCTGCCGCTGTGGCCGTCGCTGCCGATTGCCGCTGTTGCTCTCGCTGTGCTGCTTGGCGCTGCCGCTGTGGCTGTCGCTGCCGATTGCCGCTGTTGCTCTCGCTGCTGCTTGGCGCTGCCGCTGTGGCCGTCGCTGCCGATTGCCGCTGTTGCTCTCGCTGCTGCTTGCCGCTGCCGCTGTAGCTTTCGCTGCCGCTGTAGCTTTCGCTGCTGATTGCCGCTGTTGCTCTCGCGGCTGTCGCTGCCGCTGCTGCTCTCGCTGCTGCTTTCCGCTGTTGCTCTCGCAGCTGTACACGATTTTATTTGAATATTTGGTATGATAATTGATCAAAATGGGTGAGTATCTATTGATGTAGTACAGTAAATAATAACAACAGAATAATATAATCTACATGCTACCAACGTACACCGTTTGCTTCCTTTCGTTGTTGTTGTTGATTGGTGGTGTTGCTGTGTTGTTGCCGTTGTTGTTACCTTCGATTCTGTGTTGACTTCGATTCAGTGTTGCGTTCGATTCGTTGTATCCTTTGCAACTATAGGAAAGATTTGCCACACCAGGAAAGATTGGTTCTTCCGATCCGTTGTTTCCAATCCCTTGTTTCAAATCCGTTGCTCCGATACGGTCCTATGAAAATGAGAAGAAAAAGAGAAGGAAGAAAATACATTATCAGGAATGCCAGAGGAAGTAAAATCATTGTCTTTCTCCTCTCTCATTCTTACCGTTGCGATTGCCTATTTCTAATCTGTTGTTTCCAATCTGTTATTCCGTTCCGGTCCTATGAAATTAGGAAGAAAAACATAAGTGAGGAAATACATTATCAGTAATGCCGGTCGAGGAAGTATTATCATTGTTGTCTATCTCATTCGTACCGTTGCTTGTTCTGATTTGTTTTACCGTTGATGTCACCGATACGTTGTTGCCGCAGATACGTTGTTGCCTCCAATGATTCCATTTGCCGGTTTGTTATTCATTGTTGTTGTTCTTTCTGCTGCCGTTGATTTGCAGACTTGTAGTAATTCCTATGTCACGAAAAACAGGGACTTGTTCCTGTTGATATATAGGCAATTGATGCAGATTTTGTGCTTTTAAGATGTTTATGTAAGGCGGCCGTCCAAACAAGAATATCTTTCCAGCAACTAATCCCTAATCGAATGCTTTCTACTTCTTTTGCAGTACAAGGCTGTTATATCGGACTGAAATATCTGAGAACGGATCGTTGTGCTCGTGACATCGTCGCCCTAAGGCATGTGACGAAGAGGGTCGGATCCCACGTTCTCGGACGGAGTGTTGTTGGAAAGAAACAACACTCTACTCAGATAAGTTGGAAATTGATGTTTGTCGGAAAGTGAAAAGTGACCCAAGTTAGTGAGCAACAAACTTTCATTGTAAGGTAACTACTCCGTACAAAGTACTTATATCCAACTTCGAACGTAAGGACGACATCGGTTCGATAGATCAAGTATCAACATTCGAACGTAAGAATGACACCAGTTCGATACATTTTCTGCTAAGTAAACAACTTCGAACGTAAGAATGATATTGGTCCGTTAAGTATTATGTTCTTTTTTTTTTGGCAACGGCGTTGCAACAAATGGTCTTTTTTGTATTTAGCGTGATATGGATCATACAACAGTACAACAAACTTCTAACGTCAGAATGACATTGGTCCGTTAAGTATTTTTTTTGTTTTTTTTGCAACGGCGTTGCAACAAATGGTCTTTTGGTATTTAGCGTGATATGGTTCATACGATAGTCCTGTTCATACCAAAGTACCTTTCTACAGTATTACTTTCTTTGTTTTTAATTTTTTATTTTTTGCAACGGCGTTGCAAGAAATGGTCTTTTTGTACTTAGCGTGATATGGTTCATATGATAGTCCTGTTCATACCCAAGTACCTTTCTTCAGTATTACTTTGTTTGTTTTTTATTTTTTATTTTTTGCAACGGCGTTGCAAGAAATGGTCTTTTTGTACTTAGCGTGATATGGTTAATACGATAGTCCTGTTCATACCAAAGTACCTTTCTACAGTATTACTTTGTTTGTTTTGTACCTTTTTTTTGGCAACGGCGTTGCAACAAATGGTGTTTTTGTATTTAGCGTCATATATCATATGGTTCATACGATGGTACTGGTCATACCAAAGTACCTTTCTACCCCACAAAATGCACCAAATCATCGATCGGACCAATTTACTTTTTTGGCAACGGCGTTGCAACAAAAGCCCTTTTTAGTATTTAGCGTGAGATGTTTCATACGACTGTACGTTTCTACACAAATTGCACCAATTCAGCGATCGGATCATTTGTTTTTTGGCAACGGAATTACAACCAATGCCCTTTTCCCTATTTAGCGCTACTAGGTGTTCATACGACTGTACTTTTGTACACAAAATGGAACAATTCAGCGATGGGGCCATTGTCCAACTTGGAAAATGTTCCTTTTTTTCTTTTCTTCTTCTCACCTTTCATCCCACCCAAAAAAAACTTTTTTCCGTTTTTCGGGAAGGGCGGTTCCAATTACAAAAAATGGTTTTTTGATCTGAATGGTTACACACACAAATCCCCGCCCTTGCATTCGTGGTTGCAGGTTTTATTTGTCTAATTATTTGTGACGATATTGTTTCACTCTTTCTCAGGTTAGTGGAAGAACGTCTTTACGAGAAGAAGGACACGTTTACAGGCACCTTCCACCTTTTCGATTTTTTGAGAAATGGTTTTTGAGACATGATTACCACTGTCGCGTCGCTACGTTTTTGGTGATCTCTTGTGAAAGAAGTTTCAAGTTGTACTACTATCCTTCTTTCATTCAATGTTTGCTTGTAACTTGGGTAAACTAGATTCACACAACAGTGATTCTCATTGTTTTCAAACAATAAAAAGATTGTCTCAAATACTGATAACATTTTACATTGCCAATGACACCGACGACTAATAGTGCTCGCAAGCGCGGGGCCAACCCAAATTCAAATAAGAAAACGACAAGTTGTAAGAAGGGTAGATTGAAAGACCCACCAACCAATAGTCTTGACAAACATGATACCGATCAAAGAGATCATCGACAGGCAGTAATTAGTAACCTTAGAAAGGCTTTGAAGGATGAGTCATATGGAACAGAGGAGTTTGTGAGGAACCTCAGTCTGGAGGTTACAACATGTTTCACTGCATTGTTGACGAGGGTTTACCTTGTATCAAAAATTATTGAATCCGAACCTACACCAGATTTCAGGAAGTCAATGTCTACTACTAACTCTGCGGAAAAGAAGAAGGGGAAGGGAAAGAAGAAAAAACCCGATACAACCTTAAGTGAATTAGGCCCTATTCCCCATCAAATAAACGTCATGGTGGATTTATTTTTGTTTGAAATTGAGAACGGGGTGACTGGAGTGTTGAAATTTTTGAGCAGGAAGCAATTAACCGACCGATTCAATGACTACGACATGGCGAACAAGTGGAATAGGTTCGAGTCACTGTTGCGGAATGTTAACAACACATCAGGCGTGGATGCTATCTATGGGCGCAACGTCGTCAACTACGTTACAATGAAGAAGTAGATGATAATGTACCGTGAGATATTGGTTTGGTACATGAAGAATGTGAAGTATCCACCTGGTTCGGATATTTCGTCTGAGGATTTGTGTTTCCATACCAAAGGCGACAATTGTTCTCCCAGTCAGTTGAAAGCATACGTCAGATCAATGAGGAACTTCTTGGACTGCCTTATGGCAAAGACCTCTCTACGTGTTTCAATGACTCATAGCTGCAATCAGGTGGACTTAGACAAACATTTCAAGAAGCAGCGTATTGAATGCTTAAAATCCTTACCAACAGAAAACATCGAGTTTAAAGAACTTATTGTGTCAAACAAAAAGTTGATGAAGATAACGGAACGAGAAACTGCTTTTCAGGAGCTCATTCGTGAACATTGGTTATGCTTTCAAGGGAAGGCGAAAACCATTTGTACCATCATCCACATGTGTCACGTCGACATCAAAGTTTTGAGACACGAAGATTTTTATCAGTATTACTTACCCGAATTAATTAACAATTCATTTGTCTTGGGCACCACGGTACTTTCGGGGGAGAAGTGGGTTCCAGTAGGATTTCATCGACAAGGGGACACGAAAATTCCGGAAACGGGAAAAGTGTTATTACCACTCAATACTTAATTGGTTTTCCACTACGTCATCCATTACAAGCACACGGTCACAAAATATTACAACATACATTTCGATATCGATGAGGACCTTGTCACCCTGTCGCCATGCAAACATGGCACCGGAAAAATAGATCTGGCATATTTCAAGGTGCCGAAAGGAATCCTATATTTGGTGCATCAATGGCTGATAACAAAATTTGTCCAACACGGGAACAAGATTGGGGTAAACATGGTCGTTTCGTTGGAAACAGCATGTAATGTGTTCCTTTCTCAAGTACTATGTGCATCAATGATTCGAGTCGACAGCATTGGTTCGTCCTTTGATTGTTCAATTGACAATGTTTGTGAGAAAATGATACCAAAAGTCTTCAAAACCAATAACCAATCATTTGTCAGTTACGATCATGTGATGGAAACCATTGAAGATTTGGTATTGACCGAGAGGAATTTTCTAAAAGGAGCTATGGTCACCGAATCGACGGAGGGAAGTATTCCGTATTTTCAAAGGAATGATCGATTGTACATTTTCCCGACGGCATGTGTTCTGAGTAAGACAAAATTTGCCCATGTCAATTTTGACAATAAACCAGAAGAACTTGTAACAGGTATTTTGGAACTGTCCGGATTGGAAGAACAACATAAGAATCAAACTTGTGTTACAAGATTCCTTCAATACGATGTTAACTCACAACAAGAGGTGCACCAACGAGTTTTTATGGAACACATTCCGTACGTGTTCCGTGAGATATTCGTAATTGATCCGGAAGTTCTCCAACGTCATACTTGGGTGGAAGAATTCATTCAGTATAGCTACCTTCCAGAAATGGGTACCATATTTACCCCGTTGACAGAAAAACTAGCAATATATTTGTTGGAAAAGTCGGATGATCTATCATCGGCTAACCTTGTAGTTCAATTTTTGGACGATAAGGTTGTCAACAATTATGGAAAGGGAACGGGAGAATTGAATCTGGCGTTCGAACACCTCCAGGGTCGTGACTTTGTTTTTTACAAACCATCGGACTTTCTAACTTGGGATTGCTTCAAAACATCCAAGGTTCAAATAAATGAGTTCAACAAATCAAATAACACATACCGGGTAGGATGGGTTACATTCAATTTCAATACGACAAATGATTCCAAGCGTGGATTCATCCCACCCTGGGATGATAACGTTGACGGTGGCAATGTTGGCAAGACGAACAATATCAACGATGGGAGAAAGAACATCAGTGGATCAAAAGTTACCGGTAAGGGTTCAAAAAATAAGCCCAACGAATCTAAAGAATCGGGAATTGACACAAGTAAGGGTAATTCCAAGGATACTGGTTTGACTGACACAACGACTAAAACCTGTGAAAAAAAGGGTTCAAATGTAAGCGAAGAAATGATTATAGATGTTGCGAAAAGTCATCTTAACGCCATTGTAACACTGCCAGTTTATCCTATCAAGATCAAGGAGAAGGAAACCAAACGTGAATTCAAATGTTCTGTGCTGTTGAAAGATCAGGATCCAGAGATAATGTTTCCTATTTACGAAGTAAACGAACAAGTTCGTTACACTCCAGAAAAAAACGGACCAGTTGAAATTGGAGAAGTTTATAGGTACGTTTTCGGAGACTACGACCAATATGAACGAGTGGCGGGTTATATATGTACTTTCCACAAACGTAAGGCGGGGGAGCAACGACAATTTTGCCCATACTTTCAGATTTCCGGTCTGAAAGAAACCAATCCTCGACGCATTAAAAAAGTATCGGATTTAGTAAAATGTTTCAGCAAGGATGTTGGGATTCGTGACCCGACGGATGGAAGTGTGGAGGTATCCGATTCATCTTCTGACACAACCACAACCGGGTCAGAGTACAGCACCAGTTCCACCAAATCCTCCAAGATTGGATGAGTGAGGCATACTATGTTACACCAAATGCAAGCATCCGTTTGTAACTTATCCATTATCCTTCATAGTTCTTTATTCAAACAATATTATGCGAAATATTGATCATGAAATTGCAGCCTAATTCGCACAATCATAAACATACTAACTAATATTACTAGGACTAAAAAATTTTAAAACTAACTGAAGTATAAGTAGAAGATTTCTGGTCAATTCTGTTTCATGCAGCCAATGCCACACATTTTCACTCGAAAACTGAGTAGAAATCACTATTTGGGTACATGCAGCAATGCCAGAGGGGACAAAAATTGTTCTAAAGCTCATACTGACTAAAGTATCAGCCTGTTTCTTGTCCGGTTTGTTTCATAGTCTACCCCATTCATAGTATGAACACTATTCATCCTGAAATTGCAGTCAATGCCACACATTTGCACTCAAAACTGACTAGGACTCACTATTTTGGTACATGTATGCCCAGGGAAAAACATTATTCTAAAATTCATACTGACTAAAGTATCAGCCTGTTTCTTGTCCAGTTTGTTTCATAGTCTACCCCATCCATAGTATGAGCAATATTCATCCTGAAATTGCAGTCAATGCCACACATTTTCACTCTAAAACTGACCAGGACTCACTATTTTGGTACATGCATGTCCAGGGACAAACATTTTTCTAAAATTCATACAGACTAAAGTATCAGCCTGTTTCTTGTCCGGTTTGTTTCATAGTCTACCACATTCATAGTATGAACACTATTCATCCTGAAACTGCAGTCAATGCCACACATTTGCACTCTAAAACTGACTAGGACTCAATATTTTGGTACATGCATGTCCAGGGACAAACATTATTCTAAAATTCATAATGACTGAAGTATCAGCCTGTTTCTTGTCCGGTTTGTTTCATAGTCTACCGCATCCATAGTATGAACACTATTCATCCTGAAATTACAGTCAATGCCACACATTTGCACTCTAAAACTGACTAGGACTCACTATTTTGGTACATGCATGTCCAGGGTCAAACATTATTCTAAAATTCATACTGACTAAAGTATCAGCCTGTTTCTTGTCCAGTTTGTTTCATAGTATACACCATCCATAGTATGAGCAATATTCATCCTGAAATTGCAGTCAATGCCACACATTTGCACTCTAAAACTGACCAGGACTCACTATTTTGGTACATGCATGTCCAGGGACAAACATTATTCTAAAATTCATACAGACTAAAGTATCAGCCTGTTTCTTGTCCAGTTTGTTTCATAGTCTACCACATCCATAGTATGAACACTATTCATCCTGAAACTGCAGTCAATGCCACACATTTGCACTCTAAAACTGACTACGACTCACTATTTTGGTACATGCATGTCCAGGGACAAACATTATTCTAAAATTCATAATGACTGAAGTATCAGCCTGTTTCTTGTCCGGTTTGTTTCATAGTCTACCGCATCCATAGTATGAACACTATTCATCCTGAAATTGCAGTCAATGCCACACATTTGCACTCTAAAACTGACTAGGACTCACTATTTTGGTACATGCATGTCCAGGGTCAAACATTATTCTAAAATTCATACTGACTAAAGTATCAGCCTGTTTCTTGTCCAGTTTGTTTCATAGTATACACCATCCATAGTATGAGCAATATTCATCCTGAAATTGCAGTCAATGCCACACATTTGCACTCTAAAACTGACCAGGACTCACTATTTTGGTACATGCATGTCCAGGGACAAACATTATTCTAAAATTCATACAGACTAAAGTATCAGCCTGTTTCTTGTCCAGTTTGTTTCATAGTATACACCATCCATAGTATGAGCAATATTCATCCTGAAATTGCAGTCAATGCCACACATTTGCACTCTAAAACTGACCAGGACTCACTATTTTGGTACATGCATGTCCAGGGACAAACATTTTTCTAAAATTCATACAGACTAAAGTATCAGCCTGTTTCTTGTCCAGTTTGTTTCATAGTCTACCACATCCATAGTATGAACACTATTCATCCTGAAACTGCAGTCAATGCCACACATTTGCACTCTAAAACTGACTAGGACTCAATATTTTGGTACATGCATGTCCAGGGACAAACATTATTCTAAAATTCATAATGACTGAAGTATCAGCCTGTTTCTTGTCCGGTTTGTTTCATAGTCTACCGCATCCATAGTATGAACACTATTCATCCTGAAATTGCAGTCAATGCCACACATTTGCACTCTAAAACTGACTAGGACTCACTATTTTGGTACATGCATGTCCAGGGTCAAACATTATTCTAAAATTCATACTGACTAAAGTATCAGCCTGTTTCTTGTCCAGTTTGTTTCATAGTATACACCATCCATAGTATGAGCAATATTCATCCTGAAATTGCAGTCAATGCCACACATTTGCACTCTAAAACTGACCAGGACTCACTATTTTGGTACATGCATGTTCAGGGACAAACATTATTCTAAAATTCATACAGACTAAAGTATCAGCCTGTTTCTTGTCCAGTTTGTTTCATAGTCTACCACATCCATAGTATGAACACTATTCATCCTGAAACTGCAGTCAATGCCACACATTTGCACTCTAAAACTGACTACGACTCACTATTTTGGTACATGCATGTCCAGGGACAAACATTATTCTAAAATTCATAATGACTGAAGTATCAGCCTGTTTCTTGTCCGGTTTGTTTCATAGTCTACCGCATCCATAGTATGAACACTATTCATCCTGAAATTGCAGTCAATGCCACACATTTGCACTCTAAAACTGACTAGGACTCACTATTTTGGTACATGCATGTCCAGGGTCAAACATTATTCTAAAATTCATACTGACTAAAGTATCAGCCTGTTTCTTGTCCAGTTTGTTTCATAGTATACACCATCCATAGTATGAGCAATATTCATCCTGAAATTGCAGTCAATGCCACACATTTGCACTCTAAAACTGACTAGGACTCACTATTTTGGTACATGCATGTCCAGGGACAAACATTATTCTAAAATTCATACAGAATAAAGTATCAGCCTGTTTCTTGTCCAGTTTGTTTCATAGTCTACCACATCCATAGTATGAACACTATTCATCCTGAAACTGCAGTCAATGCCACACATTTGCACTCTAAAACTGACTAGGACTCACTATTTTGGTACATGCATGTCCAGGGACAAACATTATTCTAAAATTCATAATGACTGAAGTATCAGCCTGTTTCTTGTCCGGTTTGTTTCATAGTCTACCGCATCCATAGTATGAACACTATTCATCCTGAAATTGCAGTCAATGCCACACATTTGCACTCTAAAACTGACTAGGACTCACTATTTTGGTACATGCATGTCCAGGGACAAACATTTTTCTAAAATTCATACTGACCTAAGTATCAGCCTGTTTCTTGTCCGGTTTGTTTCATAATCTACCCCATCCATAGTATGAGCAATATTCATCCTGAAATTGCAGTACATGCCACACATTTGCACTCTACAACTGACTAGGACTCACTATTTTGGTACATGCATGTCCATGGTCAAACATTATTCTAAAATTCATACAGAATAAAGTATCAGCCTGTTTCTTGTCCGGTTTGTTTCATAGTCTACCGCATCCATAGTATGAACACTATTCATCCTGAAATTCTTGCAGTGAATGCCACACATATCCTTCAATTGAATCGAATGACACACTCTTGTACTCAAAAAGTGACTAGGAATCACAATTTTGGAGCATGCATGACCAGGGACAACCATTATTATACAATTCATACTGACTAAAGTAATAGCCGGAGAATTGTCATCAATATTGTTTCATTGTCTCCCCAATCATTAGTAGGAGCAATATTCATCCAAAAATTTCAGAAAAGAACACACTTTTGCACTCAAAAAAGAACTGAGAAACTCTATTTTGGTTACTTCTTCATAAGAAAATCACCAAAAATTACAATAATATGCCGAAACTACTACCCTTGGTACAGGTCACTATGGGGGAATCGAACCACTGGACACATTCACCTCTATATCAATAACCAATCATACGTGATCGGGGAAAATTACACTACCTAAAGCTGGTCAGTTTTTGAATCCTACAATTTGTGTGCACCGTCCCAATACAATAATAAAAAAATTATAAAAAAATAAAACGTAGAACACACATTTGACATATATCTACGGGGGAGTCGATCCAAAGGACACGTTCACCTCTACCGGTATATCAAGAACCATTCATGTCTAAACGAGGAAAGTTACACTACTTAATGCTAGTCTGTTTATGAATCAGACAATTTATGTGCATCGTACCAATACAATATTAAAAAAATAGTACCAAGGAACAAGTACGAAGAATACATCTTGTACACATCTCTATAGAGGTATCGATCCACCGGACACATTCATCTCTACGATACATCAAGAACCAATCACATGCAAACGAGGAAAGTTACACTACTTAAAGCTTGTCGGTTTTTGAATCAGACTATTTACGTGCATCGTCGTAGTGTTGGTGCCGGTACGTAACAATAGTAAGAATTATGCGTGTTCGGGAAAAAGAAGCCACAACCAAAAACTGAAAGTTACAACGCCTGGAAAAAACAACAAATACCAACTTTATGATTCGGCGTTGGAGTACGAACGTTAGGTGTACTGTGGTACAAATAGGTGCATGACTGCATCTACAAATGGAAAATAACAGGAAAATGAAAAACAAAAGACCTAAACCGACACACAAAACAACAGTTGTGCCAACCCGGGGTACTGTCTTGTCCAAGGATTACAACAAACAGATGCATGAGCTAAACAACGATGACATAAACAACGACGGAAACCCATTTCTATATCATTTCGAAACAGGATTTGATGCCTTGTGTGCCAAAAACGGACACTTGGTTAACACAATCCTTAGTGGATGCCAGAAGATAGAAGAAGTGCGACAAAGACTCAACAGCAAAAAAGGACATTTCGAGGAGGACGAAGCTTTGAACATTTGGGAACAATGCTTCAAGTACATAACCGAGGAAGTATTTCCCGACTACAAAGAAGGGAACACTGACGGGATGGACCATGTATGGGCAATGGGAGTCATTCTTGCATACATTACATGTGGTTATCCCGCATTGAAAACATCGGAAGACATTAAGTGCTACGACAACGTGGGTATTGGACCGGAAGTAAAATCAATAGAATGAGAGAGAATGATACAAGACGGTCGTACTTTCCCGGCAAAAAAATGGAGTAATCTGACGCCGGAGGCAAGAGAACACATAAAAGAATGTATACATTACCACCCTGGGAACCGTCCTTGTATGACGTACATTTGGTTCAACAACTGGCGCAAAATGATGAATGAGGCAATCATCGAAACTGACAGATTGGAATGGTATTGCAGATCAAAAGACGATAACGAGTGGTACTCAACACAAGAAATATTTCCGCCAATTAAAGAAGAGAACATAAATAACAAAGACACGAAAAACAAATGTACCAAACATAAGTGGGATTCGTTCATGCACAAAGCAAGAAAACAGTCAAAAAAGAAAAAACGGAAAGTAAAAGAAGTGACAAACAGGGGGGAAAAGAGCGAACAAGACGAAAACGAGTGGAAAATTAAGAAATGGCTAAGTCTTTACGAAAAACGATGGAATTCGCCGGAAGATTTAGAGGAATATAACAACTATCCCGTTCCTTGTGGAGCATGGGGACGCGTGAAACACTAACTCTGCAACTCTGTAAGGATTCCATTCCAACAAAAAAAACAGGACAATATCAAAGGTATCACCGGTACAAATTAAGTGCAAAAATTAGAACGGAAATTAGGTAAAATATCACCTTAAAAAGTTGATACATTAAAAAAAAAATACTCATCAGAAAGCAACAAAACAACAACAACAAAATTCCCTCCGTTGAACCTACAAATTGTGATCCAATCCATAATTGATTCAGGGGGGAGTGTCAACCACCCAAAAAATAGAATTTACTGCAACGCCGTTGCAGAAAATTGAAAAACAATAAGTAAATAAATAAATACGGAATGATACGGTACCGTAGGGTAAGTACGGTAGGGTAGGGAAGATCAAAATGTTCGGGTCCGCGCCAAAATTTTGAGGACTCCACATTCCAGAATATCACGGCACGCTCGAAAATAAGATAGGCAGGCGACAGTACAAGAACAACACTCACAGATAGTACAATTAGTTGAAATACAACAATTCCTTGGAGACAGTAAATCAAGAGATTACAGTGTGTACAGTAGGAATGAAAAAAACATGCCAAACGATTCCTACAAACAACATTATTATCATAAAAATAGCGCGCCAAATCAATCAAAGGTAAAAACGGTAAGTTGAGGTGCACGAGTTAACAAAAAAATAATGGTAGAACTGAGTACTATTTGCAGTCCGGTGACAGGTAGAACCATTGTTACCAATAACACAAACAGCCCAAACAGCAGTGTATCGGGAAGTGACCAAACAAACACAAACGCTAGCCAAACATATACAACCACCAACAGTAGCAACAGAAATATTCTACAGACAACAAAAGAATCCGATAACGATAACTTGGAAAACAACATTGTCAAACACGTCAAAGAAAAAGCATTCAGGAAATTTAAATTCCCGCCAGAGATTACATTCGTGAAGGCGACGATATTCAAAATTGTAAAACAAGCGAATAACAATGAAATACCAAATACGATCGATATAAAAGACCAAAAGTGGAGTGGAATTTATTGCCGTGCAGTGACTGCGTGTAGGCACAATGCTCAAACTCTTGCCAGGAAAAACTACAAAGGTACGCAACCAACAAGAAAATGTTTGCCAGCATGCAATCGTTCATAAGCCATTCTAACATTTTGGTCGTATGAACACTGACACGTAGACGATAAAAGAAACAACCTGATACCAGATAGTTTCCCAGGAACGGTTCTAATCACGGACACACAAGACGTTAACTCAGAAAATAGGTACCAATTGCACGAAGACTATCGGCGGAAAAATTCACCAGAATTCAAATACTTCATGAAAAGAATTCTGGGAGCTGTGTCACCAAAACAGACAGACTTCAAAAGAAAATCAGTCAGAATGACAATCAGTAACATTTTCACCCCAAGCGATGAAGCTTTTGCATTGCTTTTCCTTTACAACGACTACGACTCGTGGATAAACACAACAAAGGGCACGAGGTTGAGAAAAAAATTCACTGACGGTAAGTCTGGAAATAAGGAGGGTTGGAGTAACGAGGGACAAGATCTTTACGAATACCTAGTAAGTGAATTAGAAGAACGAAGGGAGGAACAACAGTCAAAAGAATTAGAGACGGAAGTACTTAAAATGTACCAAAAGCAAAATGGCAATCGTAAACAACAAGATAAGGAGGAGAACAAAGAGGGAAAAACACGGAAGCGAAAACGTACCTTGGTTGAGATTCTAGGCGAAGATGATGAGGACTACAAATTTTTCATGGAATACAATAAAAACAAACAAGAGTAATGGATGATATCAACAGCAATAGTAGAACGGCTAGTTCATTATTATTTTATGGTTTGCACAATATTGTTCCGGGTCTTCTGTTCGAATATAATACAATAAATGAGGTAATTTCAAAGGCTGATAAAATACTTTCGTATTTGTTACAAAATATGTTTGTTGTATTTCCGTATTTGATAAGCGTAGCGTGAATATTGTAAAATGTTGGAGAGTATTGCAAATGCAGATAAAATACTTTCTTATGAGTACAAAAATATGGTTGTTGGATTTTGATATTCAATAAATGTAGTGTGAGTATTGTGAAAGCAACGTAACAGAATACATTGCTGGTTATCAAGAAGCTTGTATATTTGTTAAGAAATTTGTATCAACGCTACAACAATATCAGTGTACATAGAGGATATTATTACAAAATATGAGGAGTTTCGTGTGGAAAAAACAAAAATTGAATGGCGAATAAATATTATCGGGGTAAGCATGAAACAAAATTGTAGAATAGAAAGATTCTTAAGCAAGCATGAAAAGGGGCTGGAAAAAACGGTGGCGAAAATAGACCTACTTGAAATTGTTGCGTGCAAAAATAGGTAGAGAATTATTTATTGTGCGCGCAACAAAATGTTTCGGAATATTTTAAAACATCGCACGAATATTACGAAAGCATGAGCATCGTTTATGTGACGTACTAGCGTTGTTGCTGCAATTTCGCGGGGGGACAAGGATAAACCTGCTCTCCCCGCAGTCCACCATGTTGTATGTGTGAAAAAATACTTTAGTACCACTTTTGGTACTAAAGTAAAAATTTTCCGACTCCGTGTTGAGCAACTCAAAAAGTATTTTTAGAAGATTTTCACACACAACTTCGTGTGTTGAGCAAGTAAGTATTTGTTCAACACACGAAGTTGTGTGTGAAAATCTTCTAAAAATACTTTAGTACCACTACAAAGAGGGTACTAACTCACGGGATTAAGCAGCAGCACTACAAGATTGATAGATTCCTTGACACGACTTGTGTAGAATCTAGTAGAATCCCTACTACCGGTACATCCTCAATTTAAAGCCTTTTTGGCAGTTTTTCCCTGTAGGATCTAGTAGAATCCCTACTACATCCTGGATTTTAAAAACCTTTTTGGCAGTTTTTCCCGTAGTAAAGTAGGATCTGGTAGAATCCCTACTACATCCATATATTTTCAGCTGTTCTTACCAGTCAAAAGTATTTTTATGAGTTTTACCTTAAGTAACTTTTCCAGGTGTTGAGCAATATATATGGCAAAGAGGGAACTAACGCGGGATTAGCAATAGCAACAGGGATTTCGCTCATTTGATTCCTTCACATTGTGTAGAATCAAGTAGAATCCCTACTACAACCTTGATTTATTGCTGTTTTTCCGGTTGTAATTCATTATTTCAAAATCAACCACTTTGTGAAAGCAATTTGCCAAAGCGAACCCCCCCCCCCCCCCACCCCCCACCCCCGATGGGAATAGACCCTTTTTGCTGCTTCCTATCCTATAACAATAACAAGCCACCCATTCTATCACAGCACTGTAAGTCATTGCCGGTCCTTTGTTTGCGTCGTTGTCGTCATTGTTGTTGTCTTTTTATTCATTCCTATCACTCACGATGCTGCTTCTTCTTTTTGCTTGTTTGACCATGGGAATAGCAACAACAAGCACTGTAAGTGACTGTCAGTTTTTGTTTGTGTGTGTGTGTGTGTGTGTGGGGGGGGGGGGGGGGGGGGGGGGGGGGGGGGGGATGTCCAGAGATGTCCAGGCTGTTTCGTTTGATTTGGAGCTGTTGCCGCATCATCGTCGTGTTGTTATTTGTTTATTCCTATCTCACGACACTCGTCTTCTTCTTTTTGCTTTTGACCATGGGAATAGCCCTTTCCAGCAACCATGAATGAACTATTCCACATCGAAAGAGAAGAAGGCTCCAGCTCCCCAGAATCAATCTTCTGCTCTAGCTCAAGATCTTTGTTCTCGGTTATTTACAAACACAATGGACTCGGACTCGGTCATCTACCGATGCAACAACAACAAGAACCCAACGTCAGTCTGCAGCAGCCAGGAATTCTTCATTGAGCAACCCCTACGGTACAATAACAAGAAGAAACCCCCTCCCCCTCCTTCTGGATCTCCAACTACCACCACTAGCAAGAGGAAGAAGCGTGCCCATCGGACCCTCCCTCCTTCTTCTCGTTGCTCCTTCAATTCCGGTGCCACCAGCTGATTATTTGGCGCCTGTTGTATCCACAGCATCCAAACTACAAGCACTGCGCTGCTTCGATCTAGGGGACTGGTGTATCTATGGCATTTGAATTACAAGCACTGCCTTGGATCATTGCAATTGACACGAGTAGCAATGATACAAGGATTCTTGATTCCAGCGGCGATACGAGCTGCGATACAAGGTCCTCCCCCTTGTTGTACCCGGTCCGCCCAACATACTCGATATTCATCATGACTTTTTCTTGCTCTATAGCAAAAAATAGGTCTACAGATTAATTCTAGCTCTTTTCTTGGCATATACTCTGGTCCCTAGTCTGTTGTGTATTAGTCTGTTCTGGGAGTATCAAAAAATGTGTTCACTATAGTGCTCAGAATACGACTTGTCGAGTAGCTACAGAGGCACCGAGTAACACTACGACTAGAAAATCACGTACCACTTCTACTCACATTCTTAATTATGTACCACTCATACGGAGTATTTTGGAATTGCCGAAGTATCAATCCATTATCAGAGCAGAAAACACTGGGTGGTTGGTCAGCTGGGTCTTCGTTTTGGATTGGTGTGATGAATGGTCTCCCTTACATGAAGTGGGATGAAAAAAAAAAACGCCAGTTTACCCTGGTTTCCATCGGATTTTCTCAAATTTTGTTGCGACGTGGTCCTACCGGCTGTGGGCACCAGCAAGGTTTTTGGAACCACGGAGCACAAGAGGTATGACAAATCTCGCGAGATGAAATTATTGTTTCGTGCCCACCCATCATTTAAGTCTGATTCTGGACAATTGTCCAATGTATGGTATGACTGGGCTAATTTTCAACTCGACCTCCTTGATGGACGTGGCCTGCAAGTTTATCCATGTCAGATTCTGTGCCTGCTTTACCTTGAAGGTCCTTTCCCTGTGGGTAGCTCCGTTAGTGGTTTCGAATTAGTGCACGATGGTTATTATGCCGTTGCTTGTTGCTTTGTTTCTGCAGACCCCATACCGAGCAAGAGGGATAAAGGAAAAAAACACCATCATGCGTTGGTAAAGCAAGGTGAGCTGCGGAACAAATTGTATTTGTTCGACTGCAACGCCATTGAGTCTGAAGCTGCCGTTGTTAGAAACCATGGTAGTCCTGACCAATATTTTGTGCTGGGAAATCGTGAACAATGGTTGTTTAATTTCCGTGAGACAATGGCTTCACTGGAAAAGAAGGATTTACAATCAATAGTACGAGATGGTGAAAACAGCACATGACTTGAATGAACAAGTTTATTATCAGATATTTCTACTTAAATGGATTTTCCGTATTTTTCATTTTTCCAGTATTCCGCAACACCGTTGCAGAAAATTGTTCATATTCAACAATGTCGTTTCAGGAAATTCCTTTTTTTGTATGTTCGATGGTCAGGCACAGTTGCGGAAATCTCCTTCATGACACTTGCCCTGGTCTTTATGAGATTGCCTTTAGTCCATGAAAATAAATTAAGCCGCTCCGATTCAATAGCCCATTCATACAATTCCTTCTCTGCAACTAATGGTATGCTATGATTCCGCATGATTTTCATTAACTTGATCTTGACCTTCAATTTGTCAGATATGTTCCTTCCTACATTGGGTGTCGTAATTACTAGCGTGTTTGAATCACAATGGGAATCGTCAACATCAATGTTGTTGCCTTCTTCATCATTGACAATCGAAGAGTGGGGGGCCTCTATGCTCTCACTTCCTTCTTCCTCATCGTCGGCATTAGGAAAGAAAAAATTGTCATCGGAGACAGAATCATTGTCATCCTCTATGTTGGTTAATTCCCAACCAATCAAGGCACGCCCAATCGGTTCGACAGAAGGGTCATACATAACTTGATTGTTGAGCACCTCTGGTAATGCGCCGTCACTACTCTGTGGACCGTTACAGGTGTTCGTTAGACCTAATTGTTGAGTAGCATCCTCAAGCTTCTTCCTTGATTTTCTAATGAATAACGAAGATGCAAAATCATCTACCCCCAAACACCGGTAGTAATAAGAATAACATGTACCCGGATTACGTGAAATATGGTCAAGAAGACTGGGAGAAACAACTACTCCCGTTTTCTTTCTTTGTCGCGCTGTAAACAAGAGGGGTCTCTTCTTCTTGGTAACCTTCTGCTTTCCGTAACCAGTAGTGATCAGAGGAGAGTCCCGGTAGCAACATACACAATATACCTGATATTTGGGAGTGCGGACCATCGTTACTACTGAAGTTGTACGATAGCCAGTAATAACAATAAAAATGGGGAAACAATTGAGATTGAAAAATTGCGACCATGAACTGTTTGTTTCAGGCATAAAATTCAGTAACATGCCACTACTTCGGAAACAGATGCCAGTGGGGTAGGAAAATGAAATGTGCATAAAAATATTATGAGTTCGACATTAATTTTAATAAATAGGGTGAAATTACAAAGGGGGACCAGTGGAGTTCGACCCAAATATGCGTGTGATTCCGAAATAACCCTGAATCTCGTTTGTGTGACGGGTTAAGCAGTACTAGAGGGGTTTCCAGGAAACTCAAGCTTGTATTTGTTTTTGCAGGCTGGGGAGTCTGGTCCCGGATTAGATTGCTTTGCCCACACACACCGGCGCACAGCTTTGGCTGTTAAGCCTTTTCTGCCATTGGGCCACAAGCCACAGGGTGGGATCAACTTGGACAGGAACCTGGGAAGGGACTTGGAGGAGAGCAAAGGAGGGGAGATTCATCCACGGGGCGAACCCATGCTGCTACAGGGCAGCGGAGGGTGTCTCCACTTCAAGCATGAGCAACCACTTCCCCCTTTTCACCATTATTTTGAGTTGTGAAGGTGAGGGTGACCAAGGTAGAAGCTTGAAGCTCATAGACAGGGCCAGAGTGCTGCAGGAGTTGAGAGCCTAAATAGAAGGATACATATTTGAGCAAGAAAGCTTGGTCATCCCTGGTAGTGCCTGTGTACTCCCCTGGCCGGAGACAGAAGAAGAACGCTATGCAAATCATGTTGGCAATTGCTTGTCAGCTGGGGTAGGGGAGTTATAGCATGCAAACCAGAGGGCATGCGTGACCAATATGATGGGGACTGACTTGACTCTAGAAGGCACTGGATCCAGCTATGCATAGCCCTTAAACTGGGCTGTTAGCCTGAAGTCCAGACACCCTGTGGAGGTGATTTGGGGGTCTCTGGACCCCATGCAGGACAGCATCTATCCCGCTGACTGGATGGTGTCCAATACCGTGCAAGATCTGAGGGGCTTGTTGCTACAGGACAGTCTGCCATCATGGGGTCTTTTTGCAAAGACCTGGAGGATGGGGATTGGATCAGGGTGGGGGCAATAGAATGGAGGATTTCCTAGAGGTGTTCCACTTGGAGGGGAGGAAGACTGATGGTTTGTTGATGAAATCAATGAGCCAGCCAAGGATGACTTTCTTGGTGGTCCAGGTAGCATCCCCCTTAAGCATTTTCTCGAGGGCAGCTGGTCCTTGTTGAAAGCCCATGCCGTTGGCATCTAGGGGCCAGAAGACTTTATCCAGGGATTGGAATACTAGTACTCTCTTAATGGCTCTTCTAGTCCATTGGTTGCCTTGCGTGAGCCCACAGAAACCATTCACATATACATCCCAGTAGCAGATTGGTTTTTGCTGGGTGGGGTGCTGTCTGTGGGGTGAGGGTGTCATTGTAGGGACAAAGGCATCCTCCGTGGGGAGCAGAGCTTCCTCCGGAGGGACGGTGGCTTTAGGTGTGTCTGGCGCCTCAGCTATGTTGGCATGAGGCAATTTGCTGTCAACTAGAGGCGGCACCAGTGAGTGCGCCTCTGAAGGCAGGTCAAGTTGGTGGGGTTGGCGCCTTGCTTGTGCTAGCCCAGTGGCTAGTAGAGTAGCATTGGCTAGGTCAGTGATTTTTTCTGTACAAGCACAGAAATTGGATGAACTTGACTTCCACCCCATAGGATTGGTGAGGGGAATCCCAATGGGGAGGATCACTCTTTCTGGAGGGGAGGAGCATCCCCAGTTTCATTGTGTCCTCAGGCTTCACCTGGACTCGGTAGAATTCATCTGAGAGATCTATCTTGGAAATGTACACTGGGCCAAACCTGCTGTTGGCCCAGTGCAGCCAGGTTAGGAGCCTTTGAAGGGTCTGGCCAAACTGCATGGAATCCTCTGGTGCTAGGGGGGGGGGGGGATGTTGTCATTAGTAACGCCAAAGTACGTTCGACGTAGGTGTAATCTGAGATCATTCGTGGCCGGCGCCCTCGCTGGGGCACCAGACCCAGGGGGCTGAGACGGAGTCCATGGAGGTCTTAGATGAGGCTGACGAAGAGGACATTCCATTGCTGTTTGTCCATCATGCTCGCATATTCCTCCTGGAGGAATTCAATCCAGCCCCCTGCTTGCTGGTGTTCCTTCCTTCCCAAATTGGTCTAGTAGGGGACCGGCAGGATGTGGGAGCTCCCTCACATCAGGTTGGATGTCTCCTCTATTATTACTATCAATTAGGAGCAAAAAGAGTGAGCTGTATGCTTGAAATTTGCTGGAGGAATCCTTCACACGCTTGTTAGTGCTAGCCTGTATTTTTTGCAAATTATTACTACAGAGGCTGGTGATTTTGTGATACAGTGAGATCTTAGTGATACAGTGATATGGCGCACACACTTTGGATACTCAAGGATGTTCCCCGGTCTGTCCTTTGTCAGTGTCATGTGGCACTACCATTCCTTTTATCCGGATCGCTACATCAATTACCATAGTGTAATTAGTAATTAACATTATCTTGGGTAGTATCTTTTACACTAAGATCTTGCCTAAGCCTCAGTGTTGATTTTGCGAGTTGGGATCGTGAAATAATTGAACAAACTGATTTGAAATCTTGTGTTTTTGTCGTCCACTTTGTAGTAATGTTTTGTTTTGTAATGACAACTTCGCCATCATTTTTGTGGGCGTTTAAATTTGACAATATTACATTTTCCAACAGTTTTATTAGTACTAGCTCAGCATTGAGAGGACGACATGGGCTGATATTACTTGACTTCTTTCAAAAATGAGAATATTGTTGTTTTGTTAGCTTGTCATCATGGTGTCAATCTGTGACAATCGAACTGATCAGTCAATGGATAAGGAGGAGGAGGAGGTTGCAATCGTTATCTTCAAGAAACGCAATCTGAGGGCTTCATACGAAGAATGAGATATGAGACTTAGGGGCTGGTTCAAATAAGAACAGAATGAATACATTTGGTCTTCAGTATATTTAGATATTATAAATATGGAACTATGTATCCATAGACTTCGGTCACAGCTAGGCACTCGATTGAAAACCGAATTCGACATGGAATATGGAACTGCATGCGCTCTAAACGGTATTCTGGATTTTTATTTTACACTTTTCGCATTACTATCTTTCGTTGTTGTATTGAATACCAGCACGATATGGGACAAATGTTAAGTTGCGACTGATGAGTTGATGCCAAGTATCCTCCACTCGAAAGCAACATGCATGGAGCAAAAAGAACCATGCCATTGAATTTAAACTTTGACGACAAATCATTCTCAAGAGACTTCCGCACCAGAGGAATCGAAATTCTTCGAAACAAGAGAGGTGAAAGCGAACCCTGTATCTGTCAAGTCGAAGTTTAGATTCAGAATTGTCTCCAGAAAGTTGACTTCATACGTGCCACCGGTCCATAGCATGTACCGTGCGCATAACTTGAGGGATGACTTTCGGGGGTCACTGGTGTCAAAAACATCGTTGTTGTTGGAGAGTTCTTTGATATCGAGAGTGAATTCGAAAGTGCCTTTGCTGTTTGAAACATTTGTATTCTTCACGGTGACACCGTCTAACACTTCGATGCCTTTCGATCCATCTTCTGGATTTTGGCAAGCGGCCGTAAACACTTTGACCCGTACGTTGTCTTCGGTAATATCTTCGTGAAGGTCGTAAGTCAGCGTGAATGTGTTGCTATCCGAGACAAAATTGACTTTTGGGTTTTCGAGTTTCCATCTGTCGAGGAGACCGGCATGTGCATTGGCGAATATAGCCATGAGCACAATAACTATGAAAGTCTTCGTCATTGTGTGAATACGATGGATGGGGTCGAAGGCGAATAGATTGCTAAATACGTACCGGTATTTTCTGAAAATTGAAAATGTGGCATCACGGGAGTTGGAACTCGTAAGATTATGAGTGCTTCTATTGCACGGTAAGATTCATGTAGTTGCTAAGATTACTCCTACCGGTACTACCGTACGGTAATGTATTATGATTTCACTGGTTTTTAAAAAAAATCTGATATCATTACGTTCTCTAAATAATTGTAATTTCCTTAAGTACTCGAAAAAGGCACGTTTCAACAATTATTGTATTTTTTAGGAAGGATTATGCTTCACGGAACGATGCATTATTACGGGTATTACTTTCCCTTTGTAACGCATCCAGTACTACGGTAGTAAAAGCACGTGAGAGTATCTTACCGTAATTCATCTCAGTTGCCGCTATTGCTACTACTCCTACTATTGTTCTTGCTAGTATTGCTAGTATTGATATCGAATGCAACATACTACGGTACAAGTACGGTACATTAATCGGTTTGGTATCCAACAAGGTAAGTTATGAACGATAGCTCTGCTACTCTAACGAATTATCTTATCGCTCGTGGTTCTTCGATTCCAAGCAATTCATCATTATGTTGTTCCTTACTAGTACTACTAGTACTACCTACTAGAGCTCTTGCTTGTTGTTCAAACTTGTTACACCACCTTCTTACTATTACTACACTGAGGTCTTGCTTTTGTTACTAGTAATAGTATTAAATGAATTTTCTAATTACTACTACTACCAGTACTAGTCTACTACTGTGATGTATCTTTCCTTAAGTTCTTGTGACTACTGCTACTGCTGGTGAACCCCAAGAACTTCAGCCAGGCATACTATCCTATTTGAACCAAACTACTAGTAGTGTCAATCAAAGAACTCTTCTTAGTATTGATCTTGTTCCATTCGCATGTGGAATGTTATCTGTTCAAGAGCTATTCATGACAAAAATTAGGGCACATCTGGCAAAGTATGGCATCAGAGATAAGGGCAAGATCTTTAAAGATTGCATCTGCCTTATTTCAAATGGTGTGTCCCTCACTTAGAGTGAAAGGCTCCATCTGCAAGGTGCAAAGTTCAACCCTATTGGAAACAATGAATACATCCCAATAATTTCAAGGTTCTAGTTTTGTGGGCTTATAGTGCGAGGAGAGTATGGGTAATTATACCAGGAAGGTTGGTATAGATTACTATCCCATTAGAAACATAGTGTATCCCCCTATGATAAAAAAAATCCAGTTTGCACAAGCCAAGCATCAAGACAGATGAATACCCCATACATGAGTAAGAGAGTAAGATTCAACCTAGCAAACTAGAATCAGGCAAAATGAAGAGATTGACTCAGTAAACACCACATCAGAGTTTACAAGAGAAATAACACGGGTATAGAGTATAACATGTTTCCAAAGGAATATGGTTGATGAACCTTATGATCATGCTTGTAAATAACTCTACTTTAACTTTGAAATAGAAACAAGCAAAAGAAACTAGCTGGGATTTTAATAATTATACGAAAACCAATTTTGCTACTTTTTTAATAGGTTTTCCCTGGCCCCCAATTGGTGCAAAATAACTCATACAGAATTGACTCCAAATTTGAAGATAATTTGGAATGAAACAACTGCATGTACCATGTTTCTCTAATGGATACATCATCAAACACATTTGCATTGACATATATATAATGGTATATTAGAATACTGAACCACAAATATAAGTCCTGTGCATAAAAGATGCCATACAAGCTCTTAAATTATCAAGTACTACACCAGAACCACAAATTCTATCTGTAGTGATGTTGTACGGTAAGGAAATATTGAATAGCAAATATGATGGCATTGAGACTGATAAGTCAGGTTGTGCCTTCAGAACAACTCTTTTCTCATGTCTAAGATTGAGATTAAAAGCTCTTTTCAAAGTAAGATTGAGATTGACAACTTGACTGGTTTTAGATCTATTAAAAGAATTGCATCATTGGAGGTAGATCCAGTTTTTGAAAGGAAACCTCCATTACTTTACCTACTTTCCTGGCATTTGCTAGCAATTAAAAATACACAGTTCATGAGACATCATTTCTAGATAATTGGTTTATGCACAGCATTCATGGTTGATGTTGTCATTCTCACCTGAACCACATATTGTATGACTTGCTATCTTCCCATAACAGTTTATTTCAGCTTGTCATCATGTAAAATATCAAGGCCCTGATTTTATCACAATGTGGATATTGGTATTCACTGTCTCTTTTTTAGACATGTGTAAATAGAAACTATTACAATGGGCTTGCTATTTATCAAAAGGAAAGGGTTTATAAAAGCAGAAAGGGCATGCTTAACAGAAACTGATCTTCCGAAATAAAGCAACAATGATTCTGGTACAAGATGATGTACTAGTAAACAAGACCTCAAGATAATGATATCATAATATATCATGCCCCTAGATGTAATCTGATGCTAAAATAGAAAGTGAGACAATAAAAGATCTTACTGATCTCAATTGAGCAATGCTAATCACAAGTCGTCAAGAAGGAAAGAAGTGTTTCATCTTGAGGCGGAACCAATCATATCAATGGTACAGCATATGCTATGATACAGGTATGTATTGTACGTATAAATGTAATGTGTGGAAGTGAGAAAGTGTCCTGGGGACAACAAAAAATCTTGAATCCCCCAAAGGCTCAAACACAGGTTATATCATGTATTGCTAATTATGTATGCAGGTTGCCATCCCTTGTACAAGTTGGGTAATGGAAATTATGGACAAGATAGCTTGGGAATAGGAGTAAAGCAATATTATGGTCTCCTACTTTCATAACTTGTAGACAGCAAGTCTAATCTTAATTCTAACTCAGTGAACAACTCAACTAGTTTTATTGGGTTTGAGTTACCTATGCAAGAGAAGGTTCATTGGGCCAGATCCAATGCATCCAACCCTTCAAAATTCTAGGTTTGCATTGATGGCTCTTGAACTTTTTGGTTGGAACTGGTGTAAGATATGTCTGGGACAATTGATAGCCTACGATCACTTTGAGAGTATCATCCTTTAGAATTTTATCTCACCTCAACAATATGCAAATAAGATGGAGCTTCAACATGCGTGTTTGTGTGTAACCTTTGTTGCTGCAGATTCATAGTTTTTCATCAAGTAACTGTTCAATATTTTGGTATGACTCAGCAGACTCCTGTGCTTACCATTGAATGGTAGCATCTAGTAATTTTAATCATTAAACAATCTGAATGCAATGTTAGATTCCAATACTATCAACTGGGCCACTTCAGCTTCTTCTTCCACATGAAAGCTATCTATTTTTCGCCCAACTTCCATGTTCCTTTTCTTCACAACTACTGTTTTCTAACACCATAATTAAATCAGCACCAATCAACTTTTTAATGCATTTTTCCTTGCTCACCTTTTCACAGGTCTTCATCTGGTTATTTGACACAAACATAACATATCATCGTCATAAAAAGTCACACTCGCATCCTCTTCTGCAAGAACACATTGTTAAAACTTGAAAATGAATGTCTCTCGTCCCCTTATTAGGGGGCCCTATGCAAATCACATGATCCATCCGAAAACCAAACCACCTTTGCACTTCACCTGTGGTAATGCCGGTACAAGTTTTCACCCATACGACAGCTGGCGCGTTCACAACAATCCCTTTTCGAAACAATGCACAACAGGTTCAGAAATCAATTGCTTCCTTCTCCAGCTTGGCCCCCAAGAGTGCTCTTATACGCCATCCTTGCTGGCTAGTGCTGAAAAATCTAAATAAGCTATTTTGAATAGAAGACATTACATGTTACTCCGTTTGATCGCAGGAGCACCGAACTTTTTACGAAACAAGATGCAAACTCCTATTACTTCGTACGTCGAAGTACTTGTATTATACTTCGTATTATGATGTAGTCAGTATTTCTTTTACCTCCATATTCGCACAATATGTGTACGAGATGTTCGTACTACGATGATAAGTCATGAAGGCACACAGAGAGCGAATCTTATCTGTCATATGCATTGTTCATAGTATCCCAAAATGGCGTCCTATCATTTCTGCCGGCTGTGGCTACCGGTACCTATTCATACTTTTCGAAAAATGAAAATCATTTTGATATTTCTTTGAACTTGTACTGCAAGGACTACGCCGGAAGACTGACTTCTGTCGACGACATCCGTTCGGATGCTCTCCTCCCGATATCGAGCATGAGATTTACGCCTTGTTCGGTTACGAGGCCTCTTTGCTCTGCAGACTGTCGAGTGGCTACCTTCTCCCTCCGATCTTTTTCAATTCTGTAACGTCTTCCCATGATAGTGAGAGCAATGCTAAAGGACATATTTCCTATCAGCATCACAATGCCTATGTATCTCAAAATGACCGCAGCCTGCTTGTAGTGCAACTCTGGATCGGCATTTATGTTTTCCTCCTCAAATATCATTGGAGTTTCTGAATAGTTTTCCCATTCCTGTCCGAATTTTCCTATGGTAATCCCCGTGTCCCTCATTCTCTGATGCATTAACCCGTTTGCGATACTTACATCCAAACGCTGCTGGACTCTGTCTTCCATGAAAATCATATTATCAGTGGCATTTGATGCACTCGCCTTTTCAATCTCCATCGAACCCATTTGCAAAACCTCATATTCTACATCCCATGTTGTGGCTTGTACAGTACCATTGACGTCGTAAGAGTTCGAAATGAGCACATTAGTTACCTCCGATGCTAGATATGATCGGATGGGATCAGTCTGCTGTATGAAATCCAAAATGGACAATCTGGTCATGCTTGCGAAGATATTTGTCTCTCCTTCCATACCACGCTGGTAACACACATTTCTGACGTTTGAGTCAAGAAGGATCAAGTTCGTGTCCCGACAGAAAAAAGTTTGGAGAGCAGCCAATACCGCATCTTCCACAAGATCGAGATCCATTCGAGGCGGGGACCATATTGAGAATGAAACAGTGATACGGCCATCTCCATCTAATGCCAGACAACATACCGTCAGTGTAGAGGTCAAGAGGAGACAAAATAGTCTCCTTGTGAAAGAAAGTACCATCTTATGTTTTTTTCCATTGACTCCCTTCCGGAAATTGCCTCAAGAGAGCTAGCGAGTACAATCGATTATGTTTCAGATAACGATTGATTTTGATCAGTCCCAGTTTCTTTGCCGACTACCGTATCAGCCAGCTCGACTGAAAGCGAAAGAATACAAACGAATTGAATTGACTGTTCACAATATTGCTTGATGTGGACCTCCCTTGTCGTATTCGAAATAATAATAGGGCTGGGTATTGCGGAAGTTTTACTGTCACGGAGTGTTGCTCCTTCACACTGTTACTCGTGTCGGTACGCAGCATACTGGAACCTGGATTCATTCGTTGTGCAATCGAAAAGTAACGGTTACATCTTTCGTTTACGTCGAATTTAAATCCAAAAATAACGAAGAATCATCCGGCGTGACGAAATAGGTACACCGATACGTTTTGAGTCCATACAATACCATACTGGATTAACGGTATGAATGAATCTATCAATCGTTTACGAGTTTACTTCGCCTACCGGTAAGTGTACATATGCCACAAATTGTGGGCTTGCTCGATTTCAATCCCATTTGTTATTGGCTACACGTACTCAACTTATTCTATTTGGAAAAGCTTCCAATAAAAAGCGAAGGTTGTATGTGAGTCGTTTTGCATTCATAAAGTCACACAACACAATGGCACGTGCAGATGTAGACGGGCATGTGCGTCTATACTATTTTTGCTTATTATTACGTCGTATTTATGAAGAGTGCACGTCAACATAATATAAATACTTGTCCAGCGATCTCTTTCTGAACACAAAGCACGTGTTGACGATGAGTGACCCCCTAATTTCGTACCGTACTACTTTCTTCTTCTTCTTAAATACTTGTCCAGCAATCTCTTTCTGAACACAAAGCACGTGTTGAAAGTGAATGACCTACCTATTACGGAGTAAGACTTCGTACTACTTTTTCTTCTTCTTCTCCAAATTATTATGGAAGACTTTTGACAAAGATTCGTGACAAAATGACTTCTTCACATCGGTCAATTTTCTCACAAAATTGCGGACTCATCCTCTCTCACTTCTTTCACTCAGGCACAGCATGAATATGAGGTTGGAAAAGTATGGTCGGTGAGAACCACAGACTCAAAGAGGAGACTGTAATACATCCTTAGACTGGCTCAAATTGAATCCTACTATGAGAAGAAGGGAGATGTGCTGTCAGAGGGATTTATCAACGAATACTAATTTCAGCACTGGCGTATCAATCTTCATGTGAATTCACCAATCTAAAATGGTTTTTACCATTCTTGTGTGTTCAAATAACAAATCATTTCCATTTCTTAAGGAATTGCGCAAGCTTGGCATTGCCGGTGAGCATTGATACTTAGTAGAGTATTGTTACTGAATGTGTGCATGGCATTCACAGAGTTCTGTTTCCAGCAGCATATCTACTGATTCAGAATAACTGAGAGGTGTATGTAAGTAAAGTAAAACGTTTTCCGACGAGCAATAAGTAATTTCCCAAGACAAACAAGTCACAAATCATCTAGAGCAGTTGGAATATATTAGTAATACTGCCAGCAGCAGGTCAGTCAATGCTAGAAGAATGCCCTCCAGGGTTTCATAAAGCACAACATGTAGTAAAACGTGTTATTAATACTTGATACCAAGGTATCTTCTCTTATGTTATTCTGTATGTATAGTCAACCCATGACAATTACTTTACCATCAGTACTGCTGGTACAAAGTTCAAAGATCAACAATGCATCGGATACAAATACTACTACAATGTTGTCACACAGTACCGATGCAAACATCCTCCAATTTTCAATGTCGATATACAATACACTCTTATCGGTACCTATGATTGCACCAAGTATTGGTATTGATCGGTATCAACTGCTCAGTACATGCGTCATGACTGGCTTTAAGGTCTGTGCAAAAGCGATCTAACAAACAAAAGCAGTCTTAGCAACGGTGAACTGTTATCTAGAATGGAATAGACAATGTCAACGACCTTAAAATCAACGGAACTACAGTTTCAAAATTTCTACATGGAGATCAATACCAATCAGCATGCCAATACTTGGGCATCAAAATAAGTGGACGCATGCTGTGATGCCAGGCCGCATAACACTATTTTATTCAAATATTATCACCATTACACTAGTATTCAATACCGTATGAAAAGGACGGTTTTGAAACATTCTACCGTCTTTTTTCCCATACAGTGTTTCGTTCAATTACGACATTGATTGTTGAATTCGTTGTTTCAGGTCTGAATCTTGACGATCCCACGCAGCAATGACTTGACGATGCTTGTAAGCTTCGTCTTGTTGTATAAATCTCCGGACTGACGCACAACCTCGCTGGTGGTGGGATATGGGTGGATGACGTTTGCAACCGAACCAAGACCTGTTCCCGACTCCATTGCCAAAGTAACCTCTCCGATCATGTTTCCAGCTCCCTTACCGACCACGGAGCACCCTAAAATAGCATCTGTTTTGGCGTCGACGCGGAATCGAATGAACCCGTCAGTGTCGTCATCGCAAATTGCGCGATCATTGTCCTTGAAATGTTTCTCAAAGACACGATATTCGATCCCCAGTTCATCCAAATCTTTCCCATACAGACCCACGCTTGAAATCTCGGGGGAGGTAAAGGTTGCATACGGTATCAACAAATCCGACATTTTTCCTTTCCCAAAAAAGAGCGCATTGCGGATGACGGTTCGGGCCATAAAGTCTGCTGCATGTGTGAACTTGAACTGCGAACAACAATCCCCGACACCGTAAATGCGTGGATTTGTCGTTTGGAGTTTATCGTTCACAATGAGGCCCTTCTTGGTGTCGTATTCCACCTTGGCAAGCTCTAAATCCATGCCCGTAACGTTTGGGCGTCGACCTGCGGCTACCAGGAGTGCATCGAACTCATACGTAGTCTCGATCTCCCTACTACCCTTTTCGACGACAGTCATTTTCATTTCCGGGTATCCGTTATCAAGGACATTTCCATTCAATTCAATCCCCTTGTATTCAGTGACCGAGAGACTGAAAGAAACGCCGTCCTTGATCATTTGTTGTTTCACGACGTCGGCCATATCCTCTTCCTCCTTTGGCAGAACTCTTCCTGATCGCCCAAAGATCGTGACCTGGGTGCCCAGTCGCTGCATTGCCTGCGCCAGTTCCATCCCAATCACACCGGGGCCAATCACACCCATTCTCTTGGGTTGTTTGGTCATGTTGAAAAATGTTTCGTTCGTCATGACGATTGGTTTTGGCTCTCCGGGATCCGTCGAAAACGATTTTTCGTGGAGCTCCTTCAATCCCTCCATGGGAACCAAGGTAGGATACCCCCCGGTCGCAATCACCGCTTTCTTGAAATTCAGGGTCCTTCCGTTCACGACCACGGACCGTTCCGACGCGAAGACGGCTCGACCGATGTAGACTTCGACGCCCAGACCAGTGTATCGTTCGGCGGAGTCGTGGTGAGATATCTGTGCCCGAACCTTCCGCACTCGTTCCATGACTTTTTCGAAATCGACGCGGACCGCGCTGGGATCGACGTAAATTCCCGCCTCTTCCAGGCGTTTGATGTCCCCCTTGACCGAATGGGCCATGTTTGCGGAGTGAATGATGGCTGCACGAACCAAAGAAAACGGGCAGAAGAAAATGGTGTGACGTGACGTGACGTGACGTGACGTGATGTGAGCGATGAAATGAGTACCAACACACACAGGATTCGATAGGAGCGAAACACAGATTATTCGATTCGACTCGGCACAAAAGTAATTACTACCGTGTCTGCGTGCAAAATTTACCTTTTGACGGCACACATCCAACGTTGAGGCAGTCCCCTCCGAGCAGATTCTCCTCGATCATAGCGACCTTCGCTCCAACACCGGCAGCACTCGAGGCAGTAATGAGCCCGCCGACCCCGGCACCGATGCAAACCATGTCGTATGTCGAAGATCCATCGTTATTGCTGGCGCTCGGATCGCACCACTCGGGAGGATGCACGTGATCGAGAAGCGTCGTGTTGTAAGAGTCCATGGGCCAGACCTGGCTGGCGACGTGCACATCTTTTGGATTCAACGCATCAAAATCCGGCTGCTGGAGCTTGGGCTGAAGGGGCTGGTCGTTGTTGTTGTGTCCCGAGAGGCTTTCCCCTCCCAAGAACTTGGCCCACTTGACTTTTTGCCCCGTTTCCTCGTCGATCTTGTACGTGCCCCGTTCGTTTTCTCCGATCATCCGGTAGAAAAGGTACTCGTCCTTGAAGTCGTGATCACGGAGGACGTGTTCGAATACCTTCATTTGCTGCAGGGCCTTGCCAAGCTCGACGGCATCCTGGCGATTGGAAGCAGCCTCGCTATTGATCAGGTAATCGACGGCATCGGTGCCGACGAAAACCTGTTTGTAGGTCTTGAGGCGGAATTGGCGATCTTCCAGCTTGATGTTTTGTCGGAACCGGAGCGCGATGTCGTCGAGATCCTTTCGGAATTCCTCGGTGTTTCTCAATGTTTGTGTTTGTTCCGTCATTGTATGCGTGTAGGACTAGTCCTAGTTAGTTTTATCGTACGTGTAGTTATATCGTCTTCTCTGTTTAGAATAGTTTTTTGTTTGTTTGTCTATCGACTTCAAATAATATTTGCATCATTTGGACATTCAAGGTTGGATACAACATGCCAGTATCCCATCACTTTCCTTGGATGCAAAGCCAGTACTACGAGTACATACTATACTCGTACTTGTATGATGAGGTTCAAGGTGTGTAGGATTAGTCGTGCGACCCGTTAAAGAATGAACGTCAAAAATTGATCCATTGATTGAAAGCGAACCAAAGCAAGAAAGATACAGTAACTTACTAATATTAACAGCTTGGAGGGTCACAGTAGGCGATAAGATTACCTAGGCCCTGGTGTGCTGTGTCATTCGTCGCACAGGAAGATCGCTCGGGTAGCAAAGCAAAAACCTACGAAATACGAAGCAAGATTAAGATTACTACGGAGTATCGTGTTTGTACAAGAATGCAACCGTTCACGAGAACCCCGTCGAATTCCGGTATTTTCCAGGTTCAGTGAATCCCTCCCCATTTAAGTTTTTGTCGGTAGTAATTACGAATACCCGGTACTCGTACTGTGTTTCGAGAGTACTTGTACGGTACGTACCAGGTACGTACCGTACGGTATGTATCTGGTTCCGAAACTACCGGTAAGATTACGAGGCCACAAAAACGATCTTCCTGGAACTGTCGTTGTCCAGGAAACTCGAGGTAAGTTACAAGCAATATAGTAGATAAGAACGACTTTGATGTAAGCATGATGTATGATCCCCAAGAGTAAGATACTCGTGCTTGTACAGCAAAGATTTTTTTTGGTTCCTGGTTGCAAACTAGAACCGGGAACCCTTCTTCTCTATATCGATAGCTTCTACACACAGCAGTTTCTAAGGTATTGAGAGATGAGAGTTATCGTTCGTAAAGTCACTGTAGTTATTCCGCGTAGATTCCTTCGGGAGATGTTGCTGCAGAGCCATAACAAACTTTCAAAAATCTTGGAATCTGGGTGTGTGTTGTAGTGCGCACCGAGGGCGTCCGTGTCACCTTTGACAATCCAGAGGAATTCGCCGGGAAACAGTTGAGATAGTGCGCCGTCGTGCGTCGTCATCGTCATTACCACATCTACAAAAAAATCTAATGCCGATGGATTCATTTGCCGCCGACTCGATCACTATCACTCCCACGAATGAAACCATCGGATGTTGCCCGGGCGGGCCGTAGTTAGTAAGTTAGTTTTAGTTAATTCTTCCACAGCAGTCCTACCGACAGTTCGTCGCCGTGTACCTTTTCGACGGTGCTCTCGACAATCGAGTTGATCTCCTGCTGCACGTCCTCGATCGATTGTGCCGCATCGACTATGTACCACGGAATCTGGCCATCTGCTTCGTCCATGCCCTGCAGCTCGCTGAATCGCTGCCGCACTCGCTGCTGCATTTCCTTCTTCTCGTACCGTTCTCCGCCGTATCTGCAACCGAGAGGAATGAAGGATAAATGAATGTATGGTGTTTGAATGGAACAAGAACAAGAACAAGAACGAAAACATTGAGTTGGCATGACAGGTCACAGTTGCGAGAGAGCAGTGTAAAAACGGAAAATGGTGCGATGACCTCTCGATCACCATTCGATTGCGCCGCCAATCCGTGCCGTGCGTGTTGCGCCGTCGATGCAAACATGCACACATGCACACATGCACACATGCACACATGCACCGTTCACATTCACATTCACATTCACATTCACATTCAAATTCACACTCAAATTCACATACGCATCCACCGCAAACAAAACACACAACACTCACCCCCCCCGTTGCTCGGCTTCGTCTTGCGACAGGTCAAGAAAAATAACCGCATCCGGAGCCGGGAGTCCGATGTCGCAGGCCCGGCACCAGTCGAGATCCTTCTCCAGGCTCGGCTTGGCCGACGAAAAGGCAACCCCCGAATGCGCGTACCGGTCGCAGACAACGTTCGCGCCGTCGTCGATCAAAGTCTTGCGGAGGGTCGGCGCCGCCTCCCATCGATTGGCACTGAACAGCAAGTGAACGGCCCGATCGTCCAGTTCCGATTTGGACTGGAGGTACTGGTTGATTAGATCACCGACCATGGTGGTGCGGTCCGGGAAGCGCATGGCCACCGTCGCCAGTCCCAGTCCGATCAGGTGTTTCACGAGGAGCGATGCCTGCGTCGTCTTGCCGCACCGATCGACGCCTTCCAGAACGATGAAGGCGCCTCGTTTCTTAGTGGCATTGGTGGTAATCATTGTGGGTTGCGCTGGGTTGTGCAGAGCGGGATGGGATGGGAAGAATGCTGCTTGGCTAGTTCGGGGCAGCGGTGCTGACTGCTGATGTCAAAAAGTAATGGTTGGAGCACCGGAAGCCTTGTTGTGTTTATGGGGGTTAGAGGTTCGATCGCGGATTTTTTGGATGCGATTGAATTAAAAAAAAACAATGGCGCGCCAATGACCAAATTGTTTAGTCACGAATGAATGAGTTGTTGAGTCCTGTGAGTGAAGGGTGTGGTATTCCAAACGGTCACGATTGAAATTACCCACGATTCAAGAAAATCTGAAATGCAATGCCAAGCAAGCCGGTCTTCAATATTGAAGACTGGATGAAGAACATATCCAAATTCTCTATGTGCAATGTACGTTGAATTTCCATACAACGCCTTTTTACTGTTACAAGCTAGCCTCAACGGCTCCTCGGAGTAGTTGACAAAGCTAGCTCACAATCTTAGTTTTTAACCAATACATAAACCTTATTTTAGTACCTTTTTCTAGAGGCATACGACACTGTTTAAACAGTCGAATAACTGCTTCGACCTTATTACTACCAGTAAAGACTACTTCAACTACATGAACAAAAATTACCACTACATCTAATAAACAACCAACTGATCCTGAAGATTGTCCAGTAACAAGAGAAACGATGTCTTACTCCATCATTCCCTTCAAGTATGACTTTGATCAAGAGTCTATCGACAAAGTGGAATTCAAGAACACACAAGAAGTCAATGGAGTTCAAGAAGTAACCAAGATCAAGATCCCCTTGATTACTGCAGGATCAACCAAACTACAAATCCTTTTTACCATCAATGAGTTCATTCGATCCAAGAAGATGCTCAACCTAACCACAGGACCAAGAATCTATGACAAGTTTGTAGATCTCCTCAGAGACTACACCAACAGTAGCTGGTGGCTATGTATCAACCAATGCTCCACAGAGAACTGTGGATAACTTCCAAACCACAGTGGAAGAATTTGTCAACTACAAGTTCGACAACAACCTTGATGCCTACCAGAATCACAGAAGATTCCTTACCAACATCAAGAAGACGGCCACCATTACAGTACACCAATTTGTCGCACAAGTCAACTTCCACAATCATGTTATCCTCCCACTACTTCCGGGACACCCACCAGAAGATGCAGAGATCAAGGACCGAGAGTTCAAGAATCTAATCTTTGAATCGATGCCTGAGGATTGGAAACACACCTACCAACAACAACACTCTCCTCATAGGGATTCCCTCTCTGAAATGATGATGAGGTTTGAAAGGTATCAATATGCACAAAACCAAAAGAAGAAATCATCAGATAACCCATCTCAAAACACCAACAACAGCAACAACAATGCCAACAACAATCGTAACAACCGGAATGGAAACAACAACAACCGCAACAATCGAAATAATCGCAACAACCGCAATCGGAATAACAACAACAACAACAATAATCAACGCAACAACAACAACAACAACAATAATAATAATCAACGCAACAACCAAGGCAACAACAAAGGGCCGACTAGAATCTCCAACGACTCACCATGTCCTATCCATCCTGGTACCAATCACACTTGGAGTCAATGCTACACCAACAAGTATGGCGCAAACTCCAACCAGTCCAATAACAACAGAGACAACACCGACTCGCATGTGAATGATCGCAGTTCCAACAACAGCAATCGATCCACTACCTCCTCTTCACATGGCAGTAACTACCATGAACCAGAGCAACACATGTGTGTCTTTATCAATGAACCAGAAGAAACTACCATCCCTGGAACTCCTTGGCCGGATCTCTTCCATGTAGATATGGAAATAGATGAAGAATACTACAGCGGGGACCTTCAAAGATTTGCCTCTGAAAAGACCGATTCCGGCAACAACAAGCAAGAGGTTGCTCCCAGCAGCGCGGATGTCGACCTTGCTCCAACCACAGTAAGTGTCTGCAACTCAATCAATGGATCCCTTGGAAAGTACTGCTTGAAAACCCTCTTCGATTCCGGATCCACCGACAATCTCATAGTGGAATCAGCAATTCCTTCTGGAATCAAGAAGTATCTCCTAGATCAACCGATCCAGATGCAAACAACAAATGGCAAAACCACTTGCAACCAATATGTAACCTTGGAGAACACCGTATTCCCAGAACTGTCCTACTCGATGAAAGTCCTACAAATCAAATGCTTTGTAGTCTCTCAGAATATCAACTACCACCTCCTTATTGGAAGGAAGACCATGAGAGACCTCCGAATGAAGATGGACTTCAAAACTTGCACCATCAAATGGTATGAGAAGACCATGGACTTCCACCCTCAAAACTACTTTGACAACAAGTCCTTGCTCCACAAGGTCATGTCTGCAGAACCACATGCCATTGCAGAAAGTTACTCCAATCAATCTATCCAACAATCGTATGTGGATGGAACCACCAAGTATGAGAAGACTGACCTCCACAAGTTAGTCACGGAACAAAATCACCTCTCTTACCATGAGAAACAAGCCTTGTTACCAATACTCCTTCAAAATGAAGAACTTTTCGAAGGCTTGAATGATAAGGAATTAGGTATTTTCCCTAATCAAACCTTCCACATTGATCTCCAAGAAGGCACAACTCCATATCATGTAAAACAACCCTATTCTATTCCACTGCACCAACAAGAAGCAATGAAGAAAGAAATCGATTGATAAGTGAAACTTGGTATCCTCGAATGGTGCTATGCAACTGAATGGGGAATGCCAACCTTTGTAGTGCCAAAACCAGATGGCTCCTGTCGACTTATCAGTGACTTCAGAGAACTCAATAAAGTCACCAAGAAACTTCACTACCCACTTCCAAAGCTCCAAGATATCTTCCACAGAAGAAGAGGCTTCAAATATGTCACCCTTATCGATGTCAGCATGCAGTTCCACACCTTCAAACTTGATGAGGCCGCGACCTGGCTCTGTGTCCTTGTTACTCCATTTGGAAAGTTTCGACTGCTTTGATTGCCAATGGGCTTCCTCAACTCTCCAAGTTGGGCCCAAGGCTGTATGGAACAAATGCTCCTACACTTGAAGGATATTGAAGTATACATCGATGATATTGGTATCTTCTCAGATACACTTGAATCCCATTGTAAATCAGTCTCTTCTGTCCTCTCCTTACTGAAGTCCCACAACTTCTCTGTCAAGCCCTCCAAGTGCCACTGGTTTCAATCGCAAGCACCTTGGCTTGGCCACATTATCTCTCGTGATGGTATTAGACCCAATCCAAACAAGATTTCCCCTATCCTGAAACTTGCTTTTCCCTCAACAACAACCCAACTTCGATCCTTTGTTGGGATGATTAACTTCTATCGGAACTTCTATCCCAAACGCGCTGAAGTTCTTGCACCCCTTACCGACCTCTCTGGAAGAGCCAAAGGCAAAATCTCTCCAACTCCAGAACTTCTTGAAGCCAAACTTCTTGAAGCCTTCAACAAAGCCAAGTCCCTCATTGCCAATGATATCCTCCTTGCCTTTCCTGATCCAAACAAGCCCTTCCATGTCTACACTGATGCTTCTGACTACCAACTCGGAGCTGCCATCCTGCAAGATGGCAAAATCATCCTTTGCTTCTCGCGAAAACTCAATTCGGCTCAACGGAAATACCCAACGGTCGATAAAGAGATGCTCTGTATTGTAGAAGTCTTCAAGGAATTTCGCACCATTCTTTGGGGTGCTGAAATCATCGTATGGACAGACCATATCAACCTCACCCGGCAAAACCTCACAAGCCATCGGATTATGACTTGGAGAATGCTCCTTGAAGAATTTTCCCCAGTATTCAAGTACATCAAGGGCAAAGACAATGTCATTGCTGACGCGCTCTCCTGGCTCCCACTCCAGCAAGACACTCCGGAGAAGAAGAAAGAGTTCTTTGGTCCAACTCCCGCTCCCGATCCAACGGATGCCGACTCGGACCTTGAAACTGACTCAACCAACTCCGATCTTCTCTCTCTTTCCGAATTGTTTCTTAACTACCCAGAAGACATTCCCATGTACCCCTTAGCCTTTGACCAACTCGCCCAAGCTCAAGCAGCCAACGTAGATATCTCTACCAATCTCAGGTACACAACTGAAAACTTCAACGGCACCGACTTGAAAGTTGTAGACTCCAACGGTCGACAGAAAATTGTACTCCCGCCAAACCGAGTGCAAGCCACAATCAAATACTACCACCACGTGCTTGGCCATGCCGGCGCAGAAAGATTGTATCGAACCATCAACCAATTCGTATACGCCCCAAACTTGAAGGACCAAATCAACTCCTTCTGCAAAACTTGTGACACGTGCCAACGGTACAAGAATAGCCACCAAAGCCATGGACAACTCCCTACCAAAGAACACCAATACGTTCCTTGGGACACCATTGCAATCGACGGAGTAGGCCCCTGGAAAATCAAGATCCCTGGGCATGGAACAGTCTCCTTCAATGGCTTTACCATCATGGACATGTGCACCAACCTCCTTGAGATCATCCGAGCCCCACAAGTAAACCCAACCGGCCTCATGGCAGTCCATGCCCTTGACAATGGCTGGCTCTCCAGATATCCCAAACCAGTAAATTGTATTATCGACCAAGGAACCAACTTCATGAGCAATGACTTCCAACTCCACCTTGCCAACCTAGGAATCAAAGCCAAGGTTTGCTCCGTCCGCAACCCTCAATCCAACGCTGTACTTGAAAGAGTTCATGACACAATGAAGTCTGCAATGAGAACCGAGCTCAATACCAATCCTCCACAGACTCTTCAGGAAGCCACAGACATCATCGATAGTGTCTTTGCATTGGCTCAGTTTGCCGTTTGATCAACCTTCAACAAGACCTTCGGAATGACGCCCGGAGCCCTTGTATTCCACAGAGACATGTTCCTACCCATTCCTGTAATTACAGACTTGGCCATGGTCAGAAACAAACGCCAGGTTCAAATCGACAAGAATGCTTTGAAAGAGAATAGCCACAGAAAGATTCATGATTATCGCGTAGGAGACCAAATTATGGTGAAAAATGAAAAGCAAATTCCTGGAGCTTTTGATGCAAGATGCAAAGGCCCGTATACTATCCAGCAAATTCACACAAATGGTACAGTTTCCTTTCTCTTAAGAAATCACGTGATCCAACGTATGAACATCCGAAACCTGAAACCGTATCACACCAATTAAAAATTTCTTATCTAAGGAATACTGGTCGCACACAACTAACAAAATTCTGTGCCACCAACCAAGTCCGTGCGAGAAGGAGAAGAGTGTGGTATTCCAAACGGTCACGATTGAAATTACCCACGATTCAAGAAAATCTGAAATGCAATGCCACGCAAGCCGGTCTTCAATATTGAAGACTGGATGAAGAACATATCCAAATTCTCCATGTGCTTCTCTATGTGCAATGTACGTTGAATTTCGATTCAACGCCTTTTTACTGTTACAAGCTAGCCTCAACGGCTCCTCGGAGTAGTTGACAAAGCTAGCTCACAATCTTAGTTTTTAACCAATACATAAACCTTATTTTAGTACCTTTTTCTAGAGGCATACGACAAAGGGCACTCAGAGAAAGAGAGGTCCTTGATTGATTATCGATGCTAATCAAATGAATACAATACAAATGGCAACTGCTTTTAGTCTCTACAACAGAGAATGCAAAGCAGGATGAACAGCATCGTAGAAAAATTGGTTTTGTATTACTATGTATTTTTTGAAATAGTTTCTTCGTTCTAATGAGTGTACAGGAAGAACAGAAGAACCTTTCAAAAAAAAATCTAGAAGAAGTTGTCCAATTCACAATAAATCGTATTGTGGCAGCAAGCAAACCTCGGGCCCTGTTCGTATTTGGGCTCCTCGGCAAGGCATTTATGGGTGGGGCGAATTTGATCCCGTGCCCTGTTGACCGCCACCAAATGCAATCGGAAAGTTGCCTCGCACACCCAGGGGAGCTTTCTCATCGCCGTCCCCTACACCGGGATGGACCTCCCGGACACCGTTCGTCGATCGCCCGGTTGCCTTGTCACAGACCACTTCCGCTGCCAGCTTGCCGCTCAGCACGGCTCCCTCCATCGACCCCAGGTATTTCTGGAGCGCAAAATCGCCCGCCATGACGAAATTGGGTATGGGGGACTCCTGGCTCGGCCGGAATTTGTTCCGGCCCGGCGTGGTCGCATAGACCGATCGGGGAACTCGCACCACAGTCGATTTGGTGACCTGCGCTCCGCCGTTTGGAGCGTTCGGGCCGATCTCGGTGGGAAAGAGCCGTTGCAATTCCAGCAGGGTCGCGTCGATGATTTCCTCATCCGACGCGGCGATCCAGTTTCGGTCCGCGCCGACCGCCTCGGTGGCGGGAGCGAACACGAGTTCCAGCATGGAAGCGGTGTCGGACGCGTACTCCTCGCAACAGGTGGACATGTCGGCGTACACACTCAGGAGGGGACTCCGGGAGAAACAGAGCCCGTCGACACTGGTCAGTTTCGTGTCGAACCAAATCTGCAGGTTGATGACCGGGATGCCCTCGAGTTCGGAGAGCTGTCGGAAGTAGGGGAGAGACGACCAAGATGTGGGCACCAGTTTCTTGATGATATCTACCGGCATTGCCGATACGTACACGTCGGCTTCCACCGTGCTTCCGTCGGCAAGCTTCAGGCACTCAACACTGTTGTCGTCCGGATTGACTTCGATCGAAGCGATGGGTTTTCCCGTGAGTACCTGCCCCCCACGGGCCGTGATGTGGTCGACCATCGGTTGGCAGAGACGATCGGGCTGGTTTCCATCCAGAAAGGCAGTCTGAGACCCATCGGCCTCGTTGATGAAACGATTCATGGCGGTCAAAATCACCGACATGCTGAGTTTGTCGGGGTCGGTAAAATCCAGCGCCTTGCCCATGGCAATAAAAATTTCTTCGTTGATGCGTTCGGGCATTCCGAATTTTTTCATGAATTGCGCGACGCTCAGTTCGTCTTGTGCGTCGATGAACGATTGCCCTTCCAAGAGCATAGGGAGCAGACCGGGAACCATTCGAATCTTTTCTTCCAGAGATAGCATCTCCGTGTTTGTCAAGATGGCGGCAGCCATATTGAATGGAGCGGGGACATTTGGAGGGAATTTGAAAGACGTAAACTGGCCTGGAAGCTCTTGCATCGCAAAAGTCATTTGGTGTTCCTTCCATTGTAGACGATCTTCGATGTCCAGTTCTTCGAACAGGTTCATCATATTCGGATAGGCACCGAAGAAAATGTGCAATCCTGTTTCGATCCAATCGCCGTCGGCATCTTGCCAAGCGGAAACTTTTCCTCCCAAAACATCGCGCGCTTCATACACGACGGGTTCGTGTCCGGCATCCGACAAATACTTGGCACAGGCCAACCCGGAAAGTCCTCCGCCGATGATAGCAACCTTCTTTTTCTGCGTCGGGGTCGTCGTTTCGTCTCGAAACTTTCTCGATTTCTCCGCTGCTTCCCTCCAATTTTGAGTTTTTTTTATTCGGGGTGGCGTTGGAAATCTGTGGGTCTTGTAATTATTTGTTGCCGCCGACGATGCATCGGATGCCATTCGCATCGAGAACGCCGACGCATCTTGGAAGCCGTGCACGGCGAGGAGCAGAAAATATGATAGGAGTTTCATCGTTTGTTTATCTGATCACTTCCCCCTTTGTCAAAGTAACGCGTTTCTCTGATCCTGAAATTTTGTGTTGTATCTGTATTTATGCGTAGGCCGAATTCGGTTTGCAATGCACTTCAGATGTTGCTGCACATGCGAAATACGAAGTATTGTACCACTAACTTGCAACTTGGTCAAGATTGGCTGATTGGATCTTGACGATGAAGAAATACATGAAACCACCCCGCATGAAACGTCATACGATACGCAGACCTGACATCACAGATGTACTACCTGTTACCACCGATTCCTGGTGTATCCACGATTAGTACTGACTACGAGTACTGTAATTACTCGTAGTTCGACCAAAGAATCAATCGATTTTAAAACGATACCGATGACCTATGACACCTTACGGAACATATATTGTATTGCTATGATGCTACGTACCTTCGCATGGCAATAGACTTGAAAATCTCGTGTCCTTGAGTCCTGAGTCCTGAGTCCTGAATCCTAAGTGAAGATTTGCTCGATCGAAAGATCTTTTGGGTTGATTTTGAATGTCTTGGGCATCGTTGATGATAGTACTCGTACCGTTACGAACCGTAATCTTACTCGTAACGGAGTGCAACCCGTCAAAAGAATACGGATTTCGTGCCGTACTAAAGTCGTGTTCCGTAGCTTCTTTTTGGATCCAAAACCGGCGTCCTCATCAGAGCATTTCATTCTCATTAAGTAAAGCATATACGAAAGAAGTTCAATCAAAACGTTGTCATCCCCACGCTTCTTTTATCACTTTCTTTCCGATAAACGCTTTTATTCAACGTAGCGAAACGCAGAAGAGCCAACACAAAACCGTTGTTAGCCAGTACTCGTACCTACCTCCACTTGTTTTGTGTATCACGGATCACGATTTGCAAAAACCATGAAGAACAGTATCCAGAATAGCATTCGATCTTCTGCCATGTTTCTGGTCGTTTTACTGCTTTCCCTAACGCCGATGGTATTGGGTGAGATCGTGCCCTTGCCCTTGTCCTCGTCATTCGACACACCAATATCATCGGCATGCCACGGAAAAACGCTTTTCCTTCACGATGAAAACACCCATGAGTGCACGTTGCACGACAACATTCCGCGAGTACCATCGACTTCGAAGAACTTTGTTGACGAGTCGTGGAAGGTCATCCCCCGTGGTGGGTTCAGTATTTCGAGCATCATCCCTGCCGGGTACAATCCATTTGGTTACTGCATCACCGAGCTAGGACAAAAGTTTTTAGAATTTGATGGTTCGTTGGATTCGGATGTAGGGAGGCTTCTAGCGTCGGTGAAGTCGCGCAAACGATTCGATACGATCAAATCGCAGTGGTTGGAGATTATTAAAGTTTCGAAGAAGGGACAATCTATGAGAATCTATCGACAACTAGAAGATTTGATCAACTTTTGTCTCAAGGCCGGATTTTTGGACTAGCAACAAATCATATCAGGATGATATTAATTGATGTAAGGAAAAAGTTAGATGAAGTATTGTACGCTGTACGTGTCGAGCAGAATGATATTCTCGCGATGTTCAATCTCGATCAACGGCTTTCTGTTCTTTCGTGTCTGTTGGAAGGCGACGATCTTCTTCAACATCTGCATTATTCTTCCCTGATTCTAGGGACATCTCCTCGTCCGAAGAACTGTACTCCCAGTGAGGTGGATCACTAGATACTTTCTCGCCAAGTGCGCCACAATTATCAGAATCGGATGCGGACGAACGATGCTTGCTGCTATCATTGCTGGAGGTGTGCTCCATGACTCGGTCGATGAGATCGCCTATTGCACTCGAAACGACCGCCCCGGCGGTTTCCTGCTCTGCGGATGGATCGTTTTCGACATTCGTTTTCGTTTCCCGGTCAATGCTTTCCACCCTTGTCACGAGATGGTGGATGGTGTCGCGCACAACGTTTCGTGCTGAAAGGTCTGATTCTTGGTTTTCCTTTCGGATCTCCTCGAGAATATTCGACAGACGCATCCTTGCCAATTCTGGAGAATAGCGTTCCTTTCTTGGTTTTTGTCGCCATGGTATCCTTCCGTGAGTCGCATCGAACACATGAAAGGACCTTCGGGTGGTAACGGCTACACGGAACTTCATTGGAGACGTTCCCTCCTCTGTTTCTGGTGCTCCCGTTCGGATTATCATCTCGATGCCATGAACCGGATATGGCAGGGCGGCTTGCCAGACCTGGAAGTAGTTCTCGCTATCGTGAGTTGCGTAGAGGAGGCACCGGCCGAGCTGTGTTCCGATGGCAACATAGTTCTCCAAAATATCGACGGCCAAAACCGATTCTTCGGTGTTGATGCTAGAGTTGAACAAGTCCTGAACAATCATAAACGGCCCGTTCCACGAGTCGCCGCCGTCGCCGCCGCTGCTGCATCGATGATCGTAGGTCAACTGACAGACATAGCCACACAGCGATCCCACAACCACGCGCAACGATGCGAACCGATTGTACTCCAGCTTGAGACACACCAGGGGACCATCCACGATGACTTTTTGGCTCGAGATGTCTCCAAACAGGCGATTGGGGTTGTGTGTATTGATTGTAGTGTCGGAATCGTTACCACCGGTAGGGTCGCTCCAGGTGATCAATTGAATGGTTCCGTCCTGGCACCCTACGGCGAGCGTGTGCGTGGTCGTCGTCGTTGTTGCCGCCGCCGCCATCGTTGTGGGAGTTGGTTCCGGTCCACCCGAATCTACGGTGCTGGGCGTTCCCGCCGGATGGCGACCGTTCGTGTTCCACCGAACCGAGCAAAAGTCGAGTGCCATGACTGGAGAATCCACCGAAAAGTGTTCCTCGGGCAAGGCGACGGACACCAGGGACCGTGGATCGCCGGCGGCCGGAACAAACAGGCGCAGCGTGGCCTCGTCCGCGCTCCCGACCCAAATGCCGACAACGGGGTCCCTCGTGCCGTTGCGTTCGGCGTGGTGGTTGCCGCTGTTATTGACGTTGCCGTTGCCGTTGCCGCCGTTGTTGCCACTGGGGGTTGATCCCCGTTCCCATCGCGCCACACACGGACAGAGAGGCCGGAAATCCAGCAGGGCAAAAGAGGATTCCTGCCTCCGACGACGCTCGAGAGTTGGACGGTCGCCGTCCTCGCCCCCGGCATCGTCCTTGTCGTTGTTATTGTTTCCACCGGAACGCACCGGTCGTTGCCGATCCAGTACGAAGCGATCGTGTCGCAACACCAGGCGGCCCCTGGATTTTTGCAGCAGCCGCGATGTGTGTTGTTGTTGTTGCTGTTGTTGTTGTGGTTGGCTCTTGTCCTTGTCGAGGTCGAAAGCAGCGATGCTCCCGGACTGTTGCGCATCGCTGGCGCTGGCGGTGGTGTGACTTCCCTTGGACAACTCCGATTGGGACTTTCGGTGGTAGCCCGAAACCGAACCGGAGGAGAGCGGGGGATTGGTGGTGGTGGTCGTCGTCGTGCCGGTTCCCCCGCTGAGGATGGACGATGCGGAGGTGCTGTGGACCACCTTGAGGTGCGGGAGACCCGTTTTGGACTGCGAGGCACCCGTGGTGACCATCGATGCGGCGTCGTCTTTTTCGATGACGACCGATGACGACGGCCGGTGCAGATTGATCGTGGAGGGCGACGATTCGGGATCGGACAACAGAAGGTGGTCTTCGACCAGCACGGGATCGATGAGGGCCAGGGCTTCGATGCGGTGGAACGTGGAGGATCCGGGATTGTTGTTCCGGGAAATTTCGCTTGTGCTTGTGCTTGTGCTTGTCATTGTCACTGCATTGGTTGCCGGAATCGTCTCCTCCACGTCCCGGTTCGAGTATCCGACACAAGTCAACTGGGCGGAATCGCGCGGCAGGAACCGGCAGAACGTCCTTCCCTCGGCGGTAGTACTACTTGGTTCCCAAGCTTTGGTTCGATCCTCTGCAACATTCACGCCAAGAATGTGGGATTCCGTGGCGAACTGGATCGTTTTCGTTGCTGCACACCAGGGGGAGGAATCGTCGTCGTCGCAAGCCCAACCCCCAATCCGCTTGCTGGCACACGAATAGCACGTCGTTGGCGTGGTGAACGGTGATGTGAATGTCTCTCGAAACTCCATCTTGGTTTTCAACACGCGCTGTGGAACTCCTCTGTTGGAAACCTCGACTACTCAATTTGGATTGGATTGGTTTGGTTTGGTTTGGTTTGGTTTGGCTTGATGCGGATTGGATTGGATTGAATTGGATTGGATAGGATTGGATTGGATTGGATTGGATTAGATTGCTGGTGCCATTGTCGAGTTGCGTTGAGTTGCGTTGAGTTGAGTTTCACACGCGGGATCTTTGCTGCCGTCAAAGTCGGATGCGCTCGGATTGTGACTGCCCGCCGTTGCCGTTGCCGTCGTCTCGATGGATTTCGCCACGGAACGGAGCGGAGCGGAGCGGAGCGGAGCGGAGCGGAGCGGAACGGTCGCTATGGGATAAAGAAAATTACAATCTCTCTGACACAACCGATCAAAAGGCTTTTAGCGACGTTTAAGAGCACTCTGCGGACCCGTCTCGACCAGAGAAACAAAACTCGTCACAAACGGTTTGATGTTTCTGTTTCGTGCTTCGATAGCGAACAGTTTGATAGAGTAAATAGAGCATGAGGAACGATGGATCCATCCCCCTCACTTCCGATATTAGAAGATGGGTTCGAGTTGTAACTCTAATCCTAATCTCACAGTTCGTATTCAGTATGTCAGATTCGGATGGCAAGATACGATACGGTGCGGTACGAAAAAGCGAAAACAAAAAAATAATTTTAGGGCGCCCCACCGAACTCATTTGTTGTTAGTCTTTTCCTACGGTGCACTGCTCCCGTACAAATTGCACCTATTGGAACTTGTTGAAGGGGGAGGTGGAGTTGTTGTCCACCACACACCCTTCTTTGTCGGAAAAAGAAGTTAGGTGTGTGTGACTCAGTAAGATCTTACTTTATAGTACTTGGGGTAAATAATTCTACTGTAGTATATTGAATTCTTGATTTCGGGAAGTAATTCTGAATTCTGTGTGACTCACTAAGATCTTCGTACATAATTCTACTGCACTCTACTTCACAGCAGTGCGTTGTTGATTTTGTGTACATGAAGTCCTCGCCGCATTGAATTTTTTGGAACTATTTCTTTAGTTCAAAAGTACCCTCAGATACAACCCTCTAGTGGTATTGTCATGTTCAATGATTTAATGTTGGAAAGAAAAGGAAGGAGGCTTGTGTTCACCCATTCTTTGCTGGGTCTAAAGATTGAACAAGAAATGTTATGCATTTACTAGATCTTGATGAATGTTCCAGGTCTTATTCCTTCTTCTTTCCATCAGATGAGTTGGCTCCAGGGACAACATACTTTTTGTTGCCTAAGATAGGGGTTTGCATTCAGTTGACAGGGAATGTCTTACTCTCTTGGGAAGGTTATTGTCAATATCATTGCTCCTGTACTGTCACGCCTGGTGTTTATAGTATTTGCATCTAACAAACACACCTTGTCACAGGTGCAAAGGATCAAAAAATCATTTGCTACTTCTGGCCATAGTGCTGGTATTGCAGCAGGTGATGTTGTTTATGTTCATCACACTCTGCACAAGCTGTCTGAAGTTAATATGAGCAGAACAAGTGTAGATTGCAGTCATGTTTTCTGTCCTAGAAAATGTTCATTTTTTGAAAAGAAAATGTTGAGTATACTTGGGAACAATCAACTTGAGATTCAGTTCCCCTCACATCATTGATGCAAATTCAGCTTGCAATTTTAAGATGGTGGAAGTAGGCTATGTGTTCTAGATTGATATCTCTGTTTGACAGCTTAAGTTTTCCATATTATGCCATTGTTGCGTGGGTTACTTTTTTTGTTCACAGATTTAATTTGTGTTACATAAGAGTACAGGGATATACCATTATTATAGACCCATAGCAGCTTTATCATAGGATTACTTCTGTTAAAAACTTTGATTCAGGTTGAGACATATGCTGGACTGGTTCTTCCTTTAGAGTGAACATCTACTATGGTCTATGTTCAATCCTGTTCTACTCTCGTGCTGCTGGTTTGTTCCCTTTAGATCTATAAACCATGGTCTCTGTTTAATTCTGTTCTCGTCTCATGCTGGGTTCTTGCTCCCTTTGTTCATATGTTTAGATTAAACATATCACCGGTATAAACCACCAGTATATACCATCAGTATATACCACCAATATATCACCAGTATATGTTTGATTCTGTTTTAGTCTGTGCCCTTCATTCAGATGTTTAGATTGAACATACCACCAGTATATATCACCAATATATCACCAGTACATACCACCAATATGTTCGATTCTGTTCTAGTTAAGATGATTCTGTTTAACTTGTGTGTTTGTTAGCCTGTACTTGTGATGTCATACATAAGTGAATATGTCTTATGTTATTTTTTGTCTTGCCGAATGTCTGTCTCTACTAATTCAATTTATGTAACACTAAGTAACATAAAATATTCAAGTTGAACACATATTTGATTTTGAATAGCTCTTAAAATTGGTTTTGTACTACCGGTATGTCATTTGTTTCTTTGTATGTTTATGTTTACTGTTTCTAGAGAGTATCATTGACGCTTCTGTGTAATATAATATTCAAAACAAACACAGCATTTTTTAGAATGGCCCTCAAAATTGGTTATGTATATATATATATATATGTGTGTGTGTGTGTGTGTGTGCTTAACAAAATAGCAAATATCTGAGATTTACTTTGTAAAAGAAATTTCAGGTCAAAACAAATGCTTTTCTTGACATGCATTAGTATAAAGTACTGTACTGTATGTGCATTTTGTGAAATAACCAACACAACTTGACAACGAGATGACAACAGGTAGATAGCTGTGGTCATGGTATGCTGTGAGAACAGAAACACATTTTACTTTGCATACAGAACTCTCTTGAGGTTGCATGATATAGTTTTCTATAGTGCAGATATTGGTGAAAAAATTGAATTTGTAGTATAGAATACCGCATAACACAAGATGACAAAGACTGAGGACATGAAATCAAAGGCACCTGTTGCAAAGGCCAGGCAGGTGAAAGTAAAGAAGGTTGGGAAGGTGAAAAAATCTACTGCTTATAATGTAAAGTTTGGTCAGCTTAGTAAAGAGAAGGTATTGGGCATGATGCATGGAGTTGGCAGCTATTTTCATGCAAACCAACAGTTTGAAGACAATGGAAGATGCACAACACAATACTTCCCTTATGTTGTTTTGTCAAGAGTAATGAGTTTTCTGTGTCCATGTGGAGAAGTTTTTGATAATCCTCAAAAAGGGTTTGACCATTGTGCTGTTTGCAGCTCAGAGTCCATTTTACCAGCACAAACAATGTTGATTCCAAAGTATACAGCACAAATGAACAGGATTCATTTGATAATAAATCAAAACCAAGGGTCAGTTCTCTGTGTATGTGGCGAAAGAAAATGCCACAGCTAAATTGGTGCCCATCTAAAGATATGCAAGTATGAAAATGATTGTCTTGAGGAATTCTTGATGCTGTTACCGCCCCATAATACTCTGATGAGTTTCAGAAATAATTGCAAACAAAAAGATGTTGTGCTGGAGGAGGGGTTTCCAAACAGATCATACTTTCAGTGTACGAAAGGAAGAGATATAGGGTTTGTAACCAAAAGCAACAATGCATTGTCCATGGAATATGATTTGAAAGGTGGTGCAAGTTCAAATGACAGAGGACAATCTGCTTTCTATGTTCCAAGAACTGATAAATATGTTTTTACAAAACTCTCAGATAGTGTTTAAAAACTTCAATCAAAAATTGTATGCAATGGGGAGAAGCTGAAAGAGTACTGTGTGAAGGAGGGGAATGGGGCAAATGGCACCAAAAAGGGTTTATCTGCTACTCCAATCCAAAGCTATAGATATGAAGTTATGCTTGATTTTTATCAATAGTTGTTAAAGCAAAATACAGCTTGGATTTTTTTGCTTCAGATACAAGGTTTGATTTTAATGATATAAGCAAGCTATTTCAATTTGGAATGCTTCTTTCTCCAGGCCAAGCTAGGACAACTTTATATAAGCCACTGCAGGACATGTGTAGTATTGGGCATGAAGATGTGTTTGATTTGTTACAAGATGGATTGAAAAGACTTGATGAGCTGAGTTGGGTTACAGTGCCTGATGCCTTTTTTCTACATTGAAGTGTCTGGAAAATCCGAAGAAAGAGCTGGACCAACTTTTCAATGATGGTGCTGGTAATCTCTTCAGAGTTATTCATAGCCCAAAGCATGAGCATAAGTTTAATTTGGAGAGAGGCAAGTTTGATGAAGACAGATTTGATTACAAGACTGTTTGACTTGTTAATTTTTACAATCTGGATTGATGCATGTTGGGTCAGTATCATCTGATGAGAATCTTTGTATTTTATTATTCTGAACAATGAATAGAACAAACAGTGCCTCTCAAATATAATTCGGATTTTCAAATAACAGCTTTGACTGAAGTTGGCCTGATCTCAGTAATGCAGATGACAAGTTGTTCATGGTATGTCTTATATATTACTGTTACTTCATCTCAACAGATGCATATAAGGAAACAGCTGCTGGAAAAGAAGCCCCTGGTGTATCATATACTCTTTCTGAATTCAGAGATATTTCCAAAACTGCCAGAGTGGAGTCAAAGAAGAACAAATTGAAATTTTTAGCTGAGGATATATAGTTATTTTGGCCCAAAAGAGCCAATAATCATAATGGATAAAAGAATAGAAAAAGATCTGTCCCTACATGATAGTGTATATGTAGTAATGGCAAGGGAGGAAAATGGGGTTCAAGCTGGTTGGGGTCTTTGACACAATTGAAATCAACATGTTGACACCAGATGTCACTCTGACATCTGGTAAAATTACAAAAGGCTGGAAGTTTAGAAGTTTGATGATGTGTTAATGCTGGTGATTATCTAAAAATAAATGTATTTTCAATAGTCAAAGTTTGTATTATTGGAACTAGAGTTTGCAGAAGAACAAGAAGTAATGACTATGTTTCAAATAAAATGTAAAAGGAATAAGGAAGAAATTGATGATTTTGCATGGATGTGAAGGGTGTCTAGCTTTTTATTGCAGGTATGTGGTAATTCAGAAGAGTCAACAAATGTTTCAAGGCATCAAAAATGGAATACAATGTACAGCCCAGGATATCACAACACATACATGGGCAAAGGAAATAGACTATATCTTACTGTAAAGATTTTTGTGAAAACTTGAATATCAAGTTCAATTGACAAACAGTTGTTGTGACTGCTTTAACTGGTTGTGCTGCAGTTTCAATCCATGGAGCAACACTTCACAGTGCTTGCCACACACCTGTGAACGACTCTGAGAATGCTTACAGCAGACTCAAACAATACCAAGATGAGTGGGTTGCCAGTGAAATGATTATCATAGATGAGATCAGTTTTGCAAGATATTCACTGCTTTATAAACTGCACCACTCACTCAATGAGTTGAAAGATTCCCCAAGATCCAGCTCAATATGGAGGAATTCATATTATCTTTGCAGGAGATTTCAATCAGATACCACCTATTGGAGGTACAAAATTGTATCAGAACCTTCACTCAGACCTCTTTGGTGATGCTGTAGATGCAATACTTGAGTTGAAAACCAATCACAGGTTCAAGGATGACAAACATTTTGGTGAATTACTATCAAGACTCTTTTCAACTGGTGCATCAGAGGAGGATACATGCCTTCTCAATTCAAGAGTTGTTAATGATGATGACCATATTCCAAGAAATATAGAATATGCTGTTGCAGAGAACAAGGACAGATGTGCAATCAATGATGGAATTTTTGCGGTGCACCTTCAGAATACACATTCAAAGTGTGATGCAGATCAAATTCCTTTGCATACAATATACATTAAAGCACCTGATGTTGAATATAAGTACAAATAAATAAAAAAGAATACAAGCCATTTCCTGATCATAGTGACATATTATTTGCTACTTGTTCAGATGCAAATGTAACAGAAAAACACAGATGATCACAGGTGATATAAATGTTGAGGAATCAGTTGCAAATGGATCAATGTGTGCATTCAGAGGTTTGACTTTGAAGTCTGAGGTAAGCAGAAGAAGTAATGTTGTGGATGTAATATAGATTGATGAATAATATGTAAACTGTATTTGGTTCAGACAGTATTGATTCACTTCAGCTTGCTCTCGTGGATGGTAATAGTGATGGAGAACCAAGAATTTATAATCTCATGTTGAGTGACAGATCAATCTATGCAACATGCAAGCTTCCGTCTCTGTTCAACAACAACCTAACTCATAAACCAACAAGACACTCTATATGTCAAGTTGAGATAATTCCGTCTCAATGTATCTCATGCAAGAACAGTGCACAAACTACAAGGCAGGTCTACTGAGAATTTTCTTGTATTTAGTTGGAGTTAAAGTATGAAATTCACTGTTGCTTAACGCCCCGTGAAACTCCTACTAGGCTATGCATGCTTGGAGCCTGCACGCAAGCCAAAACTGGATGAAGGACGAACCAAAACCTGTCGACGGACAGACTGAAATAGGATGAAGGACAAGCCAAAACCCGATGTAGGACAGACTGAAAACGAAATATGGGGGTAGGACAGAAGAAACAAAGGGGATTGAAAACCCCAAAATAAATAAAAATAAGTCACCCCCTTTTCTTACACAAACAAACCTACTACTCTCTTGTGGGCCATTTGGAGAGACAAATCACAACATTTCCAGCATGCAGCATGCTGTGTGGCAATGTTGTTCCCAATATGCATCAGATGAGTCATGAAAAAATTATTCATGGCCTTTACCTGATACTTTGGGAGTCATTACCAAATCAGTCATTTTATACCCTGGGTTAGCACCAAGAATAATCTCTTGCATGCTATTTGGAGAGACAAACCACGACATTTCCAGCATTCTGTGTGGCAATGTTGTTGCCAATATGCATCAGATGAGTCATGAAAGAATTATTCATGGCCTTTACCTGATACTTTGGGAGTTTTTGCTGAATCAAGTATTTTGTGCCCTGGATTCGCACCATAAATATCCTCTTGTGTGCCATTTGGAGAGACAAATCACAACATTTCCAGCAGTTTGAGTGGCAATATTGCTCATGCTATGGATGGGGTAGACTATGAAACAACCTAGACAAGAAACAAACTGATACTTTAGGCATTATGAATTTTGGAATCATTTTGTCCCTGGACATGGACCAAAATATTGAGTCCTAGTCAGTTTTTGAGTGCAAATGTGTCACATTGGCTGCAATTTCAGGATCAGTGTTGCCCATACTGTGGATGGGGTAGACTATGAAACAACCTGGACAAGAAACAAACTGATACTTTAGGCATTATGAATTTTGGACTCATTTTTGTCCCTGGACATGGACCAAAATATTGAGTCCTAGTCAGTTTTTGAGTGCAAATGTGTGACATTGGCTGCAATTTCAGGATTAATGTTGCCCATACTGTGGATGGGGTAGACTATGAAACAACCTGGACAAGAAACAAACTGATACTTTAGGCATTATGAATTTTGGACTCATTTTTGTCCCTGGACATGGACCAAAATATTGAGTCCTAGTCAGTTTTTGAGTGCAAATGTGTGACATTGGCTGCAATTTCAGGATTAATGTTGAAAATACTGTGGATAGGGTAGACTATGAAACAACCTGGACAAGAAACAAACTGATACTTTAGGCATTATGAATTTTGGACTCATTTTTGTCCCTGGACATGGGCCAAAATATTGAGTCCTAGTCAGTTTTTGAGTGCAAATGTGTCACATTGGCTGCAATTTCAGGATTAATGTTGCTCATACTATGGATGGGGTAGACTTTGAAACAACCTGGACAAGAAACAAGCTGATACTTTTGGTATTATGAATTTTGGAATCATTTTTGTCCCTGGACATGGACCAAAATAATGGGTCCTACCGGTAACAAGTCATTCCTGCTGTGCGTTTGGCGAATGCAGACTTAATAGTGGTTCCTGTTTGGCATGTTTCTCTTGCTTATGGTGAAAGGAAGCACATGAAATCAGATAGATCTCATGTGGTTGTAGATTTACGAGTAGTTGATAACAATTATTGTGGACTTTTGGAGATATAATCAGTTGAATCTTAAAAATATGAGATAAAGAGAGTAATCTTGTTGGAGAGCAAGATATTTTGTTTAGTGCAGTGAAAAGACAGTGTAGCTGCTAATACAGCACTGTAGAATCACTTGCTTTATATATATATGTATATTGTGATCATATACATTGTGAGAGTATATATATTGCGAGAACAAATATATTGCAAGAATATATATATATATATTGTGAGAAGCTTCTTTGCACCTCTCCTTCTTAATCATGAGTATTGAAATAGCTATACCGAGTATCAAAACACCGGTACGGCATGTCTTAAGTATCAAAACACATGATAGTGAGTATTGAAATGGCTATACCAAAACTAGGCGATTAATCACGTTTTGATCATGAAAACAAAAGGAATCTTGCTTCCAGTCTTTAGTATCAAACTTTGATCTTGAAAACAGAAAGAATGAGCCTTTCCGGTCATTTTCCATAAGATATGAGCTGGATGTCATAGTCACCGGCCCTATGCCTTAAGAGTACATGGTCCAAGAAGAACATTTTGACCCTGCATACAGAGATACTCCAATCCTGCATACAGAGATACATAACCGGCTAAGTTTCATTATTCCAAACACATAGAGGTGCATATGACTCGATCGGTTGTATTGTCAACTGGTATCATTCCAGCTATAGTGCTATGAGTTACGTAGGAATGTGCATACATAAGTTAGAGTTCTGGCCCTGTAGTTTCCTTTCATACGTACGAAAGGAATTCAATACCAATCCATCTGTACTGGTGGGCCTTGTAGAACTCCTCTAGTACCGGTACACAGTAGATACTATCAAGGGTCCAAAATGAATCCAAAATTCATAACACCTAAAGTATCAGCTTATTTCTTGTCATTTTTCTTCCATAGTCTGTCCCACCCATAGTATGAACAATATTGGTGATACAATTTTAGCCAATGTAACGTATTTGCACTAAAAAATGGAGTGCATCCAAAATTCATCATAACACCTAAAGTATCAGCTTGTTTCTTGTCATTTTTCTTCCATAGTCCATCTCATCCATAGTATGAACAATATTGACGATACAATTTTAGCCAATGTAACGTATTTGCACTCAAAAATGGACTATCAGTCCTTATTTTTGCCTATATTCAGGGTCCAAAGTGAATCCAAAATTCATAATGCCTAAAGTGTCAGCTTGTTTCTTGTCATTTTTCTTCCATAGTCTATCCCATCCATAGTATGAACAACATTGCCACTCAAACTGCAGAAAATATTGTGGTTTGTGTCTCCAACTAGCACACAAGAGAGTACTTTTGGTGAAAGAAATCCCATGCCCAAACTGACTGATTAGGTAATGACTCCCAAAGTATCAGGTCAAGACCATGAATAATTTTTGCATGACTCATCTGATGCACGGTGTGAACAACATTCACACTCAAAACACAGAAAATGCTGTGGTTTGTCTCTTCAAAGAACACACAAGAGAGTATTTTTTGTGTAAATCCAATGCCCAAATTGACTGATTAGGTAATGACTCCCAAAGTAACAGGTCCAGACATTGAATAATTTTTGCATGACTCATCTGATGCATATTGTGAACAACATTGCCACTAACAAAACAGAACATTTTGTGGTTCGTGTCTCCAAATGGCATGCAAGAGAGTATTTTTGGTGCAAATCCAGTGCCCAAACTGACTGATTAGGTAATGACTCCTCCCAAAGTATCAGGTCCAGACATTGAATAATTTTTGCATGACTCATCTGATACATAGTGTGAACAACACTGCCACTAACAATACAGAGCATTTTGTGGTTCGTGTCTCCAAATGGCATGCAAGAGAGTATTTTTGGTGCAAATCCAGTGCCCGAACTGACTGATTAGGTAATGGCTCCTCCCAAAGTATCAGGTCCAGACATTGAATAATTTTTGCATGACTCATCTGATGCATAGTGTGAACAACACTGTCACTAACACTGCAGAAAATATTGTGGTTTGTCTCTTCAAATGACACACATGAGAGTATTCTTGGTGCAAATCCAGTGCCCAAGATGACTGATTACTACGTAATGCCTCCCAAAGTAACAGGTCAAGACAATGAATAATTTTTGCATGACTCTTCTGATACATATGCTGCATAGTGTGAACAACATTCACACTCAAAATACAGAAAATATTGTGGTTTGTGTCTCCAAATGGCACACAAGAGAGTATTTTTGGTGCAAATCCAATGCCCAAATTGACTGATTAGGTAATGGCTGCCAAAGTATCAGGTCAAGACATTGAATAATTTCTGCATGACTCATCTGATGTATAGTGTGAACAACATTGCCACTCAGACTGCAGAAAATGTTGTGGTTTGTGTTTCAAAATGGCATTCAAGAGAGTATTTGTGGTGCATTTAATAATTATTTTGTTTCAGAAAAAGGGATGGATTTAGTTTAATTTGTTATGGTGTCGATTGCACCCTTCTTTTTTGTCTTTAAGGGTCCCCTTTTAGGTTTGGTCTGTCCTTTTTCCACTCCTCATTTTTTTGTGATCTGTCCCTTTTCTGTCCTCATTATTTGGTCTGTAATTTGTACAAAGTTGGCTTGGGCGCACAAGCTTTGCGCTCGCATAGCCTAGTAGTACTAGTAGGAGTATCAACAGGAAGAAGCAACAAACATACAGTACATTAATTTACTTAGATAAGAAATATATGGCCGACCATACTACTTCTAGTTTTTTCAAAGGATTTTGTTAAGGCGCTTATTTTGTGTCTGGTCCACCTCTACAATGAGATGTGTTCAGACTGTGTCAAATAAGAGTAAAAGATTTTTTACTACCTAAGCAATTTTTTGGATTCAATTTAATAATTTTCGCACTTCCTAAGAATGAATATTCTGCGTTGATTGAGTGATTCCCACCAATGATAAAGTAATAAAAGTTTGCGACCAAAGTAATAAATCTATTCACATAGTTAATAGATTTATTAACTATTGAATAGAATTTAGCAGTCGAGGCTGCATCGGCTTTCAAAACTTTATTAACTGAATAAAAAAAGAATAAACTCCAACGGAATCTTAAAATCATACTAAAATCAAATATTTTAGTCACTTAACAGGCTTGCTTGCCAAAATACAAAGTAGTCGGGTAGGTGGCGCGGTTAGAAATTAAACAGACAGTTACTGTTTTGTACTTAGGGATTCCGAATTCCCAATCCACTCGGTGTGCATAGTTAATAAAATCTACTCATCCGTTGGGTGCGCCAAAAGATTCAATCTATTCACTCATGAATATTTTTTTATTACTTTGGTCAAATCATTGGTGGGAATCACTCATTCTTTGTCACGCGTACGAGTACTATCGGTACGTACTCGTACGGTAGGATTACCGGTACGAGTACGATGTCGCACCAATGCAACCCGGGTTGCATTTAACCTGGGCTAGTACAACCGGCTACACGATTCTACGCATGCACTAGTATTATGTTTGGTACCCCACCATCTGGCGGGGTACGCATTTTTTTTGTACTACTAAGAGTAGAGTACGGGTTGCATTTTCAATTTTAGCATAGTTGCACTACTGGTTGATTTGTAGCCCTGCATTTTCCCACGGAGGTGCGCAACTTATGCAACTCCCGAATAGCGAGTGACTCGCTTATGCATTCCGATTAGATCATTAGATCACTTGATTTTCGATCGATTAGCCAAAAGCTCACTTTTTTCGATCGATATTCTTATCTAATTGCAGATCGATTGAAGCAAAACAAGCAACAAGCAACAAGCAACGAACAACAAACAACAAACAACAAACAACAAGATGCCGCGTCAGCTGAGCATGGATCCGAAGAACATTCGGGCAAGGAAATGAGCCCGCGAACGCCGTGCTAGAGCACAAGCAGCAGCAGCTTTAGCTGACATGGATCCTGCAACAAGAACACCAAGGGAGGAGGCAAGGGTTGTGCAGCAAGCAAAAGACCTTGCAGCGATCCGGCGTGCGCAAGCTGTCATGCAAAGAGCTGAAGCAGCTGCAGCAGCAAAAGATGCTGGTGACTCAGACAACGACACACTGGATCCTCCAGAGGAAGAGGAGGAGGGCGACCACGACGAGGAGGAGGACTATGAGGACTATGAGGATGAAGAGGAAGACGAGGATGAAGCTGAAGATAATGGCCTAGGTGAGCTAGCTGCCTTAGCCTTAGCTGCTGACAATGAGGAGGATGAAGTCCTAGATGACGACGATGAAGATGACGATGACGTGCCAATGGCCCTGGCGACGGCGCCCCCCCCAGCAACAACAACAACAACAACAACAACAACAAGAGGAAGACTGATCCCCCGGCAAACAAGAGGACCGGCCCGAAGGGGACCGGATCCAATTCTACCCAACGATGTGAATGCCCCCACTCAGCTCTTAAGATACCACCGGATCTTGTTGGAGTTGATGTCCCATATTGCTGGAGGGCATGAGTATGCCACCGACCGGGTGTTCAACCAGGAAGAGCTCAACACTGTTAAGCCAGATCACATCTACAAATGGATGTGTTTGAAGGTGTATGGGATGGAGGATCCAGGAATAGACGATAATCCAGTTGGCGGTCGATCTAGCACTTTGAGATATTGGAAAAAAGCTATCTCCTACTTCATGACTAACACTGCAGTTTGGAATGAAACAAACAAGACAGGCAATCCTACTAGATCTATCAAGATCAATCAACTGATCAAAGCTGTGGCTAAGAAGGAAACCCGGCAGCTTGGCGTCAAAATGTCTGCTGATGGGGCTTTCACTCATGAAGAGTTTGCTCAAATGCTGGACCTCACAGCCATTGGAGACAGCCTCCAAAGCCTCCGGCACATGGCAATGCTCCGAGTCCAGCTGCACTTGATTGCAAGAGGGGATGGCACCTCACACATGAAGAAGGCCAACTTGCAGGTTAGTAGTACATACGCTGGCTATCTTACGATTCAGATGAGGTGGTCGAAGAATGTCGACGATGAGGGAGATTGTCCATTACAGCTGCTGATGGGCGCTATGGATCACAGGTACTGTGTACTAATTGGCCTTGCTATCTACCTGGATGCATGGCTTGGTAGTGGCGCGGGCCAGTTGAGTCAATGACTGTTTGCTGAGGGAGATACAGACTCCAGGTCCCCACTGAAAGCCCAGAACAAGGAAGCTGACAAGTGCAAGACGGCATATCAAAAGGCTCTGAAGGGTATCATAGAAGGGGATCAGTTTAGGCCCCTTGGAAGGCAGCAAAGGCTACTAGGAACTCATTCGGTTAAGAAGTGGGCTACAACTATGGCTAGGAGAGGAGGCGCGACTCGCGATGATGTTAACTACAGAGCTAGATGGAAGACTAAGAGTATGCAAGATTGGTACTTGGATGTGCAGTTGGACTGGCCGGATATCAATGCTGGTAGCAAGCTTTCCCATCGTGGGATTTGCTTGTACAAGGAGAAGGATGACAGTGGCCTAACAGATGACTGGCTTTGTGCTTCAGTAGCTCCTGTAATCCGAGGAGCCTTTGGGGACGACGTCGCTGCTATCCTAGCAAAGCCGTTGCTTTGGGCTTGCTTTGATCCTGCTGTTGCAGATTATATCCCCCTTGGACTGAAACAACAGATCGTTTGCAGATATGAGCTGTTGCAAGGTAGACTTGAGGATGGGGTGAATCCTATTTGTAGAGCTGAAGTTGTTCCTTCCAACATCGATGGAATTGTGTGGCTGGATGAGATCCCTGAGGGTGAAGAAGGAGACGGCGGAGGGGCGTTTGGTAGAGGGGGGCAGCAGTGGAGAAACGCTATCTATGCCAAGCTATCCACCACTCAAACCAATGTAGCAGAGATGAGGAACCATCAGATCTCAGAGCTTGCTGAGCTTCGAAGGCAGATTAAGATTGTTAGTCAGATGGTTCGGGGGTTGACACTAGCACCAGCAGCGCGGAGAGTTGGAGGGTTTGGAGGAGTAGGGGCAAGACCATCTGCAAATCCGCGTCAAGGGGCTCCGGTGGTAGAAAGACCAGCGCTCCTGTTTGATAGACCACAGACCATCCAAGCCTTGTGGGATCAGTACCAAAATGGAATAGGAGGGAGGAAGCCGGCAAGGGAGTTCACTGCCGTGGAACGCGGGCGGGTGAAGTACAAGTATTGCAATCGGAAGGTTCTTTGGGGATGTATGGAGCGCCTCCTAGACCGGGGGAATGATGTGAACACAGCCATTGCCAAGATCAAGCGTTGCTATGGAGACTGTACTATGACTCAGCTGATTCGGAAGATGCGCCCAGATGAGAGGCAGGGAGGAAATTTCCAGCCTCGTTGAGCTGTGGTGTTGGCGGCGTTCGGTTGGTGGATTGTCAAGTGCTGGAGTAGAGTGTGTTGCTATTGGATTGGGGATCCCCTCCTGTTGTTGCTGATAGCAGAGTGTTTCGAAGTTCAAGTTTTCATGTACCAAGAAGTGTAGGATAGGATCGATCGTATTGGTCTCTAACTGTATTAGCGATTAGATGTTACATGTAATCGATGTCGTTGATGAACAATCTCTGTCGTGATATGAATCAAAATTATTTCTGTTTCTGTATGTTGGCGTGTTATTTGCAGTGACCTGACTTGGAATTTTCTTTGATGCACATCCCAGCGGGCTTTGTGCCTCGATTCAATCGATTGATCGAATGATCAATCGGATTGGATCGATTGGATCGGCGATTGATCGATCGGATCTTTCATCGATGAACAATCTCTGTCGTGATATGAATCGGAATGATTTCTGTTTCTGTATGTTGGCGTGTTATTTGCAGTGATCTGACTTGGAATTTTCTTTGATGCACATCACAGCAGGCTTTGTGCCTCGATTCAATTGATCGATCGATCGATCGATCGATTGTTGTATTAGCGATTAGATGTTACATGTAATCGATGAACAATTTCTGTCATGATATAAACCAAATTTATTTCTGTGTTTGCATTTTCACGTGTTATTTGCAGTGATCAGACTTGGAAGTTTTTTTGATGCACAATTCAGCGGAGTTTGTGCCTCGCTGATGTGTAGCATCTCTCTGGGCGATGTGTAGCTTCTCTCGCTGAATATTTGCGCACGCTTAATCTACCCACGTATAGTTCTACATGGTTTTTGAACTGTTGTATTTTGGGTTGTATTAAAAGTGTGCACCCTCACGGTACAATTTTTTTAAGTTTTGTCCCTCTCAGACTCTCTCTTCGACTGCTGGGTTATGTGTAATAGAGTTAAGTATATTAGAAAATTACAACTCCACCAATTTGGGATCTGCAAACAACCGCAAAAATAATACTGTACCGGTACTCGCATCGGACTCGATTGTAAGATTATGCCAGCAACCGAAACAAAACCACCGGGATCACAGAACGAAATACGAAATACGGTAGTGTATTGAGTATCGTACGAACCAACCTTTATCGAAATCGAAAGATAGAATCAATCATGGGTGTGACAAAAGAGGTACTCCAACAAGGGAACGGCTCGACGCCCTCCCGAGGACAAGAGGTGACCGTCCACTGCACGGGATACGGGAAGAACCGGGATCTTACCCAAAAGTTTTGGTGTGAGTGTTCATTACTCCGTACTACCGTACGATATGTTTTGAGTGTGGAGTACGAGTACGAGTACGAGTGCTCGCATGGCAGTGTGTGGGTCGGTGGTGATCCCGCGGTGGGTGGGGGTTCCGTTGTCATGCGATGCACACCACTTCCTTTCGATTTCCATCTGACCCAACTCGGTTTTGTTTTCGCTTTCGTTTCGTTCCCTCTGTTTTCAACACCGCCACAAATATGATTGATATTATTACTTGCTTGTTTGTCGATTCGTTTCGCAGCCACCAAGGACCCGGGCCAGGAGGTCTTCAAGTTCAACGTCGGAGTGGGAAGCGTCATCAAGGGATGGGACGAGGGTGTCATTGGCATGTCCCAGGGCGAGATCGCCCTGTTGACCTGCACCCCGGACTACGCCTACGGGAGCGGTGGCTTTCCGGCCTGGGGAATCATGCCGAACAGCACGCTGGTCTTTGAAATCGAGCTCTTGTCGTTCAAATAAAGAAAGAAACACAAACACAAACACAAGCACGCACGCACACACAAACATACAAACAAACAAACCAATCATTGGTCACGACCACGACGACGTTGTCCACGCCACACGAACGCGAGAAAGCTGATAGTTTCTGGAATGCAAACGAAACCAAACGAGTGAATAGTATTGTATTCGCTGTTTCTATGTTGTGATGTTTCTTCCACTTTATTGGTATGATCAATCATGTAATGTTATGTGTGTAACCAGACAGTCTGTTAGGGAATTCTTTTTTATCGGACCTCTGTCACGCGTACGTGTAGTTGGCATCCGAGTCTACAGAGATTGTCCACGTACAAACTCTGTTTGATATCGGAATCGTATAGTAAGGAAACGTTGTGTTGTCCAACGGAGATTTGCCAGCCAGTTAGAGGCTTGACCACGGGTGTTTGTAGTGTAGTTTGGAAAAATATGAATACTGTGGATAGTAGTAGTAGTATTTTCATTAGCATTACAGTACAGGGATGCTATCGGCATCCGACACACAAACATCATTTCTTCCTAGTTCCTCCAGCAGTTTCCTACACAGAGTATGATTCATTCAATTACACAATATTCACATCGTTTCGTTCCAAGCCGGCAGCAAGCAGGAGTCGGTTACGGGGGGGGGGGAGGGGGGGTTGAAAGTGCCCCGCAATCGGACTCCGTGAAGCATTATGTTATACCGTACTATCACCATCGTCTCCGCGTCGCGGTGGTTGGGTCTTTCGGACTACTCGCAGCTGCGAGCGAGCCTTGATTGTTTGTTTGGTGTTGCAAATCCCGGCATTGGTTGACCGGTGCGCGTGATGTGATCTTGGGTGCACTGTACGGTACCTATCGAACGAGTGGGTTGCTGTTTGCTGTTTGCTGTTTGCGAGGGGTTGTGTCGTTCCGTTCCGTTCCATCGATCGATCGATGAAAAAAATCCGCCAATTAATCACCACAACAACTAAACAATGCCATCATCGTCCATTGCCTCCGGTTTCATCGAGGTCACAACCATCGGTTGAATTGTTATCGTCGCCGCCGCTCCAGATTCGTTGTTCGACAAACCAACCAACCGATTTGTTTCGTTTCGTTTTGTTCGCGGATTTTTGCTTCACTGGTTTCTACCGCACGGTACTCTCGTGCAATCTAAACGGCCAGTCGATCATTCGCGTTTGGTCTCGGACGACGACGACGACGGGTTCGTCGCGGCGGATGGTGGAATTTGTGATTGCGGCAATTGTTGTTGTTGCTGCTGCTGTTGCTGCTCCTCGAAGCGCCGCTGCGCCCGGTTGTACCGAAAGGCGGCCACCACAAAAAAGAGTTGCGCCCCGATCAGGACGTGCCACTTTCGATCCAGGCGCCGAAATTTGTCTCGGTAGTCCCGGAGTTTGTTTCCCGGGGCATTCATGGTGCCGGTTGTTTAGTCGTCGTCGTCGTCGTCGTCGTCGTCGTGGATGTACGGTAGGTAGAGGCTAAGATTACTGTCGCGTGTTGTTGTTTGGATGTAGAATTACTTCGTAATGAATATGGAATTGATGGATTGGTGATACTCCTATTGAATACAGTGCACGAGTACTGTATGTCCAAAAGTTGGGTGTTGCCGTGTGGGGGTGGGTGTGAATGTTAGGAACGAATTTGAAACTGTGTCACTCAATCAATGAAGGTGACAAGAGCGGAGGATGAATGAATCGACCGGATCGGTATCGTTCGTACCCGGTACCGGTAGTAGTCAAAGTAATCTTAGTACGAGTTCGAACGTACCGGTACTCATTAGTACGAGTAAGATTACCGGTACCGGTAGGTTGTCTGTGATGGATTCTTCTTCGATGAACCAATGGACGGATGCGAAGATTCCATAAGATTACCGTACGAGTACTGTAACGAATAGTACCGGTGCGTTCCTCACTCGTAAGAATAGTGCTCGTACTCGTATGAGTACCGTACGTACTCGTTGTACGGAGTAAGATTCTTTTCTCGGCCCCGTGATATCTTGGCCGACTAGCTCGAGTGAGGACTGTCAATCTCGTTGGCCGATTGTTGTTGGGGTTGTTTGCTCGGAGCGTGCCTCTCTCGACGACGACGACTCACTCGGCTCACTCGGAACGCGACGCGCACGTCGCATTTTGAGGTCGATACTACAGATACGGTACTCGTACAACATACGGTACGAGTAATTACGAACTGGTACGGTACGAGTATGAGTACCGGTATGTAATCTTACTTAGAACAACATGATTCATTCATTCGTTATTCATTCTACGCGCACACGTACATACGTACACGTTGTACTGCCCATAGCCGTACTACGTACCGTAGGCAACGAGCTCGTACTCGGACCGTACGGTACGGTACTATCGTGCGGTTCAAGATTACAAGGTCGGTCCGGGCCCAGTTCATTATTCCATTGAGATGAGGCCTCATTCAACCGAAGGGTGAAGTTGTGACAGAAGTGAAAAGAAAGACTCGAGAGTTTCATTCTTGGACCGATGAGACTGAAAACAACGTTTGTGATTGATTATTTTGATTCATTCCGCAATCGAAACACACACAAACAAGATCGTTGTCGTGCCGTTTGTTGGTCATTATTTTTTCATACCGTTGAACCGTACCGGTACACTAGTGCCGAACCATATTATTATTTGTTGTTGTATTCACACAGACATAGACGCAGACGCAGAACACAGCCGAGTGCACAACAACGCGGTATTCCTTCCCATTCCCATTGTAATATCGTGTAACACATTCATCGGTCATTCCATTCCATTCCATTCCATTCCGTTCACCAACAAACCAACAACAGAATACTACTGTTACAGTAAACAATCATCTACCCACAACAACAACAACAACAACAACAACAATGGCCAGCCGGGATTTGACCAACGCCTATTTCGATCGGAGAACTACCGCCGTGAAACGGCGCTCGGCCCTGGGAAGTCCGAACGGCGGTGGCATTGGCATTGGCATTGGCATGGGAGACGTGTCCATCAACGGTGGTGGTGGCGGCGGCGGCGGCGGCAAGAAGAAGCGGAGCAATCGATTGACCGCCGGAAGATCGCACCGCGACGACGAGGACGACGGGCGTTCCCTCATGCTCATGGAGGTGAGTGCAGTGCAGTGCAGTGTAGTGGAGTGCAGTGCAGTGCGGTGCAGTGCATTTAGTTTGGATTAGAGGTACAATGCGTTGCAGCAGATCGAATTGAATTAGGAGAGTTTTGCGTCGCAGCAGCTGCTGCCTGTTTTTTTTGTGTTTGGTGTTTGGTGATTGGTGTTTGGTGATTGGTGATTGGTGTTTGGTGATTGGTGATTGTTCTTGCTCATTGCTCGTGCGAAAAAGTAGAATCGATGGATGAATGAATACATGCATATGCATGCATGCGTGCATGCATGCATGCATGAATAGATGAATCAATACAACAACTCATTCGTTTCTTTCGAACTCTACGATTCCCGACATTCGTACCACGCCTGGTTGTATTGATATGTATCACGCCACAAACTTCAAACTTCCGCCGACAATGAATCTATCCATCACTCTACTCTGCAATACTTACGAAACAAACATCTGTGTGCGATACTGCACATAATCAAACGACAATTCATTTCAATGAAACCACAAACAATATCGACAATACAGGAAGGAGACGGCAGCAGCGACGGGATTCAAATGACAAACCTCAACAAACCACAGCAACAAAACGAACCCTCGTGGGTGGGAGACGTCGACCAGGTCAAATCGATCCTCCGGGAGATTAGCCGCCAGATGGAAGACCTGCAGGCGCTCCACGCCTCGCGGGTCGGATCCGTCTTTGGAAAAGACCTGGACGACATGGAGAACCGCATCGAAAACATGACCCGCGGCCTTACCGACCGGTTCCGGAGGGCCGAGCGGATCCTAAAACAGGTGGGAGCCGCCACGCGCCGAGCGGGAGGAGAGGAGGCGGCGATCGGCGCCAACGTACAGCGGAGCCTCGCCAAGCAACTGCAGGAACTCAGCGTGACCTTTCGGCAGTCACAGCGCAAGTACCTGGCGGAGGTCAAGGCACAGAAGAGCGGGGGCTACGACGGCGTCACCGGGACCACCAACGACCACTTTGCGGGAATCGGCGACCTTTCGACGGACACCTCCGAGGGCAGCTTTTTCACGAGCCAGCAGGTTCAGGTCGTGGACGATCTGCAGGAAGCCATCGAATCGAGGGACCAGGAAATTTCCAAGATTGCCCAGTCCATCGAAGAACTCGGAACGATCTTCAAGGAACTGGCGGTGCTGGTCATCGACCAGGGAACGATCCTGGACCGGATCGACTACAACATGGAAGCGGTCGTGGAGAGCACCAAGACGGGAGTCAAGCAACTCGAACGCGCCGAGAGGAGTCAAAAGAACGCCAGGCCGATGAAGTGCATCGTGTGCCTGGTGATTACGATTTTCGTCCTGCTGGTCATTCTGGTCCTCAAGCACAAGCGATGGTAACGCGGTACCGGTACCGGTGCCGGTACCGGTATAGTGCAACGCAACGCAACGCAATGCAACGCATGCGATTGAAAATCGCTCGACAGTAGTATCCATTAGACATTTACCAAATTCAAATTCTTCAGTAATAAATACTATGAACTACGAAGTAAATTACAATACTCGTAGCGGACAACGAATACGAAGTACTATTCATAGTCTTATTCTTTCGTTACTCATCGTTCTATTCTGGTACAATACACTGTGCTAAATTAATGGATTATGGATCAATACCGTGCACGGACATATCGTCTATCGCGTGCCGTATGCATGGTCGAATACAATACAAGGCAATACAATTTATTTATTTCTTTGTTTGTTCGTTCGTTCGTTCGTTCCTTCGCACCACTGGTTTACTTTCTTCCATCGCCGATTCCAAAGATCGCGTCCGACCAAACCTTCCAGTACTCCGGGGGCGCGTCCGGATCGTACAGTCGAGAGATTGCACAGTGCAGTCCCGATTCCTCGTAATAAGTGGCGTTCGACCCCGCCTTCTGCCTCAGGGCCAACTCCGCTGCCCTTCCGTCGTCGTACAGTGGATCGCCCAGGTTGTACCTCACGATGATGGCGGGGGGCCGCTTCTCGCTTGTTTCGTCTTCGTCGTCGTTGTCGTCGAGACCGTCGGGGATTCCCAGCAACGGATTGACCAGTCGGTGAAGGACCTCGGACGGGTAGCTTTCGGTCTTCCACTTCTCCCAGGCGGTGTGATTGGTGTCCTTTCGCAAGACCTTTTGCAATTCCGGTTCGTCGTCGTCGGCGGCGGTAGCAGCGGGTGTTGCTGGGCTCGGTTTTTCCAGCCCGAGGTACGCCTGCCAAGACCAGCGGAGCCAGTTGATGTCGGGAAACGCGCTCTGGTTCATGTAATAACTCATAGAAGCACAAGAAGGATCGAGCATGGGAGATTGTGACTGAATGGACAAGATCCTGCCCGGAAACCTCCGAAAGCCTTCGAAACCCGCGACGAGAGATAGGTTTGCTCCTGCCGATGTTCCGGTCAGGTGAATTCCTTTTCGGATGCTGTTCTCGCGAAGAAAGTAATCCACAACAGAGAGAGCATCCATGATGCCTATCGGAAACGGATTGTCGGGTGCCAGTCCATAATCTACGCTGACGGTGATGATATCGCGCGGTCCTTGGGACGACGCATTTTGGACAAGTCTCGCCGTGTCCATCGTCAAAATTGAATCGTTGGGGCACCCAATGTTCATTGCACCTCCATGGAAATGAATGAGAACAGGTACCTGAGGGGAGAACGTCTTCCAATCGACTTTGTCAAAATCGACCCCTAGGCATCCAGAATCCTCCAACATTTCCCCTCCTTTCTTGAGGTCATCGGACAAGAGTGACGAGGGAAAACGCACCAGTATACCAACTTCGTTTCGATCTTTGGAAGCGGCAACAGCATCCGGAAGCAGGGTGTCTTCGTCCACGATGTTCCATTCTCGCAGGATGTTCTTTCGAAATGGGACGGAACCGGAAGATTCGGCCATCAGACACGGAGATGACGACGATGGCACCGCTTCCGTCCACGCCTTCAGCCCGATTTTGCAACCCGACCGTTCGCCGTCACGGAATATTGTCCGAGCCTTGGAAACTATTTGTTCCGTTTTTTCACTTCCAGCTTCGAGTTGACGCAAACCTGTCAGGTTTAGCATGTATAGAAAGAAATTGACCATAAAGGAAGTAATCTTTTCGCGTGTCGTCAAGTGAGGATGAAATAGTAGCCAGTGAGGCTTTGGAATTATTGATGGCGATTCCGCACCTTCCTTATCATTGTCGCTCATCATAACTGGTTGTACCGTAATACGTCTAGTCTTCGTCGTTCTTGGTTTGGTTTACCGCTATTTCTACCAAGTACGAAAAAAGACTTACTCCGTAGTTCGTATCTTTTCGTGAGAAAGGTGGTGCCCGTCTTGTTGAATCAGGTGTCAGAATGCTTCAATTTACGTACCGTAGAAACCGGGTTTCCGTCGTTAGGGGGGTAAGATCTTAATGTTCCCTGGTTTCTTCGTACTACGTTATTCTTAGCTGATTCTCACTATGAACTACGTACTGTATTGTATCGGCTGGTCCCGACGCGGTGCGAAGATCCTGGAACACGGTTGATTCAAAATATTTTTTGAAGTATTAAATAGGAGTACTAATAGAAGTAATAATACTGGGGACCCCCAAGCCCAGCGGAAACACCGATCCCAAGCAGTCTTAGCATCAACGGGAAGCAAAGTACAGGAGGAAGTACAGGAACCATCAACACTCTGACTACCAACAGTCGGCCATCCAGCAGCAACAGCAACAGCAACGGCAAAAGTAACAACAGGAGATGGGGGAGACAGCAATGAAGAGGAGGGGTCCCTTGCAGATACTATCTTCAACAGTACACCCAAGAAGGAGGACTTCTTGAAGAACACTCCTACTAGTAGTAGTAGTAATGCACGACCCAGCAAGGACAAGAAAGGATGACACCAGCAACATTCACCTTGATGAGAAGGAGGAGCAGGATATTGGAATTAAAATTGAAACCAAAATCAAAATTGTAACAGAAATACACACGCGGATGCAAGATGTCATTTATTGCACGGATGAAACAGCAATGGAAGATACTGTCTCATTCTCTAAGGCTCCCAAAGACTTCGTTCCAAGTGCTAAAAAAGCTGTACTAGGTCAACCCCATTGGAGTACTGTCAACAACCCCGGGGGTTGGGATCCTTATTGTTTCAGGCCAAAGTTCAACAGGAATAAGGAAGGCAAAAGTCACTACTCAGCAATCAGAAATAAATGTCTCTCTAACCTTGCCTCTATAGAGAGGTCCTACAGTCACCAAAGTTGGCCCAAACCCAGTAACTCCTCCTGTCCCAGCTTCCGGTGTCAGCTTCAGAGTTAGACACTCAACCAGCACAGTCAAAAGTGTCCTTTGAGGAACCATCTGGCTGTCAGAATACCTCTCCTGTACATTGTATTACCAAGGAAACTCCACCCAGTCCAATTCTTTGGCATTCATCCCCATCCACTGCCAGAAAGGCTCCAGACCGCTTAACGATGCGCGCTGCCAGGATGCGGAAGCCATATATTCCTGGATCATCCCATGTACAATTCAACACCTCATCAACTAGCAAAAGTTGCTTACCAAAGGTCTCTGGTGAGCCACTACTACAGCACTCTACCATTCCCAATCTACAATGGATCAGTCTCCTTCAAGCCTGCTTTGACAGTGTCAAGACAATGCAGTCTTACATAGCTGAGCACCAGCACACACTTGGATACACCATTGAGGGAACACGACTCTCCAAATATCTCCATCCGGCAATCAATCAAACCATAGTCAACCAACCCGACACCCCCACACCTAGTACAGAAGCATTCAATGATGCACCAAATGCCACTGGGTTCTAAAAATGCAAACATTGGAGTTTTAAGGTAGTGACCAGCCAGAGAACCCTGGATGAAAGTGATCTCCGCTGCATGGCCTTTTAAATTCAAGCGGTTTCCAGATGGATCCACAAAGAAACTTAAGGATAGACTGTTTACCAGAGGCTATGAACAGGTTGAAGGAATTGACTACTTTGAAACCTTTGACCCAGTGGTTCAGTGGTTAACTGTTTGGCTTATTCTGATCATGACAATTTCACTTGGATTGGAAAGTCAACAAATTGACTACACATCTGCCTTTGTTCAAGCACCCATTGACACAGACATCTATATCGAGATGCATATTCATGAAGTTGGAGAACCTGCTTTAGGACTCTCGTAGTTGGAATGTTGAAATACCTTCAAGGACACTATCGGATATACATAGCCTTTGCAGTGTCCCAAGTAGCTAGATCCGTCCAATCGCCAAAACGGTCACATGAGGTTGCTTGTGACTTAATTCTGCGACCCTTTAAATTGCATAAGAAAGAGTTCTCCAGTCCTATATGCCTTGAGATGTATGGTGGATTAGCAGATTGAGAGACTCCCCATGTTCGAGTTTGCACCAATTTGTCAATTACTTTGAAGCAAGAAGAACCGAGAAGAAAATAAGATTGGATATCTAAAATAGTTTTTTTGGGATTCGTTCACTACCTACTGGTTGCACATGGTCAGCTTCGACTATGTTGTCGATTTTATCACGATGCGCCAAGTTTACGTTAAACCAAACCAATCGTTTCGTCCAATCCCAACGCAATGTTCAGGTTTTGTACGGCAGCACCACTGGCACCCTTGCCAAGATTGTCCAAACGAGCACACAAGAGAACTTGTTGTGCTTCGTCGTTCGGGAAGACAAACAGTTCCATCTTGTTGGTATCTCTGAGTGCATCGGGTCTCAAAAATGCTCCACGCTCGAGAAGTCCGGCTTCTTTAGCATTAGATTCCCCGAGTGGCATCACTGAGACAAAATTAGATCCCTCGTAGTGTTTTGACAGAGTCTCGTGAATTTGCTCCCCCGTGGTCCCTTCCTTAAGCCAGTCATAGTGAAGGGGTACCGAAACTACCATTCCTTGGGGAAAGGTAGCGATTTGGGGTTGGAAAACGGGTTTGCGTCCTATGGTCGAATACTTGGCCATTTCGGGAAGATGCTTGTGTGTCAGACCGAATCCATATCCGGCCCAGGGCTCCATGTCTTCGCCGCCTTCTCCCTCGAACATTTCCATCATCCCCTTTCCACCACCAGAGTATCCCGAAATGGCATTCACAGTAAGCGGTGTGCCTTGGGGAATAATACCCGCGTCGACGAGCGGTCGGGTCAATCCGATGAAACCAGTGGGGTAGCATCCTGGGTTAGAGATACGCTTGCTTTTGCTCAAATTTTCTCGTTGTTCGGCCGATAATTCTGTTGAGCAGTCATATAGATTTACGAATTGTGTTTGAAGCGTTTCATTTTATGCCATATTATTCGTCCAAGTAATTTGTCGTGTAAGAAAAAAGAATATTCGTTTCCAGTTGAAGTGTTCGAGGAAATACCGAGGGTGACAGAGCAGTGTTCAAAATGAAAGATTTTGTATTTCAAAAATGAGATGCTAGTTGCTTTGGTTGGCAAAAAAACTTGTTTTCTGACCGTTTTCATTATATAAGTATACGTCGTCCTGTACTTACCAGGAAATCCGTAAGACCAATCGTCATCAACCCGGTAGGCGGTCGATGCATCGATGAGGACGGTTCTGTCGTTGTCGGAGTCGACCAGCCCTGCGGCTTCGATTGAGGCAGCATCAGGAAGGCCTGGTTTGATGTGCAATATGAAAATAAAAGATTTTTTTTTTTTTCGATTACAAATTAAAAGAGAGAAAAACAAGAAAAGACTGTGAGTCGGCTTTGTCTTCACCAATTCCTCCGTCATCTTGTGCTTGATATTGATTCATTCCAAATACAACCGACCACACTCTCGGTACCCTTGTAAAACCAAAATGGCTTCCTCGCGTGATGCATGCCGGAGACTTCGACGACGGCCTTTTTGTCACATAACTGCATTGAATACACGTCGTGCTACGTACACAAAATAACGACATCGGCTTCGTTGATGAATTTTTTCCTCGTGTCGAGATCTTTTCTCAAATCCGAAGGGGGGGAGATAATTTCGAGATCGTCACGGGCCTCGATTCGTCCCCGCACTTGAATTCCCGTGGTACCGGCTTCACCGTCGATAAACACCTTGTACTTGGCAAACAGTCCTGTCGTCGTCGTCGTCGATCGGAGGGACGACGGGGCGAAGGCAAAAACACCCGGGACGCCAGCAAGGATAGCCGAAATGGATAGTTTCATCGTGTATATGACTGTATTTTGTGTATTTGCAAGTCGAATTGGTTGTGTCAGAAACCTGATTTGGAATTTATGGATTAATGTAACGAAGATATTACGCACTCGTACTTGATGTCGAAGAATCCAAATTCCATCTGCTGTATTGACCAACAACGGTGTCCCAACGATATCTACGGTACTTTTGAAGTGCCAGCAGTTGGATGGTGGGAAGGGTTGCAAACTCATGATAAAAGATCGTAATCCTGAACCATGAACTTGACACGTATTCGTTGGTAAAAACAGCCCTCACAAAACATGAGGTGATGTCGCGAGGTTTTGGGGGGAACCTCAAATTGGTACTGCAAATTCATCGTATGTCGTGTGCGAATCTTATGTATATGTCATATGTATTAGTAATCTTACCTGTACGTATACGATTCAGAAAAGAAAGACAAACCCTGTACTGGGCCCGGTACGAGTATAAGTAAGATTACGTACCACTCCGGTATCCGGTTTCATCAGAGCATGCTCCCAAGTTGTACAATCGCTGTCTTCATTCTAACTTGATGGGAATAAAAAAATCTCTAGTTTATTTCAATAAGATCATGTGATATCGTATTGGAGAGAAGTAGCTAAAGAGCGCGTGATACTAATCAATATTCGCCAGAACTGGACTGAATTCAAAGAATGAAATCAGTCCACCAATCCAACACATCAAAAAAGGTTACTGGAACCCACCCATGAATCAGCAAATTATTGTCTCAACCAAAAATAAATCGTCGATCGATCGATCCGTCACTCCTCAACGACCTCCGGCAAAAAGGAGATCTCCTCGAAGCCCTCGAAGTCTTTTGGGCCGCGTTCTTCGGGAGGGAGCAGAATGTTCCGCAAAAGATTGTCTTCTGCTTCCAGCCGCCGCCGACGGCAATCTTCCGGGTCTGCTCTGCGAATGACACCGCTCGATGCGGGAACAAATCCTCGAATGACGCTGTTGTTGCTGGGATCCGAGAGCCACCGCGAATTGTTAAGGACCCATCCCTTGTTTTGTTTCTTCTCTTGCCGGCGGTATCGATAGTTCGCCACGTCCTGTCGCCCCCATTCCTTGCAGGCGTTTCCGAGGATCCCCTTGCGGGTGCAACGATCCGACACATCGACAAAGCCCACCAAGACGATGCGTCGTCCCGAGGTGACCACATCGGCCCCGTGCAAGATTTTTCCGCAGTGCAAGACGGCATCTCCCGCTCGAGCGGGTCGGATCGCTCCTCCCGCGTGAAGAATACCGTCCTCGCAGTCGGAGGGGTCCACATCCCGGAGAGCATCGTAAAACGTACCGCCTCCTTGGAATTCGTCCGGGGGATTCAACAAGAGAGAAAACGAAAAGAGCGATCCGTCCCGATGGAGTTCCAACCGATCCATCATGTTGAATTCGTCCCAGTTGATATCCTTGATGTCGATATCCGAGTCCGGTTTGGCCTGATAATACGCCACGAACAAATCATTGTAGGACAGATCATCCGCGTCCACGTTGTAGAGCTCGGCAAACCGACCAAACAGGCGTTGTTGGAAATCCGTGGATTCCAAGAAGGAATCGAGCTCTTCGCAATCTTCGACGGGAAAGTCACAGGTCGCGTAGGATGCGTGACGGATGAGGTCGGGGTTGTAAAAACGACCGTTCGATTCTGCGTAGCCGACGGCCAATTTCAATGCCGTGCCGACTTGGTCGTCCGACAACAGTGATCGAACATGGATCTGGTGAAGTGCAGACGTTTCTGTTTCGTAATCTCCGGGAGCGAACGAGGGGAGAGTTATTGTTGTGTGAGTGGTTTCCGATGACCGTACCGAAGACGAAAACAATGCGGTTCTGGAAGAAAGCTGCTCGTCGAGGAAGACCCGGGGCTGCATCGGACAGAAGCACTCCAGGGTGTCTAGAAAGAGTGCGAACCACATCAATACGACGAGCATTGTTCCCCGCGCGGATAGAAACCTCGACGCCGGCGGTCTCTTCTTCTGATCTAGTAGGTGAAGAGCAATCGTTTGCATTTTATTGGGTTGAATTAAGTCTCCGATTTCATCAGTTACTGTAGATTTGATGGTCTACGGTAGTGCGAGAGCTTGTCAGGGGGTGAAATCAGAAAGAAGCTTTAGTTGCCAGTTTTTGGTGATGATTTATTCATTCATTCATTAATGATGCTTCACGCACTTCACGCGGGGTGGGGTGGGAGGTGCGATTCGATTCAGATTTTTGGAGATGGCTGGTCGCTGGGGATATTGTATGATTGCTATTTATGATACGTATTAGTTTGAATGAGTTTGTCGAGGTCTCTTTTTGTACCTCGTAACTCGTAGTTTTTGTGATTCAAATCTGTCGTCGACATTCTTCGAACATTCTCTCGAAACAATGACCGAACGACGCTCGTACGTTGTGCGCGAACTCGTACGTGTCATCGCGGCGGGTGAGCAATAAGAATTCTGATTACTTCGTAATTTGCAATTTTTTGGTTTTGGTATCCGATTTTTCGTCCTTTCGGATAGCGCCGGTACCACCAGGTTTGTGCCGGTACCCCGTAACTTCTATCGTGGTAGAAAATACACCGTGCCGTGCAACGGCATTGAGTAAGCTTCCGGTACTCGTAGGAGTATGGTGAGACTCTTACGAGTACTCGTAAGAATACCGGCACCAGTATGTTCATTTTTTGTTACGAGAGAACACAAAGAGAAAAAAATTGTTGCGAAACGAACAGAATTTTTGTATTTTCACCCATTCCGATTCTCATACATAAAACCAAATTAATCCATCTAATACCAATCCTCTTCACAATTTTATACACATCCATCGAAAGAAAATGACGGACAACCAAGACGAGAAGATTTCGAACCACAACGATACCTTCGAGGTACACGACTGCTTCGGTAAAGATATCATCGATCGATACGATGGGTTCATTCTGGATCAATTTGGTGTTTTGCACAACGGTGTAAATGGCTTGGAGGGTGCTCCTGATCTCGTTCGGAAGCTCACACAAAAGTTCAACAAGAAGCTAGTCATCTTGTCCAATTCGTCGGCGTCTGCCGTATCGTGCAAGGCAAAACTACCGAAGCTGGGCTTCGATCCCGATCACTTTGTCGAAGCGGTCACGAGCGGAGAGGAAGCGGGACGATACATTCGCGACCAGTACGCAGACTCTACTTCTGCGGGCGAGGATTCGAGTGAAGAAAAGCAAGAGGTGAAGAAAGCCCTTTGGTTCACCTGGAAGTCTCCCAAGAAGCCATCCCCAATGCGGTTCCTCGAACTGTGCGGGAATGTCCCGGTGACGACCGATCCCGACGAAGCGGACTACGTCATTCTGCACGGAGTGGATGTGCTGAGGGGACCGGGAGTGGACGGAGAGGCGGAGGAAGTTGAGCTCGGAGATTTTTTCGAAACGGGCAAAATGGACGAAAACAGTGACGGCGGCTCCACGACCATCGATTCCGTCCTGCAAGCCTGTGCAAAACGTGGACTCCCCATGATTTGCGCCAACCCCGACTTTATCATGGTCAAACCCAATGGATCGACGGGACACATGCCCGGAACGATTGCCAGACGGTACCAAGAGTTTGGAGGTCACTGCGTCGAATTCGGAAAGCCCCACGTTCCACACTTCGAGGCCTGCCTGCGCGATCTGGGTTTGCCGCGCCACAAGGTAGCCCACGTCGGTGATTCCTTGCACCACGACATCCAAGGGGCAAACGACTCGGGGGTCGATAGCATCTTTGTGGCGGGAGGAATCCACCGCAAAGAATTGGGAAGCAAGTTAAATGCGGTTCCCAGCAAAGATGCCTTGGACGATCTGTTCGAGAAGCACTCCCAGATGCCTACACACGTGGTCCCCATGTTCCGAATGGGATAACGACATTCGTTGTTTTAATTCATCGCTAATTACGAAGGAATGAGTCGATCCCAATGCAAGCAATTGTATGCTCGAGCCCGGGGCCTCCCGAAGGATGGGCTCCGATTGCGGGAAGAAGAACAAAACACTGACTCACTCACTCCTGTCCCCCAACTCTCGGTTGTTAGCTATCTACTAGAACCGTCTTCTCGGCGTTCCTGTACTTTGCAGAACAGGAAATGCAGCAGAAGGAATATAATAGTATACAAACATATAGTCTAGAATCGTCCATGTACACGTGTACACGTGTCATACTCCAGAAACCTTTGTTGGAAAATGACTTGGATTGTTGCTCTTCTGCTGTCTGAACTTTTGTGAAAGCACGAAGAACAATAATGGCACGAACGGTTTTTACCAGGAATTTGCAACCACCACCCAAAATCAAGAAGCCATGAGAGTCTGTGAAATGGTGCGAATGACTGTTGTCTCGAAGCTGCCAAGATATGGAAGAACATGGCATTTGATTCTATCCCATTTGAAACTATTGAACCTTAAAATGATTGTGCGCAAGACACTTCGAACAATAATTGAAGTTGAGCAGATGCCGACAGTATTTGAGGTAGCATCAAGACCGAAGAAACAGTAGACACTTTGTCTCCTTTCTGTCATTTTGCAGTGCCGGTCATCGATGATACAAACTGTTCCACACCGCAGTACAACAGTGGTTAAGTACAAACTTTGGTTGCTTATGGCTTGCGCTACAAAGTAGCATCCTTTGGGCATTTCCGTTCTTTCCCGAGGCAAATCCACTCTGCTACTAACAATTTACACAACAATCAACCAGTTATTTACTAATGCACATCATCATTTCGAGCCCGATCCAGCACATGCACTGCAAAATGTACTTGCAATTTATCCCAACTAGTTACGAGTCCTATCCCACGAGGCAGAATTCTGCCAGTAGTGTACGGTAGTGTTCCCGTCATCGTGAGATTCCATTATGTTTCTAGCATACTCTTACCGTAGCAGGGCAGAAGAGACTTGCACTTTTTCCCAACTTGTTGCGAGTCTCATCCGTACGGATATCGTGGGTTTCTCAACTTGTATTTGGTTGCAATGAACATACTCATACCGGTACTACCGCTACATTGTCAACGACATTCCCTTGCACACATCGATACTTCGGCAGCAGCTGCTATCTCGAATCATCGTTGAACTTCACTCTACGATCTACGTGACGTGGGAAATTATATAGCTAGGACGGGAAATGACAGAGACTGAAACGTAGTGTACAAAAAGTGATGCTTAAATTCGTCCAACTACTATTAAACGGAAGAAATAATAACACTGGAAGTAATTTATTGTTGTTGCTTGGAGGCCAAGGGTCCGAGGAACTTGGCCTTCTCTTCGGCGGTCTGGAATCGTCCGTGACCAAGCTTGGAAGAGGTATCGATAAACTTGAGGTCGATTTGCTCCAGGTGTTTGCGGGCGGTGTGCTTCATCATGGACTTGCGAAGGACGAGAGGTCGCTTCTTGACACCGACGACGGCTCCCTTGAGCATGAGCCAGTCCTCGTTGACCTCACCGTAGTGGACGAATCCTCCCATGGGGGTGACTCCCTTCTCGGTCAAATCGGCCTCGGTTTGGCAACTGGCCTTGTCGTCCTTCTTTCCGAGGCGGTAGACCTTCTTGTTGAGTTCGGTACGGTGGAAGTATCCGTTCTGACCGGCACGGGCAACGGTGGTGGAAACACGGGCAGGATGCCACGATCCGATACAGGCAACCTTTCTCAAACCTCTGTGGGTCTTTCGGGGAAGACGGGTAACACCCCAACGGGTGGTAACACCTTCGTAACCGCGACCCTTGGTGACTCCGATGACGTCGATGTTCTCGTCCTTGTTGAATACCGAGTCGACCGTGATCTCCTTCTCGAAGAGTCCCTTTGCGAAGTCGACCTTGGCGGCGGCGTCTCCTCCGTTGACCTGGATCTCCATGATGTGGGCCTTCTTCAATCGGAGGTTGAGCTTCTTGACCTGGGTGTGGGCGATGACACGGACGACGGTGCAGAACTTCTTGATGCGCTCGAGTTCGGCCTCGATGTCCTTGCCTCCCTCATCGGAGTACTTTTTGGCGTATTTGGTGAAGGCCTTTTTCTTGGCACGGTACCAGTTCTTGTACAAGCGACGCTTGAACTCTTCGTTCAAGTGCTCGGCAAAGACGGTGGTGAGGGTGCGGAGTCCCTGGGGGGTTTCGACGTATCCGACGACACCGACGACCACCATGGGAGGGGTCTCGACGACGGTGACGGCGTCAACGACCTCACGCTTGTGCATGAGGGCACCGGGTCGGTCGACTCCACGGACGACGTGGGTCATACCGGCCTTGTATCCACGGAAGGCGGTGAGGTGGGGGGCATCACCGGAGTTGTCCTTGGGGAAGGATCGAATCTTACCAGAGTGCTTCTTGGTGCGCTTCTTGGGCAAGAAACCCAAGTTACCCTTTCGGGGTGCTTCGAACTTTCTGTGGGACCTGTTTTGTGTTGCGTTGTGTTGCGGTTTGTTGTGGAGTCGACGAGACGGAAGGGGGGCATGGTGAGTGGTGGTGTTCGTTCTTTGGGATGGTTCCCGCTACGTTTTAAAGTACAGCACGGTACGGCAAGGTACGGACGGTTGCCATCGGTTCGGTTCTTCCGCTCGCCTAGGAAAGCGAGGATTGCGGCTTCGCCATCGTTGCATTCGTTTCGTCGCATCTACATCCTGATCTACATTCACATCTAGAGTCTTTGTTTCTATTGTTCGTTGCGGCTCGTTCCATCGCGCCATGGTTCTACTTACATCGTGGAGGGGGGGTTTCGTTGGAAAAGTTGAGGGGGTGTGAGGAGGGAGCGAGCGGATTACGCGAAGCTTACCACACTCGGTAGGTTGGCTAACTACTTAAATTTCATCTCCCCGTAAGGTTTTACTTTACGGCCCGTAACTCTGAACGTGTGTGGTCTAAATTTCATTTACCACTTACTTGCAACACCCACCGGACAGGTCTGGTCGTCGTCAGTCGTCCGCTGTCGGGTATTTTAATCGAAGAGGTCAGTCTAATCCAAACCGGTGTCTGTTCCAGTCGTGCATGGTCGATGTGTGCACGATGTCTCATCGGTTGCCGCGTGTGTGTCAACTTTTTTCCCACCGTGCGTGAGTCAAGTCAAGTCAAGTCAAGTCGAGTCAGTCGTGAGTAATCGTATTTGGTCCCCTTTCGAAACAATGTGAAGAAACAGAGAATCCTTTCCGGCTGCGTCCAAAGATGTCGTGGTCCCGCCGCACCCACCCCACTGTATCAAAAAATCCTATCAATCGTATTGCGGCTCGCAAGCAGAAGCAGAAGCAGAAGCAAAAGCCAGAAGATCACCACCACAGTGGCAAATGGCAGAACCTTGGCCTACGAGAAGAATAGTTCAATCACCGTCAATATGAAGACTTTTGGAAGTCGAAGCAGCAGAACCCTCTCCGCTGCGGTTGTCGTTGCAATGGTGGCGTTGTTTTCCGGGATTGCGACGGCATTGCTTCTTCCCGATTCCAGGCCATCGACGAACCATGCCGTAACAAGAAGAGGAACAGGAACAGGAACCACCAGAGCGAATTGTGCAACCGCTGCGTCATCGATGCCCCGAACCGCTCGATCGCGCCTGTTCGGATCGGTCGAGGGGTCGGTGAAACCAAACGGAGCCAAATCGGGATCCGAATCAGAATCAGAATCATCCGCTTCCACCGCCACCCAGGGAGAAACCGCAATCCCCGAGGTCGTCCGGCTGAAATCGGAGCTGATGCAACTTTCCGAACGCACCAACCGGGGCTTTACGGCGTCGACCGACGACCGGCGAACCGCCACCCAACTCGTGGAGTCGCTCCAACGCTTCCGATCCGTTCCCGAACCAGCGAGGAGCTACTACGATCCATCCACGATCTCGTCCGTCCATATTGACGACGACGACGAGGAAGAAGTCAGCGGCAGCAGCAGCAGCAGAAGAAGCAGAAGCAAAAGTTCCATTTCCGGCAAGTGGACCCTGATCTACACGGACGCCCCGGACATTACCGGTCTGGACACGAGCCGCAATCCGTTGAGCACCGCCAAGCTCGGACGGATCGGCCAGGAATGCGATCCCCCCTACATCAAGAACGTCATCGAGTGGCTGCGACCGGACTGGGCCAAGGGTCTGCCATTTTCCGGTACGGACGACACCCGGATCCTGCAAAAGGTTGTCACCAAGGGATCCGCGACACCGGCCAAACCCGACGTGGTCGAACTCAAGGTGGCGGGGTTCGAGCTCGAGGCCGGGGGGGACGACACCGCCAAGAACAAGAACAATAACAACAATTACATTAACGACGACGAAGAAGAAAGCAGCAGCAGCAGCAGCAGCAAACGCCAAAACGTGATCGAAACGATACAGAGCCGGGGATTTCCCGCCGGAATTCTTTCGGCCAATCCCATCGACCTCAAGGGGCCACTCAACCCCCCGTTCGGACGATTCGAGATTCTGTACCTCGACCACGAGATTCGCGCCATACGAACGAGCCAAAACTTTCTGGCCGTGAACCGTCGCATCGCAAACAAGGAAGACGAGTGGTTCTGAGATGGGAGGACGATTATTGTACGGTATCGAGGCGATTCGTATCCTATCGTAGCTCTGGACGCATCAGCGCGACCACATCCATAGAGTAACATTGCACGAACACGAACACGAACCAATACACGCGCACGCACACGCAGAAACTCAGATTCAAAGTATTTTAAATTATATCGATCCTGCATTATTACAATAACGTACACATGCCTCGATGGTTTATTGTTATTATTAGATTAGATAATACCGAAAACCTTTTTCAACTTGACGACGAGCTTCCAATCTTCCTTTTCCAGTGCATCCTTGAAGTTTAGCTTCAGCGCGTCGATCGATGCTCTCGAAAGGGTAGAATAGAGGCTGTGCGACGAGTCGAACTGCCGACCGTACGTAATGTTGGGATTGCCGTCGTTCACGATCTTGATGGCCACGGACTGACCCTTTCGCGCGGTGCCCTGCTCCTTGCCGTTCATCTCGATCGACGTGACCTTTCCGACGTGCAGGCCCCCGAGGGCCGGGACGCACAGCGGCGTTCCGACCTTCAGAATGCCCTCCACGATCTCCACACCGACAATGATCGGGTCTTTCTGATTGAACACGTGCTGCGGAAGAATCTTGACAATGCTGGGGAAAACCGCGACCGCGGCGGCTTCCTCCCGTCTCTTGGCGGTGAGCTCGTCCATGAACCTCGTGAACTGGTCGAACAGGTGGTAGATAATGTCCGCCGTCATGATCCGGACGCCCATCTCCGACGCGTGCTCCCGGGCTTCCTTCTCGATGTCGCAGTCGAACGCCAGGATGGTGGCGTATTCCGGGTGGCCCTTTTCGTTCATGATGGAAATCTTCGTCACGTCGCGCTTGTGGATGGTGCCGATGCCGATCGCGCTCACCGGGATCGGGGGGTCCGTGTCCACGCGGAGGAATTGGAGCAGCGCTTCCAGGGCTCCCAGCGTCGAGGCCTGGACCAAAACACCCACCCGGTCGGTGCTGAGCTGCGACTCGAGGTTGGCCAGATCGCTCATGACCTCCGCCTTGATGTCTTCCTCTTCGTCGTTCGGGCCGACGACCTGTTGTTCGTTGTCGAAACAACAACATTGGATGATGCGATGCGATGCGATGCGATGCGATACAGATGCGATGCAGATTGGATCAGAATGGATTCGATTCGATTTCGAGATACTTTTTCCACCCGAGGTACCAGCAAGGCTGGCGAACAATTCATTGATCAACAACAACAAATAATAATAATAATAATAGCAAACTTACCATAACGGGCGTTCCGGCCATGACCTTGTCGAGACCGTTACCAATCACCTTTACACCAAGAGCACCCTTGACCTCTTTGTGGTGGATGTATTCGGATTTGATACGCATTTCCCGGCTCGGTGGTGGTGTCAGCAAGCCACGAATTTCCGTTACGATCGGACCGTCGAGGGTACAGAACACCGCCTTGTCTCCTTCTCGCAAATGTCCGTTTACGACGAGAACATCGACGGTCATTCCCAAACCGTCAATGGCCTTGACCTCCAACACGGTGGCCTCGAGATTCGCACACCACATGATGCTCTCCCAAATCTTGCGCTGCGCCATTTGGCACAAAAGCATCAGGATGTCTTGCACACCCTCTCCCGTAATGGCAGACGTTGGAACCAATGGGATAAAATCGGAATTGCTCCAATCGTCGTCTCCCATTTCCCAGTACAGATTCGAGTTGACTCCTTGTTCCGCGAGTTGGAGCTTGGCGTCGGAGGCTCGCGTGCGGAATTCCGAAATCGTCCCGGATTCCTGTTCCTTCAGTGCGTCACGGATGGGGGTGTCTTTGCAGGTCTTCCACGCATAGCATCTATCGATTTTGTTCAGGGCAACCACGAACGGAACATTCTTCTTTCGAAGCATGTTCAAACTTTCTATTGTCTGTTGTTCCAGACCGTGCATCAAATCCACGACTAAAATTGCGACATCGCACAACGACGAACCTCGAGAACGAAGGTTTGCGAACGACTCGTGGCCCGGCGTATCGATGACAAGCATACCGGGAACCTTGATGTCGAACTTTTCGGTCGCGTTGAGTTTTTCGGTTTGGGCTTGGAGAGTCGTTCGTTCAAAGTAGGTGGCACCGATTTGTTGCGTAATACCTCCGGCTTCTCCTTCTTGAACATTGGTCTTGCGAATTTTGTCCAACAACTTGGTCTTTCCGGTATCGACGTGACCCATAATGACAGTAATCGGGCAACGAAGGTTGTCGGGCGAACGAGCCGCGAGGTTGGCCTTTTCTTCTTCCTCTCTCTTTTTCTTTCCTTCCATTCGTTTCTGTTCCTTGATCATTTCTGCCCTCTCGGCAGCGTCTGCTTGCTTTCTAATTTCCGCGAGCCTAATCTCGTCGAGACGTTCTTGCTCGGCACGCTTCCTTCCGAGCTCGGCAAGTCGCTCTTGTTCCTTTTTCTTTTCCAGCTCGATCAGATCCACGTTTTCGTCTTCGATCACAACCTTTTCCAAACGGGCATCGAGTTCGGCGAATTTGTCGTCGTCGTCGTCGCTATCGGCATCCCATTCGTCTCCGGAAGACTCGTCGTCGGCTGCGGGAGCCTCCTCTTTCTCGGGTTCAGGTTCCGGTTCGGGCTCCGGTTCAGGTTCCGGCTCGGGTTCTGGTTCCGGTGGCTTTTCCTCCTGCTGTTTCTTTTTGTTGCCATATACGACCTTCTTTGGTTTCTCTGCCTCCACGGGCAACATTCCGGCGTCTCTCATCGCAGCCAATCGTTGCTGTGCCAGAGCGGCCTTTTGTTTTTGTTTCTTCGTCATGTAGGTTCCCTCCCGCTTTTGTCGCTCTATCTTTTCCTTTTGTTTTTGCTTTTTGCGTTCCTTCTCCTCCTCTTTTCGTCGTTCCTCCTCGGCTTCCTTGCGCTCGATTTCGGCAATGCGCTGGCGTTCCGCTTCCTCCTCGGCCGCGATGCGGGCCGCCTCTTCCTGCTGTTTTCGCAGGCGCTCCTGGACCATCTTTCCGCGCGCCGAGACCTATTCCGACATAACCACGACCACAACCACGACCACAACACGGACAACAAAACACAGACACACGGAGAAATCCGTTCGACACGGTGGGTGAGATCCGATCGTCCGGTTGGTATTCCATTGCACGCAGGCGGCATTCCACACAGTACGGTAGCACGAAGAAGAAACACAAAGAGAAGCAAAAGAACAAGTCGAACCGATTGCGCCCAAGAAAGAAACGACAACGACAACGATAACGACAACGACAGCAATTCGGGTTGTCCACAAGCATGGTGACATTGGCACACGACCGTACACCAATCTCGTTGCATTCCCTCCACGAATCCAATTCCCGTCTCTAAAATAATGGATATCGCATACTGTACAGTACGTGCACACACCTTGGGATCCTCTTTCTTTTCTCCTCCACCTCCACCGGCTCCCTTTTTCTTCTTCTTCTTTTTCTTCCCTGCTGCTCCGCCGCCACCATCACCGTTGTTGTTCAGGCCCTGGGCGGCCAAAAAGGCAGCGGCCGCGTCCACGGATTCTCCCGAAGCAGCCGCGGGGGCTTCGGCTGCTGCTTCGTCCTTCTTGGGTTCTTCCTTTGTTGCTGCTGCTGCTGCTGCTGCTGCGTCGTCCGTGGAAGCGGCCGCGGTAGTGTTCTTGTTGGCCTCCGCATCGAGGAGGGCCTCCCAGTCGTCGTCGTCGTCCTGCTGCTGCTGGGCGGCCTTCTTGTTCTTGTTTTTCTTTCCCATGGTTTTGGATTGATAGGCCTATGCGTATGGGTATGGGTATGCGTATGCGTATGCTCGAGCGAAAGTGTTCGGCGAATGAACGAATTAATGAATCGTGCAACACGTGCAATGCGATGCGAACCTCGGTGCGTTTCAGCGGTTTCCACGAATCTGGAGGGATTGATGTTGAAGCGTGCAAGGCATCCAACCGTGTGTGTTTGTGCTTGGACGTCGTTGAAAGAAGGAAACTTTGTCGTAGAATTATTTTTCGTGCTCGTACTCGTACTCGTACTCGTGTCGTTCCGTGGAGATGTGCAGTACAAAAAACGAGTATTACGAGTACGAGTATCTTACTCGTACGGTATGCAATTTGCAATTACTTCTAGACACGTATTCGGTCCGTGCGCTCCAGAGAGACGACATGATGAGAACCAACGAAACTCAAAACCGCCCCGACAACAATGATGAAACTGGAAAATACCGGGTACAGTATGGTAATCAGTCTGCATCTATTACACGTGAAGGAAACATACTGGTGAGGCGACGGAAGGACGCCTTGGTGGTTCCAATCACGAATGAACGAATCCCGCAATTCGGAATTGACAGATTGATTTTGATACTGTATTAAAAAAAATGATTCATTGGGTGATTCCCGAAATTCTTTTTTGTAACGTACATAAACTTCTGTTTTTAGTATTTCGGGAATGAAAATTTTGTACATACTTTTTTTGGCGGGAAAGTGCATAAATCTCATTTTGGAATCTGGAATCTGATGACCTGGACAATAATATTAGCCAAATTTGTCTTCTTCATACGATTAAACATGTGGGTTCATGTGGGTTTAATCCGTTCAGATTTTTCAGTGACGTTCAGATTTTTCAGTGACTTCACGACCAAATTTTTCATTTTCACCTACCGTACGCCGGTACTCACCATTTCAGCGACTCAACGTTTCGGCTCAACCGACGATAGGTACTACTCAACCGCCAACATAAATAGTTGCCCATCCGTTGAATATGTCACTCGAGTTGCTTGTTTGCTTGTATCTTCTAGAAGATGAGGAGGATGATGATGACAATTATGATGACGCTGCGGAAGAAAGGCGTCGAAGAGATAGGAGAACACCAAGGATAGCCCTACGCTGTCATTCCGAGTCTCCCTTTCTTTACCTATTCAACTCTGGCAATGAACAGGCTCTTCTCAACTGCTGTGGTGTCGGCCACACAGTCTTTAGAGAGCTCCTCGGTCTATTTGAACCAACATTTGATAGTTACACAGTTGATAGATACACCAACACTGCTCGGAAAAGGAAGGTTAATGATAATGGAGTATGGTGTGGAAGAAAGCGTGAGGCAAACACGACTTGCTGTCTTGGTCTAGTACTTCATTGGTTTAGAACACAAGGATCTGTCGCAAGATCTGTGTCTATGGCGTTTGGACTCACCTCTACTGTTATGTACAAATGGTTGAAGTTCTCCAGAAAGGTTCTTTTGTTCGTATTGCAGTATCATCCAAAGGCAATGATTAGACCTCCAACTGAAGAAGAATTGGAGGAATACATCAGCGCGATTGGTGCCAAATACCCAAGACTAAAAGAACGCCGTGTCTGGGGTGCCGCCGATGGACTCAAAGTCAAAATTCAGCAGTCTTCCGATAGGTTGATTCAGAGCCGGTATTACAACAGCTGGGTCTGTGACACTTATGTCAACAGTGTCTTTGTTTTTGCTGCCGATGGGAGAATTCGTATTTGCTGTTACAACTGCCCCGCTACCTGGCATGACAGCACAATCGCCGATCATGGTGTTTATGATAAAATAGAAGAACTGTTCATCAAGTTCCAAGCTATGGTTTGTGTTGACTCTGCATTTAGGGTTGCCACAGGGAGACACCAATGCCTTGTCCAAAGTTCCCAGAATGATCCGGATACCCTAGAGGCTATTCTGTTGAACAGAGAAGCAACATCCCTTTGACAGTTATCAGAGTGGGGGATGCAAATGATCCAGGGGCAGTTTCCACGATTAAAAGACAGGCTCCTATTGGAGACATTTGGCAATAGGAAGGTCATTTTGAACTTAATGATGCTTCTGTACAACTACCAAACCAGTACTGTCGGCCACAACCAGATCCTGAATGTTTTCATGCATAAGAAGGACAAATACTTCTCTTATGATGACAACCTACCGGAAGATGCCACCGGCCTCTTCAACCGTTGAGCCGTTGAGCAGTTCGCCTTCGCAGTTCGCCTTTGAATTTCGCTTTGCATGGTTGAGTAGATTGTCGGTTCTCCACCATGGTCAATGGATCCGTTATCGACCATGATGGTTGATTAGATTGCAAATGGAAGTTTCGACTTCGAATTTCGCTTTGGGTGGTTGAGTAGATTGTCGGTTCCAAGTATCAATTCTCCATGGTCGATCCGATTCTCCATGGTCAATCCTAAGTGTAGTAGATAATGATTAATAATTTACAAACTAGTACTAGGTTTTACTGTAGATTTGGACATAGCTTTCGCTGTTGGTAACTTTTGGAATTATGAGCTTAGAGCTCGCTGGAAAGATAAGAGTATATGGAGCAGTTTCAATCAATCTGCTGATCCGGAGTAGTTTCGCTTTTGGTGTTTGGGTTTGTAAAAACCGCACGACTCCTGAAGAGGGGTTCAACTCCTTAAGAGGGGTTCAACACAGCGCCGGACGGGTTAATCCCATCAGTTCTTCCATACATGGAAATGGGAATCGAAATGGGAATCAACGTGGGAATCGTTGGCTCCTATCGATTTGATTCCGACTGATTTGAGACTTTCATGTACTCCTACCATTTTTACGATTGCAGGAGATATTACTAATAGTTGCTAGTAATTCATTATTTCTACAAGCAATTCATTATTTCATTTTCTTGGCAAGTTGCAAAGCTCATAATTGGAATTCTTCCAAAACCAAAAGCAACTTGTTAATCTACCACTACTAACTAATCTACTAATCTGAACCTACTACTAATCGTAATCTTCCAATCTTCCAATCTTCCAATCGACAATGGTGGTGGTACTTTCCAAAGAAGAAAAGACAAATCTTTTTTGCTCTCTTTTAGCCAAAGCAAAAAGAAAAGACCGAGCCACAACCCAACGTGAATACAGGGAACTAATTCTTTATCACCAGCGCGAGCTTCGTCGACACCGAGAAGAGATTCAAGAGATTCGTAAGCTTCTTCAACCGACGAATGCAGAACCACCAGCCGTTATTAATGGAGTCACCTTTCCCAACCCATCTAATGGTAATGATTTGTTTGGCGATTCTGATTCTGATTCCAATTTTTCTGAACCTACGCTGGATGTTCCTGCTATTTTTCTGCATCCTCCTGCTGAACCTACACCGAATGTTCCTGCTATTTTTCCGGATCTTCCTGCTATTAAACAGGAACCACCAGACTCTTAAGTGGAATCGGCCGGGGGGGGGGGGGGGGAACCGAGTTGGAGTTGTTGGGATCGCCGGGCTGGGGGGGATTTGAGTTGGAGTTGGAGTTGGGATTTGAGTTGGGATGAAGCCCGTTTAGGAATATGGTGGCAACATCTACTATGGCGGCCTTCAGCGATTCCAAGACAGCCTCTCTTTGTTCCCTTTCAAGCCATTGATACTCTATTCTTTGTTCCCTTTCAAGCCGTTGATACTCTATTCTTTGTTCCCTCTTGCGCTTGGAATTCTCTCTCAAGAAATCAAGAATTTCCTGGCGTCCGTTGGTGCTGTTGTTGGTGGTGCTGGTGTTGGCGTTCCTGCGGTACTGTCTCTTTGATCGCGGAGTGCTGGTGGGAGAAGGGGAAGCACGCGCGGCAGGAAACCGTTGAGATGAAGAAGAAGAGGAAGCCGACCAAGACCGAGAGCGCGGAACAACAATTCTTGGTGGTACGTTTATGGGAGTCATTGGTGTACTATTGTTTATGGCAGTTGGTGTATTGAGTTCTGGTTCGTCTTGGGTTGGTTGGGAAGGTTGACGAAGCGGCGGTTGTGTTGGCTGGGTTGGCTCCGTTGACTGTTGTGTTGGCTGGGTTGGCTTCGTTGACTGTTGTGTTGGCTGGGTTGGCTCCGTTGACTGTTGGGTTGTTGACTGTTGTGTCATTGTTTGTGAAGGTTGACCAAGTGGTGGTATCGGAGGAATGTTATCATCGTCAAAGTCGTCATCCTCCTCCTGCTCCTCACCACTACTTGCTATGTATTCTTCGTCTTCCGTGTTGGTCTGGTATCATTCTTCCATTCCATATGGCTCTTGTCCGTCACCAACTCCTTCCTTGCACTTAATCAAATACTTAAACTTTTTTGCCAACTTTACGTCCTTGGGGCAATTTGGATCCCCAGTAGGAATTTGTTTCCGATATAGACTGGTGTATTTCCTACGGAGGTTCTCAACACTTCGATTGGTATAAGGGAAGTTGTCATTATGGATTAGGCCGACTTGCGCCCAATCCTCAGGACCAACAGGAAGGATTGCTTTGAGGGTGTATAGAAGTTCCATGACTTCTCTTCTGCTGTAGTTTTTTTTCCCGGACCTTTTTCCTGCTGTCTTCACCATCGTCGCTGCTTTATTACGATATAAAAATTATGTCCAGAGCTGAAGAATATGTATCTCTCCCTCCGTCGTTGTCACATAGCAGCAACAACAGCAGATAAACCATTATTAGTGATACGGTTTGGTTGTTGTGGTGCGTTGGACAATATTTTGTACTACTATTTTGTACTAATACTACTCGTACTGTAATCAGCCAAAATTGGCGATCTGATCCGTCGGAGGATGTGTGATTAGTCCGTTGGGGTCCTATTAGGGACCGAGAATAATTTCAGTCAGGAATTCCGTTATAAAAAAGTGTAACGTTACAAATCATAGTCAATGTGAGCTCACGTTGACTATGATTTGTAAGAAAAAAGACTGGTCAAGTAGAAAATTTCCGGTTTATGTAGGACATAAAAGTATTTCGGGAATCACCCATTAGTTTCTGACTGAATGAAGAATGATGACAAGGACTGCATTCGCAGCAACGATCCTACCGTATCGTACCGTACTCGTATTTAGGTACGTACGTAACGTACCCCATCACTTTTTCTGTTTCGTTCCGAAGTTTGAGAACAACATTCCGATTCGTACTACACCATCTATCGCAGCGTATTTCATTGAGCAACAGAAACGGGGCATCTAGCATAGAGACAATGGCGTCCATTCGAACAGCAAAGCCCTACGTCGCAACAAGGATCTGTCGGATTGGATGCTCTACCGGTAGCAGTAGAGGAACCAGAACGGTTGCCGAAGGGCCGATCGCACTGCGCAAACCTTCGTTGGCGACGCGATCCTTCTCGTCGTCGTCGTCGTCGTTGTCATCGTCGCAACCCGTGATCGAGCTTCGGGAAGATTTCTTGATTCCCCGGCATGCTACATCCTATTTCGAAGCGGTTTCCGAACACTATTCGGGTGCCGCTGCACCCGCACCTCCACCCAACCTGTGTTTTCTCAGTCGGCAGGAGCTCGGCGGAGACGCAAACGTCGCAACGCATGCCTACTGTTACCAGGGAGGTTTGACCGAACTCCAAGAAAAACGAAAAATAATAGAAAACGACAATGGAATGCAGGGGTTCGATGATCTCCAATCCTATATTCTCTCTCAGCGGAGTTCGGTTTACGTTGAGGCGCCTCTCGTGAACGAACAATCCGATTACGTGGTTGGTCTTGGCAATACAACAAAGACCGTGGCAGATAATGACGATGACGACGACGATGACGACAACAACGATTGCATATTCGAACTTCGGCGATACCATCTCAAACTTGGATACGACACGGTGCCCAAATTCTTAGACCTGTACGGAGCCGGTCTCCCTTCGAAGCTCCGTGCCCCCGGAACGGATCCAAGGACGGGTCTCGTAACGCTCCTCTACAGCGAGGTGGGGCGACTGAACGAGGTGATCGAAATCTGGAGACACGGGAACGGGGTGCCGGGCATGGAACAATCCAGGGTGGCGGCCAGGAAGGCAAACGAGTGGAGGGGTGCGATTGCTAACATTGCCGATCTGGCGATCGAGTTTCATTCCACCATTCATCGACCCGTGTGGACCGCGTTGCCTCCCTCGAAGAAGAAATGAGATGGATCCTCGGAAAACAAGCTAGTATTTGTTCTCGAGAAAGGAGACTGTTTATAATATCTCTTAGCTATTACCATTGAATTGTAGATATTCGATCTATTATTGTTAGAAATAATAGTACAGTATTAGTCTTACTCCTACTACGAAGTACTCGTAGTACGGAGTAAATTACTTCGTATCATCATTACTCATTGAGTGATTCCCACCTAAGGAAAACGAATATAATTAATAAAAAAACACATAAAAAGTATGTGTTTTGTATATAGATGTATCCACTTCTTAATAAAATTTGTCATTCGAGGGGCTCTCGACTGACAGTTTTTATTCACTTAATTAACACTGAATAGATTTCAACGGAATCTTAAAATCAAAGATTTCAGTCACCCAACGCAGGAATCAGTCATGTGCACCTTTTGCACCTCCTTTGCCGGCATGCTTTTTTGGTGATCATCGCTAATTTTGCTCAGCTGAAAAATTGCGAAAGAAAAAATTGCAGTCCGGAAAGAAAAGAAAGTCCGGAAAGAAACAGCAACAACAGTACGACTTGTCTCTCCAGCAAGTATCATCCATTAATTCAACTTCAAGGATCGCGACACGGATTGCGCCACAACAACATGACAACACGACACCAACACGACAACACGACAAGCAAGAACACAAGAACAACACGACAACAAGTTCTTTTCTTTTGAGCTGCTGACTCAGGGCAATGTTGTTCTATCCCCTCACTACAATCGCTATCGTTGCTCTTGCTAGTTTATTAGAGGATTTGTTGGAAGATGAAGACAATGAATCGATTCGATCCGCAATCCCCTCACAAAAAGAAATACCTCAAATACCATACATCATAACAATCAACATGACACCAACAATCAACATGGCACCAACTGCCGCACTGTCGTCTGGCAGCGGTGGAAGGAAAGCCGGCATTGGCAACTACACAAAGCCTGAGTTGGAGAACTTGTTCCGATGCCTTAGAAGTATCCTACCGATCGGACCAGAAGAGTGGGATGCCGTTGCAAGCCTACACGCTGAAAAATATCCTGGTAGGGACACTGATTCAATCAGGAACAAGTACATTTGGTTGTACCAGAAGAAGATGCCAACTGGAGATCCAATTAAGTCATGGGATGTTAAACAAGCCAAGGAAATCAAGTATCTGATTGGTGGTAGAGCCTCCATTCTGAATGGAGAAGAAAGGTTGGATCTTGAAACAGGGGAGTTTGTCCCTGCTGATGATGACGAGGAGCTGTCCAATCCTCCACCAATTCCACTCTGTCAACCAACTCACCTGACTCAAGCAACTACTCAATCAACTCAAGGAACCACTCAATCAACTCAAGGAACCCCACCGGCATTTCTACTTGGTCAACCAACTCAACCAACACAAATTGATGAAGTAACAGAGCTGACTTCTACCAGTACCATTAGTGGTGGTGTTACCACTAGTAGTAACAAGAAGAGAGCTTACAATCGCAAAGTAGAGAAGGACACACACTTGATGGGTGTGATTGCTGCAGCATTGAAAGAGGGACAAGAGGATCGGAAGCTTCACCAGCAGGCTCTGGAGCTCCAGCAACGTCAACAGGAACTCCAGCAAAGGCGACAGGACAAGGCCGATGAAGAGATGAAGGTAATGTTGTCGGCACTCATTGCTCAACTTGGTACTTGTGGTGGTCCTGACTGTTGGAGATGCAGTTTAAGGCCATCACAGGCACCCCACACTCTGTGAGGTGCTAACACTGGATACTTTGCAGCAATAGCATCAATGTATTGTTGAGTCTCTTCTTTGTTTGGCAAGCAAACCTTGGCAGCAGGATGATCTTGTAATGCAAAAAGAAGGCGCTTTTGTCCAAATTTCAGCCATCTGTACATAGGAGAAGCTGTTAATCCAAACGCTAGAGCAACTGCTCTTGCTGCTGATCCTCTGGTTCGAAACCAGAATAGGACAAGAGCAAGGCATCCAGTCGCATCGGATCGATTGGCTGACCGATTGCTGGTGGCCGTCCGGCGGGTCTTCTGTCTAATAACTTCGGTGTTCTTATCAACAGTGTACGAATTGTAGAGTGGCTCAAATAGATCTAAGAGCTCCCTGAATACTACATGATCGACGCCACAGCAGTTTAGAAGGGCTTGATCATTGCCAGATTGGTACAGATAAATAAAAGGAGATTGGCTGTATCTCTTGATTGCAATCCTAGGAGTTCTACGATTCCTTCTTCTCTTATCTTCGTCACCAAGCAGTGGATTGTTGTAATTGGGGGTTAAGTCATCATAGTAGTATCCAAGAAGTGCTAACTCCAGGGCCATGTTGATTGTCGATTACGATTAACAAAGAAAGAGTGTTTCGAAAGAGTGTTTTGCGAAAGAGTGTTTCTTGCTTGCTGGAGATTAACCGCGTGTTTTAGCGAGGATAGCATAGTACTTCGTATCAGCAAAGCCAATCATAATCATATGGTACAGAGAAAATTCTGAAAATTTCAACTGCCGGCCTGCCGGCCAAAATAGGCCGGTAGGTGGCGCGGGTAGTGATTAAACAGACAGTTACTGTTTCTTCTTTAGGGATTCCAAATTCCAAATTTGGCAGATAATAAAAGTATTCGTCCATTGGGGGTGATACAAAAATATTCATTCTATTCACTTCCGAATACTTTTTATTAACTTTCGATTCTATTCACTTTCCTTAGGTGGGAATCACTCATTTATCATGAATTATGACATCGAAATTACGAAACTTCCAATTTTTTTGGGATTACCGGTACGGTAGAACTTTAGAACTTCGAAGATCAAACCGGGATCTAAGAAAGTTCAGACACTAGAGACTAGGGATTCGAAGAAGAACGTCACGACGTGATTTGATGGCCACACACAACTCGTTACATCTCGTACGTTTTCGATCATCAAGTTTTCCGTATGTACCGGTAGTAAACAGGCGCTGCTCTCCCCTTGGAAACAAAAAGATTGCCGAAAAGACGTCACCTTCATTCGATCGCGTTCAACGTCAACACAGTCTTCTAAGGAAATTAAGGAACCAATTGCAACCCACACCATCGACTAGACTGCTACCGTACGGCAACCGGAAATCATCCAACAAACCTCCATCACAGCATTGTGAATTATTGAGAGAAAACTTACTTCTTAACTCGATTCGAGTTTTCTGGTTTCTTATCTACCGCAAGCCCATACTTGTACTGACAACAGCCATCGTCGAAAAGCTACGAAAAACAATCCGAACATTTCTACAGAAAATCAAGAACGAGATCAGTACCAACCATGAGATTCACTATTTCCGCCGTTCTGGCACTGGCCAGTATCGCTCGAAACAGCGATGCGTTCCTTTTGCCGACTCCCAAATTGAAAACTACTGCAATCCGCATGAGCCAGAGTTTCGAAGACGCACTTGCTCCCAAAGACGAGAATAGCGACGACGACATGGTAAATGAGCAAGGGAGTAGCCGCTTTCGAGAATTAATGGCCGCTGCCAAGGCAGCCGGCTCGGCACCCGGGGGTCGTTCCATCCAAAACCCGTTTCTAAATCCAACCCCCTCTCCTGCATTCCCATCACAGATGCCGGTCAATCCCGACGAACTTTCGGTGGAAGATCAAGCCCGAATGTTCCGCGAAATGATGGCGGGGAAAACCCAAGGTCCCGTCGAGCCTCCCCCGGTTTCACGCGTTTCGAGGGAAGATCGCGCGGGACGGCCGATGGGACGAAACCCCGACGCAGATAAAATTACTAACACGTCCGATCTCTATTTTGCCCAGCTGAAGAGAGATTCGACCGTTCGTACTATTGCTCGTATCCGAGAAAACAAGGAGGTTTCGGAAGCGGTATTTCAGGACGATGGCATCAAAGAACTCGATGCACTATTACAGCAGAACCCATACTTACAAGGGTAAGTTGGTAGGCGACCGCAAAACATAACACCGTGTGGCTCCGATCGAATAATTGCGCCTGTCTTGTATTTTTGTTGAAGCTTTGATAGAAGGGGTTAACCTCTTTTTGACCATTTTTTTCTTGCCAATTTTTTCGACGGAACACAACAGTCAAAGAGACGAAGACAGAGCGTTGTTGGACAATTTGCCTGACGAAGTCGTAGCACCTTATTTCAGAAGTGATGCCCCAAAGAAAGAAGACCTGCTGAAAACTGGTGTTAGCTATAAGAAAAAATTGATGGAACGACAACAAAAGAAGTTGGGAGAAGGAAGCGCCCCTTCCCCGGCTCCTGCACCAGTCGAAGAGGCCAAAGTCGAACAACTTCCTCCTCCTCCTCCACCCACTCCAGAGCCAGAACCCGTGGTTGCGCAGGAGACTGCTCCGGAACCAGTAGCTCCTACAATTGAAGAGCCAAAACCACTCACCGTCACTTCAAGTAACGATGCAAGAAAACAAAATATTCGAACGTTGATGGGATTGACGCTGAAACATCGGGGTGGACCGGGATTTGGCAAGGGACGTTTGAAGGGACCAGACATTGACCTATTTGAAGGTTTGGTCGATGAAGTTTCGAATATGTTGCGAGACGAGGCCAAAGTTGCACCGGCTGCGGTTGACACACCAATTGATGCACCAGTAGAGGTGGCGCCTGTCCAGGCGGCCGCAGTTGTTTCGACTCCGGAGCCACCACCAGCTGCCAGTACCGAACCTGCCAATATTGACGCTACGATTGCATGCATCGAAGGTGCCATCACGATGTACAAAAATAGCCCACCCGCTATTCGAGAAAGTGTACTTGCCACTCTTCGTGCTGCATTAATGTCAGCAGTTGATACGTGTAATGTTGCATTGGCTTCGCCAGCACCAGCGATCGCAGCGGGTGCGGATGCCAGTGTGGAAGGCATGGTAGCATGTATCGAGGGAGCCGTAACGATGTACAAAAATAGTCCCCCTGCCTTGAAGGATAGCGTATTGGCTACATTACGCATGGCATTGATGTCAGCTGTTGAGACATGCAATGTCATTCTTTCACCTGGTCAAGCGGTGGCTCCTCCAGCGCCTGTTGCACCAGAACCGGTTGCACCTGCACCCGTCGCAGCTGCACCCGTTGCACCACAGGCTCCTCCTAGTGATCCAGCACCAGTACCACCTTCGAATGCGGGAACGGACAGAAATAGCCAGGCTCTAGAAGAAGTGTTGGAAAAACTACGATTGGCTTCCGGAGATGGAAAGTTGGGGCTACGAAGTGACCTCACCTCTGCTGAAGCCACAGAACTGGCGAATGAGTTGGTAGGCATGCGAGGTATTTTGATGGGAGAGTTGGAAGCAGGAATCCCCGATCCATCAGGCACTGGAGCTCCTCAACCCGTGGCAGAATCACCACAAGAAAGTCAAGGGTCATCTTCGAGGTATGAAGAAATGCTTGCCAAGGCAAGAGCGGATAAGGCCGCGAAAGCGAACTCATCATAATTCCAAAAATAAATCATTTGAAAATTTTTAAGTTGCATAGCAGATGATAAGTTTAGTTTTCAGTAGTTCTATTCATACTGTCTTTACTTCGACCTGCCTTTTTTTGTATTTCGCTTGGTTGCTGCAAGCCTCTGCATTCTAGCTGTCACGTCACTCTCGATCTTTCTCGACATATCGTACTCATTTTGCTTACTACGATTTGCTTGTGCTTGGCTCCGACGTTCCAAAGCAGCAGCTGAAGCCTCCTTGATAGATGCCTCTTGTTGAGCAGAACGAGTATCAGGGTTTACAAAGTTTCCAAAGATGATGCGCCCTGTCATTAAATTTTTCGATTGGGCTACCGTAGGCTTGACTTCTTTTTCAACAGATTCAATCTTCGAAGAGCGGAATTTAACGCTAAGATTTGGGGTGATCAAAAGCTTCTCAGTCTCTTCATAAAGTGATGGGAGAGGATCTCGTTTCTGTATACCAGTCGTTATTGGAGTTGTGTTTGAGCATAGCTGACTCTTATAATCATGAGTTGCTGAACGTTTTGCATCTAACACTTTTTCCGGCTTCTTGATATGTTTTGGTGAATCCGCAATAAGATGAATCCTGGGTTGAGGGACACGAGATTTAGTATCCCAGTCATCACAAAATATTTTGACAGTCACTACATCCAAAATCCTAACTTGGTATTTTTTTGCAGTCTCCCGAAGAGAAACCTCAAGATGGTCGTCGTCTGTAGAGTCATTGAGAGTACATGATCCCGAAGGAAATCGTCGCGTGGATTCGGAGGACGCGAAGCCCGTTGTTGGATCAAGGCCAGAAGTTTCCTTTAAACTTAACAGCATGGGATCAATTTGTACGACCCCGTCTTTATCGCTGAGATAAACGGGTGCTCTAAAGTCGAATTTTGGAATGTATGCCCAAAATCCATTGCTTCTCAAGTTTGTAACAACAGCTTCTGTTATCTCGAAATTGTCCTTGAAGTACAGGGAGAGAAACAAACCTTGACACTCGAATGATGATAGCTTGGCCATTCTGTTTTGGCGGTTGAGAGTCTGACAGATAGTCGACACTTTTTCGTTATTGTACTCGTCTGCAAAGTCTTTCCCAGTTACCTCCAGTCTATTAAACTCGTCTTCCAAATTTTTTGACGACTCACCGAGATCTGATAGTGTAGGCACAATTTCTTCAGAGTTGTCATTCGAAAATTCCTGATCACCATTTTTATTCTCAAGGCCCTCTCCCTGGATGATCGATATAGTTTTTGAATCAGGGAGAGATTCCAATGCTTTGCGCTGGAATCCAGAACGGGGTCTCCGAAGGACGCTTTCCTCTCTGTAGCTAATTGTAAGAAGGAGCTGGCGATGAACAACAACGTCTGCATAACGACGAATTGGTGAAGTAAAATGAGTGTACTTTCCCAGTCCAAGTCCATAATGTGACAAACCCTGTTCACCCCCTATTTGGCCCGTTGATACGTATTGTGCTTCTGACATTGCTCTGAGCACAAAAAGAGAAAGTAAGAGAGAAAAAATATATTGTGGCAAGATGACACGATTAACGCATTAATTTTTCTTGCTTACCTAGTCGCCAGAGATTGAAATAATGAGTTGACTGCAGAGTTTGATTTCGAAGAAGTTTCGGCCTTTTTCAGAGAATCAGCTAGTCTCATATTGCTACTCCCATCAAATGATATTTTTCCCGCATTGAGTATGTCTTTAAGGTCTTCGAAGCGACTTTCATCTACATTTTGATGGATTCGAAGCAAGGCACATGTAGGGAATCTTTCGTAAATTGTCTTGGCCACCCAGGTGTTTGCCATTATCTATAATTTATGATATTTATAACGAGACGGCGGAATGAACCATTTGGGTAAGAGCAAAGTCAAAAACGGATCAAGCGATTTGCTAACCAAAAGAAAAAGGGACGTACCATCAACTCTAAGAAAAAATATAGGAATGACAACGAGGAAGAAAGTAAAAGTGTTGAGTATGATTTCATGCCGGTGCGCAGTAACGATCAACGTGAATAAGGAGACTTACCTGCTACTGTCTGGTGAATTTCGAGTTGTTTCTTAGGAGTTACTTGAACTGGGTTGTGGTTCTCATCCAGAGTGAATTTAAGCTCATTACCTTGGTCGCCACTTGACAAATCTACTGCTCCACCGATATCTTCTCGATCCTTTCGAAGTTTTCTTGAAAGATTGGTCAATATCGAAAGATCTTTTTTCAGAGCGTTTATGTTGGAACGAGTGACGGGGTAGCCAGCTGTGAGTGGAGGTGGTGGTGGCTTTGTCAGGTCGTCGGGAGATTTATCGTAAAGGATATTGTGTGCTTGATCGTACGTCATGGCCTGGCAATTGCGAATGACAGTCCTTCCATACCAAAAGTCCTTGACAATTTTGAAATCGCTTGACATCACCCAAATGGTAGAAACAGCCAATCGGTCTACATCCCCATGTAGACTACAAAGATCGCTACTGAGCACACTAGGTAGCATATCAAATCTTCGGTCAACAAGGTAAAACGTAGTGGCGCGTTTTCGGGCCTCTTTGTCAAGAGGCGATTCGTGTGGCAAAAAGTGGGTTACATCGGCAATGTGAACTCCAACCTCGACATCTCCATTGGGAAGCAGGTGAACGTGAAATGTGTCGTCGATATCCTGACAACCAACTGGGTCAACACTGAAGATGCGGCGAGTAGAGCGGAGATCCCTTCGCCTAGAAATTTCGTGAGAAGGAATCTTCCAGTCGTGACCCTCGATGGGCAAACAAGCCTGGGCGGCGGCACTGAACGGTTCCAAGTAAATTTGGTTTTCCTTCAATAGACATGTGATTTCTGTTTCCAAATCTGCAATGGGTCCTAATATTTCAACGCAACGTCCCGAGGGATAATTCGATCCGACCTCCCAATCGTCAACTTGAACCCAAAGACGTTGTCCTATAAAACGCCGCCATCCGTTAGTTTTGATCCGTATCTTTGGGATGCGGATGTCCATAGGCACCACCAAGCAGGCCGATTCGTCGTTCATTGGAATGTCTACCAATGTGGCTACAAATTGCCGTCGAGATTGGTTCGCAATAGCTACTACTCTTCCGGATGGTATTGGAGGTGAGTCGTCCAATGATGACCCACCATTCGATTCACTCAGAGTGGAATCATCGTTGTCATCTGGTTGCACGTGTATCAATCGTCGCTTCCCAAGAGGACTGGTCCACTCTTCTTTCGGTAATATCTGAACGACGACGACGTCGTGATGGAACGCTCTATTAAAGTACCCTCTTGCTTGATTAATGAAAAGAGAAGACAGCTCGCCGCCGGCTCCACCGCTGCTCAGAACAACTCCTTCTTTGGTGTTTTCCTTGGTCACAGTCAACCTGCCCTTGACCAGAGTTTTGTTGCGCAATCCTTCGTGGATTTGTTCCTCCGTCCAATGCTCTTCGATGCCGGTATCGGAAACGAAACCGAGACTTTTCGAACCTCTTGTTGGATCGTTACGTCGGCGGTAGTCCTCTCGGCTTTGAAGGGCTAGTTTCTTCGCCTGAACGAATGTTTCCTCGTCCATCCAATAGTCCTTTTCCTCGGCTTGGAGGGTTGTATCTTCTGTGTGATTACTACCGTATAATTGTTCCAGCAAATCCTCCATGAGCAGAGTTCGGATCCCATCTTCTTCTGGAAATCTATGTACAAAGTCCCCGTCTCCGGACAAGATGAAGAACCGAGAAGGGCTAAGGCCATCATTGTTTGTGTCGGCACGATACTGGTGCAACAATCGCCCAGCCCGAAATAGTGCATTCTGAGACCGATCCATCATGCACATGTCATCGTAATTCATTAGGTCCCATTCGTCTTCCTCGTTGTCGCTTCCGATCCCTTCTCGCACCGACAGATCACAAAAGACCTCAACGGAATCGTCGTGGCGCTGGATCAGTCTTTGAATCTTGGATCGTTCGTGCGGACTCGCCATTTCGGGCGGCAGATGCACCGAATCGGCGGTGATTCTTGGCGACACGTTGCGATAATCCATCCAATCCGCGACGGATTCCAGCAGAACCCATCTGCATCCGAGCTTCCTCACACGCTTTGTTGGACGTTTACGAGACGGGTCGAATTGTTTGCAGTGCCGTTCTTGCTGTTCGACCAGATAGATTATCAGCGGAAGGTACGTTCTCCATGCGAGACCATCCGGGATGATCCAATCGATTGCCTCGTCGTCGTCGTCGTCGTCGTCGTCGTCGTCGTCGACGACGCCGTCGCTCCCATTGCTGTTGCCCGTCCTTTTTTCCCGAGACGCAATCGGATGCCAATATCGTTCCCTGACTCGAAGTTTCTCCTTCAAAAAATCTCGTTGCACCCAACGACCGACATCGCTGCTGCTCCTTCTGCTGCTGCTAATGCTGGATGTAGCTAGCATCGTGCTTGTTCCTTGGGATTGCCCAGGAAATGAAAAGCACTGCTTCGAGCTTGACACCGTTTCATCCGGTTGAAATTATTGAATTCAGAATAAAGCAAGGAAGACAACATCCATCCGTCGTGAATCTTGGGGGGAATTCCTTTCGATCGTGACTAAAATACATTCAGTCACGAGTCCCTAGCATTATTGTCATTATTACTGTATTGTATTGTATTCTATTCTATTCCGATTATTTATGTTTTACTATTACAATACTGTACAGTATTACTAAGTATTATTTTGACAAACACTAGCGATCGGGGGGTTCATTTGGTCGCTTCGCCATTGGTATAAGATTTCCAACGATCGATATTGACACCGCAACGATGGCAACCGCCAGAAGACATAGCAGCAACCTCTTTTGGTGTTGCCGGTCTTGCTGACCAAAAATCGCACCAGGATTCTCGGAAACATCCAAGGCACGCAGCGAGAGGAAGATTGGAAACAGAAACGCAATCAGACTCGTAAATAGGATTCCTCCCCAAGCGAATAGTAGTGTTACCAAACCTCCCCTATAAAACAACCAGGAAAGACCAAAAGGGATGTAGACGGCGAAAACATTGCCAATGAAATTGGAATAACCAGACCCCGTCAAATTCAGTCGTCCCAAGACACTCAAAAGAGGAATTCCCAGTCCAACAATGAATACCGCAAAGAAGAACGATGTTACCTGCATCCCTGACCCTGGGGGCACGTGAACGGTGTGGTGTCAGTTTACTGAATCATTTATATCCTTGATAGCAGCAGAGAGCAATACAGTTCTTACCCTTCCCTCCCGACATGAAAGTTTCGAGCATGTTGTCCGCAATATTTGGGCCCGACATTGCTCCTAGAACCCCCAATACAATATAGAGCCCGGCAGCCGTGATCGATGATCCACTGATGACTTTGACCGCGTTCACGTTTTGTTCTAGGATGTCAATGAACAGTGGAGTGTGAGTTGCCTTTTCTATCGTTAGGAGTTATGGAAGAGACACTCAATTTCTTACCTTTCTCGTAAAGCCAAGCGGGTATCGACATGGGGAGTGCAAAATTGAACAACACCACGCCCAATAACGAGTTCCAATTCGTACCCCACAGGGATAGTCGGCCTTTCCATTCGATACCCTGTGATAGAAACAAACCCGAAAACATAATGGTTGTGATGATCAAAACAACAAATTCGATTATCTGCCAGAAAGCGTTTTCCTGAAGATCCATTAACGCCAAGGGCATAAAAAAGAGAACACCAAGCGCATATCCCAACGTAAAGAGAATCCCTCCCTCGTCCTCGTGATCTGAAAATGGTACACAGTCTGCGTCCGATGCACAGCTCTCCAATGTCCAAGTCTCGTGAACACAATCCAATCCCAAGACCACGGAAGCAGATGACGTAGTGCATCGAATGGCATGGCTCTTGTAACCAAGACATCCCACGTTGGCTAACATTACATCCAATACCTGCGCCGAATCGACGATGGAAGAGACATTCAAACACGTAATGCACAAAAAGAATACGATTTCTGTCGATCGAAACCATCTTTTGTTGTCCGGCCAATATCTTTCAAATGCATCGCTGTATTCGATCTCTTTTGTGAATTCGTAGTTCCCCGGAAGTTTGGAAATGGCGTTGGCGAAATGAAGATTGCCAAAGGTTGTGAATGCGCAGGTGAAGACGATGCACAGGGTCGCTGGAATCAATCCCGATTTTTGCTGCGACAGCAAAAAGCAGTGGTCCAGTGGTTTTGGATTTGGTTTTGTGCATTGCATGAGGGGCGAAAAGGTAAACGTTTCATCATTCACGTCGATTCTTTTTTTTCGTCGTTGCTACCTCACTTACAAACATGGCAGGGATTTGCAACATTGCAGGCCCGGTTAGAAAGTTGACAGCGATAGACATCGATCCCAGTGTACCATAGTCACCTGCCGATGAATACTTCAAACTTTCTGGGTCGCCCATTTGCGGTCGAGACGAATCGGCAATGAGCGAAGAAGATTCGTCGATTTCTCGTCGGGCCAATGTGTTGGTCGTTGTCTCCATCTCGGGGTTCGCAGCTGTTGATTGAATTGTGCACGACGAGGACGCGAGACCTGAAGAGAGAATCATTTCCTTGAGCATCTTGCGGCAAAAAAAGTGGAGACTACCCACTTCATATTACAAACTCTGAACTCAGTTCAACAGCCTCGAGCCGTACCGGTAGAAAAACCGATCGCTTCACGTACCTCATCGAGAAAAATCATGCTGTCATTGTTGAGATCAGCAGTAGACTTAGTACTACGAAACCTTAAAGAGTGCAATCAACTCTGTTGGTTAGATACAAATAATTAAACTATGATTGTGTGCAGTTGACTGCTGATTGTTGCCATTCGTTGAACATACTTGTTTGGATGACGATTGGATGACTGACAACAACCTGGAGCATGATGGATGGTTGACATTAATCCATCGGTGCGATGGTGGTATTGTGGGGTGGTGTAGTCATATCCTTGATATTGCGGCTGTCACCCCGCTTTCAGTCCCGTGTGTATGGTTGTACTAATGGTATGTATATATAATGAGTGGCGCGTTAATGTCTTGGCATGCGCGCGCGGACGGCGCCCCTCCAACACACTCCTGCTACACGCCGGGGACATACCGTCATTGGTGGATAGATATTATGGGGTGCCGTGCTTGCGTGCTGCATACTGTTGTTTGTACTGTAGGAATTCCGCGTCGGTTACACCCATAATGACGTTTCGAAATTTTTTAAACAGTGACCCTTGTAGGGGCTTTGTAAAGTAATCAGCGAGCATGTCGCCTGTTGGACAGTATTGAATTTCAATTTCTCCTTTCTTTACTCAGTCAGTAATAAGAAAATAGCGAATATTGATATGCCTGGTTCGCTTAGTGCTGGAGGACTTTCCATTCATCTCCAACCTGATCGCGCTTGTGTTGTCTTGGTTAAGTATGTTGGTACTTCCAAGGGTAGTATTTTGTGAGTGACGGGGAACAGCCTCATGTTCCGTTTGAGCCGCGTACCCTTGCCACTGTAGGTAGTAGTAGCACCACAAATTGTATGGCAGCGTGTCATCTACGCCCACCAACTCTGCTTCTGTTGAGCTCTTTGTGTTGAGTTTCTGTTTTGTTGACAGTGAGAGGATGGCGCCCTGACCAAAGGTGAGGACACCGCCTGTATGGCTCTTCATGTCCGAATGTACGGCAAAGGATGCGTCAACATACCAATAGGCATTGCCGGTGTCGTCCCACCCCAATACGAGTGGGAGAAAGATCGTCTCCCATACATATCCCAACACTCTTCTCAGTTTCTTCCAATCATCGTGGTCTGGGTCGGAAACTCGTGTACAGAGGAACGCGATAGCAGTCTGTATGTCGGGGCGTGCTCTTTTGCTTGCAAATAGAAGTTGTGCCACGTGTCTGTGGAAGGTCTCAGCGTCCGCTGTGTTGAGCTTGTTGCCTTCTGGGTTAACTTTGAACAGGTGGTCGGAAGCCGGTGTTGGAATTGCCCTTGCCTTGATAAGATCAGTTGGAAGGTTGTCCATGATGCCTTCGAGGTAATCAAACATACTGAACTTTACCTTCCCAGGCTCACTGTAGTCGATGGTCATTCCCACGTAGTCGTGAATTCGTCCCCAAGTGATCGTAAGGGGTGATTCCACACCGAACACCTTGTTGAGATCATCTAATACTGTTGTCACCACTTCTGGGTCCTTGTGGGAGATCTTGAGGTCATCTACATGCCACACGATAGTGCATTGTTGCCCATTAATGATCTTGTTGGCCGTGCATGTGCCGTACGGATTGAGTTCAAAACCCCACATAGTGAGCTGGCCTGATAGCCGTTCCCAGAACAGCAGAGCAGCCCGAAGGGTCCCGTATATTGCTTTGTCGGCTCTTGTGTAGAGGATCTTGCCCTTCCGACTGTCCATGGTGTACTTGTTGTAGAGATCTGGATCGATACGCCTTAGGAGTTCGGCCATCAGGCCATCGAATCGGATATGAACTATTTCATCGTCCGGCATTGGTGTCTGTAGGAACGCCCCCGGAATGTCAGCTGTAGCCACCTTCGATTGCGTCAATAAGACAAGTAAGCATTAAACCATGTAGCGAAACGGTGGGTGAGTAGGTGTCCTCTCTGGAGATGAAATCGCGCTGGGACCGGCCATCAGCACATCTGCGTGCCTTGATATTTCTACATCGCTTGCGTTTCAGGAACATCAGGTAGGGGAGAGACTGCTTTACTTCCTCCCGGGTCATATCCCTAATGTGTATGGGATGAACGGCCTTACAGGTGTGTAGTTGTTCGAGCTCGGCCATAACTGCCTCCACGCCAGCGGACCCAAACAGCTTCAGTCCAGCTTTCACCCCATACTGTTTGGTTACTAATGAGGCATCGATGTTATTGAAGGATGCTATGGCATTGGATATGAACATGTACTTATCCTGGTCGTTTGTGATCTGTGAGACAGCTTTCCTGAACCTGCCGTTGAAGATGGTCGAGTGTGTACACGAGAGATTTCAGTGGTGAATGTTTGGCTGATATCCTTCTGCTGACCCAAACTTATTGTGTCCGCGAGTAACTCGTGGTCGGAGGGTCATTCAAAGCGGGGGGTTACCATCGTCATGTGGCTCATCATTGTTGTCAATATCCGAGTTCTGGTTGTTGCCGATAATGGAGAGATCTGTGGGTTCAGATTCCTCCCCACTTTTGGGATTTGGCGTGTCCACGGCGGGGTTTGGCGTGTCCACAGCGTGGCCGGTGCTCACAACGGTCTGGGCATCGGCATTGTTTTCCGCATAAGAGTTGGAATCAGTCGTGTCGTCAGCGTCAGCCAATTCAACGGACCGGTCTTCAACGGACGCATTGTTCTCTTCAGGCCCGTTGCTGGCCTCATCATTGCTGGGATCAGTTCCCCCATCGATATCACTCACAGTATTTGATTCTGGACCAAATAGGGGTAGATCAGCATGGCTTCTGTTGTCATCATTGTCGAGCATTCCCAAGTTGTTCAAATCGTTTTCGCCTTGATCATGTCGGAGGTCCCAAAGCTCCTCTGCATCCACCATGCCGGGTGGGTCTGCGTCGTCTTCCTCAGCCGGGTAGTCATTGGGGGAGAACGAGCAGTCCAAGGCTCCATCGTCGGACCCAACAGACTCAGTGTCGAGATCAAGAATGGTGGTCCCACCTTCACGGTTTCCAAAGGTAAGACCGACAGGTGCGCCTTGCTCGGCGGCGATGGCCTCAATACGATCGATCACTGTGTTTGTCATGTGGGCAAGGGTTGCTGTCCAGCGCCGGATACGCCGACCTGTGTTGAGATCAAAGAGATAGAATGCACCGCTGCGATCCCCGGTGGGGCAGAGGTAGATTGCGTCTCTGGCCCTTGGGTTCATTGAATTGTCACTAGCATCATCATGCGCAAGTACATAGTCACCAAACTGAAACTTACAATGCTTTGTTGCATCCAATCAGACTCCTGTCATCAGTTGGCGAGGGGAAATAGTGTTGGACACACCAACTCGATTGCACCAGTTATTCAACCAGAAGATACCCGCGGAGACCATGTCAATGGTGACACGGCGAGGTAAGCGTTTGAATGGGATGGAGGAGAACATGCAGCGGATGCATTCCTTGCACGTGCGATTGTCCCGTTCCACATATGGCTCATGTTGGTTTCGTCCAACTCCTTCAAATTGTATAGGCGGGTTCCTGGACAGCAGTGGTTCTTCCAGGCAGTTGAACTCATTGTCCCCGGAGATAACGGCCACATTGAAACCTCGAACCGCATAGAGTCCTATGACGGCGGCCAGTGTTTGGTAGATGGTTGTCTGGGACGCGTCTTCAATGGCACTAACTGTGCGGAAGTATATGTGTCGCGAGACACTCCGGAAGAACTTGATTCCATTGACGGTGAAGATGTCAATGCTGAGAGACACATTCCTGTATCAGGTGAGAATGTCCGATGGAACTGGGTTGATGTCCTCTCGGACATGTGAGGGTTGCTGGCGGATGGCCTTGCCTTTGATCACATTGGTGTTGGCCCCGAAGATGTCCTCAGCAATCTTTATGTCACGCCGTGTCACGGGGCAGTTGAGCAGCAGATTGTTGTCAATGATATTGAGATAGTCTTTCGTGCTGGGGAAGCCAAGGGCATCCTGCAATTTTCTGGCCTTGGTGGCACGTCGCACATCAAGGTCGGAATACAGCTTCTTTTGTCCTTCCACTGATGTGATGGCCAGTACTATGGTTCCATCGGTCTCCCTCAGGTCGCAATAGTACAGCCCGTTGTCGGCTCGGTCGAACCTTCGAGTGGATCCGTCGGGCTTGTGTACAAAGAATGACTGGGTGATGGCAGTATCGAGCGTGATCTGGTAACGGTCCGACACAGAACTGAGTGACAGGATGTTGGCCATACCCCCTTCTTGGTACCGCATTGCAGTGAATTCGGACCTTCCGGCCCTCTGGATGGACTCGAATGTCCCGAAGCAATTCTGGGTTGCTGATGCAGTTGCATGTGGCCTGGCTGTCCAGCAGGATTCAGTATGGGTTGATGCTTCCTGGAGCTTGTGAAAACATGTACTCCGCTTTCGCATCATAACTAGTATTGTTTACCCTAGTGCCGGAAACGGCCCCCGACACACTCCTGGGCTTTCCCCGGGGACATCGGGTGTTAGGCCGCTCCACACTCCTGGATTTTTGTGTGGCTCCAGGATTAGGACTACTAGTAATTTGTTCTGTGTATGAGTAGCCTCACCAAGTTGAAAGAAACAGAGCTCCTCGTCAAAGGCTCCATCTTCAACTCCGGCCATGAGAATTTGGTGGGCCTCGGTAACCTTGGGATCAGGTGTCGCGGCGGCAGCGGCCACTAGGGCCGTTTCGTTGGTGGTATTGGTTCGTTTGTCGCCCTTATCTGTGTTGTTGTTTCCTCCTCCACCCCCACGCCCGCTGTTGTTGCCTTGGCTTGGGGTGGTGGCCCGGTTGGGTGACTTGTATTGGTTCATTAGTTCAAGCGCTTTAGGTTGTGATGTGGGGTACACATCGGACCCAAGGCTGTAGTTATCCTTCAGGACGCCCGAGAGATTGCGGTGTGTCTTGGTGTTTCTGCCGTTCACGATCACTACTGATAGGAGCATGTCCTCCATTAGTGTATCCACCTTGGTCCTCTGGGTCTCATCCATGTCAATGTAGTTATCATAGGTTGCTCCGGGGAAGTGTTTGTTCAAAGTGAGCTTAATCATATCCTTCGACCGGATGGTGATCCCAGCCGATGTCATGACATCGAACCTGGCTTTCACCTCCTCGGCATATGTGGCCACACTCTTGTTGTTGTCTTGTTTGCAGGAGAAGAACTTGCAGATTTTGTTTGTAGCGTCTACCATTGGGTGGACCTTGGTGGCACTATCGCGATAGCAGTACTCGCGTAGCAGCTTGAGCATGCTAAGGGTATCTTGTTCGTCCTTGATGGAGTTCCAGGACTCGCTGGTCTTCAGGTGTTGCTTTACCTCTGGGCTGAGTTGTCCTTCAGCTGTCGAGAATAGTGCCTTCAGGTCCTCCACATATTGGTCGTACTTCTTTGCAGACCTCTCTCCTTTCTTTACCCACAGCTCCTCGAGGAGTCATTTCTTGTCAGGATCGATGACCTCCTCCCCTCTAGTTCCTAGCACGGTGTAATCGGCCGGGCTTGGCATGGTAGGTAGGAAGTCATCTTCAGTGAGTGTCCGCATGTTGATAAGAGTGGTCTTGACTTTGGAGTTCTTTTTTCCACCCACTATCTTGAGTCCCTCATAGAGCTTGTCGTATTGCACTGACTTTGACCCATCAACTACGATTCCTTTCAGTTCATCTTGGTCTAAGCCGGTGAACCTGCGCTCACCGGTGGGTAGTCCCACCATTGTTGTTGCCCTTGCGACTCCGATTTCTGGATCGGTTGTTGCCTTGGCCCCCTTGTTGTTGGTTGTTGTTGTTATTGCCGATGGAGGAGTTCGGGGCATTGGCATTCCTGTTGGATGTGTTGAGTTGCTCCATGACGTTGCTGGAGGATTGATGAATCGACTGCGACAGCAAATGGCGCGGAGGACACTGGTGTATCGACTTGACGCGGGTGTTGTTGTTGGAAACACTGTGGTGGTTTCGGGTTGAGGCAGGAAATCACTGCTGTGTCAACTGTTACCGGTAGTTTAATTATTTGTATGTTGAGATCAGCAGTAGACTTAGTACTAAGAAACCTTAAAGAGTGCAATCAACTCTGTTGGTTAGATACAAATAATTAAACTATGATTGTGTGCAGTTGACTGCTGATTGTTGCCATTTGTTGAACATACTTGTTTGGATGACGATTGGATGGCTGACAACAACCTGGAGCATGATGGATGGTTGACATTAATCCATCGGTGCGATGGTGGTATTGTGGGGTGGTGTAGTCATATCCTTGATATTGCGGCTGTCACCCCGCTTTCAGTCCCGTGTGTATGGTTGTACTAATGGTATGTATATATAATGAGTGGCGCGTTAATGTCTTGGCATGCGCGCGGACGGCGCCCCTCCAACAGTCATCATTATTTTTCTGGTTAAGATAAAGAGTTCGCAATTGATCTATGCTCTTAGAGGTACGGTAGAGTATCGTAACACCATGGCTCGTACGGGAGAGCACGTGCACTTGCTCCGAAGGCTGCCTAAGTACCGTATGGGTCACAAAGAAGCAGCATTTTCAAAAGTCTAACTTCTAGGGATCATGTGTAACCCCTATTAACCCATATATTTTTGAAAAGCTTATTTGAAGGCGCATCGGAATATGATATTCTTTTCCCAGTTTTATGGAGCCCAAATATACAATTTTGCTCTCGAGCAACTTTGTCCGACGTTCCAAATTTCCGATGTTTCAGTACTAAAACCACGTAGATTTCTACACAAATCTCCCCTGCCATATCTTGCCCACTTCTCCACCGCCACACCCGACACCAGGCCCTACACATACTAACCAAGACCCGGCCTTTTCGATTTTGCTATCAGCTTGGTCAATTGGCGCTTTCCTTGGCTTCTGTGGTTGCCAATTCACCATTGTCGGTCGTCGTCGTTGTCACGGTGGTTGTTTGGCTTGCAAACCAACACTAATTTCCTACACTGAATCCAGTATCCCTTCTACCTACACTGGATCCTGTAGACGAGTACTAACCCCACAAAGCTACTTCTTCGATCTGTTTCCGCGAAGCGCTACCACTTCGATCTGTTTCCAAGCTTCTCCCCCAAGGTTCTTAAGTATCTTTACTTAACAGCTCTATCCTGTTACACTCAACGTTCTTCATTCCTCAAGCTTCTTTTGAACTGTTTCCAAGCCCCCTAAGTGCTTTTCACTTAACGTTTTGGTTTCCGCTAAAGTTGACGAACATACACATACGGTACCCCTCCCTTCTAGAAGGTTCCTTTGTCCTGACCCTTAAGTATTTGCAAGTTGAGGTTGCGCTATACTTTATATAACCCTCTGGTTCTTCAAGTCTCTTTCCCTGTGAGATAAGAGAGGTCTCACAGGTTGAGCTTCAAGTTCCCATCAATCCTCCCCTGATCTCTAAGTGCGAATTCACTTATGGCCCTGGCCCCTAAGTGTTTCCGCTCAAGGCTCTCCTTCCCACATATACCTTTCAGGTGTGCCCTACAGCTGGCATCTGTTTTCTTACACCTACAGCCCCTTGGACTCCTAAGTGGTTTCGATTAGAGGCCGATTCTACATAGGACCCTTCTTCCAGTGTACCACCCGGTTCTTACGAGTCTCCTAGTGAGAGATAAGAGAGGTCTCACAGGTCGAACTTCAAGTTCCCTTCTGTTCCTTCCCTGACCTTTAAGTGTGAATTCACTTAAAGTCCTGTTCCCCAAGCAGGTGTGCCCTACCGCTGCCATCTGTTTTCTTATCTACAGCCCCTTGGCTCCTAAGTGGTTACGATTGGTGCCTTTTTCTACATAGGATCATCCTTCCAGTGTCCCACCCGGTTCTTCCTGTCTTAAGAGAGGTCTCACCGGTCGAACTTCAAGTTCCAGCCTACATACCATGTGCCCCTAAGTGTTGTTCTTTGATGGTTCCCATCCTACATAGGACCCCTCCAGTGTACAGCCTGCCTTGTTCTTCTTCCTCCAAGACCATGGCCCCTGTGCCCCCCACTAACTGAATTCCACTTAGGGGCTTCCATTTCCTTACTGTAGGACCAGCCCGCCTGCTCCTTCCACCAAGTCATGCCACGCTGCTCCTACATACCTACGTGGGTAGGACCCCAGTGTACCCCCTTCCTATGTGTATACCCTTCCTACCGTATTGTTGTCGGCTATGGCGGCAAATTGGATTGACGACGCTTCCGATCTCTTGCTTCTTCCACCAAGCAAGCAGTGCGGCGCTTTGCCCTTCCTATGAGTATCCCTTCCTACCGGTACTGTTGTCAGCGAAAACCCTTCCTAGTGCTGTTGTCAGCGGAAAATTTGATCAAACACCCCGACGCCAACCCTTCCTACTGTTGTCGGCGGCAAATTCGATCAAAGAACTTGACGTGCCGGCGGCAAATTCGATTACCGTACGATCTCTTGCTTCTTCCACCAAGCAAGCAGTGCACTGCTATGCCCTTCCTATGTGTATCCCTTCCTGATTGGATCAAAAAACTTGACGACGACACTTCCTACTGTTATCGGCGGCAAATTCAATAAAAAAACTTTTACTTCGATCGAAACTTGACGACGACCCTTTCTACAGGTGTCGGTGCCCTTCCTACCGGCGCAAAAATCCATCGAAGGTCGGCGGGAAATTCGATCGAAAGACTCCGACCCTTCCTACTGTTGACGGGGGCAAATTCGATTGAACGCACCTCAACTACTCAAACTCCCCCACCTTGTTCTTCTTCCTCCAAGACCATGGCCCATGTCTTCTTCCATCCCACATACCGTAGGACCAGCCTGCCTGAGTGGTGCCATGCGGCGCTGCTTCCTATGTGTATACCTTTCCTACTGTATGATTGTTGGCAGTTGCCTTCTGTTAGGCTTCTGCTTGAGGCATTAGTCATCAGTTTGTTCTTTGTACCCTCCCTTCCAGCCCGCCCTGTTCTTCTTCCTTCAAGACCATGGCCCATGTCTTCTTCCATCCCACATACGGTGGGATCAGCCCACCTGAGTGCAGCCATGCGGCGCTGCTCCTCCTATGTGTATCCCCTTCCTACTGTATGATTGTTGCAGCTGCCTTCTGCTAGGCTTCTGCTTGGCACATCATTCATCAGTTTGTTCTTTGTACCCTCCCTGCTTGCTTTCAGGATTCGTTTGAAAAATTTGTCGTTCTACAACTTGGGGCTTAAACTCTCTTTGATTGAGGCGACGTTAAAGTCTGGATACAGACTTAGTAGTTTAGATCCACCTTTGGTGGTTAAGGTTACTTAAATAAGTATATTATTATTATGGAGCCCAAATATAGAAGTATTTTATCTTCATTACTGTATATGGACATACAAGAATAATGAGCCTATAATTTATCTGTGAGCCTTAGTTTTATGAAATTTGCGCACGCCCACTCAATCATAGGACGTTAGGCGGTTACGAATTTGAATTTGGAATTTCAACGCGTGGGAATTAGTAATGAATCACTTAATTAAGCACGTCGGCCCAACGGGTTCCAAATTTGGAATCACTTAACAAAGCGAGTCATTATTAATTCCCGTTTGGTTTCGCGGCCGGGTTTTGTTGCAGACTATTAAGTGGTTGCAGACTTAATTCTGGCCATTGCAAACTTAATAGACGACTATCAAGTGCAACAATCAAACGGGGATTAATAATGAATCGCTTAATTAAGCGAGCGAAACATGTCAATCAATAATTCAGCGTCATTGAAAGCCAAGGTGAATTTCTTTACAGCACCCTGCTTCCCGTGTAGAAATACGTAGAATCAGTACCAGAAAATAATAATTCAATGCGAACTGAATTTCTTTTCAAAGCCATGGTGAATTTCTTTACAACACGTGAATGCAGGGCCAACACCAAATAGAGGTCCAGATTCCTAGATCCATCTATTTAGATCACAATTCAAATTACTACCAGTTATTAATACACCACCATGCCACCAAAAAGAAAAAGAAGACCTACTGGATCTACAAGCAGGCTAAAGAAGAGGGAGAAGAAAGGCACTGTACTTCTACATGAGCAAAGACTGCTCAAACAGATGCAGTTGGAGGAAGCAGTGGATGCTGAAGCAGCAGTATTACCAGAAGACCCTCCTGAGGAGCCTGAAGAAGAGGAAGGCTCCAAATTACCAGCCCGTTCACCTACTGTGAATTATGAGGAAGAGGATGATCTACAAGAAGTGATTGCACCTGAAGATTACTGGGAAGAACCACCTCATCTAGCAGCGTCCTCCCCTGCAGACATGAGAACTTCAATAGCATTTTATTTTGAAAATGTATTGAAAAGCCCCCCTGAACATTTATGGAAGAAGAAGAAGAAGACCATTGCATCTATTGCAAACATATTTGACCTGTCAAATAGAAGATCATTCCGTGTTACAGTTAAGCAAGTGTGTCAAGATGTTGTTCTTTGCCAACAAGCCAATCTTCCTTATACTGGCAAGGGCAATTACCAAGCAGTTGGGAGAAAATGTGTCATACCTTTAGACAGTGTTGAAGCTGAGGTAATTGCAGATGCACTTGCAGTATAAAGAGAAGAATGAATTGCCTTCTCTCACCTACTCAGCTGTCAGAGGATGCATGAACAGATTGAAGCCTCAAATTTTGTCAATCAAGAAAGGCAAGCAGTGTAGCAAGAATATTGAACATGCTTGGTGTAGAGCTTCATTCAGGTGGGTGGCACAGTTGCTCTTGAGGTTTGGAAAAGTTAAGTTCAGTCACCCCATGTTCTCTGAGTTGCTTGGAGATGCTTATGATGTTGAAAACCCACCAGCTTGCTATGATGAGACACTGTTGACTCCTTTATCTCTATCAAAGATATGTTGGTTTGATGAAATGCACAAGAAGGCACATATAGGAGTCAGTGGGTCACGCATTGGTCCTGGGGAACCAGATGCCACCATGAGCTTCAAACGAAACTTAGAGGGAAAGCTTGATCCAAATGGCACATATTCTAAGCAGAAAACAGTGCTGCAAGTGAAGTATGATAAGGAAGGGAGGCGGGCTTTTGGTGTGTATATGGATGCAACTGGGGCTGGACATAAAATAAACCCTATCTTTGAATAGTGAGAAAAAATTGATCACTCGTGATGACCGTCACAAACTGAGACTGCAAGCAATTGGTTTTGCAAGGTCCAAGCAAGGTAAGTTATGTTCTTCAATGCTGTGTTTTTTGCATCAGTCTTTTTTCATTGAAATACTCACTGCATTAGCTGTTCTTCTGTTTATTCCACAGGCCCTCCTTCGAATATTTGGATTGAAGCCAATCGTCCAGAAGGTGCTGTTTATGCAAATGAATCCATCATGTCTCTTCCAAAGCTAAAGAAGAAAACCTTTGATAAGCTCCAGCTTCAGGGCATTACATTGGTGAAGCATCTGAAGGCTCTAGCTGGAGACACTGTTCAAACCAAGGTCATTGTTGCTGCTTCTCCTGGTATTTCACTCAAGCGGCTTACTGATTTCATTCAGGTTGCAGAGGCCTGTCTGGAAGGTGATGCTCCAATTCCTACTGATCATCAAGCTACTCCCAACCCATATGAATCACGGTATGGTGATTTGTGGGAGGAGGAGATTGACAAAGTCTGCATGACTGGGCAAGTTTGTGTCACTGCTCTGATTGATTACATGTTTAATTCTACCCAAGAATTGATGGGTGACTCAGGCTTCGTAATGCATGATGCTCTCTCTTTAATGACATCTGCAAACAGTGTTGCATACATGAAAGAGAAAGGCTATTATAATCGATGGGTGCTGCCTCAGCATGATCTCATGGGTCCCTCTGGTGGTATTGGTGGAAATCTTGCTTGCTACCATAACGGTCCAGTTGGAAACAGGCGAGAAGCAAGTCCTCATGACACTTCACTATTCAGTCAATTGCACCGTGCAGTTAACCTTCATGTCCATATCACTTCGACCTTACCAGACGAAGTGAAGTTCTCCAAAGCTACTCCTTCTGCTCTTTCCAGTGCATACAAACGAGTTTGGCAAGTTCATCCCAAACCTGAAACTGTTGCCAAAGACATCAACAAGGTGCTGAGATCCCTCCAAATTATTGCTGACCACAAAGGACTGGCTGTTGATGGTATTGGAGATAGAAAGGGGAGTAAACACATCCCGAAGAGTCAGTTAGGAGGAAAATGTGTGAGAACACTTGCAGAGGACTGCTATGATCAGGGAAAGATAGAGCTCCATGAGGATGCAGCTTTAGCTCCAGCAGCAATCATACACAAAACAGAGCTCAAATTTGAGACACAAGAGGAACTAGATAATGAATAACATTAAAGAACTATTATGATGCTAACTATGTTGCATTCATAAGTATGCATTGAATGCTGTACTTGCACTTGGTTTTATCAATGCCAGGCAGCATATGGTGATGCACTGAGTAGCGTAGAGGGTGCCAGCCAGAGAGCGTACACTGTGACTGGAGGGTGAGCTGTGACCGGAGCATGCAGTGTGACTCCAGCATGTAGTGCGACTCTAGGCTGTAGTGTGATTCTAGCGTGTAGTGTGACTCGAGCATGTAGTGCGACTCTAGATTGTAGTGCAATTCTAGCATGGAGTGAGCGTACAGGGTGCCAACCAGAGAGCGTACACTGTGACTGGAGGGTGAGCTGTGACCGGAGCATGCAGTGTGACTCCAGCATGTAGTGCGACTCTAGGCTGTAGTGTGATTCTAGCGTGAAGTGCGACTCTAGCGTGTGGTGCAACTCTAGCGTGGAGTGCGACTCTAGCGTGTGGTGCAACTCTAGCATGTGGTGCAACTCTACTAGGCTGTAGTGCGACTCTAGCGTGTGGTGCAACTCTAGACTGTAGTGCGACTCAAGCGTGGAGTGAGACTCTAGGCTGTAGTGCAACTCTAGTGTGGAGTGTGACTCTATGTGGAGTACAAATCTACGTGGAGTGCAACTCTACGTGGATTGCAACTCTGCATGGATTGCAACTCTACGTGGATTGCAACTCTAGGGTGGAATGTGACTCTACGTGGATTGCAACTCTAGGGTGGAATGTGACTCTACGTGGAGTGCAACTATAGCGTGGAGTGCAACTCTACGTGGGGTGCAACTATAGCGTGGAGTGTGACTCTGCGTGCGGGCGCTTGCCACTCTGTGAGACCCCATAGAACTATTGGCACCATTGCCAGATGGTGCAGTGCTAAGAGTAGCACTGGGTGCAGTACTGGGTGAAACAGGAGGAGCCACACATGTGGCTGCGCATGGTGCAGCACTTGGAGCAGCACTTGGTGCAGTGCTACTAGTAGGGACACTGGATGCTACACTTGGTGAAACACTAAGAGCCACACTTGGTGCAACACTAGGATTGGCACTGAGTGCAGCACTGTGTGAAACACAAGGAGAACACTTGGGGCACTTGGGGAAACACTTGGCTTAGCACATGGTGCAGTGCTTATTAAATTCCTTTCGTGACCAGAAGTACCAAAGCTACCAAAGGGTAGATTTCCTATGCGCATGAATCAATGAGTCCCGTATCCATCTAAGTAATCGATTCCCACGGCATATCGATTCCCACGGCGCATCGATTCCCATCGCGCATAAACGGTGAGCAATCCCTGTCTTACGATATTGCCATTGTTCTTCGGTGAGCAAACTCTGATTTCATAAAATATCACACGAGCTACGGGAGCAATTCCTGACCTTAATGATAAACATTTCATGGAGTCTTCCTAACGGAACAAGAGAAGAAAACCGTTGGCATGTGATTCTCACACAATACATATACATGCATACAAATATATATGGTCAACGACTAATACATGTACGGAAATAATCAGCGAGTAATCTCAGCACTACGCAACAGCAGTTGCAACGTATTCATCTCAATAAAAGAGATATCTTGCATTTCGGCAAGATTTCACTTTATCTCATACTTTTAACATTCAACTGATTTACATCCCAAAATTCACACTAGTTGCTACCAACTACCTGTAATCTACATATTAAGGTCTGTCTCGCTGCAATCTGAATAAGTCACAGCAAGAGGAGATCTGGCGTTTCCCTAGTCTCGCCTGCAGTCCGATTATCCGTTGCCGAAAGTATCCAAACACAATTGTCACGCGTAGAGTACAATCGTTCGTCTACTAACACACTAACACAGCGTTGCTGTTCGTCAGAAGTCCTTGAATCAGACTCTCAACGAATCGGATTCAGAAGGAAAATAATAGATTAACAGTCGCAAGCTCTAAGAAGGCTTGCACACAAGAAGGGACAGGAACGGAATTGAACATAATCCCTACGCTGGCATATGCACGTCGCACATCGCACAAGAAGCAGTTCCCATCCTCAGTTACCACGCACTTCTTTCCAAGGCTCCGAACCACCACAGATGCCGAACATACCGGTAATGCCCGTCAATGCACTCGGAGGCAAAGAGAAGAATGACGCTGAAGTCACCACTATCGAACGCTTTCCCAGCTTCGATGCTGATATGAGAAAGATACTCATATCATTACTCAACGTAACAAGTGAGATTACTAGCAAGTTGTGCCTAGCTCTCAAAGAAGGCGGATTATGCGAGTGGATATCGTTCCTCGACGCACTTATCGAACCGGATTTTGCACGCGAACTTACCTATATGGAGCAAGGATTGGCAACGCATATCCCTCGATCCATCCAAAGGAGCATAGAAGCACTTGCGGATTTCGCTATCGACCTACAAGAAGAAGGTGTCGACCTAGGAGAAGACGAGAAGGACTGGAAAGATGTAAAGTCATATACATACAGGGAATTCCAGGCATTCCGCGGAGAGCGTGCCCAACGCTTACGTAACGAATCTGTTCTGAACCCACCACCTCCTCCGACGGGAAGTAACAAAAAGTCCCCTCAGCAGGTAAAGTACGAATCATGGTGCCGAAAAGCACGAGATGAAAAGTCCTTTACACCCCTCACGAATGACTCGAGATTCGAACACTGGCTCGTCGGTTTCAAAGCTAAACTCGAGGCATACGACATCGATACAGAGACATTCCTCGATGAAACTTGGCCTCCAGCCACGCTTGTGGGTTACACCCGTGATCTCTACGTCAAACAATGTGCCTTCTTCTGGGTACTAATGTTGGAAGTCTTCAAGAGTGACCTTTCTGCATCATGTGTACACAGTCATTCTACCACTCGTGATGGACGCAAGGCCTACTTCGACTTCGTAAACCTTCATAGCCAATCAAAAGCAAAGGTATACGACAACTCGACCCAGCTACAAGCGTTGCTCAAGTTGAACCTCAACAATTGGAAGGAATCCAAAGTGAAATTCATCACACATTGGTTTGATGAATTGAATCACCTCAACAAGCTCCGTCCTCCCAACAAGCCCCTCGAGTACCACACTGTAAAATCAGCATTGTGTCAGGCATGCTATTCCAGCTTCCAGCTAAGCGAACAGTTTGCCAAAGTCAAGGATCCAGGTGGGACGAATAGCACCGTAACGGATGCAGTTGCCGAAGCCGCTGCTATCCATGATCTTAAAATCACGCTTTTACTCGAAGCAACTCGACTTGATTCCCAGTCTGCGATGTCTGCTCCTCGGTCGACCGTACGTGCACACGTTCATGATTTCTCTTCTGACTCGATCCAAAACCATGAGGACTATGCTCTCCCCATCGAATTTGAAGGAGACTATCAAGATTATGCCGTGTTCAAGGCTGGACGTACCCCTGACCCTACCACAAGGTTGCCTACAAACATATGGAAGGCCTTGTCACGTCAGGACATGAAGAGTTGGCTCAGTTTTTCTCCGGAAGGAAAGAAAATCGTGGTTGCCTCATTGCGACACGACTTACTTAACACTAACCAACCTGACCCCAACAGTGTCAAACCCATTACACGAAAGGCATACCAACATGAACACTCGGTATCTTTTCAAGAAGACGATACTTCAACCAAGGATGAGCATGCCAATTCTGCAGCAGACCTACATCCTGCTGTAGAGAATGATCGTAGAGGCGTTTTCCATGCATCTCTAGGTGTATACAAATCCACGACCTCCTCGTCTAAGGACCAGCGACCTCTCAAGTCTTCCGTGTCACCCGCGCATCCAGCTCGATTCCTCTCAAACAACCCTGACATTCAGTACAAAAAGGACGGTGACACCCAAATACCTGTCGGAACACCATCGTATTCCGCCAATTTTCACCAGTGGTATACTCCCGAGGATGATCTCACCTTTCCTAATGATGGTCCCGTAACGTCATACACATACCGTATACACAAAACTACGGTTACTAGCCCTGGTTTTGCCATGGTCGATCGCGGCGCAAATGGCTGCATCATTGGTAATGATGCATGTCTCATCTCCAAGGATATTCCACCACGATATGTTAACGTCACCGGCATTAACAATCATCAGGTACAAAACATTCCCATTGCTACATGCGGAGCATATTCCATGTCGAACAGAGGCCCCGTCATTCTTATTTTCAATGAATGTGCCTATACAGGACGACATCCTTCTATATTGTCATCCGGCCAGATGGAAGCATATTTTTCCACTGTAGACGACACGTCCATCAAAGCAGGCGGAGGACAGGTCATCACCACCTCCAATGGCTATGCACTGCCTCTTTGCATACGACACGGCTTACCATACCTTGCGATGCGAAAGTATACGACTGTCGAATTTGACACGCTACCACATGTTATCATGACGTCCGATAAACATTGGGACCCATCTGTTCTCGATACCACAATCAGTGCAAAGGATGAACAATTTCTCCAGAAATATCCTCCACAACCACAGCAACTCCCTTATGCCGATTACGACGAATATGGGAACCCACGCTGCCTTGAAGGATTCGATATATCTGTTTCTCCCGGGTCCTCCACGGTCACATCCCTCAGCTCGTATTCCAGCCATTCCACCCGATCTCCCTTTCTTCCAATCGATGATCATAAGAACAACGATCGTACCTTTTGGCTTACTTCCACTGACTACGCTCATCAAGAACGTCTCGCATGCTGCGCGCCAACCGCAGTCTCTGGAACAGTCACTGCGTTTCCGACAGATTGCACAGTCAGTGACACTACACGCATTGCAACTACGCCCCGCGAAAGATACCCCAACGAACATGACTACTTATCCCTCAAACCTTTCTTTTGTTGGGTTTCCACCGATCGCATCAGAGCTACTTTTGAAAACTCAACCCAATACGGTTCGTTAGCGGTTAGCCCTGATGGTAACATTTTCAAACGGTTTCATTCCCCTCAACCGGCCATGAACGTTCGCCCCTTCAATGACGATGTTATGTCCGATGCAGTCTATTCAGATGTCCCAGCAATTGATGGTGGATCCAAGATTGCTCAGATCTTCTTTGGCCGCAAATCGCATATTATTCACGTTGAAGAAATGCGTACCACCGGCGATTTTCTACCCTGCTTTCAGAACTTTGTTCGAAAATGGGGCAGGCCCATCCGCCTCCTTTGCGACCACGGTAACTATCAATCAAGTAAGAAAGTCATGGATTACCTCAAAATGTTATGGATTGGACTCTGGCAAAGTGAACCGTACCATCAACACCAGAATCAATTCGAACGACGATACCAAACGTTCAAACGCATTGTCAATCGCGTCATGGATCGTACCGGCACACCGCCACACATGTGGTTACTGTGCATGACATACGTCGCGGGTCTCCTCAATGTTGTCTCTGACCCTACGCTGTCCGATAAACAACCGATCTTCATTGCCACGGGTACAATTGGCGACATCAGCGCATACACCAGTTTCTTCTGGTTTGAACCTGTGTATTTCAAGACCAATGACTCTCCTTTCGGTACCAAATCTACCGAACGCCTCGGTCATTTCGTCGGCATTGCCGAACATGTTGGCAATAGACTCTGCTTTCGAATCTGGGATCCAGTTACCAACAAGTTACTAGACCGGTCCGGTGTTCGATCTGCTCTTACACCTGAGTCACGTAACAAACGCGCGGGCTTATTTACTGATGATGGTTTCATCAAATGGCGTAATGCAAAGGATTCCTTACCTCGTCTATACGCCACTGGAGAAGCTCCAGCTTTCAAACATGGGGAGCATACCAATCAGAATAAACTCATTGACGAGTCTACTAAACCAAACAGCTCAGTTTCCCCTAATGGTTCACCTGCTGATTCTGACACCGCCGATGACACCGTTCCATCTGTACCCAACAAACAAACAGACACCACGCTCCACGCATCTGGCACTCAACCAATTCTTCAACCACCCGCCCACCCCTCGTTACCGAGCTTTCTTTATACGAAGGTCGATGACAGCCCAAGCTGGTCACCTTCTCCACTCCCTAACAACTATGGGGAGAGTCTTGATGGTCCTCCTACGACACACATCTTCAGCAAGACATCTGATGGCGTCCTCCTTACTGAAGATGATTTTGACCCACCGGAATTAGCATACTTTGATGTTAGTGACGTCGTAACCCCACACACAAACCCAGCTACTCCTTCCGTAGACCCATCACAGGTAGTTGTTACCGACGAAGAAGGTAACGCACAGTTTGACGATGACGGTAAACCTATTACCATTCCTACGATCCCGATTGCCGATCTACAAGGACGTTCCTTCCTTGTAACCAATCTCGATGGCACCCGGAAGCGTCTTACCATTGTCGATGTTGAAGACAGTCTGGAACGCAATAAAGACTTCATCAAGTTCAAGTGTAAACACTCCGATGACGAACTAGATGATATCATTGCATACAATGACGTCATGAATTACATACATCGTGATTCAACACAAGAAGACGGCAAACTCTGATCGTTTCGCCGCATCCTAGGACACCAAGGTCCACTGGATAACAAGCATCCTCAATACAAAGGTTCCAAGTATAACCTCTGGATTGAATGGGAGAATATGGAACGCACATATGAACCTCTGGCCAACATTGCAGCCGACGACCCGGTCACCGTTGCAAAATATGGGAAAGACAACAACTTGCTTGATCTCCCGGGTTGGAAACGTCTCAGAAGAATCACCAACCTAGCCCGACGAACCAAGAAACTTGATCGACTCGTGCACCAAGCCAAACTACGTTCCTTCCGTACCACTCCGCAGTATCAATACGGATTCAAAGTTCCTCGTAGCCACGAAGAAGCCCTCCGATTTGATCAAGCCAACGGAAACACCAAATGGGAAGATGCCACCACTCTGGAAATGGCACAACTCAATGAATACAATACATTCATTGATAAAGGCGTATACAAGACAAGCTCCATTCCCACGGGATTTCAACAGATCAAGGTACACATGATATACGCTGTCAAACACGACGGAAGGCACAAGGCTCGCCTCGTTGCTAACGGTAATCTCACTGAGGCCCCTATCCACAGTGTTTACGCAGGCGTCGTATCTCTTCGCGGTCTACGTATGTGCCTATTCCTAGCTGAACTCAACGATCTAGAAGCATGGGGCACCGACATAGGTAACGCCTACTTAGAAGCAGTCACCTGCGAGAAAGTATGCATCAAGGCAGGTCCCGAATTCGGATCGTTGGAGGGTCACCTGTTGGTCATTTACAAAGCCCTATATGGTCTCAGGTCCTCAGGCAAGTGCTTTGGAGACTTACTCGCGGCTTGTCTCATCGAACTCGGCTTCGAAAGATCCCGCGCAGAACCAGAAATATTCCTCAAACCCGGAACGAACAAGCATGGTGAACGGGTATATGAGCTTATATGCACATATGTCGATGACCTATGTCTCTGCATGGCAGATCCCAATTCCTTCTTGAAGATATTGCAATCGTCACCATATAACTTCAAATTGAAAGGATCCGGACCTATGAACTTTCATTTAGGATGTGGATTTGAGCGCGACGAACATGGTGTTCTGTGCATGAATCCCATAAAGTTCATCGAAAAGATGGAAGCATCTTACGAACAAATGTTCGGATGCAAACCTAACACTAGGTTCCGATCACCCATCGCGGAGAACGATCATCCTGAATTGGACTCCTCAGCCTTTCTTGAAGAGACCGGTATACAGAAATACCAAAGTATGATCGGTTCACTGCAATGGATCATCGCTATTGGCCGTTTCGATGTACAAACAGCCGTTATGACGCTCTCAAGTTTCAGAGCTCAGCCACGAGATGGGCATCTCGAACGTGCTAAACGTATCTATGGATATATCTCCAAGTTTAGACATTTTAAAATCAGATTCCGCGTGGAACCGCCCAATTTTATATTGACTAAACCCGACACCATCGACTGGTCCAACACCGTCTATGGGGAGCATTCTGAGGAGCTACCCGACGACGCTCCTGCACCGCTTGGAAAGACAGTAGTGTTATCACACTTCTATGATGCCAACCTCATGCATGATATTCTCAGTGGCAAGGCAGTTACCGGCATTCTTCATTTCGCGAACAAGACTCCCATGATGTGGTTCTCGAAGAAGCAGTCTACTACGGAAACAGCCACCTTTGGAGCTGAATTTGTTGCAGGAAGAACTTGCATCGAACAGATTGTCGATCTACGCCACTCATTCCGATACCTCGGAACAGGAGTACATGATATCTCATACTCTTGGGGTGACAACGAAAAGATGATCCAAACGTCGACCTTTCCTTACGCAAGGTTGCATAAGCGTCATAACATTCTATCGTTCCACTACGTACGGAGCATGATAGCGAGAGGATTCATTTTAATGATGCACATCCCAGGTAAGGATAACTGTGCAGACATTCTCACCAAGCATTGGAGTCACTCAGTTGTGTATCCACTGCTCAGGCCCATCTTCCACTTCTGTGGTAATACTGGCGACCTTCTCCAGGATGATGGAAGCATCATGTAGAGCGTGATGACCCTTCACGAGGAGACATGGGGAGTATTAAATTCCTTTCGTGACCAGAAGTACCAAAGCTACCAAAGGGTAGATTTCCTATGCGCATGAATCAATGAGTCCCGTATCCATCTAAGTAATCGATTCCCACGGCATATCGATTCCCACGGCGCATCGATTCCCATCGCGCATAAACGGTGAGCAATCCCTGTCTTACGATATTGCCATTGTTCTTCGGTGAGCAAACTCTGATTTCATAAAATATCACACGAGCTACGGGAGCAATTCCTGACCTTAATGATAAACATTTCATGGAGTCTTCCTAACGGAACAAGAGAAGAAAAACCGTTGGCATGTGATTCTCACACAATACATATACATGCATACAAATATATATGGTCAACGACTAATACATGTACGGAAATAATCAGCGAGTAATCTCAGCACTACGCAACAGCAGTTGCAACGTATTCATCTCAATAAAAGAGATATCTTGCATTTCGGCAAGATTTCACTTTATCTCATACTTTTAACATTCAACTGATTTACATCCCAAAATTCACACTAGTTGCTACCAACTACCTGTAATCTACATATTAAGGTCTGTCTCGCTGCAATCTGAATAAGTCACAGCAAGAGGAGATCTGGCGTTTCCCTAGTCTCGCCTGTAGTCCGATTATCCGTTGCCGAAAGTATCCAAACACAATTGTCACGCGTAGAGTACAATCGTTCGTCTACTAACACACTAACACAGCGTTGCTGTTCATCAGAAGTCCTTGAATCAGACTCTCAACGAATCGGATTCAGAAGGAAAATAATAGTGCTAATAGTAGCACTGGGTGCAACACATGGGGAGGCACTAGGAAGCACACTGGATGCAGCGCTTGGTAAGGCACTCTGAGCAGCACTTGGTGCAATGCTAGTAATGACACTGGTTGCAACACTTGGTGAAAAACTAAGAGCCACACTTGGTGTAGCACTAGTAGGAATGGCACTGAGTGCACCACTGGGCAAAACACTAGGAGCCACACTTGGGGTTACTCTTGGTGAAGCACTTGGAGCAGGACTGGGTGCAGCAGGAGTAGTGACACTGGGTGCAACACTTGGTGAAACATTAGGCAGGATCCACCCTTGGTCAGCAGCGCTTGGTGAAACACTAAGGGCCACACTTAGTGCAGCACTAGGAATGGTACTGGGTGCAGCACTGGGGCAAACACTAGGAGCCACACGTGGGGGCTGCGCTTGGTGAAACACTTGGAGCAGGATTGGGTGTCATGCTAGTAGTGATACTGGGTGCAACACCTGGTGAAAGACTAAGAGCCACACTTGGTACAGCACTAGGAGTGGCACTGAGGGGGACTCACTATTTGGATACATGCATGTCCAGGGACAAACATTATTTTAAATTGATACTGACTAAAGTATCAGCCTGAGACTTGTCCAGATTGTTTCATAGTCTACCCCATCCATAATATGAGCAATATTCATCCTGAAACTGCAGTCAATGCTATAAATTTGAACTCAAAAACTGATTAGGACTCACTATTTTGGTACATGCATGTCCATGGACAAACATTATTGTAAAATTCATACTGACTAAAGTATCAGCCTGAGACTTGTCAATATTGTTTCATAGTCTACCCCATCCATAGTATGAGCAACATTCATCCTGAAATTGCAGCAAATGTCACACATTTGCACTCAGAAACTGACTAGGACTCACTATTTTGGTATATGCATGTCCATGGACAAAAATTATTGTAAAATTCATACTGACTAAAGTATCAGCCCGAGACTTGTCAATGTTGTTTCATAGTCTACCCCATCCATAGTATGAGCAACATTCATCCTGACATTGCAGCCAATGACACACATTTGCACTCAGAAACTGACTAGGACTCACTATTTTGGTACATGCATGTAAAAGGAACAAACATTATTGTAAAATTTATACTGACTAAAGTATCAGCCTGAGACTTGTCAATATTGTTTCACAGTCTACCCCATCCATAGTATGAGCAACATTCATCCTGAAATTGCAGCCAATCCCAAGCATTTGCACTCAGAAACTGACTAGGACTCACTATTTTGGTACATGCATGTAAAAGGAACAAACATTATTGTAAAATTCATACTGACTAAAGTATCAGCCTGAGACTTGTCAATATTGTTTCATAGTCTACCCTATCCATAATATGAGCAACATTCATCCTTGCACTCAAAAACTGACTAGGACTCACTATTTTGGTACATGCATGTAAAAGGGACAAAAATTATTGTAAAATTCATACTGACTAAAGTATCAGCCTGAGACTCGTCCAGATTGTTTCATAGTCTACCCCATCCATAATATGAGCAACATTCATCCTTGCACTCAAAAACTGACTAGGACTCACTATTTTGGTACATGCATGTCCAGGGACAAACATTATTGTAAAATTTATACTGACTAAAGTATCAGCCTGAGACTTGTCCAGATTGTTTCATAGTCTACTCCATCCATAGTATGAGCAACATATATCCTGAAACTGCACCCAATGACACACATTTGCACTCAAAAACTGACTAGGACTCACTATTTTAGTACATGCATGTAAAAGGAACAAACATTATTGTAAAATTCATACTGACTAAAGTATCAGCCTGAGGCTTGTCCAGATTGTTTCATAGTCTACCCCATCCATAATATGAGCAACATATCTCCTGAAACTGCAGTCATTGACACACATTTGCACTCAAAAACTTACTAGGACTCACTATTTTGGTACATGCATGTCCAGGGACAAACATTATTCTAAATTGATAGTGACTAAAGTATCAGCCTGAGACTTGTCCAGATTGTTTCATAGTCTACCCCATCCATAATATGAGCAATATTGATCCTGAAATTGCAGCCAATGTCACACATTTGCACTCAAAAACTGGCTACGACTCACTATTTTGGTACATGCATGTCAAGGGACAAACATTATTGTAAAATTCATACTGACTAAAGTATCAGCCTGAGACTTGTCAATATTGTTTCATAGTCTACTCCATCCATATGAGCAGCATTCATCCTTGCACTCAAAATCTGACTAGGACTCACTATTTTAGTACATGCATGTCCAGGGACAAAAATTATTCTAAAATTCATATTGTCTAAAGTATCAGCCTTTTCCAACCTGGTGGTATTGCCCCATTGTGGAGATAGGAAGTTTGTTTTTGTTTCTTTCCTCTTGAGAGTTTTCCCTAGGACCCTGTGATTTTTATGACCGTGTGCAATTCATCCTATTCCCACATGATTTGTTTCATGGAATCCCACTTTCCATGTAGTAGTATCACTTCTACCGGAGGAAGGTCTGTGGTAGGCACGCATGTGTCTAGCTTTGTCCATGGCAGATCTTCTGCTGGTCCACAACCAGGGATGTTGAACTGGCTGTTGAGTCACAATGCATTCGCATGAACCCAAGTACCACAACCAGGTGGGATAGGTTTCAGAGACCACTCTGACTGATTTGGTGCCTTTTTCCAGCATGACCTCCACACGCGCTCAGAATAGACCGTTGGCCAGGCATGCGCACAGGCTGGGACTTTGTGGGATTCTCATTCACTCCAGTTGTATGGAGATGCACAGACTGACTGTTGTTGATTTTGGTTTCTTGTTTGGAGTCCACAATGGGACTGATACGGGGGGTTGTTTTTTTCTGTTCCCCATTTAGTCCCGGCGGGGGTAGTCAAGCCTTCTTGGGAAACTCCTCCACTCAACCTTTCAGAGAGCAGAGCTCCTTCATGAATGCTTCTTGTTCCTTTTTCAAAGCAGCTAGGTGGGTGTTCATTTCATCTTGCATGATGGCCCTGTGCCTCATGGGCTCGTTGAGAACTGTTTGAACAACTGGGTAATTGGAGAAGTCGTCTTGTTTGAACTCCAACGCAGCCTGTCTTCCCTGTAGGCAGCCCCACATTATCACTGACTGGTCGGCCCCTAACTTGGCTCCAGCCTTCTGGGCCTTGTGGGAGGGGCTCCAATATGGCTTGCATGCAGTGGGAAATAAATATCCAGTTTTACTTGGAGGAGGAAGGATTGGATTTTTGGAGATCTTGGTGGGTTTGGCACATCCATTGAAATAGTTCTGAGGTGAAAGTCTTGGCGTCTTGAATACATGTTTGTGCTAGAGCCAGGCCTTCCATTGAAATGTTCATGACGGCCTCTTCTTGTCTGATTGTCTCTACAACGTTGTTCAGCCTGGTTTGGAGTTTGTATCTGAAACCATCTGCAGACCCCTCTCCTTCAAATGAAGTCCACAAGGGGATGGCCAACAGTATCATGAAATCTGAACTGATTTTGCCACCTGTGAAAACCTCTGGGACTTCACACCAAAAACTCTTCATGACCAGTGCGGTCTTGGGGGAGTTGTACCCGCTCTTTCTAGTGGAGGACTCAAAACTGACATCATTGTTGGATCCTGCCTTTGAGTTGAATGTAATGGGTAGTAGACTGTGGGGTTCACGGCATGCAAATAACCAGCCAAGTTGTTTGTGTGTAAGGTGCACCAAGCTCCCATGTCTGTTCAGGATGGGAAGTAAGTGTTTGCCAGGCGTACCTCTGTAGTGTTGCTCTCTTCCCTGAAAGAGGTGAATTGCTGAGTCTCCAAGGCGTCCAATCAAGCTTGCAAATCTGCCGTGTTGGCCAATTTTGCAAGGAGAGTGAGCAATAGGGAGGTGGATCCAGATAGCCCCGGCATGTGCAAAGAGGGTTTTGTGGTGTTGATTCAAGCCTGGAGATCCTGTCCAACAAAATGTCTCCTGCAGTTTGGGTGCTGCAAGCCTTGAAGAACTCTAAAAGGCCTCCCAAGCTGGTCATGATCACCGTGTGGATCCCAAGGGACAGCTTGGACAGGTCAGGTGAGAAGTAGTAGTTGAACAGTTGCGTGACCTTGTCCCGCTTGTCCTTTGCAAGGGCTGTTGATTGAGCTTTGAGCTTGCAAAGGCTGCCGGTGAACTTGACATTAGGTTCCATCAGTATGTCCGCATGATTGCCATTTTGTTGCCCTGTGATGTTTGATGGCGGCTAGTTGCAGATTGACAGAGGAGAGGTCTAGTTCTTCCGCCTTCATTTGGCTTTGGATAAGATGGGTTCAGAATCCCTTTAGTTGCCTGGTAAGGGCCGCAAAGGCTGCTTTCAAATTAGAGGGATTCATGAGCTTTAGAGCCTTGGCTGTTGGAACCTTCAGCTTGGGCTATCATTCTTCCACCTCTCGCTTGATGTGGTCAAGTTTTGCTTGTTTGGCCTTGGTTCTAGCATTCAGCTGATGGGTCACAAGAGGCGCTTTGCTGTGTCAAGGACATCCTGGACATTGGCTGGGGATAATGCCTTGTCTCTGGTTGGGTCCTCAAGGCCGGTAAAGACGGTTCTAAATACTGTACTGCCTTCCATTGGTCAAAAGTGTGGCATTGGGAGAGCCATTGTTCTAAGGAGGTGTCCTCATTGTTGACAACCTCTACAAGGAGGCAAAATGTCGCTGAGAGTGCCCGGGCTTAATTTCAATGAAAAGATATGTGTCTGGCGCTAAGGCCGCAGAATGTTCCAAGTTGAACTTTGTGGTCTGGTGTTTTTGCCACAGAGTGTGTCCCACATGGAGCAGCACAGAATTTGTGTGTTGAGCCTGGAGACCCAATGACCCCCATATATAGCGTTGCTTGTTGATCTGGAGACAGGACACAGATGCCCAGTAATATGCCCCCCTCCCCCCGAAATAACTCCCCCTTGGTATTGGGTGTACCTAGATGCTCACCCGCCATGCCACCGCCACCTTGTGGTCCACCTTGCCTTTGTCATTGTCCTTGCGTGGAAGGGTGAGGTTGGGGGGAAAGCTGAGAGCAGGTGGAGAAGGCATGGTAGGTAGAAAACAAAATTCAGATAAAGTAGCTGGTACAAACTTAATCAGAGCCGATGCTTTGGAGGTATCCAAATCTTCACTGGCTGAGTTCTGAGAGAGGTTTACAAAAAGGGAGTGAGCATTGCATTGAGGTTGGCGACGCTGCTGTCGAGAAGCAAATGCGCATTTTTTGATGAAGATAAAATAACACCTCCTGCGTGTTTGTGAGTCATCAATTAACAAATGTCCATTGGTCTGTCCTTCACCCCTGTTAGCTTTTTGCAGAGGACGGTCATTTTCCTTGTTTGTTTTTTGAAGAGTCTTCAGTGTGCAGAGCACAGATATGTTTACCACCAGTAGACTTGTGCATGGGTTTTGTACTGGGTATTTGTTGTGATATTTTTATTGTGTACACTCACAGTACTCGTACCCTATAATGACTCTATTCAAGTTGGTCAAAAAATGGTAAAAATGGTTGAATGTTACCTTCCATATAAAATAGAATGCTGTTGTTCTTGGGTAGTATGATAAACATGAAAGGCAATTTTAAATCATATTTTAATTCAAGTGAGTCAAAAATGGGAGTTTGAGGAAATTTCTGGGATGGTACAATGGATATTTGTCACAAAAGGGGAATGCGTGAAATTAGAGCTAAAAATAAAAATTCTTATGCAAAAACAACCTTGAGATCGGTCGCCAGGGGTGCAGAAACAGTTCTCGGACGTAACTGCATGACATATTTGACTAATATGGACTATTTTTCAACTGCATTCTGACATTGAAACCTGTGACATGCCATTTTGTGCGTGGCATGTAAATACATTCAGTACATATTCTCTTGTGTATGCAGCAATAAAAGTGAATCACAAACATGATATGAATACAGGTGCTCCCAGAGTTTGGTACATTCAACCTGTGCTCTGCTAAAACAGGGGCAGAACAAAATTCATTTTTTCCAAGAGCAGGATCTCTATGAAAGTCTTTTCACAGGAATTTCATATGTGCCTTTTTATTGTCAACAAGGCGCTAATTTTGACCTAACAAAGACAATAATTGCAACCTTAGGGTTATACACAATAGCCTCCTCACCATAGAACCTAAAAAGGTTGAACATCACAACCTTAACCTTAGGTTGTACTTATGTAATCTACAACATATACCTTCAGGTGCTTAGGCTTGACTTAGAACTTCAACCTAAATGCTTCTAGATCAAACATAATTAGTAGATCAGTAAATTGAACCTTTATTTTTTAAAGAAATCAGTTCTTACCACCAATTGTTTACAGGATATCTCCTGGGACCAAAAAAGTCAGTTTGCTTCCTCTCTGCGGACGCATAATCATAGTCAAAGATCTTAGCAGCTGCTAACACCTTGATTAAGTAATATATTAGATTTTTCAAACTAATGACAAAACAAAGAAGACCTAAAATCAAACAACTCCAACATAGACAACCTGCCCTGCATATGCGGAATATTTCAATCTTTCTCCAACATTTATTTTATTTTACTTTATTTTATTTTATTTTATTTTATTTTAATATTACACTATTCAAAATATGTGTAGTGCAAATGAACATGATTGAAAACTGAGCAAATATGCTGTCCTCATCGAATGTTATCAAAATTCAGCCCCCCAAAAGAATGGCCGCTGTAGTACACTGCTGCTGCAAACAAAACATTGAGCTTGATTTTTTTGCTTGCAACTTGAAAGTCCGTAATGTTTCTAATACCGTGGGGACTTGAAACATAGGTGGTTTTGAGTACCGTATGATACAAGGAGGACAAGTTGAATGACACAATGACAAAAGTTGTATTTTGACATCCACAAGTGAAAATACAACACCAGCAAAAGGTCCCTCTTTCTGATTTTAAAGCAACACAGCATGTGAAATTGTGTAGGTGTTCACGAATGACTCACCAACCAGGAGTCTCTGCTGAGCCATCACCAAAATAATCATAATTGTGCTGGTTGACTATTCACCCTCTCAATTTGGATGATTGAACCAGGCTATGGCAGGTATCCTCCTTCCCACCCTGATAAAACAATGCTAACTGATTACAGAATACTCTTAGTCCAATAAATAATTTAAGATGATAGTCCAAAACAGATATTTTAGTACTTCGTAGTTCATTCTTCTTTAAGGAATGGACCACCACAGGAGGGCTGGGGCAGGAAAACAGTCAGTGCGCCTTCTCATACTGAGGAAAATAGCCAGGTTCTCATTACCGAGCTTGATTGCTCCTATGTTTTTGTTCAAATACACTGCTTTTCTTGAGGATCTTGTTTTGCTCTCGTGAGCTTACTACTTCACTAACACGTTTACACGTGTAGTCTGCTAGGTAATTCTAGTAGTATTCAGTGATTTCAAGTATTAGTATTTAGATTTGTGAGTGTTTTTCATATAAGATGATTTCTTGGATTGAACCTCTATTGGTGCACTATTAGCGCACCTTTAGTACTGTTAGCGATTCGGGGAGTCAGCTCGCTTATTTGCCTGTTAGTCGTACGTGTGTTGGTGTATCTCATTCGTGTATATTTCCGAATGTCCATACGTCTGTACGTTTGTACGTTTGCTACCGGCGCTTTTCTAGAGTCCCCGTGTCTTCGTACTCGTAGTGTTAAGTACTTGTAGAAGATACCTTAAGGGTCGGTCCTTTTATTTGCACCTCCACATGCATCTCCTACATAAGGAGAATAGCTTTACTCCACCCATAAGCTTAGTGAGTAGATCTGCAATATTGGTTTCACCGGGTTCCTTGCCAATCCGGATAATCTTTCCCGCAATGCATTTGCGCGCTTTGTGGTAAGCAATACTGTTGTGCTTCTTCTTACAAGGGCTCTCCGGGTGTGTTACATTCTTAACAACCAAGTCATTGTCACAATACATGTTGGTTGGTCCTTCTATAGGTATGCCCATCATTCTGAGCTTGTACCGTAGGCCTTCTACCATTTCAATTGCGATCTTGAGTGCCACAATTTCTGAGCCAAACGTGGATGTTTCAACGGTTGTTTGCCTCTTAGAGAACCATAGGATTGGTGCCCCTGTTAACAAAGATGATGATTCCCCTGTGAGATCTCCTAGTAGCCTTGCAGCCGGCGTGGTCGGCGTCCACAAAGCATGTGGTAGTTACGGCCTTTCCTCGTGGCTCGGGCATATCTGGAGGAATTAGTTCCCCCGCTTCTGGATAGAATTCAGCCCAGTCACATTCATGGAATACTGATTCGTCAAGTTCTGGGATGGAGCAGTCAAACACCAACTTTGATTTGCTGTAATTCTTTAAGTATGCAAACAAATGAAACAATTGGTTTAGATGCCCTTCTTGGGCCTGTGCAAGATACCGGGACATAAGTGAAACAGGCATTACAATATCTAGCCTTCCGAGTTCACACATCCAACGGAGTATACCTATTAAACCCTGGTAATAGTTTTGTTTCTCCTAACCAAGTTCCGGTGAGGCGTCGATTTTGGGCCTATATCCAGTTACCAATGGTGATTTTGCAGATTTTGGGAGTATCTTGAAGGCATATTGCCCTCTGCTCAATTCCTCTTCAACAGGTTTAACAGCTTTGGACGTATACTTAGTTGAAGACATGGACCAGTACTCAGCCTCATCAACGGACGTGTTGCCAATGTCTGCCCCTAGGTATAAAGTGGGTGGTTCAATGGTCCCATCCTTCAGTTTGAACTGTCTTTTGATTGCATCCATTTGGAACTTTGGATCCATTCCACATACAAGGATATCATCCACATATACCACACAGTATTCGTAATATGCCAAGCCATCTTTCTTTACAGCCGGCCGCATATATACGTCCGGATCCGCTTTGCAAGACTTATATCCAAGTCCCCTTAAGTGCTCAGACAGATGAGATCGAAATGATGCACCCGCGACTGGTAAAACATATAGAGCTCTTACAATTTTGCAGGGCCTTCCACATAACTCCGGTGCAAACCCTTGTTCCAGTGTAGCCACTGTGTAGTACTTTTTCTTAATTGGTGTGGTTAAGTATGCATTTTGGATGTCAGCACTTAAGACCTCAAGGTCATTAAGTGCAGCGGCTAGGAAGAACATCCAGACTGAATCCCTGCTGGGCACGCTTGAGTATGTATACTCCCGTGATATTTCGGGCACTTTATGCCCGTCGCCAACAAGTCGGGCCTTCCGGGTTAGATCTATTTTCACGTCAAATACCATGTGCATAGTGATTTTTGTATGTGCCACCGGTACTTTGTCCTCGTCGTTGAACTCAAAGGCTATGAAATTGTTCTTCATTTCTTTTGCAATAGCCCGGGCCCAATAGTCACTGCCGGATTCCTCATCTATCCTTCTTGCTTCAGCAATTGTTTTTGGTAGTTTAACCCCATACTTATGGGATTTGGTCCAATATTTGGTCTTGACGCTGGAGATAATCCGACCTTTCTTTTGAATTACCCGATAGGCCCACCACTTGAAAGCTGGCTCATCTATTATGCCTTGTTCCTTGGCAAACAGAGCCGTTTCGACGGGGAAACTTTCCTTCATGTCACTTAACTTCGCCCAAGAAGAAGTTCCATCTTTCCAACTGACCAGGATTCTCCACCCTTTGGTTGTTGGCTTAGTCCGTGTTTGTCCGGACTTAGTAGTGATAGTTGCCTGCTGTATTGTCAGAGCCTCCTTACCCTTTTCATAGTCAAGTAGCTCGTTCAGGAGACAGTACATGCGCCCCTCGTCATCCACGGAGGAATAGAGATTCTCCGCAAGCACATTTGCTGTGTAGATCTTGATGGATCCATCTGGCATAGAAACCTCGTAGGATCTTGTGTCTAGGAGTGGATTGTTATCTTTTTTCCAACTAAGATCCCACTTGCGTCCCTGTACCAGTTATTAACCGTACCGCGAATCCGTTGGTCCCCTATCTGCAGTAACACTTGGCTTCCAAGGTACTTGTCAAGATTGTCGGTTAAATCATCGATGTCCAGGGAAGATGCCTCTGGCTCAGCCATAAGTACCTCGTCCTCTCCCTCATATTTGCCATCGAATAGGCCCAAGGGTGGTTCCCCTAACTCGTTTTCCAGGTAAGTATCCGAGGGCTTCGCCTCATCACCAATCCTTTCATTAAGTAGTTTGTTGTGTTCCTCCAACTGCAGGATAGTGTCTGGGTGCTTCCACTCCACTTCGGATATAGGCAGTGTGCCGTTTGTTATGTGCACTTTTCCAGTCTTATACAATACGTAATGAAAATTGTCACCTCCATAAGTATCCCCACATGGGCCCAGCCATCGTCCGTATTTCTCCGACTTAACCTGTAGGTCGTACCACCGGATGAAATCATACCAATCGTGTATCATGTATGGGGTTATATCCGGAGTATATCCATGGACTAACTCAAATCCGGTCCTTCCCATAGCAGATGGATCCCCAGATGTGGTGTTACTTAACCTTCCGGCTGCCAACATTCCACAAAAGGCCCAGCACCTCCTCAGACTTCCTTTCTTAGAAGTATCAATCGGATTGATCTCATTAGGTCCCCTGCACTGTGTTCTGCCATATTCTGCCACCAACAATGGGGCTGTATATAGGTTTGGCGAATGCAATACTCCGATCGAAGCCTAGTCCATCCAGTGCTGTGTGTCTCATGATTTCCTTGGGCCTTTGCCCCATCAGTGACAAGATGTTCCGGTATTCCTACCTCATTTATGAAGCAAGATAGCCCATCGTGGCATTGTTTCTCCCCTCTTACTGGATAGAAAGCCACATATCCTTTCCCATTGGTAAAGATCTGTGCGTCGGTATCATTCCGAATGATACTCGGTACTTTGAACTTCATGGTATCAGCGAACCACCGACCCTTAAGTACTTTTCTGTTTCTCCACTTTTGGGTCTTTAGCCTGCGGGTGATTGGTTGCGTAAGGTTTCTTATGCCTTCCTGGGTAGTGACCTTAATCGTTTCTTCGGCCCTCTTAACACTGATGTTCCACATCTTTGCAATGGCTTCTGAATCATATCTGTCCACTTTCTCCGGAATCCTTATCGGAGGTCCCCATTGTCCGCGCCGGATGAACGATCTCTTCTCTAGGGAAGTTTCCTTATCTATCACATCTTGCTGGCGTCGGAATAATTTCCTTTCTTTTGTTCGAGCTTTTGCTTCCTTTTGGATGGCAAGCTCTTCCTCTGTTAGTGAAATCAAAGTTTTGGTTGAAGTAGCTGAAATTTGGAGTATCTCTGAGCTTTCTCCGTCCCCGGTACTCTTAACAAAAGCTGAGTGTAACCGGTCGCCAATCTCTTGTTGAGTATACCCAGACCGTTGAGTGCGGGTGGTACAGATCTTCTGTAGGTATCTGAGTTGGTACTCTTGGTGTTTTACATTGATGTGTATAGGGTTGTCTGTGGATCTTATCCAAGACTTGACTGTGCCAGTTGGCCCTCCTCCTGAGAGGGCTGCCACCACTTGTGGGAAAGACGCGTTGGCTGCTTCTTCATCTTCTTCAAAGTGGGGGGCGTATGGGTCCCAGGTATGTGTATCGGTTGCAAGGACGTGGTCACATGTATCGAGTTTGCGGCGTGTCGGCTTGCGTGTGTCAAAGTATGACAGAACGCCGTCAACTTGCAATGGTATTGTCAATTCAAAAACTTCAGACCAAAAGATGAGGCTGTGACTGGAAGAATTGCAGTATCTTCTTGGTATGTCTTCAACCACATTCAAATTGCATTCTCGGATTTGGTTTGGGCATATCAGACTGTGCTGCAGTGATTCTCCAAAATAGAGGGCCTGTCTGAATACCAATATGTATGCAATACCGTCCATTGGATCTGTCCAAGCAGTAGCACAACGGGCAATAGGGACATCTTTCATTGGTGAGTACACATCAGAAAATGGGGCAACATCAGCAAATGTTAGTATTATAGAATCCAGTGGATCGAGTAATACCATATTAGATCCCGCTGCAGTCGTGTCTGCGTGGCTATCCAGCTTGCACCGGCCTGGCTTAACACTGGATGACTGGGTCATTTCTTTGAGATGGACTATCGGCCGGCCTACCCAAGGTTCTATCTTAAGGCCCCGGCCGGCGAATCAATTCCCATTCCTGTTTCCAATATGCTGTGACAGCCAAACTGGTTTCCCGCTGAACTGTAGTTATTGGGAGGGTTTGCAGCAGTGGCTGCTGCCACTTTTGATTGTTGGTTGCCCCCGCTATTGTTATCATTCTTTGCTTGTTTTAGCGCTCGGACTCTTTGTTGCTGTTCTTTAGGCATGCTTAACCATACTTCTCGTGGATAGAACTTGCATTCAACGGGCCCTTTATAGGTCCCTGGTTGTGCTTTTGAGCCACCACTACTGTTGTTGTTGTTGTTGCCTTGTGGCTTGCTGGAAGGGAAGTTGCCACGTTTGTTGTCACCTTTCCTCTTTTTGTTGTTAGTGAAGGCTGACACGTTCCGACCCCTCTTGTTTGGTTGATTCTGGAGTTTCTTTACTCCGAGTGCGCAGGTAAGATACGCTGAAGCTTTCTCAAAATTTGGATAATAGTCAAATCCTTCTGTTATTACGATTGGGATGGATTGCTCAAGTTGTACATCCTGTAGGGGTCGTATGAAGTCATACACAAACTGATCCTTGGGCGGGAATGCCTTGTATCTTATCAAGGTTTGCTTTGCATTGTGCCATAGCCTCTTGTGCCTGTCAAAATTGTAGTGTTTGGAATCCCCTGTGTATACTGATTCCCGGATAAATTGCCGTTTGGCTTCAACAATCAGCTTTATGTTGGTCTCCTCATATGCCTGAGAGTAGAGGGCGAAATATGCCTTACGTCCATCGCCTCCTACCCCGTTTTTGGTCCCAGAGCTTTGTATATAGGACCAACCAGGTCCGGACCCTACCAACTTAAACAATATCCCCCAAAGAGTATTGTTGTCTTTGGACCAGTGAGAGTTGGCATGGATTGTGCACCTTATTGCATACTCAGTCCAGTCGGAGTATGCGTTGTCTGGGCCCGGACCGACAGTTCCACACCTGTCAGTTTCTCCGACTGTAGATTGTTGTCTTATCGTGTAGAGTAGGGATGTTTTGGTGACACCCCTCTTATGCCGGAGGTATTCACGTAAGTTCTCATCAAATTCCCTGAACTTTGACATCGTAGCCAGTTTGTCGGGTAGTGTCAGATCCTTTACTGCTGTATTTTTATCGTCCTCCTTTGTAGATCTCAAGCGTTCCCGTGTATCTATCTCGGCCGTTGGGTCCTTTATCCAGTCCACTTTGGTGGCCGTTGCGCCTATTATAGGTTGGAACCTAATCCAAGCCACAAACAGCTTCAGTCAATCGCCGAATGCTCTACCAATAAAGACTTCTTGTGGATCCGGGCATAGATGGTGTTTTGCCTTGCTTAGCGACCCTAGGAAAGACTTGATCCCTTCTGAATCGAGATCTGCAACAGCCTTGGTGTTGGAGTATCCATGTCTGAATATCTTGTTGGCTGCAGGCCTGTTGACTCTGAAGGACTCGAGGATCTTCCTGAAACAGACTTCAGCTGCTGTTAGCGCCCTTTCCCCTGCGTAGCCAGGGATGCCAAGATTGGCGTCTGCTCTTTCCTTGGCTTCTCTTGCTGTGGATGATAGAGATAAGTTCCTGCATGATAGCCTTGCGACCAAAGTTACTGTAAGTTGCTCAAACTGTTCCGGGTCCAACCTTGTTGTTACCGATGGAGGTAGTAGGCCCTCCAGGATACCGCCTGCCTCCATTGCCGCTGCGTCCGCTGCTGCTGCTTCTTCTGCTGCCGCTGCCGCGGTTGCGGCTAGTTGAGTTCTGGTTGGTGGTGCCATGGTGTTGTTTTTGGAGTATGTTGTAGGAATTCTTAGGCTTGTAACAAGGAGGTTGTTAGCTTTTGCTTTCATGAGGAAGCTGTAAATTGTGATTTTCTGAGTTCTGAAGCAACTTGTGGAGTATTTTCTTTTCCACACGCTTTTGCTAGTAAACAGGTTCATTTCCACGGTGTGAGGAATGATTCCTATCCGAACTCAAATTTTTCAGTTCCCCAATACTTAAGCTCAATAGTTGTTTCCCTTTTATCGAAACGGTATCAAATATTCGTTCGTCTCTTATTAAATATTTGGTTCGGCATTTTTTGTCATTTCTATTTTTTGTGTATATGTTTATCCAATACTGGGTATGTATATTACCTCGGCTGGTTTTGTCATCATATCATTTGTATACGAGTGAGTATACCTGAGCTCTTTTCTGTAGGAATTAAATTTGATTCCCATTTGATTTGTTTTCGAGGTCACGTTCTCGAGGTCGCGTGCCTCTCTTTATTAACGGTTCTTTTGTAGCCGTTATGTGGTTCCTAGTACTGAACACACGTACATCACATTATTTCCAGCCATTAATTGGCTGTTGTAGGTTTTGACACGTCCCGTTGCTATCCCCATCGATGGGGATCTCTTGCAAGTGTCTTCATAGGTGAATAACAATCTTTTGGTGTTCTTTTCTCCCTTACAAACCTCAGTAGAAGCCACAGGTACTAGCCTGGTGTGCTCTGCTGCGCTAGTGTTGTTAACCTTCTAAGCGCCTGAGTCTCTTCTGTTGAGGAGGGTCTTTAACGTCCAGCCTTTGGCTTCAGACGGTGATTAACCAATGATCAGTCGGCAATCAGCTTTCATTTTTGTTACCCAGACTCTTTGAGTCCATTTGGGTCTGATAAACTCTTGTTTTGCTCTCGTGAGCTTACTACTTCACTAACACATTTACACGTGTAGTCTACTAGGTAATTCTAGTAGTATTCAGTGATTTCAAGTATTAGTATTTAGATTTGTGAGTGTTTTTCATATAAGATGATTTCTTGGATTGAACCTCTATTGGTGCACTATTAGCGCACCTTTAGTACTGTTAGCGATTCGGGGAGTCAGCTCGCTTATTTGCCTGTTAGTCGTACGTGTGTTGGTGTATCTCATTCGTGTATATTTCCGAATGTCCATACGTCTGTACGTTTGTACGTTTGCTACCGGCGCTTTTCTAGAAGGATGTTCGTTTGTCTTGAAACCAACTACGGTATTGGTTTTGTATTACTATGAAGGAAACAAGTGATATTCCATGGGAACGGATCAAAATTTCAATTATGGATACACGTACAGCTATTACTTCATTATTCATTATTAAATTGTCGAAAAGTCATATGCCACAAAGCACCATGGTAAGTGTGACTAACTTTTCAACAAGACCATTTAGTTTTCTTACAAGGCACATTCTTGGATACAACAAAGTTTGGGTAATTCGTCGACTTCAAATAAATTGAATTTTCATCGTGTCGTTGACACCTTGCGTCGATTGTTCTTTCACTTGCTCCTCGTCGATTTCATCCTCTGGGGGTTCTGGTTCATACTCGAACTGCGGTTGCGACGATTCTTCTTCGTCTAACCCACTTTGCTTGTCGTCATGACTAGAGTTGCTGCCATGGACTTTCTTTAAATTTGCCACAATCTTTTCAATGGCCTTCGTGTTCTCCTTAATCAAACTACTACCTACACCACATTTGGCTACACTAGATTCATAAGTGTTCTTCAAAGATTCGAGCATTTTTTCAACGGGATCAGGATTCGTTTTGTCTTTACTTTCTTGTCCTTGTTCTTGCACTTGCTTCTGTTCTTGTTCTTGTTCTTGTCCTTGGTCTTTTTCTTTTTCATTTTCATTTTCGTTTTCGTCATTCCCGCCTACCGCCCCCAATCCAGTACCGCATGCTGTGGCTTCAAGTTCGTCGCCAAACATGAGGACCATATCGTTACCATCTTCGGGTAGTCTCGTTTGCGTCTCGTCCACGTCTTGTTCTAAGACTCCAAGCATGCGATCCATATCACCTTTTGAAATAAGTCCTCTTTCTTGAATGGCTTTAATCTGAGCATCGACCTGACTGCAGAAGGATTTGAAAAGCCCAAGGGAAGATTCATACATGTCCGAAGCAAAGCTACTCGTGGTGTGTGGAGGTTTCTGCTCAAGATCATCCAAACTCAAGTCATCAGCCCCAACGTCATTGCCATCTACAATTTCGTTTTCTCCATCAGTAATCTCCGGTGCCGAATCTTGAACATGCCCTTCGTCCGATTCAAATCGTTCCGTAGGACACAATTCCGCAGTATCCTCTCTCGGTTTGATGACGGTTTCGGACTCAGCGAGTCTATCTTCTCCTCCCCCTAGTGGAAGTTGTTCCTCTTCATCCGTCAATAATTGATTGAGAATTGTATCCTCTACTTCGATCAGAGAGTTCTGATTATTTCCAACTTGCTCTGTCAAGTCAAGCACTTCCTCTTTTGGACCAGGTGCTACGCCATCAAGATCTTCCTCTCTAATATCTGTTGCATCAATAAAGACATCACCTTCATGAGAATACGCCTCCTTAACAAGGTGCTGTAGTTTTCCCGCATGGGCTTTCTTTGTAATCATCTGCTTCTCACGTTCCATCTTTGTTGCAAGAGGATCTTGGAAGCCAACGTTTTTTCTATCACCTGGGTTCGCCGTGATTTTTCGTTCGTGATCACTCACGCGGATTACTTCGTCCCAGGAATCTCCTTCTTCATCGGCATCTGTCGATCCTATATAATCTGTATCTTCATAAGGTAGTCCATGGCGCCTGCGCATAACGTCGAGAGGTGTCGTTTCTTGTCTAAGATCCATCTTTGCCTGTTCGACGGCTTTTCCCAGATGCCTCAAATTATTTACGTTGACATTCATCACACCCTTTTCTAAATAATGGCCTGGTGGCCCTGACAAAGACGGCTTCGTCAGTCTCATTTGAAGTTTACCTGCCATACGGTGTTCGGCATATGTCGCACCCTTTGTCGACATGATGCGAATGTCAGTAGTGATTTCTGAGACTTCGGTATGATCATCTCCATCTGGCTCAACACTCGACCGAACTTCGATCTGTGACGGAGGCGCCCTCCTTTCTTCTTCTCCAATCACGTCTCTGCGATAACGGAAAGGATCTGAGTAGCGGTTCTTCATACCACCACGCGTAGGATTTTTTTGTTGTGACTGATTTTTCATCGGAATGTCACCTTCGAACTCATACTGTTTCTGTTTTTCCACAGACCTCTTCACACCTTCGAACTCAGACTGTTTCTGTTTTTCCACAGACCTCTTCACACCTTCAAACTCAGACTGTTTCTGTTTTTCCACAGACCTCTTCATAGTATCTGCCAAGCTATCTTTCTTATTGGAAAATGGATCTTCTCGCGCCAACGCCGGGGATTCATTGTTAGCGATTACGTCTTCGACATTCTCCTGTCTTCCCTCTCGATAATCCTGGATATTGACCGGTCTCAACGTTTTCTTCCGGTGGTCAATGCGTTTTCTCAAATCAGAGAGGGCTGCTTTGCTTTTCTCTACAGGATCCTTCGATTTCCGAACGCGTTCCAGCAAAGTATGTTCTTTTGCAAAATCAGAAGCTTTCAAAAAGGTATTTCTCGTCTGAATCTTCCTCTGAAGTTCTTCTGAACGGCGACCCGTCGACGGCATGGTTGAACAAGGATAGTTCAGGTGAGGGACGATTCTGTTGGAAGCGTGTTTCGAATTGGCTTTGACGTGAACTCTGTTCGATCAGAGGGTGTCGATAACGAATTACCGCGCAACGTCTAAAAAGACAAGTGAAATGTCTCCTCGAGGTGCGCCTGTTTGACACACCACTGTAACGAGGATTTCGCTATTCGACGCTTCATGCGAAGTGCTCCATGGCATTTTCCTCAACCCGTTTCGCAAAAAAAAGCGATGGAAATGTGCAGAACAGATCACTGGTACATCTCGGTAGGCTCGAGAGCAGGCGGGGCAACGGTTTTAATGTATTCCAAGTACTTTGTAAAAGTAAGAATAGAACCTAATAGTAATAGACTTCTTTTGGCGCGCCAATGACTCACTCACACGTCATGTAGATTTGGATTTGTAATCGTCGAAAAACTGTGAGAAAAATCGAAAACACGGAGAATTCACTCCGTATTCAGAAAACCGTATGGTAAGTTGCTGTACATATGTTCAACGTTGTTATTCGACGTCGTCTTCGCAATCCATCGCCGATTGTTGTCGTGCCGGTATCTACAATATTTTCTATGATGGTGCTCAACCTGAATTGTGTCATTATTTTTCTGCAAGCGCTCATCACGACAAGTGCATTTCGTTCAACTTCCGTCAGTCGAAGAAGCACCTTAAATATGGTGGAAGGACATTCGGTTCACCGCGTTGCATCTCTTCACCGCAAACGATTGGTAGGAAAATCTTTTTTCGCATGGAGTCCGAACGGTCGGTTCACGGAGGGTGCAAATGCCATCAATGGGAAGGTGTTTTCGGGGATCGAAGCAGTCGGCAAGAATTTATTTGCATTTTTCGATGGTGAGCATGGGAAGAAAGATGGGGAGAAGGAAACCGTTGTCATGCATGTGCATTTCGGAATGGCGGGCAATTGGGCTGTTTACTTCGACGAGGATGCACCAGAACCAACGAAGACTAACAGGCTCCGATTGGAATACCCCGGGATTACTGCCGATCTGAGTGCTATGACTGTTCAACACGGAGGAATTGAATTGTACGACGAAAAGCGTTCAAAATTGGGCGAGGACCCACTCCGCAAAGATGCCGACCCCGAACGACTTTGGGGTCGAGTTCAAAAGTCATCAAAATCAATCGGCGCTCTGATCATGGACCAATCATACTTTACTGGACCAGGAAATATTTACCGCGCCGAAATATGTTTCAAGGCCGGAATCCATCCAAATCGGGTCGGCCGCACACTTCAACGACAAGAATTTGATAGGGTGTGGTATCACACAAAAGATCTCTTAGAACGTGGTTACAGAACCGGATCGATTCTGACCGTCGACCCGACAGAGGCGATAGCACTCGGAAATCCTAGAATGAGAAGGTACATTTACAACACCGCCAAATGTCCCCGATGTACAACATCCATCAAGTCGTGGCAGATTGCTTCGAGAACCTGTTATGCCTGCCCAACGTGTCAGCCATTGAATCCAGAATACACGGAAACGACGACAAGCCAAGCTGCTGTAACTCCCCAAATAGATGTGGTGCCATTCAATTCGCACTGTGCTCGTGAGTCTGTTGAAAACCGCCTTACCGAAAGTGGTCCATCCAGGTTGACAGTAAAAGAACTGAAAACACAGCTCACGGAGAGGGATATAAAGTTTCCTTCAAACGCTAAGAAAGCAACCCTTGTCGATCTTTTGTCGTCGGAGACGAAGCCAGCTGTCGTTACGCCCCAGAGGCCTTCGGAAAGCGATCCATCAAAACTCACTATCAAAGAGCTCAAAGCTAAGTTAACAGAGAAAAAAGTGGTCTTTCCTTCCAAGGCAAGGAAAGCAACTCTTGTTGAACTTCTCGTGTCTTCGGAGAGAGAAGAGAACATCGACGCAAAAACAGTTCTTTTCCTGTCGTCCGAAAATGCGGCTGCCGAGAAGGCCGATGCCGGGGAAAGTCTTGCAGTCGAGCACATTGCCGAACTTGCTCCGGGCCAGGCAAGAAGAGCTCGAGCTCGAGCTTCCAAAGGTCGAGCAAAGAAATACAATGATGCAATTCCCAACATTATTCCTTCCGACATGACGATCAACGGTTCGGGAAGGCGGACATCAAAACGAGCCAGGAAAATGTAAGGGAGAGCAGACAAGGATAAAGTATTGTACATAAATCTCAATCGAAGTGTCGTCAGAAGATACGTGTATTCTATTTTAGTTCCTCTTATATTATTATTGTTAATACTTTGTTCCAGAGGAAGACGTTTTCGAGAAGAAATTTCTCGCATCTTGTTCATCGCGTTTTTTTCGTAATGCATTCGTTATTACTTTTAACCCCAGGACACCTGCCACAAAGGTTCCCACGAGTGCAATTTTCTCAGCGCTTGATCCCTTCTTCGAGGACATCGAAGTCGACAGAGCACAAAAGCCGGCGAAGCACGCAGCGTTTTCAAAAAGCGTCCGCGCCCGAATTTCGTCCATTGTTTTGCATTCTACGCAATCTCCGAACAGCCGACCTGTCGTCACATCTCTGAACGTTGTAGCCTCTCGCATTGTCAAACTGATCCGAATGCCCCCACTATCCTCTTTTGCCAAGATCGAATGCGTCCACTCTCGGTTGGTATTCGGCCCCAGAACCAACATGGACCGGTGGGGCAGGATCAATCGGACGGTGTCTCTCGGTTCCGCTCGTCGTCGCAATTCAAACACCCGGGTATCCCCCAGGCTGACGCTAACAATGACCGCTTCCTGGTTCAAGTCCAATACCTTGTCCGAGTGGTGCGCGATAAAGTCTGTCCCATCGCGATAGTAATTGGTGACGCAGTGGTTCATGGTCTGATTCACTAGTGGCTTCAGCCGCTCTTCCACGGCCTGTTTCAATTGCAGGGACGTTGGACTCCACTCGAAAGTCGTCCATTCGTCCCCGGAATAATTACCCGGATATCGGTAGATCGGAATGAATCCGGTGGAGAGATCCGCCTGCAAATTTTGCAGTCGTGGAAGCTCTTCTCCCGCCGTACCCTTGAAGCCATCAAACTGGAGTTCCGACAATATTCTGTCCTGCAGCGACGTCAAAGCCTCCGTGTCAGAATCATTGCCCTCGGACCTTGTTGTTGTAGCCAGGGGAAGGCTGTCTTCCACAATATTCAAAATGAGTTCACAATCACCGGCACCCATGCCGTAAATGTCCTGTTTCGGAAGACCTTCGAACGTTGCTTCCAGGGGGACATTCGGGAAAAAATGGCGATGAAGCGTCTGCCGCAGAATCGATCTGTAACACCCCTCCAAACGTCCACAGGTGACCCCCAAAAGCCGTTCACCAAAGAACCTCACAATGCCAACCATAAAGCCAACCCTGCCATTGCTCTCCCCGCCAAAGAGTTGTTGTTGGACGACGTCAGTATTCTTGGCGAAAAAGCGTGAAAATTCAAGGGCCATGCCCGGTCCGATTGAGTTCTCTGGTTCCTCATCTTCCTCCCACATGACATCCTTTTTATCGTCTAGCTTATCCCAGCTCTTGCTGCCACCATTCGACTTGCTCCCACAGTACCAAACCGCTGGAATGTGACCGGCATCGGGGTAGGAAACCTTCAACTGCTTTTGGCGCTCCCGAACGTCTTCGGTCGATTCCACGAGGAAACAAAACCCAAGGAAGCGACTGTCTGCAATGTTTATTTCCCCCAGTGGCGTTGGCGATGCCATGTTGTGTCGCGATTTGATACAAGACGATTGCTCAACAGTGCAAGGTGCTATTGTCTCAGGCAGGCAGGTTTGTTCGTTGTTGTTGTTTCTTTTGACTTTTACCGAAGTACTCCGTAGGAAGGTACTCGTACCGGTACGGTGTTTCTGATGGGAATTAAGGTTAAGGATATTACGATAGAGAACCAGGGTGATTCATGTCATTTTTTGCATTAGCTCGGTTTGATGATCTACCGTACGTACCGTACCGTAGGTGCTCAAAAGTTTCGTTGACGTATTTTTCACCAACAACAATTGTTACGTACCGGTACCTACCGTACCTACGGAGTATTTTTTGAGAAAATATGAAAATCATTTTCGAAATTCTAAATTTCTGAAAAGAACAATGCGGTTCAAAATAATATCATTTTTCCCGATCCAATCGAGTGAAATGTTGGGAATCTGCCAATCACATTTTTTCTCTCAAACACGTACCGTACGAAATTATCCATGACACTCGCACGCAATCGTGACAGAAAGAAAACGCCCGAAAGAATCTGAGAATCTTTGAAATCATCCAACACATCCTTCGGACGTACCCGGGGTACTTGTACTTGTACCGTACCGTTACATTACAACGCAGAAGAAAATTCAAACCGATTGGTGCAATCATCGTTTCTGCTCCCCATTCTGTCACTTCACACAACACCAACATCGTACTAGAGAGTCCAGATACAGGAACAACTCCTACAGTAGAGTTGCTTCATCCATACTTCTACAGACTGGCGTTGCTCCGTGACAGTTTCAACCCAATTCGAACGATACAGGTTTCGACCGGCAACCAGAAAGTACGTACCGTTATCATTATTTTCCGATACAAACTCTGATGATATAGCAATAGAACCCGTGAATCAACTGGATAGTTCACGCAGGAAAAGAGACAAAAAAGAGGATGCCACGTTTTCCAGGAATGCTGCTGCCGTGGTGTTTGCTCCTCGCGAAGTGGGAGGGCGGAGATGCGTTTCGATCGTTGACGCCAATCCAACACAAACCGTCACGACCATTTGAATCCTCGCCACCGGGAGCATCTCGTCCCTCTTCGTCGCCGCCGCCGCCACCGCCACCACTATCGGTGGACGAAAGGGATGCCGCATTGTCGGCGGCAGTAGCAGCAATGGAAGGGAAATCCTCCCGCCGCATGTTCTTTGCATCGAGTCTCGTGGGTGCGGGCTTGTGGCTCGGAGATGGAAGTGCGGAGGCAGCTCTGCCGAGTACCGCTGCCCTGCCATCGAACGATGGTGCTCGGTTGCTCTGGCAGAAGGATCCCGTCAACCCGAAGCGATCCAATTTCAAGGTAACGGATGCCGAAAAACGGTACAACGTGAGTTTTGTAACCTATCTCTCTCGGTTTCTCTTGAGTTTCGACCCGAATGCCCAGCAATGGTGGATGGATCGTGCCAAAGAAATGCCCAAATCGACTGCGAGAAAAGATATCTTTGATATTCGGGAAGAACAGTTCGCTAGATTTGCTGCTTCCGTGGAAGTTGGTTTGCAGGAAGACGACTTTGTTGGCGAGGATGGCCCCAAACGGTTGCTGCTCAGCCTTTTGAATCAATTCGGAACGCCAAAGAGTGACGGCATCGCTGCTTCTAGCCCATCCACAGGAGATGAATCGGACAATTACACGCGGGAAATAAAGGAAGCAAGACGACAGATAGCGCTGCTGTTTGGATTGCTAGAAGACTCCCAACCAACCGAGGAAATCACAAAACTCTTGGCGTCCATCGACAACGGATCGATCGCTTCGGTTGCTCTGAACGAAGATGCTCGCTCTGCTGGATTGCTACGAGGGTTTTCTCCCGAAGACCCGCCGATTGTGGAGTTTCCCCCACCCGAAGCAGGATTGACGTACAAGCAAGCTACTGGTAAAGCCCTTTTGAAATCCACCGGCCAATTGTTGCGCATTGAAATTATCAACGGAGGAGAGGGATACACCCAGCCCCCGGATATTGCCGAATCTCTTTCCGAGATTTTGGTTGATGGCGAACCTGCAGTTGCTTCTGCAACGATTGCGAAAGGAGCACTGAAAAGCGTCAAGATTGTGAAGAACGGATCTGGCTACACTCAAGATCGTGCCATGCAATTAGAACTGAAACCTCCTCCCGGAGAAAAGTCAAAACCCGCGGTCATCCGGATCGTTCCAGAAATGGAAATTACAAAAATAGAGTTGGTCGAGACTGGATCTGGTTATGCCGTGGAACGGCCCGTCAAAGTAACCCTGGTTCCCCAAAATGGAGGCAAACCACAGCCTATTGGAGATGGGTACCCTAAGGGAAAAATGGGTTCTTTCATAGCCGCTCGGCCACCTAGTGAAAATAAAATTCGCAATTTTGAGCGAGAACTTATCCAAGAAAAGGCCAAAGTTATCAGCGGGACTTCTAGCGGAGGAAACCTTCCACCTTCCCCCTTCCCCGACAAGGCGTCATCTTCGCAACAACTCTTGGCGTTGCTTCCACAAGGGTTTGGTTTGGAATTCGACACGCAAAAGAAGTACTACGTTCTAAGTGTCGACAAAGAATACCAGAACTTGTATCCAGCAATGGCCCTGAAAGCTCCGAACCGGCCGTTGGTTCCCGATTTTGGTCCACGCGGACGGAGTCCCATCGAGCGGAATCAGCGAATCGACGTGTCAACGTTTCTGCGCTTTTGTCTCTCTGGTGCCATTTGTTGTGGTGGTGTCAACCTGGCACTCACTCCTTTGGATCTCGTGAAAACAAAGGTTCAAATCGATCCGGTTCGATATCCGCAAATTCTGCCTTCGTTTCAGGCCGTGTGGAAGGAAGAGGGTCCCACTACATTCTTCACTGGCTGGTTACCTACACTCAGCGGGCATTTCATTGCTGGCGGTGTTCTTTATGCCACAACGGAGGCAATCCGTCGGTCACTCACCGATGCAGCGGGAGTAAATGCGATGTCTCTGGAAGTTCCGATCATTTTGGCTGCTGCAGGGTTCTCCTCTGCTCTTGCAGCTATTCTATATTGCCCTTTTGATGCAGTGAGGATTCGTCTCGTTGCTCAACCCGATTATGCAAAGAACGCAATCGAAGCAGTCAATCGCATGGTGAAGGAAGAAGGCTTCGAGGTTTTGACGAATGCGATTCCTGTGTTTGTTGCAAAGCAGGTTCCGTATGCGGCGGTCAAGTTTACAATATTTGACTTGAGTACCGAATATTTGTACAAGCTGTATCCGCTTGCACAGGAGGATCTGAAGCTGTCACTCGGAATCAGTCTGCTCGGTGGTGTTCTAGCCGGGATCGCCGGAGCAATCGTGAGCAATCCGGCCGATGCCGTTATTTCGGAGCTGAAGAAAGCCAAATCGGATCAATCGCCCCAAGAGGCACTCCAGGCCTTGCTGGATCGAGCTGGTACCCAGGCATTATTCAAGGGTCTTTCGATCCGAATGGTCCTTTATTCGCTGACCGCTGCCTTTCAGTTCTTGATCTACGATGGTGTACGATTTGCTCTAGGAGTAGGACCGGACGATCTGCGTCTTTACCTCGATGTTTTGGGCGAGGCTCTCACCACGAATGCGTGACATAACCAAAAACAGATTACAGGGATAATATTCAACGTTTTTTCTTTTTGTTTTAAACAATTATACTGTTATTCAATCGACTATCGCAAATTGTCAAAGGACTTTTGCGTTGCAGTTGATATCGATTTATCGGATATTCATTTCATTCACCGTTCCTTTGCAATTGGGTTTTGACGTTTCATATTTTTTTCCCTTTGGAACGGTTCCCGTTGTTTGCTTTTTCATTGTTCGTATATGGTGTTCCTAGTTCATATTCCGGTGCCCGCAAAATGTACAACACCTTGCTGTTGTTACATGCGCATCGTTCCCCATTCCTTATCTTGCTTCGAATTGGATCACTAAAAACACACACACACACACAAATAATGAAAGCGACACGTGAGAGACAGGAAACATAAAAAATCGCGAACTCTTCGACAATGAATTTCGAGTAGAACCCTGCAGGGTTGTTGCGGTCTCCAAACCGAAAAATCCACCGATCCGCCCGGTATTGCTTGCGCCTAGCCCATACCCGACAAACATCGCTGTCACTCCCGATTCCTTCATTCGTTGCGTTTGCGCCCTAAAACTAAACTCACATCTCTTCGTTCGTGTCTTGTAGAGAATACGGAACCCACACTGACGACATCTAACGGGATCTCCTCCCTTGATGACATTCTTTGCACCGCAATCACCGCATCTGTATTCGACACCACGAACGATGGGAACCGGGTTGATCCCGCTGCCCGTATGCATGGTTGCGCCAGGAGTGCTCATGTTGTTGTTGTTGCTGTTGTTGTTGTTGTTGTTGTTGTTTGTCTTTGTCTAACTATGCTACGTGTATGCTTGGTGGGAATGGCTGCACGATTTTTCTGGTGTTATCGTTTTGGACTTCTATCTCAATCGGCAATTCTGGTCGTTACGCAACGATTCTGTTCACTGTGTCTCCGTTTCGTCGGACGCCGGTTTACAAGAGCAAAATGAAAAAATAATAATGGTTTCAACAATCACGGAGCAGGCAAAGATGATTCGATCGAACAACAAAAACTGGAGTGATTTTTTTCACGGTGTTGGCGTCTGATCGAAACTTCATAAGTCTGTCCATCGCACGTAGAGATGTGGAGGGAAAATATTTTTTCTGTCCTTTTTCCCACTGAATTTCAATTCGAATGAATCAAAAATCTACCTGTTGTACATTAGATGTCACAACTGTCAACAAAGAATAATGATGGGACCATTAGGATCGACATCGTAACTCGACGAATCGAGACAAGCAGATTCAAGAGCCGCAGCTACGAAGGTAGCTTCCGTTTAAACCATCCAAGCCCTAATCTTACGTTGTCATGGGATCAGCGACTCTCTGACAGTGCTCCTTTGTTTTTTGTTCGATCCATTCCAAACTCGCTCGCTCGCTTCGTATCATTACTACGGAGTATTATTTAGCACTCTCGTTCGAAACCACCCGTCATGATCCTTCGGCCGATGGGAACGGGAACGACGCGGTCCCTCTCCGCATCCTTGCGCGTTTTCCAAGTGGGGAGGAGATCGCTGGCAACATCGGCACAAAAGCGCAAGTGGCTGAAGGAACAAGGCACAACGGGCCGACCGTTCCGAAAAAATAAGCACGCCGCGGTGCTGGCCGCAGAGGAGGCATTGCCGAAGGCCGCTGCCCCCAACTGGGGGCCACTGTTTTTCCTCGGCGTCTTTCCGGTGTTCCTGTCAATCGTGGTGGTTCTGAATCGGGACGATCTCCGGGAGGAAGTGAACGACAAGGGAATCGGGAGGTTTGTGGAGGATTACAAACGATGGCGTCGGACACCACCATTGTCGTCCCCGGCTAACCTTCCTTCAACAGAACAACAAATACAGCAGCAACAGTTGGAACACGAAAGCGAATACGAACGAATGTTGATCCAACTCGACAAGCAAAAGGATAATATTTCTGCACCAGCAACTGGTAGCAATAGTTCCGATCCATGAAAGGGTGCAACCAATCACGCAGTAAACCGAAAGCATCCACGTCCAAACCGATAAAAGAATTGTACAAAAAGCTTTTATACAACATATCTTGATGGCCGAGCTATATCTTGGAGGTACGGCGACCGAGTCGATCGCAGACAGTATCATACCATTAGAATGGTTGCACGAAACACGAAGAGTCGTCAATTAGATCGTGACGGTCGGGCGGGCAACAATTACTGCTTCCACGACGTCCCTTCCTTGCTCTGCTGCACCATGATCTCCCCGGTCATCTTCATCACTTCTGCTGCTGCGATCTTTGCCTGTTCCGAATCGATGGTTTGCCCGGAAGATGCCACCCAGCCACTGGTGCCGCCTTCGACTTCGACGGGAGCACCGTAGTGGGACGATTGGTGCAACGGATAGAAAAAATATTCTCCCGACAATATCGAGGCACAGGCCTTTCGAACCACGCGATCCAGGTCGATCTTGCAGACTTTCCACAGCGCCTCGATCTGCATGGTTTGTAGCAGGGTCTGCTTAGCTTGGAGCTGTTCCAGCTCTTTTTGTTCCTCTTCCAGCTCCTCGAGGCTCTCGTAGTCGTCGAAGTCAAAGTCGACCGTGTCGTCGATCGTGTCGTTGTCCCCCAGGTAGTCGTCCATCTGTGGCAAGAAACCGCTCGTGGTGTCGGGACTGCTGCTGCTGGATGTGGACCCGTGGTACTCGATTCGCTCGTAGGATTCTCTCTTCCGTTGCTGCTTTTCTTGTTGCTGGAGCTTGAGCTTCTTTTCATGCTCGTTAAAGGAACGCTCTGCCATGGCAAGGCGACCGCTCACGGTAGCAGCCTCCAAAAAGTCTTTCGTGGAACGCCACCGCCGCCGAAAACCGATTTTCAGATCCGTTTGGAGCTGGAGGACCATTTGCTTGCCGTTGCCGTTGCCGCTACTACCGTCACCACGGCTCCCGCTGTTGTTCCAATCGTCCGCATTGCGGTTCCGGTTCCGGTGGCGCTGCAAAAACTCGCTCCCCTCGTGCCGGTAGGCCCGGCCCACGGACCGGATGATCTGCGCACCGAGCGGGAGTCGTTTCCAGCGGTCGCAGTCCTGGGTCAGCATCTGGGCGTAGAGTCGGGCGTCGAGGCGGCCCTCGACCACGGGCCGGATTGACTCGAGCAAAAGCGCCGCTACCGTCCGGACGCGGTGTTCGTCGATCAATTTGGACGGATCGTCCGTTTCGCCGCAGTTGGCTGCCTCTACGGCCATGGCCAGCGCGTCCATGGCCGAATCGTCGTAGCCCATCAGGTGCAGCAATTCACGGTCTAGCCGGTCGAACAAGAGAGAGGTTTTGTCGCGGGGGCTGTTCGAGTAGCCGTGGTGTGAGCGCGAGTGCTGCTGCTGCTGCTGCTGCTGTTGCAGCCTCTGGGAATAACTAGCGGGGCAAACCCTCGGTCCGAGCAGCAAGAATGCGGCAAGATTGGGATCGACCAGTCCGTATCGGTGGTACGGGAGACGCTTGCTGTCGTCGCTGAGGATTTCATATGACTTTTGGAGTTGTTCCAGTTTGCGCTCGGCGTGCTCGTTGTTGTTGTTGATGTTGTTGTTGTTTTTGTGCCGCTGCTTGTCCGGATGGTACCGTCTCGACAGGCTTCGGTAACTCTTGGTGATCTGAGCGAGTGTCGCGTTCGGGCTGACCCCCATTATGTCGTAGAGATCCGTGTCGTGCGGCGGAAACGAGGTGTACGCCTTGTGCACTTTCAGAGCGGTCGAGGTCAATTCCGGCGCCGCCTTCTTTGCATCGACTACGTGTACCGGTATGGGAAAGAACGAAATCGTCGTCGTGATTGCCAGCAGCACCATCAGCAGCAGCAGGTTTCCGGCGCCAAGCGCGGCAAGCAAAGACGAACGCATCTTCGTCTTCCTACGATGGAAAGTCATCGTGGTTCATGTTCAATGCTGTTGGGATTGTTTCCTGAACAGAAGTTGACAATAATTTCCAAATTGTTTTGTGGAACGAAGGATTATCATTAGTTTTTGAAGAAGATTAAAAAAAATCGTAACGTGGAAAACAGTGAAGCCGTTTTGACGCATCATACCTTTGATACATCTATTCAATATGAATGTGCACTGCAATGTTGACGCGTAGAGCATCGTACCTTTTCTATCATCATCTCCTACTACCACAGCTTACGTAGCAAGGAACCAACGATTACTAGTCGTACTCATCATCCATCATCATCATCATCACGCCAATTTTTTTTCTTTCTCCATGACGTTCAACGGGGGAAGAGCCTGAAAATAGGTTTTTAAAATTTGCGGCCCCTGTCCAAAATTTGGCGATTATTGCTACTGGGCCTGACCGCAGGTATTTTACCTGCTGTTTATGTTCTGCTGGACCTCAGTGCCGGTTTAAAAAATTAGTATCCTCACCTTTGAGCCTGGTGATAGGTTCCCCTGCCTCCTTTCCTACGCAATCCTATCCGTAATTTTTTCTGGCCTATATTCGTTCCACCCATGTATTTTATTTTTGTAACGTTTTATCGCTATCATTAATTTCGGTCAAATGTCTGTTTTAGCTGGTAATTTTTCTTAGTCTATATTTCTCACCCCCCCCCCCCCCCCCTTTCATCCTCGGTCCGATTTTTTTCTGTACTTTGTACCGTACTTTTTCCCCAATTCACATCCTATCATTCATGGTACACCGGTTATTACTCATTCTATTTCCCGACGTATCCTTTTCTGCAATGAGCAAAGTTTCCGATGATCAATTTGTCGACTTCCGATCATAAACCCGTTAAGTCATGGTCGCCCATGTCATTACAGCAATTCCGCAATCGGCCTCCGGTTTTTTCCTCCTCCACAGACAATTTGCTCGACTCTCTCGGAGCATACTGCTTCAATCGGTGGGGATTTAAGATCACCACCTTTCATAGAACAAACTACCGCTCCCACCGTACCAATCGTTCTTTTAAGTGCGTGTGTTGCAATCTTGAGATCAGAGTCGTCTGTTCAAGTCATGATGCACCTTTCCAGACTCGGAAGAACCGGACGGATTCCGATTCTACTTTTTGGTGGTTGGACGAAACTCTTTTCCCAACTTTCGATCAACATTGTTGTCTCCATCAGACGTTACCCTCGATAAAGGAACAAATTTATGTAACTCATTTCCCTCCATTCCAGCAATTTATGTCCGAATGTATGATGAATAGTCCATCTCCCCATGACACTTCCCAAAAAATTCTGTATTCTTGGTTTCTAGTATCTGGTCTCACTTCCACTTCCAAACCGAGGCAGGTTAAAAAGATGCTATGTCGATCTCGAAATGCGTGTTTTGAATACATGCTCAAATCTTTACCCAATCAACAATCATGCACCCACTCAACCTGGATGCAGGCATTTGCCTTCAAGAATCCTGAAGCCACTGTTATTCTTCAGACTGACACCGAAAATCGGTTCTATAGATGTTTTGTTGCTACCCCAATCGTTTCTGGGAAATATTTCGGGAAATTAACTACTCCAGTGTTTGTCGGTGATTGCTTCCATTACAAAGGACATAATTATGATGGTGTATGTTTTGTTCTTGTAACCAAGACTAGTTACAGCAACACAATACCTCTTGCGTGGGCTATCATTCCTGCGGAAAAGACTTCTGAATTATCTTGGGTTATACAGTGTTGTTGGAAACATGGCACCCCCGTTGACTTGTATACTTTTTTCACCGACCAAGGTTCATTAGTAGCTACATTCGAAGCCTTTTTTCATCAATTTGGAATCTCCTTTTTGGTGTCGTTGTGTCTCCAACATCTCACAAGATCTGTTAGATCCAAACACGACCGTTTATTTACTAACTACAAATCTGGTGGTAGTGAAGGGGTTGAATCCTACAACACTTGGGTTGCTTCCTCTCAACAAATGATTACTTGATACATGCTTGCTTTGTCCGATTCAACATTGAGCGATTCCTTCTTCCAAAATCTTATCAGTTTATATTCCGCCCTACTTGATCTCAACAACAATCCTCTTACTAAGCATTGTGCCGATGTCATTTTGTACCTTTTGAAGTATGATCCAAAGCTTTGGACTGTTTTCGCCAACAGTGAGGGCTTTGACAAAAATATACACCAAGCCAATTCCCGTATTGTTGCCGGGCAATTCTTTTTCTTGAAAGAGCTTTATTCTCTTTTCCAATCCAATTCCCATGTTGAACAATCAATGATCAACGCCGCTTCTTTGATTGCTAAAGATTTTGCTCTCAACTTTCGTTACCGGAAACTTTCTCCATCGGATCCAAGTAAAAGATCGCTCCGCATGGGTTTCAAACGCACCAATTTAGCCGAAACTGTTGCTGGCCAACTCCTAGCCTCAAACGAACGTAGAAAACCGCCTCACTGGACCAATGTTGCCTTTGCTTCTCTGTATAATGATTCTGTTTCCAAGCTTATGTCGAAGGTTGGTATTCAATGTGCCGCTAAATCTACTCAACAATCATCTACTTTATCTTCCATTGGACAAATGATAAATCATTTCAACAGCAAAGAAGTCGATGTGGTTACATATGTTCCTGATGGCCAACCTTCATTTGTTGAAAATCATTACGGAGTAGATGGTGTTTCTGTTGTTTTGAAGCGTGAAGACGACTCAACAACCCATCGAATTGTTTTCAAATGGAATCATTGTTCGAATTACAAATATCCGGATAGAAACCGGCATGAGTTTGAGCAAGATATTATGACCGCCCGCAATATTCTTAACTTCACTACTTCCTGCACTCGACATGTTGAATTCACGCAGATGAGGTCTTCTATTTGCGCATGTTTTCCCATCATTTTTGACTTTGCCAAAAGACATCCATATTGGCCTTTACCTTTGACTATTCCCGTACCTGGGTTGGTGGAAGATTTGGTTTACCACGAGTCCTGTTTGTCCCTATGTTCACGTCAGCTCATCAACGAGGCTATTCCCCCCGTACGCAGTCCGATCCATTCACTTCCACTTCTATGTTATTGGAATTGCATTTGCCAACAACAATTGACACACAGAACCTTTATTGCCCGATACACATGCTGCCCGCACCTCGCTATTCAGATTCCACCAATTCAAAAGGAAAACGTATAACTTCCAAAGGGGAGTTAACAACTTTCTGTAACTCCAGTCGTTGTCCTCGGAATAGGAGAGCCTCGGCTTATACTTCTGGTGCTCAAATCAATCGTCCTTATCATCTCAAGAAACAGACTAAAATTGACCGGGAACATATCCATCATCAAAACACGGTTGACGGTAATCTGGACAGGTCTGGTATCAAAACATTGGACAAGCCAACAAATATCAACCCCAATCAGACTGGATTAACAAACCGAGCAACATCTAACTTTTGTCCACTATCAGATATTAAGTCTGGTGATTTTATCATGTCAGCATTTCAGGCCAAGAACTCCGTTACTCCCCAAATCCAGATTCTTTTCCATTTGACGTCCAACCCTTCTCCCTCCAGACCAATTCCACTAGTCGGTCTAATGGATTGCGCGACAGAATTTCGCTCAACGAATACGACCGATTCTTCTTTGATGAAAGTAACTTTGGTGACTCTATGGATGGTGGTGGTATTATTCTTCAGGACCAAGAATGTCTTACTTTTTCACTGAACAGTATCACGGACAGATTTGCCTCAACGCTACTTGGTGTTGATTTATCTTCTTTCAACGTTGACTTTCGATTCTCCGGAAAGCCTGATTTAAACTCACCGTCAAATCTTGGCGATGGATGTCCCCCTCCAGACAAGCCCGGAACCCACACCCTCTCACAGAGGTTGTATGGTTCTGTTACTTCACCAGTTTCACCGCACCTGCCAACGTTAGATGACATTCAATTGGGTACCAGATCTACTGATGTGTGTTCAGATCATTCCCATTGATTGTTCTAGTCCTTCGCTCACGTTAGATGAAATCCGTATGTGTGCTGAATTGACTGATGTTGCTTCGGTCAATTTATCTGCCAATACAGATGATATCCAAATGGCCGCCAAATCGCTTGTTGGTATTAAACCCCACCAAAACTATACTCCTTCTATTGACAACGAGACACCAAAGTTATCCCAATCAGTAGGAGAAGATTTGACACAGACATACCTACTGGACCCGCATGAATCCCATATGTCTCAATCTACCAAAGGTGCCATTCTTGCAATAATGGGAAGTGATTGTGACAAGAGTAATCAAACGCCATCAATCTCATCTAAACCAATGTCTCTCAATCTGGTACCTCCTGCTGAATCACGCTTGGGGTTTACTGATAGTGAGTCAGACAATAGTTTGCCCCATCCTATATTTCCACGAAAGCATTCGGCCCATATGTCTGTACTGACCACTAATGCACAGGACTCCAATCCTACCCAATCACTCGCATCTGCACCCAATGTTGTTGTTCCCGAGCCTACACTAAATAAAAAAGATTGTGCAAAAATGATACACACTATTTCAGTTGTACTCGGCAAGTCTTACGGTTCAGAAAAGAACAAAATAAAGGAAGCCTTGGAAAACATTGTTGTTGGCAATTGAGGTGTTTCCATTCAAGAGGCCCCCCAATTATCAACTACCGTTCGTGGATTACTCGACAACAAACAAGGTATCATGACACCAATCACTCTGAATGTTATTGTTGATCTATTCAATCATCAGAGTATTCCGCCCAATTCTGTTAGACCCCATTTCTTTTGCCACAATGCCATCTGTTGTGGTATTGTGAAACCATCCTACAAGATTAATTATGTATTAGAATATGATGAGGGCAAATCCTTTTGTCCCAACATAATCTATTTTCCGGTCTTCACATATTTTGATTCTTCAGGTACGAGGTTTCTTTGGAATTTAATAACGGTGTATCCCAGGCGTTTGAAGGTATTACCAATCTACCATCCAAAGTGTACTCTGAACGATATCCTATCACTGAATAAGTACACACAGAGTCTCATTGTTCACGTTCTAAACAAGGACAACTACCCAACCACACGTCAATGGTCAAAGTTGGATAGTAAAACATATCTCTTATCAACTCTTCATCCTGAAGCTGATTCAAGTATATGTTTATTTGATGAAATGAAAAGACTTTCTTTCTCGTCCCTGACTACAAATACTGAAGAGGAACTACCTAGTCAGGTGAATAAGGTTTGCTACCAAGTGTCCTTGTCACTGTCTATTATACTTGAGAAATACATTACTCCAACAAGTATCCACCATCTTTTTGCAGACGATTCCTCAGGCCCAGCATCTTTCAACAAGCAGGACACACACAAACCCAAGCACAAAAGACGTCCTATGGTTGACACTAAAAGGAACAGTATCAAACTTCCCCGGCGGAACTCAAAGAAAAAAGGCACAAAGCCCCAACCAATTATCAACACAAGAACCCTATCGGAGCGAATACCATTGCTCGCAGACTCTAAACTCGTGACAACCAAAAAGCTGGGAGCACTTCTTTTTGTTCTTGATATCCGCTACAGATTGAATATGAGCAAATTTTGTCTCAGGGAGTTAGTGATTGGTGCCTTGTCCCAAGATAAGTTTTCTGATGTCGTTCATCGTTCAGAATCCAATGTAAAATGCGGCAAGTTCATCATAACTGATAATCCTTCTACAGTCAGAGAAGACATCATGGGATCCAAACTGAAGAATCCATCTGTCCATATAAGTCAATACTGCAAAGCATCCAATTACGATTTCAATAACAGCCAAAAAGGTGCTTTGCGATGTGCCAGTGGGTCTCGCTGTTATTTTGGCGACCGAACAATTTGGTCTAACGACGTAAAAAAAGTGCTGTAATAAGGATTGCAAATCCTATTTCCATGGCCGTATTGAACAATTTTGCTCCGACAAATATGGATTCTGTTGGAGATGCGCTGATAAGATGATTCACCGCCCATCCTCTACTTGTGTAATTTGCCATCGTGGTTTTAACCAACCCCCAATCACCGAAAAAGAAGACCGGAAATTTAAAACCAAGCTGGAGGAACTTGACACATCTTTCTGTTCTGATTGTCTTGGTCAATTTTCATCCGTGGAGGAAAAACAAAGCTTTTGGGAACAGCGTAAACTTATTGACACAAAACACCATATTGAACGAGAAATTACCTATGCTGAGTTATACGGCACGGAGGAACGATCTCGCCCCTCCCCAAAAACTGATGAGGTGAGCACCTCATCTGACAACACTACAGATTTTGAGAGTCCTCCTTCGTCGCCTGTACCAGGAATGGATGCAGGCCCTATAACGTTCACTTGGAGTTCCAATCATTTCCAATACATACAAAGAAATCACTGAATACTACTAAAAATTACCTAGTGGACTACACGCGTAAACGTGTTAGTGAAGTAGTAAGCTCACGAAAGCAAAACTAGAATAAACAGCAGGTAAAATACCTGCGGTCAGGCCCAGTAGCAATAATCGCCAAATTTTGGACAGGGGCGGAGGCTGACCCAAATTTCTGTTTTCTACTTCGTGTCATTAGATCGCAGTAGGAAGATTGCTGTAATATTGATTAGGTTCTAAAATTGTGAGCATTAAGATTAGGTGATATCCAGATCGCACCTCTATTGGTCCCTCATTAGGGGTCGTATGTGCGTTGAGATGAATTGTATAAACAGTTATTTGCTTTGGCGACTATCACGAGTAAACGGTCTAGTCTGTCGGACGTAGGTCCCATAGTCTGCCTGTATGTCCTTAGCCGCGTGATTTCTAGAGTCCCCGTGTCTTCGTGGTAGTATAGGACTAGTAGAAGATACCTATCCCGCGGGTCTCATTTTTTCATCGACCCCGTCTTGCCACATACACCTCATTGCTAGTTCAATTAGCCTGGTCCCACTCATTAGTTTAGTGAGTAAGTCCGCAATATTCGACTCGCCTGGCTCCTTTGCAATCCGGATAGTTCCTGCTGCTATGCACTCCCTTGCCTTATGATAAGCAACACTATTATGCTTCTTCTTGCAAGGGCTCTCTGGTCTTGTAGTGTTCTTCACAACTGACTCATTGTCACAATAGATATTGGTAGGGCCTTCCAAAGGAATTCCCATCATCCGTAGCTTGTATCTTAGCCCCTCTACCATCTCAATTGCTATCCTAAGCGCGACTATTTCCGAGCCAAATGTAGATGTCTCAACAGTTGTTTGCCTCTTGGAGAACCACAAAATAGGTGCTCTGTTAACAAAGATGATGACTCCTGTATGAGATCTTCTGGTAGCCTTGCAACCTGCATGATCCGCATCTACGAAACACGTAGTAATAACACCCTTTCCTTTTGGTTCGGGCATATCTGGAGGCAATAGTTCTTTGGCCTCTGGATAGAACTCACTCCAGTTGCACGACTGAAAATTTGACTCATCTATCTCGGGTGTAGATGCGTCAAATACCAACTTGGACTTACTGTAATTCTTCAAGTATGCAAACAGATGGAACAACTGATTGAGATGACCCTCTCTTGCTTGGGCAAGATATGGAGACATAAGCGACACGGGCATAATGATATCCAATCAGCCGAGCTCGCAGATCCACCGGAGTATCCCTACCAAACCTTGATAGTAGTTTTGCTTCTCCGGATCAAGTTCTGGTGACGCATCTATCTGCGGTCTGTACTCAGCGCTCAATGGGGACCTTGCTGTTTTGGGTAGTACCTTAAATGCATATTGTTCGGTTGACAGTTCTTCTTCAACCGACTTGATTGCTTTTGCGGTATACTTAGATGAAGCCATGGACCAGTACGGGTTACCATCGATGTAGGTCTTCCCAATATTGGCCCCTAAGTAGAAGGAAGGTTCTTCAACTGTTCCATTCTTCAACTTGAATTGCCTTTCTATTGCATCCATTTGGAACTTTGGATCCATCCCGCATATAAGAATATCATCAACGTATGCTACACAGTACTCGTAATAGGCCATACCATCTGGTTTGAATGCAGATCGGAGGTGCACGTCAGGATCTGCTTTGCAAGATACGTAACCAAGCTCCCTTAAGTGACTAGCCAAGTGTGATCAAAAAGATGCCCCCGCAACTGGGAGTCCATATAAGGCCCTTACAATCTTGCAGGGCCTTCCACATAGCTCTGGCGCGAATCCTTGAACCTCTGTAGCTATTGTGAAGTACTTCTCTTTGATGGGTGCTGTTAAGTAAGCGTTCTGTATGTCCGCACTGAGTACTTCGAGGTTGTTAAGTGCTGTCACTAGAAAGAACAATCGAACCGAATCCCTACTGGGTATGCTGGAATAGGTGTATTCCTTGGAGATTTCTGGGACTTTGTGGCCATCACCGACTAAGCGCGCCTTCCGAGTTAAGTCAATCTTGACATCAAAGACCATGTGCATGGTTATTTTGGTATGCCCCACTGGTATCTTGTCTTCCTCATTAAATTCAAAGGCAATAGAGCTGTTCCTCATTTCTTTTGCAATAGCCCGAGCCCAATGATCGGTCCCCGTTTCTCTATCAATTGCCTTTGCCTCTGCAATAGACTTAGGGAGCCGAACCCCGTACTTATGGGACTTGGTCCAGTACTTGGTTTTAGCGCCAGATAGGATCCGGTCTTTTCTCCGAAGTACCTTATAGGCCCACCACTTAAACGCTGGCTCATTTATGATGCCTTTTTCACAGGCGTATATTGCTGTTTCAATCGGGAAGCTTTCCTTCATATCGCTTAACTTTGCCCAGGATGTAGTGCCATCTTTCCACCTAACAAGGAACCTCCATCCTTTGGTTGTTGGCTTTGTTCTAGTTTGTCCGGATTTTGTTGTGTAAGTAGCCTGTTTGATAGTTAAGGCCTCCGAATCCCTTTTCGAAATCGATAATCTCATCCATCAGGCAATACATGAGCCCTTCATCATCAACGGAAGAATATATACTTTCTGCAAGTGTGTTGGCTGTATAAATTTCGATAGATCCATCTGGCATAGCGACCTCGTAAGACCTCGTGTCTAAGAGGGGATTGTTGTTCTTTTCACCAATCAGCACACCATCCTTATCCCTGCAACGGCTCTTGACTAGCCCCCGGATGTGTTGGTCCCCTATCTGGAGTAATACCTTGGTCCCAAGATACTCATCAAGGTCCTTATCAGATAGGTCATCAACATCCGGGGAAGAAGCCTCGGCTTCTGCCATGAGCACTTCATCCTCTCCCTCATATTTGCCATCAAATAGGCCCAGCGGTGGTTCGCCAAGTTCGTTTTCAAGATAAGTATCGGAAGGTTTAACCTCGTCACCTATTTTTGCGTTGATCTCTTTGTTGTGTGCTTCCAACTGTGATAGGATATCTGGATGTCTCCATTCTTCCTCAGATATAGCCCGGGTGCTGTTTGTTATGTGAACTTTTCCGGTCTTAAATAAGACATAGTGACAATCACCACCTCCGAAAGTATCCCCACATGGGCCCAGCCACCGGCCAAGCCTATTTGTTTTCCCATTTAAGTCGTACCACCAAATGAAATCGTACCAGTCATGGATCATATACAGTGTGATGTCCGGAGTATACCCATGTACTAATTCAAAGCTAGTCCTCCCCATTGAAGAAGGATCGCTCGATGCCATGAGATTCATCCAGCCGGCTGCTAACATTCCACAGAAGGCCCAGCACCTCCTGGGACTGCCCTTCTTAGAAGTCATCCAACGGATTGCCCGCCTCAAGTCCCCAGCACTGTGTTCTGCTGTATTTTGCCAAGAGCAGTGAGGTTGTATGTACGTTTGCCGAATGTGATACTCCGACCTGAGCTTGTGCCAACCAGTGTTGTGTGTCTCATGACTCCCCTGGGCCTTTGCTCCATCGGTAACCAGGTGTTCTGGGATTCCCACTTCGTTGATAAAGCAAGATAAGCCATCATGACATCGGACTTCTCCCCTGACGGGATAGAAGGCCACGTAGCCCTTTCCATTTGCAAAGATCTGAGCTGCCGTATCATTGCGAATGATGCTGGGAACCTTGAACTTCATAGTATCGGCGTACCAACGACCCTTGAGCATCCTCCTATTCCTCCACTTCTGTGTCTTCAGTCTCTTTGTAATAGGCTGGGACAATTGTCGAATGCCATCTTGGGTAGTGACTTCAATAGTAGCCTTGGCCCGCTTCTCACTGATGTTCCACATCTTAGCAATGGCCTTGGCATCATACCTGTCAACCTTGTCAGGTATCCTTATTGGAGGTCCCCATTGTCCCCGTCGTATGAAAGACTTCTTGTCAAGGGACATTTCTTGGTCTAGGACATCTTGTTGGCGCCTTAACAGCTTCCTTTCATTGGTGCGAGCCTTGGCTTCCTGTTGAATGGCAAGCTCAGCTTCAGATAATGAGGACGATGAAGGCTTGGTGGAAACATCAGAAATCATAGAATTTGCTGAATTTTGAAGATTTTCTTGGTCCTCCCCGGTGGTTCCAGCAAGGGCTGAAATCAACCTGGTTGAAACGTCCGTTGGAGTATATCCGGTGCGTTGGGAAGGAACTCTACTAGTACAGACAGAAGCCAAATGGAGTAGCTGGGTCGTGTCGTACCCTGTGCCTAGCGGTTCAGGATGAATCGTGGGTGAATATTTGATGGAGGTCCCACAAACCGGCAGGCACCCTGAAAGAGTAGCAACAACCCGCGGGAAAGAGGCATTGGTGGCTTCTTCTTCCTCTGCAAAGTGAGAGGAGTAGGGGTCCCAGGTGTGGGTATCTGTAGCCAGTATGTGTTCACAGTTCGCCAGTTCCTTCTTTGTAGGTTTGCGGGAATCAAAATAGGATATGACCCCTTCGACTTTGAGAGGAATAAAGAGCTCAGTGCCTTCGGATTGGGATGTAATCCCGTGTGTAGAAGTGGAGTCGTATCGCCTTGGGGTGTCCTCAACCTTGTTGAAGTTGCAGTCCCGGACTTGATTGGGACATACCAAGCTGTGTTACAACTTGGTGCCAAAGAACAAAGCTTGCCCAAACACCAAGATGTAGGTAATCCCATCAGTTGGGTCAGTCCAAGCTGTGGCGCAACGGGCAATAGGGACATTCTTAAGTGGTGAGTAGGTATCTGAAAATGGTGCAACATCCACATATGTCAAGATAGAATCCAATGAATCGAGTAATACCATATTTGATCCCGCGGCTGTTGTATCAGTGTGGCTGTCCAACTCGCATCGGCCGTTATCTTGAGATGGTGAGCCAAAACTTTTGATATGGACTATCAGCCGGCCTACCCGGGATACAATCGACAGGCCCCGGCCGGCAAATCAATCTTGATTCTTCTTCTTGTGAGTATGGCTACCAAATTGGTCGCCGGCCGGCCCCTTTGCTGTAGTGTTGTCCCCCTTGGCTTCAACAAGAGAAACCTGTGCAGACTTTGCAGGGGAGTTGAGAGCTGGGCGGAGGGCCCAGACTTGGTTCTTCTGGGCCGCAGACATAGTGACCCAGATTTCTTTTGGATAGATTTTACCCTCGAGAGGTCCATCGTATGTACCGGAAGTCTTCTGTTTCTTGTTGCCAGATTTCTTGTTGGAGGAGGAGTTGCCTTTGTTGTTGCGTTTGTTGCCCCTTTTCCCCTTGAAGGAAGAGATATTTCTGCGACTGCCTTTACGACTGGCTTGCATCTTCTTGATACCAAGCGCTTGAGTGAAGTGGGCGGCAGCCTTGTCAAAGTTGTCATACATGCCACCCCCTTCGTTTAGGACCAATTGGACTGCCATTTTGAGTCTTGGATCCGATATAGAGTGGCAGAAGTCGGTAACAAACTGATCTTCCAGTGGGAAAGCCTTATGCCGCAACAGAAACTCCTTTGCATCATACCACCGCCTTTTGTGCTCGTCGAAACTGTAGTTCTTGGTATCCCCGGAATAGGTAGAACTCTGTAGGAAGACCCTCTTTTCTTCTATGAGAAGTCTTATATTTGTTGATTCGTATGCTTGAGAGTAGAGGGTGAAATATGCCTTTCTCCCATCCCCTTCGGAGCCAAGACCTTGGATGTAAGACCAACCGGGGCCCGCCCCTATCAATTTGAAAAGGATTCCCCATAGCGTATTGTTGTCTTTGGTCCAGTGGGATCCTGAATGAACCGTGCACCGTATAGAGTATTCATTCCAGTCAGCATACATGTCTGTCGGGGCAGATCCAACGGTCCCCCCCCTCTCAGCATCGCCGACTATAGAGTCCTTCCGGATCGTGTAGAGTAGAGATGTTTTGGTGACACCCCTTTTGTGTCGAAGATACTCCCTGAATCGTTCATCAAATTCCTTGAATTTTGACATTGCAGTGAGTGGTTCTGGGAGAGTAAGATCCCCGGCCGCTGTGTTGCTGTCGTCCTCCTTGAGGGACTTGAGGCGAGTTCGAGTCTTGGATTCTGCGTCCGGGTCAGCCATCCAGTCAACCGGAGTAGCTGTAGCCCCAATAAGAGGCTGAAATTTGATCCAAGCCACAAACAATTTGAGCCGATCCCCAAAGACCCTCCCCACGTACACTTGTTTTGGGTCCGGGCAGTAGTTGTGTTTGGTCTTGTTGACACCATTCACCAGGGATTTGATTGCGGATTCATCCATGTCTCGGAGGGAGTCAGTACTGCTGTAGCCAGTCCGGAAAGTTCGTCTGCTGTAATCCGGTTCAACCCGAAAGATTCCAAGATTTCTCTGAACACTATTTCAGTTGGGGTTAGGGTCCTTTCCCCTGCGTATCCAGAGATTCCCTCCAGTTGATTAGCGCGTTCGATTGCATCGTGGACCTCTTGTGTGAGTGTCGGAGCCCGGTTAGTATCCATCATGGTCCTAATAAATTCCATTTGCGCCGCTGTAAAGCCGAGATTGGCAGGAATGGCTGGCCCATTGTTGGCGGGTCCACCAGCTGCTGGGTTAGCGGCGGCAGCCGCTGGATTAGCGGCCGCATTGTTGTTGCGTTGGTTCTGACGAGCTGTTCTTCCTCTCACCATGGTTGGTACTTTGCTTCTGGAGTAGTTGTTTGCTTGTTCTGTAAGTGATATATGAATGATTTTCTGAAAGGATTTTGGATTTCTCCATTAATCACTCTCTTCGCGATATCACTAGTAGTGGGTATTTTCTCGTGGTTTCTCCTTGCGAAATTCTACAAACGTTTCTATTCCGAATGCAAATCCCTCAGTTGCCCCATACTTAAGCGAACTGTTCGGGTTCCGATTTGAATCGGGGCCGTTGATTTGGCTTATGAATCCCTTTGCGAGCCGTTGGGTTTACTTGTGCGGGAATCTAGTGGCCGTTTGATCCGGCCCGCTACTGGTTCCCACAGAAATCTGTGGCCGTTGAATTGTTTGTACAGAAATTGGGGCCGTTGGTTTGTTTTCCCGTTATTTTACGGTTACAAGTCCAACGGATCCCCCTAATGAGCGGGAGTTGAAACTGCTCTAGAATAGTTCAACTGCCCTCTCCGTGTTGTGGCTAGGTCCAGCTTAGTGCACACGTCTGTGCGCTGCCCCGCTGTATGTTAGTAATTTTCTACTCGTACGGAGGACACACGTCCCCGTTCCTTGGCCAGTCCTTTGGCTGTCTTTCCAGCTAGTACGGTGTGGCCGTAAACCTTGTACTACTGGCCCGGGCCAGTAGCTTGTTGCCGTTTCTATGCACACCTAGGTGTGTTGCCAGTACTCATCGTGTTGTTTGAGGCGCCATGTGGGCCTCTCCATGCTTGAATTGGAACACGTTTACATTTGAATGTAAAGACTGCGACCGCTTTGGCCCAGGATTCAATATCTTGTATCGATGGCATTTGCTCCTCCCCCTAGGCCATTATGTCGTTTGAGAGAAGCAAGAGGTATTAGCTCAAGCCAGGCTGCACTAGTGCCATTACCCTTCTAAGTGCTCAAAATTAGACATAGCCTTCCGGGGTCTTTGATTAACCGGTGATCAGTCGGTAATCAGTCTCGCTCCTTCTATTGTCGTGTGTACCGCTGGGACACTCATCTGAACGATAGCCGATTGTTGACTAAGCACCCTTTTGGTTAGAATCACTGGGTCTGATAAACTCTGTTTTCTACTTCGTGTCATTAGATCGCAGTAGGAAGATTGCTGTAATATTGATTAGGTTCTAAAATTGTGAGCATTAAGATTAGGTGATATCCAGATCGCACCTCTATTGGTCCCTCATTAGGGGCCGTATGTGCGTTGAGATGAATCGTATAAACAGTTATTTGCTTTGGCGACTATCACGAGTAAACGGTCTAGTCTGTCGGACGTAGGTCCCATAGTCTGCCTGTATGTCCTTAGCCGCGTGATTTCTAGAAATTTTAAAAACCTATTTTCAGGCTCTTGCCCCCGTTCAACGTTGTTGGAATTATTCTGTCGGCTTGGACAAGTACGAGTACCCATTGCAGACCATCTCTGCCTGCCAGAAACGAATTGATTGATTGCTTGTTTCGACTTCTGCCATCGAAGCCTCCCAGTTCCAGCCAGTTTTCCATTGAAACCGTCAACAACAATCATCGCCTAGAACAGAACTTGTTCGATCGATCCACAATGCGTCCTTCCGCTGCCGAATCACTCGTCGTCGGCAGCAACAAGAACAAGAATAAGAACAACAGCAACGGCAACATCTCTGCCATGGTTGTTGCCGTCGCAACCCTGGCATCGGCCGTCGGTAGGGCCGCGGCATTTTCGTCGACCGCGAGGTCCGCGATGCTCCGCCGACCCATGTTGTCGTCGCGGCGGACGATACCAACACCGACACGGGGCCTTGGGTTCGATGGTAGTTCGTGTACGCGGGGTTCTACCGCAGGAGGACCATCGATGCTCCACTCCGAGACTGGACGCGGATTTTGTTTGTGGGCGGCCGCGGTCGACGACGCGGACGCGGACACGAGCGTTGACATCGACGTGGACATCGATCGCACCTGGAACCTGGGAGGCCTCCGAAAGGAGACTGCCCGACAGACCGTCCGCTGCTTCAAGAAGACCGGAAAGGCAAACGAGCGACTCCGCAAGGCCCAGGAGGAAGTCGAGCGACTGACCGGATGCGACGACGTCACGATGGAGGAACTGGAGAAGTGCCCCAACCTCGACGAGCTGGAAGCGCAGGTGGAGGAGCTCAAGACTCGTCTCACGCAGCTCAACGAACTGGAGGCGTTGCTGGCCGATGTCAAGGGAAAGAACATCGTCCTGCCTGAACCCATTGCCAGGCTGGCGTTGTCGCTGGAGGTCAACGACGAGCCCCCCGCACGACCCGAGCGCGGTCCGAAGAAGAAGAAGGGTCCGAGGGGCACGGCGTCCCGGCTTCCCTATCGCCGATTTTTTACCGTCAACAAGACGGAAATTCGGGTGAGTGTGTGTCGTTTGTGCTGTGTGTGTGTTTGACGAAGATATCGGTGGAGAAGATCGAGTTACTCTCTGTGTGATTTTGTCGCTCGTACGCACGGATAGTTTTTACACGCAACGTTGGGATCCCCACTCATTGTTTTGCTCTTGCGTTTAGGTCGGGAAACAAGCAGAGGACAACGACGAGCTATCAATCAAACCAGAACATCGAGACGGAGCCGATTGGTGGATGCAGTACGTACCAAACTTGTTTCGAGATTGCAACAACGATTGCAATACACGCTATTCTGAGCCGAATCGAAAAGGGAGGAAAATTTCCTTTCGTTTTGTGCACTCGTGTCGGTCGTCGCTCGACTCTTTTGACTCACAAACAAACCAATTGTTTTCTGGTGGATTTTATGATGCCCATCCCTCCACACCACTTCACTCCACTCCATTCTTCGTCTCGTCTTGTCCCTCTCTTTTCCAGCGCTTCCGGGTGCCCGGGAAGCCACGTGGTCATCCGGTGCCACGACCAGAACCTCGACCAGGAGGTCGTGATGGACGCTGCGGCGCTGGCGGCCCGGCAGTCGAAGTGCAACGGGTCCGTCATCAAGGTCAGCCTGACGAGGGCGCGCGACGTCAAAAAGCCCCCGGGCGCCAAGGCCGGCCTGGTCATGCTCACGGGATCCATCCGCACCGTTTCCGTCAACATGAACGACGCCAAGGCACGCCTCGATCGGCTGGACGAAACGGTGTTGGTCAACTAAGGAAAAGGAAGGACGGAAGGAATCGTTGTATAGTACAATAAAATGCAATACCATACTATTATACTACTACTACTACTACTACTATATCGAGAATTCTTTTGACCATACTTACAGGAAAGATCGTGCGATGCCAACTATTACTAGGGTGAATGTTCCTGTTGCCGAGATTATTATTTGTAGCAAACGAAGTCATTCCATTCCACTTCCATTCCATTCCCATGTCATTCCGTTCCAACTATCCAAAAAAATTCTGCCCAAACCCCAACGTGTGTTGTTGTTGCCGACGTCCCTCCGCGATGCAGCAAAGCAAAGTACAGCACAGCACAGCACAGCACACTTCACTTGGCACTCTGGAAATTTTCCTTCTAGTTCCGTGTTCCAGACAGAGGCCACCAGGACGCGCCGCGTTGCATGCTGTCAGGAACACTCGCCTGGGAAGAAATTTTCTTGCCAGGCGTTATTATTAATTTAATAATGCCAGCAGCCTGCACGGGGATGAGTATACTTTTGGTTGTCGTGGAGAAAATTCTATTGTGTTATTGTTATTTCTAATACTGTAGAATTTCTTCATAACAAAAGAGTTCCAGCTGTGGTACCGTACGGTGCCACGCATTCCTAAACCCAAACTCGTTTCTGGGAATCTTCCCCACAGCTTGGCAAAAACATCACGATGGAGGATTCTGTTCCAATGCTGCGTACCTTTCGTAGGGGGTATTCCATGGTTTCAAATGTTGGTGACATCACCCTGTAGTGCCTATAAGTCACGCCAATGGAAATTCTTCGCTGTTGCTATGGATACGGTAATACATTATTTTTTCATTATTTTTTCTGATACAATACTATTATCGTACACTGCAGTACTCTTGGTTGTACTGTACACAATAGTATTATTACTGTATACAGAAAGATTCAGTACGGTTTGGTTGTTACCGTACATATGATGTTGTTGCTCGGTTTCGTCCCATTTTATCACAGGAACCGGGCAACGATCCGATCCACCAAGCTCCGGGGAATCTCGTCCGCTTCGAGCTCGTGCAGGGTTTGTGTTTGTCTGTGTGTTTCGCCGTTGCCGTTGCTCCACTCCTCGACAAAGGTTTTTTTACCATCACCATCGTCGTCGTTACCAGCGAGCGGGAGTGCCACCGTGCGGCGATCCCTTGCCCTTGTCCAGGCCCTTATCACGTGCGCGACCGCCTTGGGCGCCTCGTGGTTCGGGCAGTGACCGGCGTTGGAAATCTGGATGTATCGATGGATCGGAGGGGATTGTTGTTGTTGTTGTTGTTGTTGTGCCGTACGTGGTGATGCGGCGGTGGCTGGGTCTCGTTCGTGTTCTACTGCGTGTGCGTGCTGTCGTTCCGCCAGGGCCCGCAGCATGTTGACGGCAAAGGCCGGCTTGCACCACGGATCGTCAGCACCAAAGATCAGGCACACATCGAGCGACGCCGGAAGGGACTTCAGGCAGTCCCCAAAGTCGCTGCTGCTATTGCTATCGGTATCGGTATCCCTGTTGCCGACTTTGTTGTTGCCGTTGCCGTTGCCGTTGCTGGACACGGACACCACCAACGGCGGCGACCACAGTATGCTGGCAAAGGCCGCGTGACCACCGTCCCCGAGTGTGGCGGCACGGATTTTGTGCGGGAGTGATAGTGGCGGGGAATCGCTGTTGTTGATGTTGATGCTGTTGTCGTGCGCAAACGAATACGAATACGCGGCGGACCCCGAGTAGACGGACCCCAGAAATTTGTCTATCGTGGTGAGGTCGCGGATCCTATCGAAGAGGTACCGTCCGATGGCTTTCGGGATCGGTGGGGCCGGCAGGTACCCGTTCCATCCCGGGAGCTTGGATCCCCACACCGGGGTCGGATTGAGCAGGCAGAGGCTCGCCACCAGATCGGGTCGGCGGAGCGCCACATGCGCCGCCAGGTGCCCGCCAACAGAGTTTCCCACCAGGTGGACCTTGCAGCGTTGCTGTTGCTGTTTGTGTGTGTTGTTGTCGTTGTTGTCGTCTTGGTTCTGCTCCTGCTGCTGTTGTTGCCACGAGGGAATCACGATCGTGTCGAGGAAATCAATCACCTGCTCGCACCATCTGGGATGGCATGGGATGTTGCGTTGTGTCACGGGATGAATTGGAATGAGATAATGGTATAAGAGGGAACAAAAGAGAACGAAACGAAACGTTCCAGAGTCCAAGTTTTGAGTGAGCATCGCCGTTTCGTTTTATCGTTTGGTTCGTATTCTATTCTGTATCATTCTATTCCCATCGCATCCCATTGCATCCCATCAACACTGTATCTGTTCCAATCTATATTATTCCTATCATATCCCATCCCATCATGTCACATCTCTTCACTTCACTTACGTGTTGGCGGAGTATTGCAGGCCGTTCTCGTTTCCCCCCATTCCGTCCCGGCAGTCTCGCGGCCAACTTCGTCCCTGTCCCAGGTAATCCAGGCAATAGACGGTGGTGATGGGTGGTAGTGTTCGTTCTGTTTCTGTTTTGTCGTCTTCGTTCGGAGGTTTAGCATTCGGATGTACATTCTCATTCTCACTCGGATTCGGATTCAGCAGGGTTTCGACGAGCCGGTGCTGGTGAAATGATCCGACGCCGAATCCGTTGAGGAGCAGGATCGGTTCTGTGGTGGTGGTGGTGGTGGTGGTTGCTGTTGTGGTTGCTACCTCGTACCCAATGTCGTGCTTGGAGCGATAGTCCCACGTCTCTGATCGGAACGTATAACGGGACGTGGATGTGGAGGCGGATGCATCCGATATTGTTGCCGATGTTGTTGCCTTTGTCGCTCCCGCAACAACCAGGGACTCGGAAACGACCACCAACCACGCCAACGCTAGTACGAGCACGAGTACCCGTACGAGTGCTCGTTGTAGGAATAGCGCCCGAATCGTTATCGTCATTGTCATCTTCTGCTGCTTGCGTGCCGTGCCGTGCGACTGTACCTTTCGAATGGAATGGAATGGAATGGAACCAATCGACACGAAAGTAAGATTACGAGTACTATGATAGTACAGTATTGGTGGTTGCACAAGGTATGTGTGCGTGCGCCGTGCAGTGCCGTGCTAATCTAGTTGCATGCATCGGAAGAGTAACGCACGTACAAATCACGAGTAATCGATCGCGGAAGTTGAACCGAATCATTAGTTGAAAAGAAAAGATTCCTTGTAGCAACCAAAAACTATTCCCCTTACAATTTAGCCACAAATAAATGAGACAACTTCCATAACTTCAAAACATTTGGTTGTCGCATTTGGGTTCGTTCACCTGGCCGCCACCATGCCAAACTCGTACCCACCTCTCGCAAAGATATTTTCCTTGGCTTAGTTCCCGACACTGCCTAGCCATAACATGATCCGTTGGTATGACCTCGACAGCAACAAAATCAAAATTGCTTCACTTTTTGACAAAGGCATAAATGATTTACCCACTGGCGCCCTACCACCCAATATTATTCACCTCAACCAGACTACTAACAATGTTCATATACCTGTTGACGACACTGCCACCACCGTTGATGATTTCTTCTTCTACATCACACCCTTTGACAATCTCCTCACGAAAAATGTCAGTGTCAAATGCAAATTACCAACATCCAGATTCCAACTCAAAGAAGACAAATTCAACGGCTGTGCATCCCTCCACGATGTCACCCAGAAATCTACTGTCTCCAAAGTCTTCTCCTCCCACAGAACCACCCAGAACAAAATCCATAGTTCCTTCATCATCTCCATCAATGATACCTCTGTCTTTACAAAAGAGAACATCCTCGAGATCTTTGACGACCTTTGCAAATGCAAAGTCACAACATTCAACATCCTCTTCGCCATCGAGGACAAACTTTCCAGTAAAGACCTATGGTGTAACCATGCTGAACATAATATCTTTAACCCCAACCCCCTCACAAATCCAAACTCCCTCTCCGTTGACTACCTTACAATCCGTGCCATTACTGCACTTTGTACCACCCTCAACACCTCCAAAACAGCCAGTCCCCATGATATACTCCAAATGTACATCAACACACTTGGCTCCACCAAAATCACACCCATCAAACAAGCCCTTGGCAATTTCACTTGCCACAAACTGTGCTGCCTTGACAACTGGTTCAAATGGTGCGATGCTGAATGCAAACAACTTGACCAATTCCTCAAACTTGGTACGTGCAGTACTCCCACTCCTGTACCCAAAGGTGTCATCCTTTTATGCCCTGTTGGCAATACACTATCCAAAAATTGGGTGAACGGCAATCTCGCAACTGTTGCAATGGCTCCGAACGCGCTGCTCCCCTACTCCACGCCATGACCAGCACCTACTCTTCTTGTATCAAACAACCAATTCAATGCCTCTTCCTTGCCCTTCCTGCTATCAATAACAACAAACTGTTTGCAGGCAATGCCAAAGACCTTTGCACACTCCCCAGCTCCCAACATACCCACATATGGCTCCATCAATGACGCCTACACTGACTGGTACAAATGGAAATACAACACACCCATTGACCGTTCCCTACTAGTCCTCCCTGTCCAACATGATGCCCTACATGGCTACTCTGAATCTGGTCACCTTTGGGAAGAAAATGTCAACCGTATCTTCACATCTCCAGAACTTAACTTCAAAACAACAGTACACAACAACTGCATCTATCAAACAACATTTGAAGGAAAATTCTCCTCCTAGTACACTAAGTTGACAATTTCCTCATCTCATGTACTAACGGAACTACAGCCATCAAAATCTACGATATCATCAGCAAACACCTGAGTCGAGTTGTCATATACTTTGGCTTTTGATTCGCTGTGAAGGTTCACAAAATCAAAATATGCTTGACGTCCATTGCGTGTGAGGGAATGGCTGTGGATGCATGACGCGGATAAGTCACTTTTGAAGACTTTCAACATAAGAACCCAGAAGAAAGCACACTGTTTGACAAAAAGGTCACGTGTACAGCCTTGTAGTGCAGCAGGAGGCCAAGTTTTATCGAGGAATGTTTCGGTGCCAATGTCGTATGCCTCGAGTTTAGCCTTGAAACCCACGAGCCAGTGTTCGAATCTTGAGTCATTCGTGAGGGGCGTGAACGACTTTTCATCTCGTGATTTTTGGCACCAAGATTCGTACTTCACTTGTTGAGGGGACTTTTTGTTTGTTCCCGGAGGAGGAGCTGGGGGATTCAGGATAGATTCATTCTGAAGGCGCAGTGCACGTGCCATACGGAAGGTACTGAAACTGTCGTACGTATATAACGTTACATCCTTCCAATTCTTTTTGTTCTTGCGCAAGTCATTTGAAAATTCCGCAAGTGCTTCTTTGGTCCGTTGGATGGACCGATGGAGCTGAGTTGGTAGTCCGCTGCCAGTATCCATGTAGGTAAGCTCGCGGGCAAAATCATGCTCGATGAGTGCATCGAGGAAAATCGGCCACTCGCATAATCCTCCTTCTCGGAGAGCTTCACACAGATAGCTACTTTCTTCCTTTGTGACACGGAATAGCTATGGTTATGAGTATCAACTTCATATGGGGATCAAAACTGGGAAAACTGGTTGCGGTAGCGGCGGTGCCATCTCCAGTGCTGTTCCCACCGCCAAATGGATTGGCGGGCATGTTCGATCTTGATGATTCCGATTTGTCAGAGGAGTCGCGTGGTGAAAGGAAACTGCTTCGTAGACGATTTGCGATTGGCATATGCCAGCGTAGGGATTGTGTTCAATTTCGTCCCTGTTCTTTGTGTGCAAGCCACCTTGGAGCTTGCGACTGTTAATCTATTATTTTCCTTCTGAATCCGGTCCGTTGAGGGTCTGATTCAAAGGCTTCTGAAGAACAGCAACGCTGCGTTAGTGTGTTAGTAGACGAACAATTGTACTCTACACATGACAATTGTGATTGGATACTTTTGACAACGGATAATCGGACTACAGGCGAGACTATGGAAACGCCAGATCTCTTCTTGCTGTGACTTGTTCAGATTGCAGCGAGACAGACCTTAGTATGTAGATTACAAGTAGTTGATAGCAACTAGTGTGAATTTTGGGATATAAATCAGTTGAATGTTAAAAGTATGAGATAAAGCAAAATCTTGCCGAAATGCAAGATATCTCTTTTATTGAGATGAATACGTTGCAACTGATGTTGCGTAGTGATGAGATTACTCGCTGATTATTTCCGTACATGTATTGGTCGCTGACCATATATATCTGTATGAATGTATATATACTGTGTGAGAATCACACGCCAACAGTTTTCTTCTCTTGTTCCGTTAGGAAGACTCCATGAATTGTTTATCATTAAGGTCAGGAATTGCTCCCGTAGCTCGTGTGATATTTTATGAAGTCAGAGTTTGCTCACCGAAGAACGATGGCAATATTATAAAACAGGGATTGCTCACCGTTGATGCGCGACGGGAATCGATGCTCCGTGGGAATCGATATGCCGTGGGAATCGATTATTTTGGTTGATACGGGACTCATTGATTCGTACGAATAGAATAGCTACCGCCGTGTAGCTTTGGTACTTCTGGACACGAAAGGAATTTAATAGTTTAAACAGGGCCATATGCCTCTAGATGAAGGTAGTAATGCAATGTGTAGGTATGCATGGATTAAAGGTTGAACTAGTAAAACTAAGATTATGAGCAAGCTGTGGTCAACCACTCCAAAGAGGAGGAGGAGGATGCGTTGAAAAGGCTTCCTGTCTTTATTTTTCTAAGCGTTGGATTGGCGTTGAACTGAATCCAACGTTCTTTGCACATAGAGCAATTAAGATATGTATTTCATCCAGATTTCAATATTGAAGGTGGGCTGGTGTGGCATTTGTTGCTGACATCAGATTTCAGATTTTTATGAATGATGGCAATTCAATCGTGAGGGTTTGAATACCACAAGAATGGACGGTGTTGGTGAACCTACCGGTAGCTTGACGGTGAACGGTGACCGGAACCTCGCACCTCCATAGATAAGAAAGGGCGGCTGGCGCGGTTGAAGGAATAGGTAAGATTACGATACCGGCAGGAGAGTGGGTTTTGCGAGAAAATTTGATTTTCAAATCGACCCAACCCCGTACCGTACGGTACGAGTACGAGTACCCGTACCCTACGGTACGAGATTTGGTGGCAGCGGGCCCCGTAAGAAACAACATAAGAACGATGCCCAGGAGGCGCAAAGGTACAATTAAACGTGTAGAAAACTCGTACCTCGAATTCTGTATGGTCTGGTACTGTACCGTAGTTACGTTACGTCAACCACGAACGGCTAGCAATAATTCCACACATTTTTCTCCTCTGCTTTTCTTTCCTTTCCTTTTCTTTCGTTTGGGAAAGATTTCTTAGTTGCCAAAGACCCCCACTAACTCCGTGGTTTGATTCGGTTCGATAGTATTCGATCCTGTATAAAACACACAAACACAAACACATTCGGTAGACCACCATGTCGTCGCTCCAAAAAGCAGTAGCCGAAATCGGCGGCTCCTCCTCCTCCAGCTCACTGCAGGGCATGACCAGGAGCGGGAGTGCACGAACGGTGACCTCGTTCCAGGTCGGAGGAACCGGAACCGCGTCCGGTGCCATGGACAATTCCAATTCCAATGGCAATGCCAACGCCTACAAGCGCTCCGAAAATCTGGGGGCATCGGCTGCCTACGTCATTGGCGGAAGCGGAAGGCGCGAATCCACAACAACGGCGCCCCACCGAAGGGGCAGCAACGGCAACGGCAATAGCAACGGCAAGACGGTGGTAACGAACACGAAACACTTTACGATCATTTCATCCCGCGACGACAACGAGGAGAAAAAGAACTGCGATTCGGCAATGGAAGTGGAGATGATTTCTGATCGATCCCCGTCTCACAACCACGCCAACAACACCGGACGCATGGAGGTAGAGAATGTGAATGTCAAGGCCATGCGTCGTTCCTCGTCGAAAACCCAGACCTTTTACCAGGTCGGGGGAGGACCGAGAGTGGAGCGAGCGTCCAGCACCAACACGTTCACCATCGGTGCAGCGGTTGACAACGGCATCGACAACGACGACGACCGCGAGATCGAACAAATGGAGGGAGTCATCGACCAGGGGACCAAGATGCCGCTCGTGGTCCTGGACGGAGCGAACGTGGCCTATGCCTACGCGACCGCCATGGCGGGAATGGCCGATGGTTCGTGCCTGGACGCCGCCGCTGCCGCCACGGTCGCCGCACTGGACCCCAAAAAGTTCGAGCCCGATGCCCGCGGCATCCAGATCGCGACCGAATTCTTCCTGGAGGCCGGCCTCCGGGCCCTGGTGGTCCTGCCGCAATACTGGTTCCGTCCGAACCGGGATAACAACAACAAGAACAGCAACAGCAACAGCACGAATTCCATGACGCTGACGCCGCAGGCCGCAATCCTGGGCGATCTCAAGGCCCGGGGACTGGTCGTCGCCTCCCCGCCGACCGACGACGACGACGCCTACGCCCTGACCATCGCGCGGCGGGAGGAGAGCCGATCCCTCAAGCCGCCGCGGGACGGAGCCGGGCCGGGCTTTGTGCTCTCGAACGATCTGTTCCGGGACGCGCAGGGACGCGACAAGGGAGGGAGCCTGAAGGAGTGGCTGACGTCGGGACGCAACGAGAGCGTCGGGCCCGGTCGAATCTCCTACACCTTTGGCGACATGGGCTCCATGAACGATCGGGGAGAGCGCGTCCTCGATTTTGTTCCCAATCCCCGGCACCCGTTGGTCGTTTGGATGGAGAACGAAGGCAACAACGACGGCGACGGCGACCGCAGCTACTATTCCTAGTACCGTGCCTTGCCGTGCCGGTAGAAAACCAAAAAAGCGGCGATGGAAGCGGAGGCTTGTGTGGGTGGGTGGGTTTTTGGGTGGGTTTTCTTCGGTGTCGCCGTGCCGAACCCTGGAAGCGGTGCGAGCCGGTGTGCCTGTGTTCTATTGGATCGAACAGAGAGCAATGGCAATCGTTTCCGGGCGTCCATACCGGTACGGGTACCGTCATTCATTACCGTAGTCGTTACAGTTTCGATCACCACCACGAAGCACGAAGCACGAACCGTCCGTCCGCCCGTCCGGAACACGATTTTTCGAACGATACCGTGCAGACGGAGAGCGAGTACGTACCGTACGGTAGAAGTAGAATAGCTTGTTAGGTAAGTCTTATGAACGAGTGGTGCCCTTAACTTTAAGCTTTTCATATCATAATACGAAGTACTCGTACTCGTACTTCGGAGGAGTTATATATGATCATAATATTAATAGTAAATAATAATAATAACAATGCAAAAGATACTACACGTACAATACAATTGTTAATGTGCACGGAGTGGTGACTGCAAAACGACGAACAATTGTGTTGACTCTCCTCTAGGTTTGTATCTTCTGTTCGCCCATTTTTGTTCTTCTCAAGTGTTTTTGATGATTCAGTGGTTTCGATCGTCACGTAATAGATGAAGCACATAATGTTTATTGGTTGCTCCTAACCTAATGTATTAGAAGTATTATCTATAATTCTCCTGTAGTTTGGTTTCTCTTATCGACAATCCAGCACTCGTTGCACCAGGTTACAAAACAAAACCGCAACAAGTTCTATCCTCTATTGTTGCTGTCGCTCGATTCATACCGCAGTAGTCGCAACAAACAGTGCACCCAAGATTCGTGCACCGCTCGCAAGGAATTGGAACCAATCCTCCACCCCATACTACGCTAGAATAGAATTCGCTGCAACCACCAACGAGATTGAGATTGATCCCTTTGCTCACTCGCTCGCGACAGAGACACGATTTTCTATCGGCGATTGCTGTATCGTACAGTACGTTACGTTACATTACCTTACGTTTTACGGTGCGGTGCGGTGCGAGCATTCCGAGACGACATTCGTATAATATGCTCGATCCGATCCGAAACAATTACCGGTACACGTGCTTTGTGGTTTCCGAAACAAAACCGCAAGTTCTATCTATAGTACAGTTCGGTATAGTCGCTGACACGACTCGACTCGACTCGATTCATGCCGTAGGCAGTCAGCCAGTCAGTCAGTCAGTCAGTCAGTCAGTTACAACGGTGCACACCCAAGATTCGTGCACCGCTTACTCGAAAAGAATTGGAATCGTATATTCCACTCCATTCCACTCCACTCCACTCTACTCCACTCTACTCCATCCCGTGCGCTTGAATTCGTTAAGCACTAACAACGCGACGCGACGCGATTGATCGGATCCCTTTTCTCGCTCGCGACAGAGACACGAATTTCTGTCGGCAATGTCGTACACTACAGTACAGTACAGTACAGTAAAGTTTAGTACGGTGCGGTGCGGGTGCGAGTATTCGGAGAGCACGTCACGTCACGTCACAGCACGTCACGTCACAGCACGTCACATTCGTATGGTATATGCTCGATCCGAAACAGTTCTCAATTTCTTACTTTACTTCTTGTTGGGACGATGAAATAATTTGGCGGCAACGCGGCCAAACCGTTTCCCTCTCGGCTTCGATGACGACGGACTTGTACATGTACCCTTTTCCTCGGTGTTGTTCGAATTCGAATTCGAATCCCTCTTGTGTTGTTGTGGTTGTGGTTGTTGTTGTTGTTGTTCCCGTTTCTCACCAATCGTGTTGTTGTTGTTGTTGTTGTTGTTTCCCGTTCCCGTTCCCATTCGAGCTCGAGTTCGAATGCCCTTTCTAACACCCTTGTTGTTATTGTTGCTGTTATTGTTGTTATTGTTGTTATTGTTGCTGTGATTGTTGCTGTTGTTCCCCACGTACAAGCTCCAGCCGAGTAGTGGCTGTGTCTCTCCCGCGAACTCGGCCGGTTTTTTCAATGGTGCCGCAACCGCAAGTACACGTACTTCTCCCTCGATCGTCGACACCGACGATTCCGTGCACCATATCAAGCACTCGCCGTCGTCGTCATGGTAGGAAGCGATCTTGTTCAATTCGATCAATCGATCGCGGCAATGGTTGTCTTTGTCGTTGAAGTTGCCATCGAAGTTGCCATCGAAGTTGTCGTTGTCGTTTTCGTTGTCGGATGATCCATAAGATTCATCCGCAGCGAACGAGACTTCGGTGTCGACGGTGTTGGCTCGTTGCGTTCGATTTCGATTTCGATTTTGATTTCGACGACGCCCCCAAAAGCCGTGCAAGTCGTCGTGATGGCCGTGGCGATCGCCGCCATTGTCGTCGCCATTGTCGTCGCCATTGTCGCTGTCATTGTCATTGTCATTGCTGCCAACAACCATCAGAGTTTTCGCCGTCGAAAGTTCCACATAAAAATCAGTTGCCTTGCAGTAAAACCGCAAACTCGTTTTACGGGACTCTTTCGATTCTTTCGAGACAACCAATCGATCCATCATCGATGATTACAACAATAAAAAGTAATAAAAACAATGAGAAGATGCATGGGTTTTTATTCCTGATAGTGATAGACGAAGACGTTCGTACCGGTGCGGGTACGGGTACGGGTACGGGTGCGGGTACGGGTACGAGTAAGTACTCGTACTCGTACCTCGTACCGGTGCGAGTCCTAAGATCTTACCGTATGTATCTTTGTCCGGAGAACGGTGTGATACAAACATGTACCGTATGTACTCGTAATTACGGACAATAGTACCGGTAACTTACCGGTCCATCGTGTTGTGTGTGTTTGCGGGGTTGTTTTCCATTCCCACCAATAGATCGGAACTCTTCTGCAGTCCTAAACAATCCACATAATAGTAACGGTACCCGTTGTGGAGGCAGGAACAGGCGAGTCTCGCGCTCGCCAACAGAAAATCTTTGGTGCACGACTCGAATGGACCGCGAAAAGCACCGCTTCCTCGGAAACACACTTCCTCCACGATTCACAAGTCGACGTTCATTGGATTTGCACCGGACATTTTTGATCTCCGGAGGTCACGGGAACGCGATCAACGGATTCCCCGTACCGTACCTACGAGATTGCTCGCAATAATGAAGAGGCACGACACAACGTCATGATGTCTTTATTTGTCGGGGACGGGGGGGGGGGGAGTTGTTTATTCCTTTTGTCGTCGTGTAATATCTGTGGTCGTTCTGCCGGACTGGACTGGAATGGAATGGAATACCGGGGGTATAGTACGAACCGCACCGTACGGCAGGGGAACGAACGCAGCTGCTGCCTCTCGAAACAGGAATTATGTCGTCTCTGCCATTGCCATTGTCATTGCCATTATCATTGCCAGCCTCAAAACAACCACAACCACAACAACAACCAACCACAACAACCGCAAGAAGTTACTGTAGATAGCAATCGTTGAAACCATACAACATACCAGTACCGGTACCATGTTTCGGGTTCCCGAAAGTATTCTCAAACACCGTCGGCTAGAAGAGGATTATGATGACAATAGCGACAAAAACGGTGAAAGACGATTCCGTTCCGGGGCTAGGAAACCAACGGGCCTTGCAGTGAAGATTATCGTCGAATCCAAAAACGCCAACAATACTAATGATCATGCTAATGATCATGCTAATGATCATGCTAATGATCACGATCACGAGTACGAGTACGAGTACGATACAGATCTCGTGCGCAACCGATCGAACGACACGCACACCACGGAGAGCAGCAGCGGGATATTCTCGTTGCAACTCTTGCGGGAGATTTACCCTTCGTTTTCCGAAGCGGAATCTGTTGTATCCGTTGTATCCGAACAACACGAAATATACTTTGACGATACCGACAATGATAACGACAATGATAACGACAATGATAACAATGACAACAATAACAATAACAACGATAACGATAACGGAACCGCCTTCCACACAAATCGTTCTTCCAATTACAACACCGGCATCAAGACGGGTGCCAGCGACGAAGATATTGCCGACGACGAGGATACAGCAGATTTATCGCTCGCCAACATGGTGTACAAGAAATTCACACCTCCGAACAAAAACAAAAACAAAAAGAAAACCACCACCACCACCACCACCAACAACAACAACAATCGAATCAATCTGGTGTCACACTGGATAGAGGACAAGCCCTTCGACGAAGAATCGCTGAGAGCAATGTCGGAACGAATGTCGGAGGGAGGGGACTTTGTCCAGAGCGCATACTCGAAGGGTTTCGTGAACGCACAGGAGGAGTACATTCTCCCTCCCGTCAGAAGCTCTGATATCCTCGTGGATCTTGCAACCCCTCCTCGTCGTCATCAGAATAATATTAATAATACTACTAATAATAATAACAATAGCATCGAAACAGTTCCAGCAGAAGCATACGATGTTCTCGGGAAATCGTCTCGGAACACAACAACGAACACCACGGAACCGATTGTGCATCGTTTGCCGGGAGGCAACCACCACCAAAACCACCACCACCACCACGGAGACAACGACGATGAAGCAGTGAACCGATCGTATTCATCATCGACGACCGATCGGAACAACAAAAACAACAACGCAAGGAGAAAGTTCTGCTTCCTGGCGTGTTGTTGTTGTTGTTTGATCGTCGTCTTGCTGGCCGCCTCCGTGGTGGTCGGTATTTTTGTGGCGCGGAACCGGAACGAGGAAACTGCAAAGCTATCGGCATCGGCGGCATCGGCATCGGCATCGGCGGCAAACTCGGTTTCGTCCGACCCAACCGATCCACCTCTGGTAGCAAAGGAAGCAAACGGCTCCGCCAATGGCAACAACAACAACAATACCGTGGAACCCACTACCACCACACCCGATGAGCAATCTATCGAACAACCCAACAGGCCGTCCCCAGATGTTACCACCGCACCCCCTCGAAACAAAGAAGAAGAACAAGAGCAAGAACAAGAGCAAGAACAAGAGCAAGAACAAGAAGAGCGCCCAATTGAATCTACAGCAGAGCCAACAACAGAGCCAACAACGACTCCCGTTCAAACAACTTTGTCACCTACAACAAAGACTCCCGTCCAAACAACTTTGTCGCCTACCACTCCACCTCGTCGCCCATGGACCGACAACCTAACATCCGTGCCTATTACGGGTACCGGTGCCGGTGCCGGTACCGGTACGAACCCACCCACCAACAAGAACCACCCGTGGGCAACCCTGATCAACTACGTAGATCCCATTCCGGAAAGTTTCTTCCCGCTGGGACAATGCGTGGGCGACTGCGACAAGGACGCCGATTGCGCCGAGGGGCTCGTTTGTTTTCAGCGACGACCCAACGACCCGGTCCCGTTTTGCCACGGTGGCGAGAACGACTTCACCCGAACCGACTACTGCACGCACCCGGGCAATAATGGTGGTGATGGTGGTGGTGCCGATATCGATGCCGGTATCGATGCAGATGCAGATGCAGATACAACAGCATCCGAAAACGGGTCCAATCCACCGCCGCCGGCCGAGCAAGTCGTCGTCGGAGGTAGTAGTAGTAGCAGCAGCAGCGAAGAATGCTCGAATTCGGTCTCGGTTGTTCCGGATTGCTATTTTTGGACGGAGAACGTCGCGGTCGTTGATTTCAAAAATTGCAACCCGCAAGACGAGGATTGGATCGGGGTTTACCCCGATGGGACGGCGATCGAGGACGACGAGAGTTCCGTCGTCGTGGCATGGGCCGGGGATGACTACATCGACTGGGCGTTTACGTGTGGGAACATAGGATGCGCCGGATCCCCGACGACGAACTCGTTTGCTTTCCCGATCAACAACAACAACCCCGCCTACAACGACCTGGCATCACTCCGGGTGTACTTGCTCCGCAATACCAGAGGGGGCCCACCCTACGAGATCATAGGCAAGAGCGAACCCTTTGCACCGACACGAACTTGTCAATGAAACCGATATTATTACGAAGTATTTATTGTTATTATTATTTTTTTCAAGTACTGTATCATGATGGATACGAACCGTAAGGTACGGAGAATACTCTTTTTGAATCATGGAACGAGTACACAATCTTATTATACAGCAACGAGGAAGAAAACGCTGATAAACCCTAGTTTCTTATGATGCATATTCGATTTTAAATTAACACTCCATGCACAACAACAAATAATAATAATAGTCCTCTTTTCAAATTCAACTGATAATAGGGACAAAATGAAGACGTATTGACGGGAAATGAAATCAACAGCCGACGACTAATGGTAATCTTTCGCAATTCGCTATGTGTTACGAAGACGACAAGTTCGCCATTGCTCTACATCACCTCGAAGAAATAATTGAAGCTATATTCTGGTATTGCAATCTCGGCTCCAGCAGTAGATTCGCTCTTATCGACCTTGGCCGAGGCCAAAGAATGTTGGTAGTGCGCCGAGTGCGAGCATGCCAGGAACACTAACACCAGACTCATAGTAGCCTACTAGTATACATACACACCTTACCCGTGGACACGGGAATGAAAGCCGGGTGGCAGTCATGATTGCAGGAATGTGGAAGCCTGCCATAATATCACTGCCCGATCAACACTAGCAATCCATAATATTTGTTATTGGCATCCAAACAATTGCCATACTTGAACATCATCACTCGATATTTGGATATCAGGAGTGAGCTCATAGTTTAATGACTTGTATCTAACCAATAGGGTTGATTGCACTCTTTAAGGTTTCGTAGTATTAGATTTGCTACTGAATTCAACATACAAGTAATTAAACTACCGGGAGTTGACACAGTGATTGCCGGATTCAACCTGAAGCAACCATAGCGCTCCAAACTAACACCAACACCGCACGTCGAGTTGATACTACTATATCCTCCGAGCGCCCTACTGCTGTCGAAGTCAATACAATCCTCCAGCATAAGAACCATGGACCAACTGGGTGTACTGAAGACCTCCAACCCGGCCCCCGTTGGAAACAACAACAACAACAGCCAGCAACCACAAGCAGGAGGAAGATCCCGCAATCGAAATCGGCAAGGGAATAACAATACCAACGGTGGGGGCAATGCCCACCCCAGGGGCGAAAGGAAATTCAGTGGCCTCGACCAAGATGAGCTAAAAAAAATCATCATCAATGGTTCCAAGTCGGTGCAATATGATAAACTCTATGAGGGACTCAAAATTGTCGGCGGCAAGAAGAACTCCAAGGTAAAAACCACTCTCATCAGCATGACACCATTAGCTGAAGATGACTTCCTGCCCACCATGCCAAGCCCAGCTGACTACACCATCCTGGGTACAAGGGGGGAGGAGGTCATTGACCCCAACAAGAAGCGGCTTCTCGAAGAGCTGTGGGTCAAGAAGGGAGAGAGGTCAGCTAAGAAGTACGACCAATATGTCGAGGATTTGAAGAGCTTGTTTTCAACCACAGAGGGACAGCTTAGCCCGGAGGTAAAGAAACAGCACCTAAAGATGAACAAATCTTGGACAGACATTGAGGACGCCCAAGACACCCTCAGCATGCTCAAGCTATTAAAAGAATACTGTTACCGGGACAGCGCCACCAAGGTGCATCCAATGGTGGATGTGGCTAACAAGATCTACAGGTTTTTCTCCTGCATGCAAGACACCAACAAAAGTGCAGCAACATACACTGAAGAGGTTAAGGCACGATTTGATGTCATGACTTTGGCTGGAATCCCGATCAGATCTGAGGCCATGATCACGTTGGCTCTGAGGAAAGCATTCCCAGGGACGTCCTACATTGACTACACTAAGATGGATGCGTCCAGCAAGGCCAAGGTCGATACATTAATGGAGGACATGCTCCTGTCTGTAGTGATCGTGAACGGGTGTAACACCAAGACCCATCACAACCTGTCCGGGGTCCTCAAAGACAACTAAAGTCTTGGGTCCAATGTGTATCCCACCTCACAGCCCAAGGCTCTTGAGCTAATGAGCCAATACAAGTCAGTGGGATGAGCTACGACAGGGCAGACCAACAACACAGGGTGCCACGGGTCGACCGGGACCTCTACCACCAACAATACTGACAAGGCCAGTGGTACCACCAATGAGACAGTCCTCACAAGCAACGTCATTACAACGCCCACCACAGGTGGCTCCAAGGTATCTGAGTCCCACCAAATCCTCATGGCTGGAGTTGCAGATGGCGCGTTCGATGATGAATCATGCTTCTTTCAACTCAGTACTACTATCACTACACCCCACCCCACCCCGGAAAAGTCAAAGAGTGTGGGGATGCATGCTATCAATGCTATCAATGCGATCGAGGACTACAACATCAGCAACGAGTTGGAATACATGTTCTTGCAGTCAAATGGCAGTATTGATCCATACTGGATCTTGCTGGACAGCCAGGCTACCTGTAACTGTGTGAGCAACCCAGCGCTGTTGAAGGACATTCAACTCCATCCAGAGGGTCAAAAGGTCCGAATCCATTGCAATGCGGGTGTTGTCATTGTTGACATGGTGGAGGAACTCCCAGGGTTTGGTATTGTCTGGTTCCAAGAAGGGGGAATGGCCAACATTCTGTCACTCAGCTCGGTGTTGGACCAATATTGTATCACCCTGGATACAGCTATCACTAGTCCTTCTTTGTCCACAAGTCTGATGGGACCACCCGGCGATTCGATCACTCGCCCAATTGATTGTACTCCTGTGACCTAAGGGAAACAGATGGCACCATCCTTGCTATCACATCCGTGGAAGGGAAAAAGAAACTATACTCTGACCTGGATGTGCGTTGGGCCACAAAAGCCCAGAAGTTGCAAGATGCTATGGGGTTTCCCAGCATCAAGGACTACCTCAAAATGATCAACAATAATCTACTCCTTAATTGTCCGGTCACACGACAGGACATCAAAATTGCTGAGGACATTTTTGGCCCCAACACTAGTGTGGTAAAAGGGAAGGCCGTCCGACAGCAACCCACACATGTCCAAGAAGACGTAGACCCTATTCCGGCCAACATCTTGCCCCGATACAAGGCTGTGGCTCTCAGTATTGACATCTTTACTGTCAATGGGATCAAGTTCTTCAGGAGTGTCTCACGACATCTGTACTTCGGGACGGTTTGTACCATTGAGGATTCATCCCAGTCAACCATTCTTCAGACACTTGCGACCATTATTGGCCTCTATGCCACACTAGGGTTGGTTGTGACAGTAGTGTCAGGGGACAATGAATTTAACTTCCTTGAGGAAGCCCTGTTGTCCAGGAATCCACTGGTCCAATTTGAAGGAGTGGGAAGAAACCAACATGAGTCGTATGTGGAGCGAGACAACTGAACATGCAAGGAGCGCATGACACGAGATGAAGTCAAACGCGCTCTCCCATACCTGATGTTCCTGAAAAGGAAGAGGTGTGGAAAAATCAAAGCATGCGGGTGTGCTGACGGGTAGTCCCAACGCGATTTTATCTCTAGAGAAGACACATAATCACCCACCGTTTCCCTCCACAGCCTTATGCTCACCTGTTTGATCAACGCGATCAAAGGGCAGGATGTTGCTACAGCTGACATCCCAGGAGCTTTCCTTCAGACCCCAATGCCAGAAGGGGAAGTGGTCCACATTCGGTTCGATGGGCCTATGGCGGAGATGCTTCATATTATTTTCCTTCTGAATCCGGTCCGTTGAGAGTCTGATTCAAAGGCTTCTGAAGAACAGCAACGCTGCGTTAGTGTATTAGTAGACAAACAATTGTACTCTACGCGTGACAACTGTGGTTGGATACTTTCGGCAACGGATAATCGGACTACAGGCGAGACTATGGAAACGCCAGATCTCTTCTCCTTACTGTGAACTTATTCAGATACAGCAAGACAGACCTTAGTAATGTAGATTACAGGTAGTTGGTAGCAACTAGTGTGAATTTTGGGATATAAATCAGTTGAATGTTAAAAGTATGAGATAAAGTGAAATCTTGCTGAAACGCAAGATATCTCTTTTATTGAGATGAATACGTTGCAACTGCTGTTGCGTAATGATGAGGTTACTTGCTGATTATTTCCGTACATGCATTGGTCGTTGACCGTATATATCTGTGTATATATATATATATTGTGTGAGAATCACACACCAACGGTTTTCTTCTCTTGTTCCATTAGGAAGACTCCATGATATGTTTATCATTAAGATCAGGAATTGCTCCGTAGCTCGTGTGATACTTTATAAAATCAGAGTTTGCTCACCGAAGAACAATGGCAATATTATAAAACAGAGATTGCTCACTGTCAATGCGCGATGGGAATCGGTGCTCCGTGGGAATGGATATGCCGTGGGAATCGATTACTTTGGTTGATATGGGACTCATTGATTTGTACGAATAGAATATCTACCATCGGGTAGCTTTGGTACTTCTGGGCACGAAAGGAATTTAATACTCCCCATGTTTCCTTGTGAAAGGTCATCACATTTTACATGATGCTTCCATCGTCTTGGAGGAGGTCGCCAGTATTCCCGCAGAAGTGGAAGATGGGCTTGAGCAGTGGATACACAACTGAGTGTCCCCAATGCTTGGTGAGGATATCTGCACAGTTATCTTTACCATGGATGTGCAGCATTAGAATGAAGCCTTTCGCTATCATGCTTTGTACGTAGTGAAACGATAGAATGCTGTGACGCTTATGCAACCTTGCATAAGGAAAGGTTGACGTTTGAATCATCTTCTTGTTGTCTCCCCATGAATAGGAGATGTCATGGACTCGTGTTCCAAGGTATCAGAATGAGTGACGTAGATCAACGATTTGCTTGATGCAAGTTCTTCCTGCAACGAATTCAGCTCCAAAGGTGGCTGTTTCCGTAGTAGCTTGTTTCTTTGAGAACCACATCATAGGAGTCTTGTTTGCAAAGTGAAGGATGCCGGTTACAGCCTTACCACTGAGAATATCATGCATGAGATTTGCATCATAGAAGTGTGTTAACACTACTGTCTTCCCAAGTGGTGCAGGAGCGTCGTCGGGTAGCTCTTCAGAATGCTCCCCATAGACGGTGTTGGACCAATCAATGGTGTCCGGTATAGTCAATATAAAATCTGGGGATTCCACGCGGAACCTGATTTTAAAATGTCTAAACTTGGAGATATATCCGTAGATACGTTTGGCATGATCAAGGTGTCCGTCTCGTGGTTGAGCTCTGAAACTCCAGAGTGTCATCACGGCTGTTTGAACATCAAATCGTCCAATGGCGATGATCAATTGGAGTGAGCCGATCATGCTTTGGTATTTCTGTATACCAGTTTCCTCGAGAAAAGCTGAGGAGTCCAATTCGGGATGGTCGTTTTCCGCAATGGGTGACTGGAACCTGGTGTTAGGTTTGCATCCGAACATTTGTTCATAAGATGCTTCCATCTTTTTGATGAACTTGATGGGATTCATACAAAGAACACCATGCGCGTCGCGCTCAAATCCACAACCCAGATGAAAATTCATAGGTCCAGATCCCTTCAGTTTGAAGTTGTATGGCTCCGACTGTAGTATTTCCAGGAAAGAATTGGGATCTGCCATGCAAAGACATAGATCATTGACATATGTGCATATGAGTTCATATACACGTTCCCCATGCTTGTTCATTCCAGGCTTGAGGAAGATTTCCGGTTCCGCGCGGGATCTTTCGAAGCCGAGTTCAATAAGGCAAGCTGCTAGTAAATCACCAAAGCACTTGCCCAAAGATCTGAGGCCATATAAGGCCTTGTAGATGATCAATAGGTGACCTTCTAGTGGTCCGAATTTGGGACCTGCCTTGGTGCAGACTTTCTCACAAGTAACTGCTTCAAGGTAGGCATTACCTATATCGGTACCCCATGCTTCTAGGCTGTTCAGTTCGGCTAGGAACAGACACATACGTAGACCGCAGAGAGATACGACACCGGCATAGACACTGTGGATGGGGGCCTCAGTGAGATTACCGTTTGCAACAAGACAAGCCTTGTGTCTACCGTCGTGTTTGACAGCATATATCATGTGTACCTTGATCTGTTGGAACCCGGTTGGGATGGAGCTTGCCTTGTACACGCCTTTATCAATGAATGTATTGTATTCATTGAGCTGTTCCATTTCAAGAGTGGTGGCGTCTTCCCATTTGTGGTTTCCGTTGGCTTGATCAAATTGGAGGGCTTCTTCGTGGTTACGAGGTACCTTGAATCCATATTGGTACTGTGGGGTGGTACGGAAAGACCGAAGTTTGGCTTGATGCACGAGTCGATCAAGTTTCTTGGTTCGTCGTGCTAGATTGGTGATTCGTTTGAGACGTTTCCAACCTGGGAGGTCAAGCAAGTTGTTGTCTTTCCCATATTTGGCAACGGTAACAGGATCATCAGCCGCAATGTTGGCTAATGGTTCATATGTCCGTTCCATGTTTTCCCATTCAATCCAAAGGTTATACTTGGAACCTTTGTATTGAGGGTGCTTGTTATCCAGTGGACCTTGGTGTCCTAGGATTCGGCAAAACAACCAAAGTGTTCCATCTTCTTGGGTCGAATCATGGTGGATGTAATTCATGACATCATTGTATGCAATGATATCGGCAAGTTTGTCATCAGAGTGCTTGCACTTGAATTTGATGAAGTCTTTGTTGCATTCAAGACTGTCTTCTACATTGACAATGGTAAGACGCTTTTGAGTACCATCGGGGTTGGTTACAAGGAAAGATCTTCCTTGTAGATTGGTAATCGGGACCGTAGGAATGGTAATTGGTTTACCATCATCGTCAAATTGTGCATTGCCTTCTTCATCGGTAATAACTACCTGTGATGGGTCTACTGAAGGAGTAGCAGGGTTGGTGTGTGGAGTTGTGACGTCACTAACATCAAAGTATGCTAGCTCCGGTGGATCAAAATCATCTTCAGTAAGGAGAACGCCATCGGATGTCTTGCTGAAGATGTGTGTCGTAGGAGGACCATCAAAACTCTCCCCATAGTTGTTAGGGAGTGGAGAAGGGGGCCAGCTTAGGCTGTCATCGACCTTCTTATAGAGAAAGCTTGGTAACGAGGGGTGGGAGGGTGGTTTGATAATAACCTGGTTACCAGATGCGGGAGGTGTTGTACCTGGTTGCTTGGTAGGTACAGACGGCGTGGTGTCGTCATGTTCCGCAGGAGTGTCGAGGCTTCGATCGGTGTCGGAGTCAGTAGTTGAGATGCCAAGAGTAGGAGTAGCTGGGACGTCCTGTGGTGTAGAATCTGCAGTGGGACTATTCGTAGCGGTATGCACCCCATGTTTCGTGAGTGTAGGAGCGTCACCAGTGGCGTACAATCGGGGTAAGGAATCCTTGGCCTTACGCCATTTGATGAAGCCATCATCTGTAAAGAGGCCAGCTCATTTGTTGCGTGACTCAGATGTAAGAGCAGAACGTACACCAGAACGGTCAAGCAATTTGTTGGTAACTGGATCCCAGATTCAGAAACAAAGTCCATTGCCAACATGTTCGGCAATGCCTACAAAATGACCGAGGCATTCGGTAGACTGGGTACCGAAAGGGGAGTCATTGGTCTTGAAATAAACAGGTTCAAACCAGAAGAAACTGGTGTACACGCTTATATCGCCAAGTGTACCGGTAGCAATGAAGACCGATAGTTTGTCCGACAGAGTAGGATCAGAAATAACATTGAGGAGTCCGGCGACGTATGATATGCACAACAGCCAGAGATGTGGTGGTGTGCCTGTACGGTCCATGACGCGATTGACAATACGCTTAAACGTTTGATATCGCCGTTCAAATTGATTCTGGTGTTGGTGATAGGTTTCACTTTGTCAGAGTCCAATCCATAACATTTTGAGATAGTCGGTGACCCTCTTACTAGATTGGTAGCTCCCATGGTCACATAGGAGGCGAAGAGGCCTGCCCCATTTTCGAACAAAGTTCTGGAAGCATGATAGAAAGTCGCCAGTGGTGCGCATCTCTTCAACATGTATGATATGAGACTTCCAACCAAAGAAAATCTGGGCAAGTTTGGAACCGCCATCAATTGCTGGGACATTGGAATAGACAGCGTCAAACAAGACGTCGTCATTAAACGGTCAAACGTTCATAGCGGGCTGGGGGGAATGAAAACGTTTGAAAATGTTACCATCAGGGCTAACCGCTAACAAACCATATTGCGCTGAATTTTCAAAGGTAGCTTTGATGCGGTCTGTAGAAACCCAGCAAAAGAAGGGTTTCAGAGATAAGTAATCGTGTTCGTTGGGATAGCGTTCACGGGGTGTAGTTGCGATACGTGTAGCATCACTAGCAGTACAATCCGTGGGAAAAGCAGTGACCGTCTCGCAGATTGGAGGGGAAATGCAGCATGCAAGGCGCTCCTGATGAACATAGTCGGTAGGTGTAAGCCAGAATGAGCGGTCGTTGGTTCCATGATCATCGATAGGGAGAAAGGGTGATCGAGTGCAGTGACTGGAGTACGAACTGAGAGACGTAACCGTGGATGAGCCAGGAGATACAGAGATATCCAACCCTTCAAGGCAACGTGGGTTTCCGTATTTGTTGTATTCGGGATATGGAAGTTGTTGCCACTGAGGAGGATATTTCTGAAGAAAGGTTTCATCTTTAGCACTGATTGTGGTATCGAGGACGGATGGGTCCCAGTGTTTATCGGATGTCATGATAACATGTGGGAGCGTGTCAAATTCAATAGCCGTGTACTTTCGCATGGCAAGGTATGATAAACCATGTTGAATGCTGAGAGGCAGTGGATATCCATCGGAGGTGGTGATTACCTGTCCACCGCCCGCTTTGATGGATGTGTCATCTACATTGGCGAAATATGCTTCCATCTGGCCGGAAGACAAGATAGAGGGGCGCCGTCCCGTATATGCACATTCATTGAAAATGAGGATGATGGGACCTCTATTTGAAACGGAATGGGCGCCGCATGTTGCAATGGGAATATTCTGCACTTGGTGATTGTTGATGCCTGTAACAATGACATATCAGGGCGGAATATCTTTGGAGATGAGGCATGCATCATTACCGATGATACAACCATTTGCACCGCGGTCGACCATAGCAAAGCCGGGATTGGTGACCGTAGCTTTGTGAGCACGGTAGGTGTACGATGGTATTTGATTATCATGTGGAAAGGTCAGATCATCGTCAGGGTTATACCATTGATGAAAATTGACGGAATAAGAGGATGTTCCCACAGTTATCTGGGTATCGCTGTCCTTTTTGTACCAAATGTCAGGATTCTCAGAGAGGAATCTTGCGGGATGTGCAGGCAACACGGAAGACTTGAGGGGTCTTTGGTCCTTGGAGAAAGAAGTCTGAGACTTGTATACACCAAGTGATGCATGGAAGACACCTCTACAATCATTTTCCACAGCGGGATGGAGGTCTGCTGAGGCATTGGTATGCGTATCACCGCTCAAGGTATCATCTTCAAGGAATGAGATGGAATGCCCATGTGTGTATGCTTTCCGGGTGATGGGTTTGACAGCATTGGGATTAGGCTGATCATCTGGGAGCAATTTGCGTCGTAATGATGCGACCACTATTTTCTTGCCTTCCGGGGAAAAATTCAGCCAACTCTTCATGTCTTGACGTGATAGAGCCTTCCATATGCCAGTGGGCAAGCGCGTGGTAGGGTCAGGTGAATGTCCAGCCTTAAATACTGCATAGTCTTGGTAGTCACCTTCAAATTCGATAGGGAGAGCACAGTCGTCATGGTTTTGTAGAAAAAGTGTGTCGTAACAAACAACAAACGCAATCGGTCTTACGATCGATTGATTTAGTGAGTAATTGATACAGTCGATTACCTTCGTCGATCGACAGGTTAATCACTCGTCGTCCTCAAATTACCCGTCGTCATCGTGTAATTTTACCATACAAAACACATGTAATCTTAAGACACGAAACACACGAAAACCATCTTCGATCGGTCTTTCTTTGTATCGTTACCGTGTAATTCACCGTGATATTCTCATTGGAATATCACCGTATTTGTACCTTATTACGTAGAATTAGTACTAGGTTGTACATAGGTTTTAGGGCATGATAGTGTTTTAGAGTTGTTAATTCTTCGAAGAGTGAGCTGATGGGGAAATTCAGTAAAGAGACAAACCACATGGAAACGCCGACGATTATTCACTCAAGTTAAATAACCTTACGAATAAGGTTATTTGCCCTTATGACTTTTCGTACAGTACGCGTTACACGGTGAATTCTTTTCATTTGGCCTTGTTCAGATGAGAAGTCGTGTACATGTGCACGTACTGTGGACTTCAGGGCTGACATTGCGGACTGAGAATCGAGTCGAGTCGCTTCAAGTACGAGCGTGATTTTGAGTTTGTGGATAGCAGCGGCCTCAGCGACTGCATCTGTCACGGTACTATTTGTGCCGCCTGGATCCTTGACTTTAGCAAACTGTTCACTCAGCTGAAAGCTGGAATAGCATGCCTGACATAATGCTGATTTTGCAGTATGGTACTCAAGGGGCTTGTTGGGAGGACGAAGCTTGTTGAGGTGATTCAATTCTTCAAACCAATGTGTGATAAACTTCACTTTAGATTCTTTCCAGTTGCTGAGATTCAACTTCAGCAAAGCTTGCAATTGAGTCGAGTTGTCATATACTTTGGCTTTTGATTCGCTGTGAAGGCTCACAAAATCAAAATATGCTTGACGTCCATTGCGTGTGAGGGAATGGCTGTGAACGCATGACGCAGATAAGTCACTTTTGAAGACTTCCAACATGAGAACCCAGAAGAAGGCACACTGTTTGACGAAGAGGTCACATGTATAGCCTTGTAGTGCAGCAGGAGGCCAAGTTTCATCAAGGAATGTTTCGGTGTCAATGTTGTATGCCTCGAGTTTAGCCTTGAAACCCACGAGCCAATCTTCGAATCTTGAGTCATTTGTGAGGGGCGTGAAAGACTTTTCATCCCGTGATTTTTGGCACCAAGATTCGTACTTCACTTGCTGAGGTGACTTTTTATTGGTTCCCGGGGGAGGAGCTGGGGGATTCAGGACAGATTCATTCTGAAGGCGCAGAGCGCGTTCCATACGGAAGGTTCTGAAGTCTTCGTACGTATATGACATTACATCCTTCCAATTCTTCTCGTTCTGCCAGCGTAAGGATTGTGTTCAATTTCGTCCCTGTTCTTTGTGTGCAAGCCACCTTGGAGCTTGCGACTGTTAATCTATTATTTTCCTTCTGAATCCGGTCCGTTGAGAGTCTGATTCAAAGGCTTCTGAAGAACAGCAACGCTGCGTTAGTGTATTAGTAGACAAACAATTGTACTCTACGCGTGACAATTGTGGTTGGATACTTTCGGCAACGGATAATCGGACTACAGGTGAGACTATGGAAACGCCAGATCTCTTCTCCTTACTGTGAACTTATTCAGATACAGCGAGACAGACCTTAGTAATGTAGATTACAGGTAGTTGGTAGCAACTAGTGTGAATTTTGGGATATAAATCAGTTGAATGTTAAAAGTATGAGATAAAGTGAAATCTTGCTGAAACGCAAGATATCTCTTTTATTGAGATGAATACGTTGCAACTGCTGTTGTGTAATGATGAGGTTACTCGCTGATTATTTCCGTACATGCATTGGTCGTTGACCGTATATATCTGTGTGTGTATATATATATATTGTGTGAGAATCACACGCCAACGGTTTTCTTCTCTTGTTCCATTAGGAAGACTCCATGATATGTTTATCATTAAGATCAGGAATTGCTCCGTAGCTCGTGTGATACTTTATAAAATCAGAGTTTGCTCACCGAAGAACAATGACAATATTATAAAACAGAGATTGCTCACCATCAATGCGCGATGGGAATCGGTGCTCCGTGGGAATGGATATGCCGTGGGAATCGATTACTTTGGTTGATATGGGACTCATTGATTTGTACGAATAGAATATCTACCATCGGGTAGCTATGGTACTTCTGGGCACAAAAGGAATTTAATACTTCACCGCATTGATCCTGATCTCTATGACAAGTACATCATGCAAGGCCGGCGAGGACAGGTTCTCTACACCCAAGTTGACAAGGCCATATACGGCACCCTACGGGCAGCCCTGTTGTTCTGGGAGAAACTGTCAGGACAGCTGACCACATGGGGCGTCGAACTCAACTCATACGACACGTGCACTGCAAACAAGCTGATCAATGGATCTCAGTGCACCATTGTGTGGCACGTGGATGATCTCAAGATATCCCACAAGGACCCAACCGTAGTAATGGCAGTACTGGATGACCTTGACAAGGTCTTTGGGGTCAAAACTCCCCTCACCGTGACCAGAGAGCAAATTCACGATTAGGTTGGCATGACCATTGACTACAGTGAACCCGGAAAGGTCAAGTTCAGTATGTCCGACTACCTCGAGGGAATCATACATGAGCTCCCAGATGAGCTCATTGAGGGGAGAACAATCCCAACACCAGCATCACTTCACTTGTTTAAGATGAATGCAGAAGGGGACAAGCTGAAACTTGCCAATGCTGAGACATTCCACAAGCATGTGGCACAGCTCTTATTTGCCAGCAAGAGAGCCCAACCCGGCATACAAACATCAATTGCATTCCTATGCACACGTGTGTCCAGCCCCGACTCTGATGACTGGAAGAAGCTCTGAAGAGTGCTGGGATATATCCGTGATACTATCTTCCTACCTTTAGTATTGGGGTGGGACAACACTGGAAATGCCTACTGGTACGTTGATGCCTCCTTTGCAGTGCACTCAGACATGAAGAGCCACTCAGGCGGGGTACTTACGTTTGGGCAAGGGGCTGTGCTTGCACTATCTACAAAGCAGAAGCTCAGCACCAAAAGCTCCACAGAGGCAGGATTAGTGGGTGTAGACGACTCGTTACGATATAACCTGTGGTGCTATTACTACCTTGAGTGGCAGGGGTATGCCGCGCAGACCGAGCGCGGACCGAACACCACCCACAGGCTTGGAGACAACAATATACTTAATCAGGACAATACAATCACCATGAAGCTAGAGATGAATGGTAAATCTTCCAGTACCAAGCGCACCAGGCATATCAATATTCGATACTTCCTCATCACTGACAGAGTAAAGAAGGGGAAGATCACCATACAGTATTGCCCAACCAAACATGATTGCGGACTACTTTACCAAGCCACTACAAGGGTCACTATTCCGCAAATTTTGAAATGTTATTATGGGCGTGACGGACACAGAGTACCTGCAGTACAAACAGCAATATGAGGCTCGCAAGCTGGGCACCCTATAATGTCTATTCATTCATGGCAGTACGTCATTGGCGAGTAGCAGGAGTGTGTTGGTAGTGTGTTGAGTGCGAGCATGCCAGGAACGCTAACAGACTCATAGCCTAGTATACATACATACCTTACCCGTGGACGCAGGAATGAAAGCCGGGTGGCAGTCATGATTGCAGGAATGTGGAATCCTGCCATGATATCACTGCCCGATCAACACTAGCCATCCATAATATTTGTTATTGGCATCCAAACAATTGCCATACTTGAACATCATCACTCGATATTTGGATATCAGGAGTGAGCTCATAGTTTAATTACTTGTATCTAACCAATAGGGTTGATTGCACTCTTTAAGGTTTCGTAGTAGAAGTATTAGATTTGCTTCTGAATTCAACAAAGAAATCAAATTCGAGTTTCGGTTCTTCTTCATGGAAACCGTAGTATCCCACTATTTTGGGCCATACGTACCGGTATCGTACCGTCGAAGTCATTGTAACTTTAAAGTGGGGTTGAACTCACCGGAAGCGTATACGGTATATACTGCGACGTTACACGCCGTTACATTGTCGTTGACAAATCAGCAACAAGCACACCGATTCGACGATGCCACGATCGAGGAAATCAGAGACTGCACTGTTGACGACCACCTCTGCAAGAACGATACAATGGGGATGCGGATACCAAGCCAAAAGAGGAAAAAAAACAGAAGGAAAATAAGAAAGCCAATGACCAAGGAGGCAGAGGCAATCGGCAATGAGTTCAAGGCCACGGCCGGGTAGGTCGCGGCGACCGTCAAGGCAGCGGTATGTGCTACTAACAACAACAACAAGCATGCATGGGGATCGTATCTATGGGATTAGTGTTGACTAAAACCGAAGAACAAAGCACCATACAGGAACGATCGATTTGCTCCTAGAGGAGGTCCATGCCAAAACTTCGGCTGGTTCCAAGGCCGGTTCAATGGTGGCAGAGGTCGACATGCCAAAACCCACTATCAGCAGCATCTCCCTATTCAGGAAACGCGATCATCTCAACATTCATGGGATAGTATCTATCTAAACAGCACGTCCAATCAAGGGGGTTACCACAACTTTCATCAAACCAATAATTACCAGTACCACAAATGAATACGCCGCAGTGCGGATTCGGCAGCGACGTAGTAGAGCTATGCAACAAATATTTCTATACTGATCCTGTTCCTGATTCCCATGCCACAGATACGGTACGGCACAACCGAATCCATCAAAATTCCGAGTGGAGCGGATGCTCGCAAGGATATTCTTCCAGCTGGCAGGCGTCATCATACTTGAAGGAATCTTTACAATGGTTACATGCGGTAGCAAGCTGCGTGAGCCCTCGTTAGCCGGACGACTAAAGCAAGATTAGATTATCCACAATTTTAACCATCTTTCGATTCAACTCTGTTTTGTTTTCCCTTAAGTTGATACTTCGTGCCACATTCTTCCCGTCATTATGATTATACTTCGTATTATGGTTTTCCATTATTTTTTGTAACCTCACGATTTAACCATTAGGCCCTCTGGTCTTTCGATTCAACTCTGTTTTGTTTTCCCTTAAGTTGATACTTCGTGCCACATTCTTCCTGTCATTATTACATTATTATTTTCCATTATTTGTAACCTCACGATTGGAGTATTAGACCCTCTGGTCGTAACAAAACCACGTGACCAAAAATATATCAATTACTTATCTTGTAAGACCAAGCTCACGAAGAAAATATATCAATGACAATTTTGGTACCGTGTGTGAACGTTATGTTTTATCCTATAAAATAATCGGGTCATAGCACTCAATAAGGGACTCGGACCAAGTCTGAGGCTATTTAAGGACAAAAGGAGCAGACGGGCATTTGAGTTTGTGTGATGAACGCGATGAAAAACAACAATTGAGGAAAACTCCTCATTCACGACTACACTTCGTGACATTTATTTTATCATTTTATTTTCTCTTCAAGTTCAAGTTGAGTTGCAATCGTCGGGAATCACAACTTCCACCCGATACTCAGTAAAAGGATTTCATACAATTGGCGGTAATTTGAAAAATATGTTTCTAGCGGTTAAATTTTGTCACGTGGTGAAAGTGATATCGATCCGAACGATAGTTTGTACCGGTAGATGTATTCGCATTCACTGTATTCGTCAAAATTTTCATCGGGCTGTCTTTCATTATTCTTCTGGTACTACGAGTACGTACGAGTACGAGTACTGTTCACCACCTGTTTTATTTTTCATAAGAATGAGATTTACCCGCCAATTTCGGTCGAGGCTATAACGATAGTTTACAAATATGCCTTGTCGGAAAGTCATTGAACGGAAAGGCTGGTAACCTTTACACTTAGCATTCTTTATGTTGAACATACCAGTTCCTGTTTTAGGTAGAACACATCACGTGCGAACGACGGGCCGGCTACTTTTCGACTAAGTTGTGAAACTTTTACGAACAACGCATACCGACGTACACGGTAACATTTACGGGTACGAGTACTCCGTACGAGAAAGTAACTATGGGTAATCTTACTTCGTAATATCACTACGATCACCGCACAAAAAACTAGTCATAAATTACATACGATGCTGCTCGAGCGAGAAGCAATAAAGTGCTTGAGCGATTTTTAGGTACGGTACGAGTACGCACTATACGACAGGAAGAGTTAAACTCTTACAGGTATTGTACTGTGTTCAACTGTGCCAGTGTGATAGAACTGCGTGTTGGAACGACTGCGGGTCTCATAATTCGAACTGTCCCAAAAACCGACGAAGCCAAAACAAACGGAACCAAAAACAACGAAACCAACAACTGCGACTAGTGAATACCGGAACTCCTCTAAGATTCAACTAATTATTACGAAGTATTTCTCATCAGAAAGATAACAATATGGGGGTAAACAATGAAGGCATAGTCAACCGCCGCCAACTTCTTGTACGGGTTGGCAGTTTGATGAAACTCTCCTGGAGAAAATCAAGAGAGGATTTGTTTGATGAAGGTGTCAACGATGACGATAGTTGCGATGACGAAAATGGCAGTCCTCGACGAAGAGGAAAGTGTCGGAAGCGTAACCTGTTTGTCATGTTTGACATGGATCACACGGAAATTCCAAGCACGTACGATGAACCTATGAAAGACGAGGAGATAAAGACGAGGTGGTATCAGGTACGTTACGAATTACGATTCATGAGATGTCACGAGGTCTCTCGAGATCACAGTAAAGGCTTCGTTTTCCACAATTGACTAATATATTTTGCCTACTTCTATCTTTTTTCCTTTCGTTACTACTGACTTTTGATCTCCGAACAGCACAAGGACTATAACCGTTTTAAGAAAGATACCATTATTAACTCGTTGACCTTTTTGAATTCGAGGCGGGCCTCGAAGCCCTTTGACGAGACCAAGTACTGCATCCAGGGGATCGAAGACATGTGCATACAAGATGTGGCGGTGCGTCAGAGATACGACACCGAAAAGAAATTCGTCTACAAAGCCATTCGTGACGAACAGGCACGGCAAAAGAAAGAACAACAACAGCAACAAAAACAAAAACAGGAGCAACAAAATCAGCCAGGAACGAAAGCCAAGATCAAATCTAGATCTCTATTCGCCCCTAGTTCCTACCCGGACGTGGAGAAGCTGCGATCCGTCAGCCTCTCTTACACGAAAGGTGCTCGAGATCGCGCTCAACAGCGCGGCCTCGAATATCATCGTGCCCAACCAAGAAGTGGTGTTGGATTGGCAAAAGGTTCTTCGGTGAAGAATCTGTTACGAGCTGCTTACCGAACACACTCGGGCAATTTGTCATCTTTGTTTCCATCCCGCGACTAGATACAACGTGAATCGGGAACAACGGAAACCGGCGGCGGTCGGTTTGCAGAAAGAAAGGGTTTACAATAAACCCACTGCAAACGATTTTGAGTCGGCTTTTCCCCGGGGAATCAACGATCGGCGCAATACAACAACCGCTCTATCGAATTAGTTCATTTCATGCAACTTTATTTTTTCGAATCGAATGGAATCCATCACAATGGCTCTCTCTCTCTCTCTCTCTCTCTCTCTCTCTCTCTCTCTCTCTCTCTACCGGTGCGTTTGAATATTGGAATCAACTTTTTTCTGCGATGAAGCGAACATACTGTGGCGCTGTCCACGAGAATAGAAAGGTGTCTGAATTGTACCGTAATTGTGACGGTACACACGGCAAACAATTTTGATGGATAGAGATTCATTATTGTTCCAGGAACAAACAATCTCACAATTGACTTTAAAATAAAATAGAAACAAGAAGCTAGCTACATGACACAGTACTGTATTTTTATTCGTACAATCATCTTTCTACTTCTTGTTCACTACAACCGAAGTCAAGCACAGTACGAGAAATCATATCGAAGTACTTCGTATATCATTATACTAATATCATGTTCTATTATACTTCGTAATAACTAATCGCTATCATCATCGTCATCCGAGTCTTCTTCACTGCTGGAATCACTCAGATTCATCGTTGTTGCTATCACTGGTCTTGCCACTCTCCGTTCAAGGCTTGTGGCACGTGCTCGTACTGGCTGCGGCGGACGAGCGCCTTGTTGCTGCTGCTGTTGTTGTTGTTTGTTGTTGCTTTCGGCCGTTGCCCGCTTCTTGTCACCCCCACCCTCACCACCGGCGTCGATTTCCGTTTTGTTCTTGTTGCTCTCTTCTTCTTCCGTCTTTTGTTTCTCCTTTTCTTTGTTCTGCTCCTCCTGTAACTCTTCTTGTCGTTTCCGCTTCTTGTCTCGTTCCGCCTGTCGCGCCCGCTGCAATTCGAGCGCCGCCAGGGCTCCCCGTCGCAGCTGGTGCGGCAGCGGATTGGGGGTCGAAAACCCGATCACGGGGGCGTTGGGATTCCAGCCGGCCGGGGCACTGGTTCGGCCCGAAAAGTTGCGGGCGACCGCTAAGACCCGCTGGGCCTCGTCCATGCTGGTTGGAATCGGACGGACGCGGGCCCCGATCCCCGCCCGGCTTTTGTTGTTGCCGATGATGTTGACGATGCTGCTGTTGTTGGAGGCCGTCGTCGTTAGCCACGGCTCGACTTTTTCGATGGATTTCGTCAGGGAACGCTCGAGTTCGATCATCGCTTGGGTCCTTTCCAGCAGCGTCATCGCAGATGTCGTTGTCGTCGTTGTCGTCGCCATGATGGAGAGATGACGTGGGATACCGCCCTAACTGGCTTGATTCAAAGCTTGGTTGGTTCGAAACAGCCTAAATCCGATGTCACTTTCAAACTTGTTGAGTATGAAATGCAACAGTTTCTGTTACAATCCCCCTTTGAACTTCGGCCCTATCTTTTAGCTTCTGCCGGTGAGATTACCATTCGGAATGATACAGTAGTACGGTATTCTATTCTGCATTAGTAGACGATACCGGTTGCAATTGAGCCAGTGCTTCACCGCCATGATCCACGATGTGTTGTTAATTGACGAGGGTACTTTTACTGCAATTAGCGAAGGTAATTTAGCCGTCACGCAGGTCACATTACCGTACGTACTCGTACTCGTACTCGTACTCGTACTCGCACTCGTACCGGTACGTTGAAAAAAATCTCTGCGAAGACGAGGTCCTTCGATGCATTCACAAAAACAATTTGAGTCACGAATGGTTGTCAAACGTCCAAATCTTTCACCGACGTTTGGATTTGAGATTGTTATTTCCGATCCGAGTTTCAGTTCCTTCTCTTCGACTTTTCTATCCATCATCATTACCTTTTCGACAACAATGAAATAGCCAAGCAGATAGTGAGCCTCGTGGGTGAAAATGAAAATTGATTTTGAAATGTTTGGCAGGCTACTGGTATTCGTTTTGTGCTTGAGGAGGACGGTATGCCTCGCCTCGTCGTCGTCGCCCTCTCCCCATCGTTCTCCGAACAGCGACAACAACAACAACGGCGATACAGATCCCATCCGGATCGCATCGCTGAACAAAAACGGGGGGAACGTAAAATACTTCGATCTGGTGCCGGAGGACGCCGCGGTGGGCAAGGACGAACGGACGATTTTATCCAGAATCCAGCAGCAACCGGGGTCCGTCGCCACCGCACTCCGGAGACAACTGATGCCGGCCATCCGGACTACGTTCCTGCCGATCGGATTCCCGGACAAGACTCCCCCCGGATACTTGCGGTTTTCCGTCTGGAGCTGGGTACAGGACACGTCGACGCAGCTTCGGTCGGTCCTCGCAACGCAGAAAATTCTGGAGGGGGTCGGCGTTGGGAAAGAAGGCGCAACAGCGCTCTCGGCGTTGTTCAATTATCTGGTGCGTGACTGTGCTGTGGTGTGTTGTGCGTCGTAGACCGTCTGGCACGCGGAGAGCACACAACTCCAGCGATAACGTGCCGCGGTTTCGTTTGGGTTCGGGGCACTGCTGTATTAGGACGTCGATTCAAACACCGTCCAACAAAACTCAACCTCCGTCGCCGGTTTCGGCATTTTTGTTTTTGAATCTCTTTCTACGATCGGAACTTGTGTACTGTATGGCACCAATCTCATTGCCTTTCGATCTATACTATCATGATTGAAAAACGAAAGGTTCGCGACGGCTGTGGAATGTTTGCGAGTAAGCTCCTCATCGAGTTTTGTTTGGGCAGTTGATGTTTCTGGCTCATTTTTATGTGTACCATATTTTTTTCTCTCTCTTTTGTTTCTGTCCAGACCTCTTGTTCACGTACGCGGCATCGTCTGGATTTCGCAAGGACGTCAAGCGATGGAGGATATTCGCCGACCTGTCCGTGGACATCGGAATCACGCTTGAGGTGGCGGCGACCATGTTCCCCAAATCGTTCTTTTTGCCTTGCATCTGCCTGGGGAATATGTTTAAGGCCCTCTGCGGCGTCGCGGCCGGAGCGACCGGGGGATCGATCAACCTGCACTGGGCGAAGGGATCCGACATCTCGGACATCAACGCCAAATTCGGCGCCCAGCACACCGTGACGGGAGCGATAGGTCTGGTCGTTGCGGGGTTGTTTGCGAAATCGGTCAGCAATGTCTCACCAAAACGATTGTGGGGAATGTATTTTGTCCTGACGTATTTGCACCTGTACGCGAACATCCGCTGCATGCGACTCATTTCCTTTGACTACCTGAATACGGTCCGATTGGACATGATTCTCCGAAACTTTGTTGTTCCGAAGGACGGCAGTTCGGCAGAGGATGGAATACCAACCCCGCGAGATGTCGCAAAGCAAGAACCTCTCTGGTTCCAAATCCCGGTTATAGGAAGACTTTTGCCACCAAGGAAGAAAACGCTGCCTGTTCATTTTGGCGTGGCATACGATGAATTTTGCAAACGCTCGGGCAAGCCAATCGAACTACTTCGATCGGAAATAACCTCGATCAAATCCAAAACGTCTCGGAAAGACTCGAGATCAAGGAACGAACACGTAACAAATACTGCATCGGATGGGTACATCATTTCGATCGGAAACAGTGATCTATCGTCTTCGGGTGATACCGGAACAATATCGAAGCCATGCGTGGTCGTTTCATTTTTAGTGGACGTTTCACCAGAACAACAAGTCAAAGCTTATCTTCATGCTTGGCTCCTCGTGGGGAAACTGCAAGAACGACTGCAAACGAAATCCGGTTTCTCTGCCCCGATGAACCTTGCAACCCAAATCGAGATCGAAGCAGAAGCGAAATCATCACTTGAATCTGCATGGGGGGCTTTTGTAACAAGCTGTACTGATGCTGGCTGGGATCTGAGCGGATCCGAGCTTCAGACACTAGGATACGAGGTAAAGGTAGTGTAACCTTGTAAGAAAACATAGAAATCACACAGAAATCAAACAAGAATGGAAATAGAGCGTATTCTAGCCGGTCTGTAATTTTATTTTTTCTTCTTCTGCACTCGTTTGGACGTGGGTTAATTGGCCAAATAGAGTGTTGGCGCGAACGATCCGTTCTACTTTCGCTTGTAGCTGCTTTTCATTTGAGGTGTGATACAGAAGGTGGTTCGAAAAATGTTCCGGATCCATACTTATTATTCGTTGCATGTTGCAATGCTTGTCGCCCCCGGCAAAAATCTGAGAAGATCCGGACTTTTTTCAGGATTGAAAAAGGATGAAAACAAGGAAACAGTCAGTTGTAATTCGTAAACAATCGATTCAAAGTGAAATAAGTGCAAGTACCTACCCAGAATTCGACGTTGTGAGAACCAAGATCATCGTAATCTTGATTGCCCATCCGATAGAAAGGCGGTAGAAAGTTGGATTCGCAAAGTTCGTTATTCATACGAATGATTTGCGTCTTGGTTGCCATCCATCCGCCTTGTTGCCCTAAAAGATCTGAAACGCCCCGGAATCAAACAAAATGTTCAGTATTTTTCCCGCACGTGAAACATGAAACGAATGCAATTGATAAATGAAGCATCGCACGATTTGAATCAATACTTACCATCGCTAGCTTTCTTCTCTCCATCGGAAAAAATCTCTTGCCCAGACCAAAAGCCTCCTATCCTATCTCCTGGTCTGGAACTCTTTTTCGGCCCCGGCATAAGAACTACCCAATCTAACAGATGCGACTCCGGGGGAAACTGCCGCAACGAGAGAGCTCTGATATTTGTATCTAAAACAATTAGATCGTCTGGTGCTGGGCTTCTCGCAACATCACTGTTTGCCCCGTCATTCAGCTTCCTGTTGACAAGGCAACAAACATTTGGGTCGATATTCATTTGCCGATGATCACCTTCGGAAGCACGACCAGTAGGTATTGGAACAGAGTTCGGTTCAGCATGTGGGCCGTTTTTGTCCACAATTGTTTCGACCCTAAAAAATCCCGGAATTAATCGTTCGAGCTGTCGTTTGGTCATGTCCCCAAAGAATGGGTTTGTCTTTTTGTTATCTGCATTGTCATCTTCTTTCGCATGTTTGGGTGCAAGAGCCAATAGGCGTTCTATTTCAGTCGAAAGGTGCAAATAGTGATGGACGTGTTGTCCTCGTACCAACATATCATCCTCGAAGGAGAGAAACATGTCATAGTAGTCAAGTTTGTCCCGAACCACAAATCGATGCTGTCGTGCCAAGGCGCGCTTGTTCTCCGTTACCGATCCGGAAATGTTCTCTCCCTTGTATGCGAATGGAGCAGCATCGTCCCAGAATTGAAATCCTACACCTCGAGGAAGTTGGTCACGTATTATCTTTTGTCGTTCCGGTTTTAGTGGGTAGGCGCAGACTAGAAAAACATCTACGTCCAAGTTGAACGAATTTCCGATCATCGATTCAACGCCATCAATCATGACGGGTAGAAGTTGATCGAGAAATCGGTCTTGATCCTTAGCGATTGGTTGACTCCCATCGCCGTATTCCGAAGACGACGTAACTATGTACAATACTCTCGTCGGAATGGTCGAAGTGAGCATATTGTTGTCGATGAGGCTGTGTCCAGTTACATTCGATGTTCGCGAAATTGTCGTGAATGACGAATCAGATGCATCTGTGTTTCGGTTGTTTTTGCTCATAATCACCAGGAAGACACATAGAAGAACGACTTTCCACGCTAACCAGAAAAAGATAAACACGAAGCGGACTCTAGGAGGTACTCGGAGTGCCAGTTCTTGTGCTTTTTTCAGCATTGGAAATCGGGTACGTAATGTTTGCAATTGGGCAGAAACAAGCGTTCCGAATTGCCCATCAGGTCTGAATTTCAATCGTGATGGACTTGGGCAATCCAATTTTGTGCAGGAAAGGCGGGGACCCATTATTTTCCGTGATTTCTCTGTGTATATTGGAGAACTAATGCTAGGAAGAATATCTGCAGAGCAGATGGAAGCCTTGAAATCCTCTGCACGTTGCCGTCGTGATACTACAGGTGAATCCACATTACTCATCCTTTCTCATTTCCGAAGCTTGAAAAGGAGGGTCACGTTATATTTGTATGTCGTGTGTATCATCGATGGTTTCATAGATACAGTTTCGATATGTTCATCAGATCGTCTGTTGTCTAAGGGTTTCGGAGGCTGTCACAAGCACAACTTACATCCGACAAAGGAAAGAAGAAGAGACATAAATTTCCTTCCGAAGCAGAACGTTTTCACGCGAAACGGCGTTTTGAATTTGAATTTTGATCTCTTTTTTGCTCTTCGAGATTGTGATGGTATGGTTCTTATCAACTTCAAGTATGATACTAGTACGCAGTAGTAAGATTTATGGACAAAACTTTGAATTACCCAAGATTGTAAAGATATTACAACATATTTACAGGTTGGTAACATTGTAACTTAGCTTTGGTTCTGACAACATTGACTTAGTTCAGAAAGTGGAGAGCTAACCCAATGGGTTCAACAATCACTGGGGGTAGCCACCTGTTGCCTTGTAATAGTAAGCCACAAGTCACATAAACGATCATGCTCATGTTTTCGTCAAATTCCTGCGATGTTTTAAAAAATTCCGAAACATTTTGTTGTGCGCACAATAAATAATTCTCTACCTATTTTTGCACGCAACAATTTCAAGTAGGTCTATTTTTGCCACCGTTTTTTTTCAGCCCTCGTACCACCATGCTTGCTTCAGAATCTTTCTATTCTACAATTTTGTTTCATGCTTACCCCGATAATATGCATTCGCCATTCAATTTTTGTTTTTTCCACACGAAACTCATGTTTTGTAATAATATCCTCTATGTACACTGATATTGTTGTAGCGTTGATACAAATTCCTTAACAAATATACAAGCTTCTTGATAACCAGCAATGTATTCTGTTACGTTGCTTTCACAATACTCACACTACATTTATCGAATATCAAAAGCCAACAACCATATTTTTGTACTCATAAGAAAGTATTTTATCCGCATTTGCAATAATCTCCAACATTTCACAATATTCATGCTACGCATATCAAATACCGAAATACAACAAACAAATTTTGTAACAAATATGAAAGTATTTTATCAGCTTTTGCAAATACCTCATTTATTGTATTATATTCGAACAGAAGACCCGGAACAATATTGTGCAAACCGTAAAATAATAATGAACTAGCCGTGCTACTCTAATGATAATGAACTAGCCGTGCTACTCTAATGATGTTGTTATCACCAATTACTCTGGTTCATTTTTCATGTATTTGAGGAATAATTTGTATTCCTCGGTATCCTCGCCGAGAATCTGAAGCAAGCTACGCTTTCTCTTCCGTCTTTTTCCCTTTTTACTTTCTTCATCCTCCTCCTTATCTTGTTGTTTATGATTGCCATTTTTTTTTTGGTACATTTTAAGTAGTTCCGTCTCTAATTCTTTCAACTGTTGTTCCTCCCTTTGTTCTTCTAATTCGCTTGCTAGGTATTTGTAAAGATCTTGTCCCTCGCTACTCCATCCCTCCTTATTTCCTGACTTACTGTCAGTGAATTTTTTTCTCAACCTCGAGCCCTTTGTTGTGTTTAGCCACGAGTCGTAGTCATTGTAAAGGAAAAGCAATGCAAAAGCTTCATTGCTTGGGGTGAAAATGTTACTGACTGTCATTCTGACTGATTTTCTTTTGAAGTCTGTCTGTTTTGGTGACACCGCTCCAAGAATTCTTTTCATGAAGTATTTGAATTCTGGTGAACTTTTCCGCCGATAGTCTTCGTGCAATTGGTACCTATTTTCTGAGTTAACGTCTTGTGTGTCCGTGATTAGAACCGTTCCTGGGAAACTATCTGGTATCTGGTTGTTCCTTTTATCGTCTACATGTCAGTGTTAATATGACCAAAATGTTAGAAAGGATTATGAAAGAGTGCATGCCGGCAATCATTTTATTGTTGGTTGCTTACCTTTGTAGTTTTTCCTGGCAAGAGTTTGAGCATTGTGTCTACACGTAGTGACTGCTCGGCAATAAATTCCACTCCACTTTTGTTCCTTTATAGCGATCGTATTTGGTATTTCATTGTTATTCGTTAGTTTTGCAATTTTGAATATCGTCGCCTTCACAAATGTATTCTCTGGCGGGAATTTAAATTTCCTGAACGCTGTTTCTTTGACGTGTTTGACAATGTTGTTTTCCAAGTTATTGTTATCGGATTCTTTTGTTGTCTGTAGAATATTTCTGTTGCTACTGTTGGTGGTTCTATATGTTTGGCTATCGTTTGTGTTTGTTTGGTCACTTCCCGATACACTGCTGTGCGGGCTGTTTGTGTTATTGGTAACAATGGTTTTACCTGTCACCGGACTGCAACTACTAAGTTGTACCATTATTTCTTTGTTAAATCGTGCACCTCAACTTACCATTTTTTCCTTTGATTGATTTGGTGCGCTATTTTTATGATATTAATGTTGTTTGAAGGAAGCGTTTGGCATGTTTTTTTCATTCATACTGTACGCGCTGTAAGTGCTTGATTTACTGCCTCCCGGGAAGTGCTGTATTACTATTAATTGTACTACCTGTGAGTGTTGTTTTACTGGCGCCTGCCTATCTTTTGTTCACGCGTGCCGTGATATTCTGCAATGTGGTGTCCTGAAAATTTTGGCGCGGACCACAATCCGTAGGTTCCACCGAGGGTAATCGTACGTAGCCCAGGCATTGATTCTCGTGCCTATTGTCTTTTCATTTTCTGCAATGGCGTTGCAGGAAAAGCCCTTTTTGTTGTTTTGTTATTTTCTATGGAGTACATTTTTTGAATGTACCAACATCTTTTTGTAGTCCATCAAAAACAGACTAACTTTAAGTAGTGTAACTTTCCTCATCAGGATATGATTGGTTCTTGATATAGATGTTAACCTGTCCAGTGGATTGATTCCTCCGTAGAGATGTGGTGTACAAAGGGTAGTCTCCGTAATTTTTTGTTATTATTTTTTGATTTTTGTATGAACAAGTAACCAAAATAGTGTTTCTCAGTTACTTTTTGAGTGCAAAAGTGTATTATTTTCTGAAATTTTTGGATGAATATTGCTCATACTATGGATTGGGGAGACTATGAAACAATATTGACAAGTCTCAGGCTGATACTTTAGTCAGTATGAATTTTATAATAATGTTTGTCCCTGGCCATGCATGTACCAAAATAGTGATTGCTAGTAGTCACTTTTTCAGTGCAAAAGTGTGTCATTTGAGGCAATTGAAGGATGAATATTGCTCATACTTTGGATTGGGTAGACTATGTAACAATGCTGACAATTCTCAGGCTGATATTTTAGTCATTGTGAATTTTATAATAATGTTTGTCCCTGGCCATGCATCATGTACAAAAATAGTGATTGTTAGTCAGGCTTTGAGTGCAAAAGTGTGTCATTCGAGGCAATTGAAGGATGAATATTGCTCATACTATGTATTGGGTAGACTATGAAACAATATTGACAATTCTCAGGCTGTACTTTAGTCAATATGAATTTTATAATAATGTTTGTCCCTGGCCATACATGTACCAAAATAGTGATTGCTAGTCACTTTTTCAGTGCAAAAGTGTGTCATTTGAGGCAATTGAAGGATGAATATTGCTCATACTTTGGATTGGTTAGACAATTAAACAATATTGACATTTCTCCTCCTGATACTTTAGTCAGTATGAATTTTATAATAATGTTTATCCCTCCTGGCCATGCATCATGTACAAAAATAGTGATTGTTAGTCAGGCTTTGAGTGCAAAAGTGTGTCATTCGAGGCAATTGAAGGATGAATATTGCTCATACTATGTATTGGGTAGACTATGAAACAATATTGACAATTATCAGGCTGATACTTTAGTCAATATGAATTTTATAATAATGTTTGTCCCTGGCCATACATGTACCAAAATAGTGATTGCTAGTCACTTTTTCAGTGCAAAAGTGTGTCATTCAAGGCAATTGAAGGATTAATATTGCTCATACTTTGGATTGGTTAGACAATTAAACAATATTGACATTTCTCCTCCTGATACTTTAGTCAGTATGAATTTTATAATAATAATTATCCCTCCTGGTCATGCATCATGTACAAAAATAGTGATTGTTAGTCAGGTTTTGAGTGCAAAAGTGTGTCATTCGAGGCAATTGAAGGATGAATATTGCTCATACTATGTATTGGGTAGACTATGAAACAATATTGACAATTATCAGGCTGATACTTTAGTGAGTATGAATTTTATAATAATGTTTGTCCCTGGCCATACATGTACCAAAATAGTGATTGCTAGTCACTTTTTCAGTGCAAAAGTGTGTCATTTGAGGCAATTGAAGGATGAATATTGCTCATACTTTGGATTGGTTAGACAATTAAACAATATTGACATTTCTCCTCCTGATACTTTAGTCAGTATGAATTTTATAATAATAATTATCCCTCCTGGCCATGCATCATGTACAAAAATAGTGATTGTTAGTCAGGTTTTGAGTGCAAAAGTGTGTCATTCGAGGCAATTGAAGGATGAATATTGCTCATACTATGTATTGGGTAGACTATGAAACAATATTGACAATTATCAGGCTGATACTTTAGTGAGTATGAATTTTATAATAATGTTTGTCCCTGGCCATACATGTACCAAAATAGTGATTGCTAGTCACTTTTTCAGTGCAAAAGTGTGTCATTCAAGGCAATTGAAGGATTAATATTGCTCATACTTTGGATTGGTTAGACAATTAAACAATATTGACATTTCTCCTCCTGATACTTTAGTCAGTATGAATTTTATAATAATGTTTATCCCTCCTGGCCATGCATCATGTACAAAAATAGTGATTGTTAGTCAGGCTTTGAGTGCAAAAGTGTGTCATTCGAGGCAATTGAAGGATGAATATTGCTCATACTATGTATTGGGTAGACTATGAAACAATATTGACAATTATCAGGCTGATACTTTAGTGAGTATGAATTTTATAATAATGTTTGTCCCTGGCCATACATGTACCAAAATAGTGATTGCTAGTCACTTTTTCAGTGCAAAAGTGTGTCATTTGAGGCAATTGAAGGATGAATATTGCTCATACTTTGGATTGGTTAGACAATTAAACAATATTGACATTTCTCCTCCTGATACTTTAGTCAGTATGAATTTTATAATAATAATTATCCCTCCTGGTCATGCATCATGTACAAAAATAGTGATTGTTAGTCAGGCTTTGAGTGCAAAAGTGTGTCATTCGAGGCAATTGAAGGATGAATATTGCTCATACTATGTATTGGGTAGACTATGAAACAATATTGACAATTATCAGGCTGATACTTTAGTGAGTATGAATTTTATAATAATGTTTGTCCCTGGCCATACATGTACCAAAATAGTGATTGCTAGTCACTTTTTCAGTGCAAAAGTGTGTCATTTGAGGCAATTGAAGGATGAATATTGCTCATACTTTGGATTGGTTAGACAATTAAACAATATTGACATTTCTCCTCCTGATACTTTAGTCAGTATGAATTTTATAATAATAATTATCCCTCCTGGTCATGCATCATGTACAAAAATAGTGATTGTTAGTCAGGCTTTGAGTGCAAAAGTGTGTCATTCGAGGCAATTGAAGGATGAATATTGCTCATACTATGTATTGGGTAGACTATGAAACAATATTGACAATTATCAGGCTGATACTTTAGTGAGTATGAATTTTATAATAATGTTTGTCCCTGGCCATACATGTACCAAAATAGTGATTGCTAGTCACTTTTTCAGTGCAAAAGTGTGTCATTTGAGGCAATTGAAGGATGAATATTGCTCATACTTTGGATTGGTTAGACAATTAAACAATATTGACATTTCTCCTCCTGATACTTTAGTCAGTATGAATTTTATAATAATGTTTATCCCTCCTGGCCATGCATCATGTACAAAAATAGTGATTGTTAGTCAGGCTTTGAGTGCAAAAGTGTGTCATTCGAGGCAATTGAAGGATGAATATTGCTCATACTATGTATTGGGTAGACTATGAAATAATATTGACAATTATCAGGCTGATACTTTAGTGAGTATGAATTTTATAATAATGTTTGTCCCTGGCCATACATGTACCAAAATAGTGATTGCTAGTCACTTTTTCAGTGCAAAAGTGTGTCATTCAAGGTAATTTCAGGATGAATATTGCTCATAACATGGATTGGGTAGACTATGAAACAATATTGACAATTCTCAGGCTGATATTTTAGTCAGTATGAATTTTTCAGTAATGTTCTTAGTCCGAACAATGCTCAATAAGTCAGTTTGTGCCCTTTAACTGCACCAAAAATAACCTCTTTTGCGCCATTTGGAGAGACTAACCACAACATTTCAAGCATTCTGTGGGGAAAAGTTGTTCCTAATACGTATTTGATGAGTCCTGATAAATGTATTCATGGCTTGGATTGGATAGTTTTGGAATCATTACCCAATAAGTCAGTTTTTGCCCGGTAACTGCACCAAAAATAACATCTTTTGTGCCATTTGGAGTGACAACCCACCACATTTCCAGCATTCTGTGGGGCAAAGTTGTTCCCAATATGCATTTGATCAGTCATGATAAATGTATTCATGGCTTGGATTGGATAGTTTTGGAATCATTACCCAATAAGTCAGTTTGTGCCCTTGAATTGTTGTACCAAAAATACCATCATGTTTTCCATTTGGAGAGACAAATCACAACATTTCAAGCATTCTGTGGAGCAAAGTTGTTCCCAATATGCATTTGATGAGTAATGATAAATGTATTCATGGCTGGGACTGGATACTTTTTGAGTCATAACCCAATAAGTCAGTTTGTGCCCTGGAATTGCACCAAAAATACCCTTATTTTTGCCATTTTGATAGACAAACCACAACATTTCCAGCATTCTGTGGGGAAAAGTTGTTCCCAATATGTATTTGAGGAGTCATGATAAATGTATTAATGGCACAGACCAGATACTTTTGTAGTCATTACCCAATAAGTCAGTTTGTGCCCTGGAATTCTTGCACCAAAAATACCCTCATGTTTGCCATTTTGATAGACAAACCACAACATTTCCAGCATTCTGTGGGGCAAAGTTGTTCCCAATATGCATTTGATCAGTCATGATAAATGTATTCATGGCTTGGATTGGATAGTTTTGGAATCATTACCCAATAAGTCAGTTTGTGCCCTTGAATTGTTTTACCAAAAATACCATCATGTTTTCCATTTGGAGAGACAAATCACAACATTTCAAGCATTCTGTGGAGCAAAGTTGTTCCCAATATGCATTTGATGAGTAATGATAAATGTATTCATGGCTTGGACCTGATACTTTTTGAGTCATTACCCAATAAGTCAGTTTGTGCCCTGGAATTCTTGCACCAAAAATACCCTCATGTTTTCCATTTGGATAGACAAACCACAACATTTCCAGCATTCTGTGGGGCAAAGTTGTGCCCAATATGCATTTGATGAGTAATGATAAATGTATTCATGGCTTGGACCGGATACTTTTGTAGTCATTACCCAATAAGTCAGTTTGTACCCTGAAATTGCACAAAAAATACCCGAATTCAATACCAGAAATTATCTGGTACGAAAATTGTGTAGAAGTCTACTCTTGTAGAAACCTACACAAATTCAATACCAGAAATTATCTAGTACAAAAAGCATGTATAAATCTACTTTCGTAGAATGCCACACAAATTCAATACCAGTAATTATCTGGTATGAAAATTGTGTAGAAATCTACGCTCGTAGAAACCTACACGAATTGAATACCAGGAATTATCTAGTACGAAAAGTGTGTAGAAAGCTACTGTTGTAGAATGCTACGCAAATTCAATACCAGGAATTATCTAGTACAAAAAGCATGTACAAAGCTACTGTTGTAGAATGCTACAAAAATTCAATACCAGTAATTATCTGGTACGAAAATCGTGTAGAAGTCTACTCTTGTATAAACCTACACGAATTCAATACCAGAAAATATCTAGTACGCAAAGCGTGTAGAAAGCTACTCTTGTAGAATGCTACGCAAATTCAATACCAGAAATTATCTGGTACGAAAATCATGTAAAAATCTACACTCGTAGAAACCCACACGAATTTAATACCAGAAATTATCTAGTTCGCAAAGCGTGTAGAAAGCTACTGGAGTAGAAACCTACTTGAATTCAATACCATGTACTACCTAGTACAAAAATCGTGTATAAATTTACACTCGTAGAAACCTACACGAATTCAATTCCAGAAAATATCTAGTACGAAAAGCGTGTAGAAAGCTACTGTAGTGGACTTCTACGCAAATTCAATACCAGTAATTATCTGGTACGAAAATCGTGTAGAAATCTAGGCTCGTAGAAACCGACACGAATTGAATACCAGAAATTATCTGGTACGAAAGCGTGTAGAAAACTACTGGAGTAGAAACCTACGTGAATTCAATACCATGTACTACCTATTACAAAAATCGTGTAGAAATCTACCCTCGGAGAAACCTACACAAATTCAATACCAGAAAATATCTAGTACAAAAATCGTGTAGAAAGATACTGGAGTAGAAACCTACGTGAATTCAATATCATGTACTACCTAGTACGAAAATCGTGTAGAAATCTACGCTCGTAGAAACCTACACGAATTCAATACCAGAAAATATCTAGTACAAAAAGCGTGTAGAAAGCTACCATCGTAGAATTCTACACAAATTCAATACCAGTAATTATCTGGTACGAAAAGCGTGTAGAAATCTACTGTAATAGAATTCTACACAAATTCAATACCAGAAATTTCCTAGTACAAAAATTGTGTAGAAATCTACACAAGTTGAAGTATCCTTTTTTCATTTTCGAACAGCGAACAGCGAACAGCGAACAGCGAACAGCGAACAGCGAACAGCGAACAGCGAACAGCGAACAGCGAACAGCGAACAGCGAACAGCGAACAGCGAACAGCGAACAGCGAACAGCGAACAGCGAACAGCGAACAGCGAACAGCGAACAGCGAACAGCGAACAGCGAACAGCGAACAGCGAACAGCGAACAGCGAACAGCGAAATTTTTTTTCGAAAAGTAAAAAAACTCACACACACACACACACACAGTGTGATTTTACAGTGTGATTTTACAGTGTGATTTACAGTGTGATTTTACAGTGTGATTTTCTTTTCCCTTCATAATCTTACCCCGACTTATCAAGAGCAGAGTTGCTTTACCGTACTTGTACGATTGGCACTCCGTCCGAGAACGCGGAATCCCACCGAAGTGCTAGTAATAGCATTAGGCCGGCTGATTCAGGCTCGAGATATTTTAGTGCGAAGTAACTGCCTTGTACTGCAGGACAATAGAGAGAATCGGACGAGTGATTAGTTGCTGCAAAGATATTCTTGTTCGGATTCGCGACCCAAACATAGACATCTTGAAAGCACAAAATCTACTACATCCCTTGCTCATCTATATCAACAGGAACAAGATCCAGTTTTTCGTTACATAGGAGTAAGATTTCTTCAAATCAACGGCAGCAACGATTGTTGGAACAACGTATCGGCAACAACATAATGGCAACAACATATCGGTATCGGCAACAACATATCGGTATTGGCAACAACAATTCGAATCGAAGGCAACGCCGAGTGGAAGGCAACAACGTGAGATAGATAGACATTGGTGCCCGCCTGTCGCATTGCTGATGATGCTGTATTTCCTCACTTCTATTTTTTCTTCTTATTTTCATAGGGACGGATCGTAACAACGGATTGAGGTGTGGCAAATCTTTCCTGATGTCGCTAGAGGTGCGTCGCCGTCTTCCCTGGAGGCTGCAACATCGGACCGGAAAACAAATCGGAACAATACTAGAGGTGTGGCGAATCTTTCCTTGAGGTGGAACAACGGATCGGAACAACAAATTGTCAGCATCAAATCGATCGAACGCCAACAGTGTAGGTTAGTGGCATGTAGATTATATTATTCTGTTGTTATTATTTACTCTACTAGTACTACATCAATAGATACTCACCCATTTTGTTCAATTATTATATAGTGTTATAGATCTGCAACAGCAACAACGATCAAAACGAAGCCACAGGATGAATCAACGGCAACAAATCAACAACAGCAATCCACCCGCAGAGCCGCTCAAAACACCGCCTGCTGCTCGCTTCCTGCTTCTCCGCTCCAAACGCTGATGCTTGCTGCTGGCTTCCTGCTGCTCCTCCAAAACGCCACTCCGCTAGTCGCTGTTGCTGTTGCTCTTGCTAGTTGCTGTTGCTCTTGCTATTCGCTGTTATTGTTGCTGTTGCTAGACCCTGCCTATTGCCACTGGTGGCTGCTGGCTTCCTGCTACTTCAGCCCACTGCTGGCTTCCTGCTGGCTTCCTGCTGGCTTCCTGCTGGCTTCCTGCTGGCCCATAACGCCGCCGGAAACGCCGCTGCTTGCTGCTGGCTTCCTGCTGATATTTTGAAACGCAATTGCACCATTTTGAAGAAAACCGGAATTGGATGACTGTACCCTTGAAAATACGGGAAAAGGCCATTCCGTGCAACACCGTTGCAGAAAATGGAAAAACGCAAAATACACATGAAAAGGGGGGTACATCAAAAACCATAAATACACAACTTTGCAAAGAACAATTTACAAGTACTCCTCCAAAACAAAAACAAAAAATTCTGCAACGGCGGTGTAGAATAGTGGAATAATGAATAATACGTAAATCAATTTAAGTACAAATATCACTGATAATAAACTTGTTCGTTCAAGTCATGTGCTGTCTTCACCATCTCGTACTATTGATTGTAAATCCTTCTTTTCCAATGCAGCCATTGTCTCATGGAAATTAAACAACCATTGTTCACAATTTCCCAGCACAAAATATTGGTCAGGACTACCACAATTTCTAACAACGGCAGCTTCGGACTCAATGGCGTCGCAGTCGAACAAATACAATTTGTTCCCCAACTCACCTTGCTTTACCAACGCATGATGGTGTTTTTTTCCTTTATCCCTCTTGCTCGGTATGGGGTCTGCAGAAACAAAGCAACGAGCGACAGCATAATAACCCTCGTGCACTAATTCGAAACCACTAACGGAGCTACCCACAGGGAAAGGACCTTCGAGGTAAAGCAGGCACAGAATCTGACATGGATAAACTTGCAGTCCACGCCCATCAAGGAGGTCAAGTTGAACATTAGCCCAGTCATACCATACATTGGACAATTGTCCAGAATCAGACTTAAACGATGGATGGGCACAAAATAGTAATTTCATCTCACGATATTTGTCATACCTCTTGTGCTCCGTGGTTCCAAAAAGCGTGCTGGTGCCCACAGCCGGAAGGACCACGTTGCAACAAAATTTGAGAACATCCGATGGAAACCAGGGTACACTCGCATTTTTTTTCATCCCACTTCATGTAAGGGAGACCATTCATCACACCAATCCAAAATGAAGACCCGGCTGACCAACCATCCTCCTTAGGATGATTTGGTCTGGTTATGGATCTATGTTCGAACAAATCAAATTCACGGTCAAGTCGATCAATAGTTCGATATTCCATCACTCGGTTGCAAGTTTGCTTGATTAGTGTGGACTTATTTCGTTGAGTTCTCGTAGCAGGAGCCTTCACTTCAGTTTTATGATTGCTCTCACTTGCAGCAGAGTCCCATCCAGTTGGAGGACCAAATAATCTCATGTACTGTGATAAATGAAAATACATGTGATTCTTCACCAGATTGTTACCCTCTCCCTTACTTTGTTGCAGATTGTTATTTATACAGTTGATGAAAAGAACAACCATTTTGTCAAGATTCAAAACACCTTTCTTGTCTTGTTTGAAAACCTCGTCAAATGTTCCAGCGTATTTTAGGAACTCTTCCATACCCAACAACAACTCAATGGCGTAAATACGTCGGTCAATTTCGTCTTCACACTTTCTGCTCTTGTTCTCAAGATTGGATGGCGTCTTTCGAGACAACAACAATTGACAACCTCCAGCACACAGAAGTGACAGCATCTGAATATAAAGCATTCCAATGTACTGGTTACCCTCCTTCTTCGCTGTATGTATTGATTCTGCAAAATTGGTTTGTGGGAAGTCACGATCGGATTGCCTCTGAACAGCACCACCGTAGTAACTGGCTAACCTTTCCATCTCACCAAGAAGCCGCTGGTTATTGCCTAAAAAGTCCTCGCGGAACGTCTCTGCTGCACGCTTTGCACAACCAAGTTGGTGCATATGGAGTCTCTCTCCGGGCAACGCTAGATGAATATTATGTGGGTTTTCCCCAAAATCAAGATCATAAAAAGCGTTGCCGTGATGTACACCGTGGTGAGAGATGTTTTTGAAATACTGTTCAACATTCACTCCTTTGTCAACTGTTAGAGCAGTAAAATCAGATATATTCCAGAGCCGAATGGATTGGTACTCATCCCCATTTTGGTGCTTAGACACTTGCATGTTACCAGTTTTAACTGAAACGGGAACCTTCAAAACATTCACACGAGCATTAATACCAAGTGCTCTGGGACAATTGCAATGCCTACAGATCATCTTTGAATTCGATGTTTGATAATGTCCACAAAGTTGGTCGTGCTGGGGAGTATCACCTATGAAATAAGCAACCACAAATTTCATTCGAACAGATCATTTCTTCTTGTTCCATGGCAAATTAGACCATTCAATACCATCCGTTTGGTTGCAGGCATCTTTCAAAGATGAAAGAGCCAAACGAAGGCCAGAGTGAAGATTGTTCACATTGTCAATTGATTCGGCACCTTTATCACGTGAACCCATTGGATGAAAATATATAGCCTCCCAGGCATCCGGCCGGGAGTTTCGAGTTAGGGTGTTGGATATGCCAAGAGTCATGTTCAGTGGGGTAAGAGTGGTCTGACCACTATTGTCAATTGCAATTCCATCCATGTAGAGAATGATAGGAACCAGAATTTCATTCGATCCAGATTTGCATCTCTTCTCCCAAGTGTTGATCCACCATTCACCATGATGGAGTTTGTCAATATCAATATTGCCTTGAAGTTCTGGATAACGGACTGGTAAGGTGGGGTCTTCAGCATGGGGGAATGACAGATTGTCTTCCTTCACCAAAGTCACATTCGTTAATAGGGAATGAAGTGCTTTTTGGAATGACCGGACATAGATTTGTTTGCGACTGGAAACGTCAGCACTCTATGATTTCTTAGAACACCAGTCAATAAGATGAGGTTCAAACCCATCACCTTTTATTTCAGGCACAGTGGCGGAAATCTCCTTCATGACACTTGCCCTGGTCTTTATGAGATTGCCTTTAGTCCATGAAAATAAATTAAGCCGCTCCAATTCAATAGCCCATTCATACAATTCCTTCTCGGCAACTAATGGTATGCTATGATTCTGCATGATTTTCATTAACTTGATCTTGACCTTCAATTCGTCAGATACGTTTCTTCCTACATTGGGTGTTGTAATTGCCGTGTTTGAATCACGATGGGAATCGTCAACATCAACGTTGTTGCCTTCTTCTTCATCATTGACACTCAAAGAGTGGGGGGCCTCTATGCTCTCACTTCCTTCTTCCTCATTGTCATCATTAGGAAAGAAAAATTGTCATCGGAAACAGAATCATCGTCATCCTTTATGTTTGTTAATTCCCGACCAATCAAGGCACGCCCAATCGGTTTGACAGAAGGGTCATACATAACTTGGTTTTCAAGCACCTCTGGTAATGCGCCGTCACTACTCTGTGGACCGTTACGGGTGTTCGTTAGACCTAATTGTTGAGTAGCATCCTCGAGCTTCTTTGATTTTCTAATGAATATGCAAGATGCAAAATCTACTAGCTCCGAAGATTGCTTGAAATAAGAATAGCATGATGCGTCATTCAAAATATGGTCCCGAAGACCAGGGAGAAACAACTACTCCCGTTTTCTTTCTTAGTCGCGCTGTAAACAAGGGGGGCCTCTTCTTCTTGATAACCTTCTTCTTTCCCCTACCTATAGTGATCAGAGGAGAGTCCTGGTAGCAACGTACACAATAAACCTGATATTTAGGTGTCGTCACCATTGTTTGTACGATAGCCAGTAATAACAATAAAAATGAGGAAACAATTGAGATTGAAAAATTGCGAACCATGCACTGTTTGTTTCAGGCATAAAATTCAGTAACATGCCACTAATTTGGAAACAGATGCCAGTGGGGTAGGAAAATGCAATGTGCATAAAAATATTATGAGTTTGACATTAATTTCAATAAACAGGGTGAAATTACAAAGGGGGACCAGTGGAGTTTGACCCAAACATGCGCGTGATTCCGAAATAACCCTGAATCTCATTTGTGTGACAAACAACGTTCTTCCATAGTACTACTAGTACTACTAGTACTACTACTAGTAGCTACTACAAATAGTATTAGCTCAGCAGCTTACTAGTGGTACGAGTATGTGTGTAAAGTAGGGTGGCCATTTTGAGACCACTTTTCCCCTGGTCCCCCTTGTTACAAGCATCGATTTTGGTCCTGTTAGTCTTATTGATCTTACTCTCCACCTGGAACTTCTTGACCAAAGTAATCACCGCACCAGAATTGGCAAGAGCAATAGCGTTCCATAGATACCCAATTTGCAGGGGTTGCGTGCGCCGGAACCCCTTCCAACTTTATGATTCTTTCAGCCGAGAAAAAGTAGAAACATCCAAAAAAACTCCATTAACACACCTATCACGCTACTACCAAGTGCTGGTCTCAACCAAAACATTCCTTAACCATAGCATTAGAGGCGCCCACATTTGGGGGGATCCCTTCCTTATACCAAGAACAACAAGACCCGAAAGTTTTGGATTGATCGGCCAAGTGGTTTAGAAGAAAAGAGATTCAACAACAGCAACAACAAGGAGACAACAAAGGGCAAAAATCCACGTCGTCATTTGTCATCAAAGCCCCCCCCCCCCCTCCTGTATCTGCCGCCCTACGCGGCAACAACAAGTGATGGTCCTACAGCAGTGTAATTCATTTAGTTTAATATTCTTTATTTGTTATTCAGTGCTGTTAAAGTAGTTGCAATTAGATGGAGTAGGAAGCAAAGAAGTGAGGACGCGGCATTCGAGTTTCGCAATAGAGGTTCAAAATGAAATAATATGTACCGGTACAGTAATAAAGAGAGAAAAAAGGGAAATTTCGAACTGAAAGAGGTTCAAAATAATCAGTCATGAGACCAATTTAGATCATGAGTGTTATGTTGAACAATTCACTCTAGTACAAATTCTACGTAGCCCTACTTTGTCTCTTCGTCATGAACACACATACTCGTAGCTGTTGGTGCTCCATGTAGAGTGCAAACTGCACAGTCAAGGATACTCTACTTCATATATTGTTGTTTGAATACCTTGTATTGTATGAAGTACTACTGCTACAGTATATGGGAACAATATCTACTGCGATGTAGTAGATATACTGTTGAAGTCATCACAAACCACTCTTTCCTCACCAGGACCCAGCAACCAGCATGCCATGGCATTGAAATCTGGCATCATTTGTTTGATTTATACCATCTTTTGTTGATTTTACCCTCCTCTTTTGAAACCCAATTACATTGCTCAATACCTCCTCCTTCTTATCACCACCAGATCTTCCACCGTGCAATGCACTGTCATTACACTGCTGACTGCACTTACTCAGTCAACCATACCATTTATTTGTTTTCTTCTCTATTCTCTATTACAGGGGCACAATGAGTGCAGCAGCTGTCATGCTTCCTGCTGCCTCTTGGCAATATGGGAACAAAGTGTGTCAAGGATAATTTCTATTTTGGACTACTGATATGTTTGCATGTTTTCCAAATACTGCACTACTATTAATACCGAATATATACTAGTAGGTCCTACTAGTAGGCCCTAGTAGGTTCCTACCAGCACCATAGTCCAATCACACCAATTACTATTGATGAGGAGGACGAGCCTGGTGGTGGTGCTGCCTGCTTCTTCTTCTTGTTGTTCTTCCGTCACCACATTGTTGCTTCTTGTTGTTAGTACAACAACATGTCTTGAAATAATTATTTTCATGGTCTCAAATTTTTTCAAGCAGGCAATGATCGGTTTTCTGTAATAACTTGCCCAATAAAAAGGATTAGTGTATTTGTTGATATGACAATAATCACAGGAGCAAACCTCTTGGTGTACTTATCTTACTTTCCTCCTGATTATGATGTTGTACCGTACGGTATCGTATGCAATACTCTTACCATTATTGAAGTTCTTAGGTATCTTACGGTACTCGTTCTCGTACGTACCGGTAGTATTTCGTTGGTCAAAAACTCGTACTTCAGTAGATTCCGTAATAGGACCTAGTTTTAAGATTTACCGGTAAAATACGTACGTTTATTTGGCTCATTATTTTGACGTCATGCTTTGTGTGGCTGTTACACGAGCCATATTGTGGAAAGTACTTACGGTACCGTACGAAGTGGAGTAAGTTTGAAAGCATAGACCTTTTTTCTCAGAAAACGTCGCGCTTAAAAACAAGCATTAAAAACAAAATTCTTTCTTTCATCTTCGATGTGCGTCGGGTTTTTCCTCTTTTTCCGCTTTCCGTTTTTGAAGGATGCTCGTCATTCCCCGCATCACACATTGTCATCTTTTGTTCAACTACGAAGTATTATTTTTTCTGATCGAAAAACGAAAGCTGAGTAAACGGATTGACTCTGCTGGCAATAAAAATAGAACACTACTGGTAATGCTGGAAGCTGTGCTTTCTTAACTCAGCGAAGGCTTTTTTTAATTCGATCCGTTTCACTGTGAAGAAGTATTGGTCGGGTGCTAAGGGCATATCCTCCCGAAAATCCACGAGTGAAAGCCAAGCCCTCCGAAGATTCAAGTCTGATCGTGTTGTTGAACTGTTATTGTTCTCTTCGGCACTAGATCAAAATGTCAGGTTCGGATGATAACAACACAGCGGAAGAACCTAGTTGGAAACACCCTCATGCATTTCATCTCAATCTTCCTCCCAATCACATAGGTAGCGATGGGATACCTTACATCACCAAATATGCTCATAAAAAGTCCCGACATATTCTGAAATTGGTCGAATCGTTGGTGCTTACCGAGGAAATGTTTGTAAACGAAGAGGGAGACGTTGTTGTTTCAGATACCGAAACAAATGTAAGATGGAAATGGTGATACCAACATGAAAGATAATGACGGCGAGGATGAAAAAGTAAACGAGGAAGAGGAAATCGAAGAAGTACCCATCGGTGCGAAACCCACCACCCTTGGTGCATTGTTGCGATTGTGTGCAAGACTTCAATCACAAATGTCATCACTAGAAAACTTGAAGCATTCTGGTCTATCCCGCAGTGAATTATCTGAAATTGTATTGCACATTCTCAAACTTGTGACGGCGACGTATTCCATCGAGACAACAGACGGACAAAAACGATCTGCTAACATTTTCTATGAAGATGTTGGATACATTTACTCGTCGTCGGATATTATTTCCGACGAACAACGATCCTCCTGTATTACGAAAGGATTCAGAAAGTCTTGAACGGGAGTTGCAGAGAGAATTCGCCCTTCCATCACCGGGACGTAAAATACTGATGTCGCTTTTGGTTCATATTCTTTCGAACAAGGGTCCACTGCGATCAGTATCAAATGCGGCTGTATTTCCGCAAGTGAACGATGTCGAGCAGCAGAATCGGTTCTTGTTGATAATTCGATGGAGAGTGCTTCTGAGGATGTTGTTGCGCACTTCCCCCTACCTTGACGAATATAAGGTGGGCAACCATCCTACGGCTTCCAACTTGCGCGAGAATAGGATAGTTCGACAAACCGTCCAAATGATTCGAGATGCAAGACACTTTTTTGACCAAGGCTTGTGCCCTCGTGCTACCGACACACCAATTTGCGATAACAGAAGCGCGTGTGAAATATGGGAAATGGTGAAGACAGATGTGATGTTTCACTCGCATACTAATGCTTGCTACCGATCGTTGGTCATGGTATACCTCTTCCATCCATCACGTTGCACCAGTGAATATTATATCAAAATGATGCCAATCTGGTTCGATGCATGGACCAATATAGATAGATGCCCTGAAATTGATTTCCTTTGGTTGACGTTATTTTCTCGAGCACGCAAACACTTACCACCATCGTTTGATTGGGGACCGATTCGGCGACGCCTTTTGACAAACAGCCAATATTGGTTGCAAGTGCCAATAGGAGGAGGCACTCTTGACAAATCCTTTCCCAATGCAGCGAATCCCCGTTCAAGATCATGTCCATCTCGACTGAAAGCATTCGCTGGAGCTAGTTCATCCTACGAAGAGGGAATCGATTTTGTAGCCAAGGTTGCCAAGCTATTGGTGATTGGATTAGGGTCAGGAAAAAATATCGATGGTGTATCAGAAGGCACCAAAGATGTTTTGCGATTTCTGAGTTTTGTTACTCCTTACTTCAATCCCAGTAATTTGGGTGCTTGGACTTTCACTTTGGGTGCCTTTCTCCATTACTTTTCTTACGAAGTATGCTGTCGGATGGGAGTAGCTGGGAGCATGAATTCAATGAAGGGGAGTCGTCCCGAATTAGCAAAGGCTCTCTCTGAGGTAGAACCGAGTTTGGAAATTGCTGAGATTCCGCCCCACGAGGTGGTTGCGCTGATGGATTCACTGTTACCACTCTGTCAACAATCTTTGTACAGTAAAAACGCACACGTTGGCCGTGCAGGTGAGGCCGCTATGGTCTACCTTGCACAAATCGATCCATTTCGGGTCACTCCAGTCTTTGTTGATTTTGCAATGCGCGCCCTTGGTGTTTCGGCTGTGAACCTTGCCCATCAAGCCCCAGCTGCCTTATCTGCTCTGATGAGACTGCTTCAGCCATCATTACGGCGCGACCCAAATGTTCTATTGGTAAGACTCCCTGAATTGTTGAGACTGACCCTTGCCGGCATCGATAGTAATGACCAAAACAAGACAATTCGGACGTTAATTCTATACCGATCCCTAACGTCTTGGATACCAGTGGGAGGAGCTCCGAATGACTGGAAATATTTGACCGAAAACAACGAACGTGAACAAATTGAAGAAAGAACTGATGGAACGGAGGTAACGGGTCAAGACCTTCACCGACATCTATGCGGGCTGACAGAATCACAAAGCTATGTTGAATCGATAGAAAAGCTACCAGATACTTCTTTGTTGAAACAGGGTTCTTATAGAGAAGACTTCGATTTTGATTTGCTTGTTCGAGAAGCTTCTTCAGCTCTGAGTGACTGGGTACTTGAGTTCTTAGATAGAATCTACGACACGCTACGAGCGACAGGCGAACGGGAGAAGGTAGGGAGTAGCGCTTCTGGAGTTGCCTCGAGGCATTCTTCTGCGGATGTCCAACTTGCACGAAACTTTTCCAGAGTTTTAAAGGAGTGCCTAATTCAGACTTTTGCTTCCATGGATGACGAGGTTCACAAGCTGGCTGTGAACTCTGTGAAGAGATTCCTCTCAGAAGAAACACTGCCAAATGCAGCCAAGGACACATCATTCCTTTGCCTTGCTGCATGCTCCGCTCGGATTCAGAATGGTCACGTAGGGAGCCCGGGTATGGATACATTCATTCCAGTCTTGATGGATGAATTGGAACATCATTCAAACAAGACTGTCGTCTATCGTTTGAGGTGTCTGGCAGGTGCGGTCAGATCTTGTGGCGTTGCCATTATTAAGCACAAAAATGAAATCAAGAAAGCAATCAACTTTGCTTTGCAGAGTAAGGACAAGCACGTTTACAAAACGGGCTGTAAGCTTTTGCGGCATACACTGTCAACTCTTTGCGAGTCATACTACCTAGCTGCTGGGTTGGTCCCTCGAATGGCAGAGCAAAGTGGGAAGATAATATTTGGCAAGTCAGCACAATTGCACAATGATGCTGTCGAATGGCATGTGCCAAATGGTGATTGCATCCAATTTGCTTGGGAACTACTTAATCAGAACGTTTTTGAAAGAATCCAAAATTTACCACAATTGAACGATACAGGGGATACAGACAGCGCTGTTTCTCAAACCCAAAGCATTGATATTTACGAGCTCCGGAGATGTTTGCGTGTGATGCGCTATGCTTTACGTGGTGGCGCCGGAGTTATATTAGACTTGAATAAAATTGATTCTGAAAGTGTCTCTGACAAAACGGACGCCGAGACTTCGGAAAAAGCCATCGAAGAGAATCTATTTCCGTATGAACAGGCAATGATGAATTTGTTGAAAGCATCTCCCAAGGAAACATTCGAGGCGATGATGACAATGCGTTGCAGAATTTCATCGTTCATCGTGACCTTGATGAACCTCATTGCTTCAGAGTCGTTCAAATTTCACGATGCTCCCCAGGGGACAGATTCAGCAGAAGGATCAACATCTTCTCCAAAGTATCTTGGATCCATAAGCTCTGATCCTAAGGTTTGCAAGGAAACTACTGACATCGCACTTCTTTTATTAACTAGAAGAGGCGCTGCCTTCCGATCGCAAGAAGGAAAGAACATATGGAAGACTCAAAAACAATTAGCCACAGATTTTGCCGTTCTTGCAGAGGCAGATCACATGGCCGAATCACTGCAAAGGTCTCAACTATACGGAAGCAGTAATTTAGTTTTCTTCAAAGATGGTGAAGACGCGGGCAAAACATTGCCACGGCGACTGCTGCTCGCGCGTGTTCAACTCTTCCATGATTCATTGCAACGTACAGCAACTTTTGAGGTTCCGAGACGACTTCGGCGGATGTGGATGCTGCAAAAGCGCCATAAGAAAATATTGTTCTGCAAAGATATCAATACTCACCAACTTTGTGAATCGATGAAGAATATCAAAATTGCAGACCCCCCATTAGCCTTGGACGTGTATGAGGGTATTTTTGACGGGCTATTTTCCCTTACTTGCCATTCGAACACACAAGTTCGATCTTCCGCCATCGGTGTTGTTGACTATGCCATAACACGATTCGGCTGGCTCCTTCGAGTTAGATTGCCTCGGCTTTTGTCGGCGATCCAGTTACGAGATGATAAGGTGCATGGAAAGTTTGGTATTCCGTCTTGTTATATGTTGAAGAACGCGATTGACAGTCAAGGGAAGCGAAAGCGCCTCGCTGAAGCATTGAAAGGTGTGTGTTCAATGCTATCCATTCCCAGAGCGAGCAAGGAAATCTTAAGTACCGAAAAATTTCGCCGTGATTTCATTTACACAATATGCGGAAACGAAAATCTTGTATCATTAATGCCTGCGGAAGAAATGCAGAAGATGGTGCATTATTTACAGTGTATTTTCAGTCCTTTCAGGTTGGGATTCTACAACATTCCTCGTGCGTCGAACTCCGAGAAAAGATTCCATGAAGATAGCTTGACATTTTTGCTCAGTATTTTCTCTGCCGATGAAAAAGACAGTGCGAGCAACGACGAAGAGGGAGATGAGAAAGATGCTCATTGGAGAAAGCTGCTACTAGCATGTTATTTTCTAACAGTAATGGTCGATAGTGATGATCTTGCCAAAAATGATATCATCGCTGCAAGGCTATGGAAACTGTGTTTTCAAATCCTCGAAGATGAGTATGGACAACCTCTCCAACGTGTAGCTCTTGGCCTTTTTGGTAGGCTTGTAATGATGATTAAAAACGGCCCATCTTTCGAGATACTGCGTGAAGAATTTCTGAAGGAGAGTTTTTGCATCATTTTTGGCAAAGCTCTTGTCTACGATCACAAAGAAGACACGAGTGTTGGGGGCGGTCATAGGGCGCAGTGGGCTACCGGTGTAGCAGATGTAATTCGTGACTCGGCTCGAAATATTGCTCCCAAAACTTTGTTTCCCTTCCAACGAACAAATCAAAACTCTGGGACGTTCAAGGTCTCTCATGCACAACTTGTTGAAGCGATTCTTGTCGGATTGGGTGAAGTAGATGCCATCACAGTTGCCCGTTATATGCTTTCTTTTTCGAAAAAGATGGCATCGTCTCCTCCAAGTGAAGACCAGCGTAATCAACAGTGCACCTCTGCGGAGATTTTTGCTGGATTAACTTGTGCTCTCTTGCAGATGATGGACGGCGAGGCGCTTTATGAATTCTGGAAGTCAGACCTCATCCCGTTCCTCGCTGAATCTATACCCAAATTTCCGATGAACCTGTCGGGTGCTTTCTTCGACTCGATCCGATATGCTATTCACTCTTCACCTCCTGATAAGTTTTACCCTTTGACTCTGTGGTTGTTTGAGAAAATCGAAGAGACTTTATGGCAGCCAAAGACTGAGCAGACTGGAGTTGATGGAAATTCGGGATCGGATTCGAAAGAAGCTGAAGAGAACGAAAAAAATTTGTCTTCGCAAGGCACTGAAGGCTTCACGGCACAAACAAAATGGCTTTACTTATGCTGCGCCTTACTCATAGAACTCGATGAAACAGAAATGGATTCTACAATACTCAGAACTCGATGGTATACGAAAGGGCTCACGAAGGGACTAAATGATCTGAATGTGACGCTAAAAACCGAGGCTGCATCAACCGACATCTTGAAGAAATCGTGGAAATTAGTCAGCGAAAGGTTGCTTCCAAGACTCATTGATGCACTTGGACATCCATACGAGAGTTGTCGAGATCATATATCTGGTTGCCTCTTCAGAATTTGTTACTGTCATCGTAAGATGTCCATTGGAACTGCATCCAATGGACCAAGTAGAAGCAACAGTGCTATTGATCTGTCGAGTCTCGATAAGAACGACCCCGGTGCGGTTATCGTGCAAAAGCTTCTTTCTCTGCAAAGCACCACAGACAAGTCGTTTCAAAACCGGTACAATTCTCTCATAACAGCTCGACGGTTTTTTTCTTACTGTGTCCATTTCGGCGAGGCAAAATACGAATACTCTGATTACATGATACCTTTGCTACCTCTTGCTTTCGAAGCGCTGAAATCAACTGTTGAAGAGGGGAATGAAAGTTCCGAACCTGATACTGTGATGAAACGAGCACTCGAGGCCGAAGTCGTGAAAGGATACCGCCGAACCATTGCCGAAGTCAGTATTGCATCTGTGATTTCATACAGTGGTAGTAAGGGAGAAACCGATATCTCGAGGGTATTGGACGCCGTTCAAACTTCAGCGAAACACGAGACATGGCAAGTCCGTCACGCTTCTGCTCACTTTTTGAGGTGTTTTCAAGGCAGCCATAAGTTTCTTTTTACCGAATCGCAAGCAGAGATAATAGCAAAGATTGTAATTGGGTTACTCGCAGACGAGCGGCGCGAAGTATCTTCAGCGGCTATGGCTGCTGTGACTGGTATCATTGCTGCTATGTCATCTGATGCGGTAGCCCTACTCGTAGATAAATATATTTCTGAGGCAAATCGATCGAAGCTGAAAGGCAAGAAGGCTTCAAAAAAAATTGATGTGGATCAAACGGTTCAACTAGCAGAGGCAGAAGAGGCAGCGTTAAAACTGAAGGAACAAAAGCGGGCGAAGAGACAACAGTCTTCCGTCTTCTTTCTATGCGCAACCGTACTGTCGCAGCCTTACGAAACCCCGCCATATGTTCCTAAAGCGCTTGCTGCTATTTCAAAACACTCATTCAAACGCAATGCGCCTCTCGGCATTCGTGACACCGTAAAGAAATGTTGTGCCGAATACAAGAAGACTCATATGTCCGACAACTGGGAAGTTCATCGAAGTGTTTTTACACAAGAGGAGCTGGAGGCCTTGGAGGACGTTGTCAGCTCTCCTCATTATTATGCTTAAAAAACTGCCAAATGACTGGTACTAACTAGACAAAGCAAAAGATAGACCTCATGATTTTTGATACAAAGGAACGTACTAACATGAAATAGGCGGATGGTTTAAACTTTTACATCAATTTCGTCTCAACCGCATGAAGCTGAGTGCCGGTCAAGGTTGCCATAGGGTTATCCACTATCTCCACTTCAGGAATACACACTTTCACTCTCATTTGCTCCTTCACCTGGTAGTCGAATTGGATTGTGGGATAACCAAACGTATCGACATTCTCGCACATGTTCTTGAAGCTCTCTAAAAATGCCAAAGCGGCAGGGTACGAGAATTCCAAATCAAGTCCTGCAATATAGGATGTATTGAGAAGGAAGTAAAGTGTGTGAGCACGATGGGATCACAAAGCCAAGTTTATGTTGTCACGACGTTCGGTTGTACCATACCTAAGTCTATGGGTGTGTATCTTCCCAAAAGTTTTCGCCAGTGCTTGGCCAAAGTGGCTATCATTGTTGTCCTTTTCTTTGTGCCCTCGAATTTGAGAATCCATCCACTGTAAGTCTTAATCGCAAAAGTGAAGCAAAAGAGAAGATCGAATTTTTCTTCACCTGCTTCCGGTGAAATCTCCAAATATCGACGGTGAAACCCCTCGAAGTGCCGAACGACATTCGTCGACTCGTTGAAAATGTGATCTTGTTGGTTTGCATCTTTGTAGAAATTCAAATACGATACAAGCATTTCTTCTCGTCTCTGCGGAAGAATCATAATGCGAAGTCGATCTACTTGTTCCCGTGAAAGTTCTGCAGCACAAACGTAGTCGCCGATATAGTCGTATTCTGCGTCACCGGGTTCAAAGATTTCGCGGATGTACATTACCGCCGTTCCGTCACCGTACCCATCGCGCCGTGTGACTCGGTCGAGCTCATCGAGCTTGATTTCGAACGGAGACATCCTCGAGGTTTTGCTCCAAATTTTACTGGTCGTTCTCTGAAAGTATTCCTTTATAGCTTTCTTCGGATTGAGAGGCAGAATGTGTCTCGATGACGACGAATCGTTGGGCATCCCTCTCATCAGCACGTATTCGATGTCATATTTCGAAGAAGGAAGCTCCACCCAAGTTTTCTTCATTTTCGAAACTGATCGATCGAAGGTTGAAATACTAGTTTTGGATGGTGTCGGGAAGTGTCGAGAACAGGACAGTCAATACTACTACTGACTTTTGTGCATTGATTCGGACGCAACAAGCAACGAATTCTTGATCTTAGCGGCGATCGCGAAAATATTTGAAAAGCTATTGGTTGCGCTAAGAACACTTTGTCGAACCTGAAAACTGAAAGTTGAAGTTTTTGATCGTATTAAGTATGGGTCATGGTTTGAAAAAGATAAGGGTAGTCACATATAAAACCGAAAACATCGTGCAACTGTCATTACGTGTAGCATCATACTGCACCAATAGTTGCATCTGAGATTTCACTGGGCCGGTACGGTATTCTAGCGTGGGGCGACGATCAATGTCCGTTTTCTCTACGGGTACGAACCGTATTCGTATCGTATCGCAGTTTGGAAGTACGGTACTGTATTGGCGGTCCGCTGGATACACTCGCCGTTGCGTTCGCTAACCGCTTCGCGTACAGGGTCGTACGATATTGACACCGCAGCAGGTTTTTTCCCTCATTTTTTCAAGAAAAAACCCCACAGCATTCCACGGCCCCATTTGGCGTGCGCCAAAGAACGATACAGCAATTGGCAGTTTTGTGGTGTGATTGGCAAGCCGTTTACTGTATTGCGATCGTTCCAAATCTTTGCACTTTTAAAATAGGATCACTTCACTGCGCTCATTACGTACTACTAGTAGTACCGCAGCACAAGTCGTTAGTGGCTCGTATTTTAAACGAGAAGCAACATGATTTTTGCGGCCTCGTCATTAGGAAAAAGGAATGGTACGGTACGGTGCGGTATGGTAGGGCACAGTAGGTGCATCGCATTTTTGTTGTTATCGACAACCGACTCCTCACTCATCGAACGAATGATTATAAAAAGATTGATGAATAGATGGATGGATGGATTGATTCTGTCGTTTTGTTCCTGTGATCCAGATGGATGATTGATTCATTCATTCACGTCAGGCAAAGCAGCGACGTTGGCGCGATTCTTCCTGCAGAGTGACCGGCGGGAACGATGATGGATGCGTCCATTTCGAAACCCACGCACGGCATCCTGTGAATCCAGCGATCGAGGTGGATGGTGTAGGGATTTTGAGTCACTAGCAGAAAACGATCCACCAAAAACCGCCACACCACCAACGACACGGCTCCCACGAGCACGGGAGCGAACACGAACACGAACACGAACTCGAACGCGAACGACGCGTTGTTTCTGTTTCTGTTTTTGTTTTTGGTTTTGTCTTTCTCGCTGTGGTGGTGGCCGCCCCCGCCCCGATGGATCGAAACGAGCGACACGGCCAGGGATTGCCAGCACGCAACGAGAAGCGATCCCAGGGCTCTCGTCGTCTTGGAATTTTCCCAGATGAGAACCGAGACGGAGACCACTTGAAAGGCCGTGGGCAGTAGCAATGCCAAATAAATTTGATACGCTAGGCTGTGCGTTTTTGCTGTTGTTGTTGTTGTTGCTGTTGCTGTTGTTGTTGCTGTTCCAGTTGTAGCTTCGTGTTTGGATTGCTGCATCGTCGATACCAGCGTGGCATAACCGTAAATTGCCAACCATTGCACGAGCAAATCCAAAATGGAGGTAACCACGAAGATTCCGAAGAGCAGTGTAGTGAGAGAGTCGTCGTCGTCGTCGTCGTCTTCCGAGTTAGCAAACGCCGTTTGTTGCTGTTGTGGTGGCAGTGGCGGATCGACTTGGTCGGCAAGCGTCTGCCACTTGAGATATGCGTGAATCAGACTCGACAGGACCGTCCACTGGACCAGGCGCTGGAGGATCCCTGTTGTGCTTGCCGCACCACCACCACCACCACCAGCAGCAGCAGCAGCATCGTCGTTGCGCCACGACAAGTCCTGGTTGTTGTACAGCACGTGTCGGTAGGCCTCCGGTCGCAAGAGGATGCAGTCGATGACCACCAGCAACCATTCTCGTTCGATGTAGGGGTCGACGATTCGCTGGCAATGGTAGTTGTCGCAGCGCATGACCTTGATGGACGACAGGGAACTCGTCAGCTGCCGGTACAGAGCCGCGCAGGGAGTCCCGCAGTACACACAGACGTACGGATCCCGGCGGTCGATCAAAGGGGCGTCGTTGTCCTTGTCCTTGTCCTTGTCCTTGTCCTTGTCGTTGTCCTTGTCCTTGTTGCCATCGTCGGTGGAACGTTCCGTTCGTCTGGTGGGATCCTCTTCCTCCCGCTGGATGCTTGGCGCCATCGCACACGATTCGTTCTCCTATTGTTGGATGTGTAAAAGCTGGCACGGTTTGCGTTGCCGTAGTAAGATTAGCGGGTACAAGTACTACTCGTAATCGTACCGTAGTCTTTCGAATGCAGAATGCAGCTTGCAAAAAACTGCTTCCAATACGATTAAGGAGATGGGAGAGTAGGCGGCAATGAAACAGTGTGTACGGTACTCGTACCGGTACCGTACTCGTAGGAAGTACGGCAGAACGTAGGACCTGCGAGATTTGTACTACCACATACGTTGATGGGGTATGAAAAATAATACTCCGTACCATAACAAGTTTTTCGCGCGACAATAATTCAGTCACGAATTTCTGTTCGCGGAACAGCAACTCTCAATATCCTAGCGGTAGCGGTAATCCTAAAAAATCCTTCATCAGACTTACCGGTACGCTTAACTTACTGCAGGCCCAGGGACCAAAGAACGGAACAGAACCAACTACGGTCAAACAAAACAAAACAAGTCCAAGTCCAAATCCAGCAGTCTGCAGTGAAGGTACTTGTATTACGAGTACACGCTGCAATATCGACGATGGGCTGGCACGAGATCGTTTTTGAGTACGTCTGCCCCGTCGGGGGCTGCCTCCTGGCCTCCTCGGTCTTTGCGGCCCCGATCCGGGACCTGAACAAGGCCCTCCGCAGGGGTTCGCTCGGGAGTTTGAACACGATTCCCTGGGCCGTCATGACCGGGAACTGTCTCGGGTGGTGCGCCTACGCGTACTACACATCGGATCCATTCGTGCTGGCCTCCAACCTTCCGGGCCTGGTCCTCTCCCTCTGGCTCAACATCGGCGCCTGCAAGCTCCGGTATTTGGCGCAGATCGACGCGATCCGCCACGAATCGGGGCACGGAGAAGAGCAGCACGAACCCGAGCGGACGTTTTCCACGGTAGCGAAGGACCGTTCGCGGTCGCGGTCGCGGTCACAATCACAGTCGCGGGCGCTGTCGTGGACGAAGCAGGACGTCGTGTTGTTGCGAATCGTCAGCGCCTGGGCGGTGGTGTTGGTGGGCGTGGGCTGGACGGGGGGTCTGTTTCCGTTTCCGCGCACGAGTGGCCACTTTGCGCCGCAAACCGTCGTGGGAATCCTGGTCAACATCAATCTCGTCTTTTTCTACGGAGCCCCCCTGCAGACCGTGAAGACGGTCCTGGAAACCGGGACGTCGGACACCATCCACACCCCGACGGTCACCATGAACGTGATCAATGCAATGTTTTGGATGTCCTACGGCTTCGCCCGGAACGACGCGATCATATACGGACCCAACGGCGTGGGATTCCTGCTGGGAATCGCTCAGTGCGCGCTGTGCTGCGTGTATCCGAAGCGATCGCAATCGCAATCGCTGTACGCGGCTGCTCCGACCGCGGATGGTTCTCCGGCGAACGAGGAACCCGAAATGGAGTTTGCAACCTTGCCTCCGTTTCTGGAGGATGAAACTATTTCATCGGTAGTAGAGCGAAGAGTACTGTAAACATGTCTTCGAAGTGTCCAGTACTATCACACGATTAAGGGGTTTCTGATGACTAATAAGAAATAGAGTGTACAATAGAATACATTGCTATTACGTTTCCCATTAACACTACAACTCCAGTGATACAACAGAATTCAATGATAGTAACACTAGCGACATTTTAAGACTATCGCCATCCCCGTAACCCCGTTGTTGCTCTTTCAATCTTGCTTGTTTGATCTCTTCTTCTCAACCAAGAATTTCCGCGCCTTCTCGATGCCAGCGACTCTTCCCTCCTCGAGAACTGTCTTTGCTTTTTGAATGCTTTCTTCCTTCTTCTCGTCCAGAGCGGCCTTGGCTTTCGCTATGCTTTCATCTTTCTTTCCTTCGAGAAGGGCCTTCGCTTTTGCGATGTTTTCCCCCCTCCTTTCTTCCAGTGCGGCCATCGCTTTGGCAATGCCGGCATCCTTCTTTTCTCCAATGGCGTTGGCTAATTTTTTCCGTCCTCCTCTCCAGTCGCCATCTCTCAACTTTTGTACATTGGCCGCCGCGGCATCGATCTCCTCCAACATGTCCAGTATGTCCATGTCGGGCTCGGTGACAACAGTTCGGCTCTTTGAAGCTGACCTACTTGGATCATTAAATTTCCTCTCGTTCTCAAACAAGTCCATCCACAGTTCTTTGACTGCATCCGAACTCGAATCCATGTCCTTTACCCGCAGGAGCCGACCATCGCTTTTCGAAAACGACAAAAGATTTAACTCCTCCAAGTCCTCGAATGCTCTTTTCACATCAATCTGCACCTCGTTCTCTGTGTTGAGAAGTCGATTGATCTGAGCTTCACAGTTCTGTTCCAAAATTGATTTCGTGAGTTTCGATCGCTTCGCATTATCTTGCTGTAGGATCCATTGATGAACCAATGCGGTGCGTATCGCTCGTTGGGATCCCGCCTCGTAAGTGAGATAATTGAATGCACCGCTGTTGCGCTGCGAGATCTTGGTAGTGAGGAATGTCTTTACCAGCAAATCATATCGTGCTAGTTTGTTGGAATACCGAAATACCGTTCGAAGCACCCATAACGTGACCGACACCAACGCCAGCAAATCTAGTCGGGTGCTGTCGAACTTGATAGAACCCAACACGACGAGAAAGGTAAATACACTGATCGTATCGAACAGGAGTGCATCGGCAGGCCGAAAAACCAGTTTCGTTTTTGGCAGAACTGCCGGCAGATTCGACATGGGAACTTGTTCGAAAAGGCGAACTTCAAGATTTCCCGATTGAGGCCCAGACTTATCTTCCTCTGGCTGTTCGAATCCTTCAACGTCAAACATATCGGCAAATTCACTGACAACCTTCGGTGGCGCAATTTTCCTTCTCGACTTCACGAGAGGTCTCCAAACAACTACAATTTCTTCGTAGGTTGGTTCAACAAGTTCCGATTTCGAGAAGATTGTCTTCAAAAGACCCCGCCTTCCCACTTTGTTAAACACATCAATCAGACTACCAATACTGACACGTTCCAGTAATTGCATCCTGGGCAGTTGCTTTCCATCCTTTTGCGCAGTTCCATCGTACGCACACGTGACAGCATTATTTCTATTCACTCTGTCAGACATGGTGCCATTCTGACTCGTTGATGAATTCGTTGCTGCACCACTGTACATGGTACTGTTCAGACTCATCGACGAATTCATCGAACCATAATACATGCTGCTGTTCAGTCCCGTCGATGAATTCATCGAACCATAATACATGCTGCTGTTCAGTCCCGTCGATGAATTCATTGCGCTTTGGTCGTTGTAGTCGATCTCGCATAAGATAAACGGGCTTAGCTCATCCAATGGATCAGGAGGTTCTACCGACAAGGTTTTCGAGCCACCATATCGGTTCATGACTTTTTTCCCAGTATTTGACCCACTTTCAAGCTCGGTAAATTCCCCTGTAGTTGCCATCGATACTTGGCTATCTGGCATGAACTCATCGGCGAACATGCCCTCTATCCATCGTTTGAACTGTGGAATCTGAAGCTTCTTGCTGATCTCAAACAATTTTTTTTGAAACGAATGTCGCAGCTGCAGACTTTTCAAACGAACAGCTCGAAACAAACTTGATTCGAATCGATCTAGTTGGTTCTTCACCCAGGCTGCAGCTCGTTTGACCACGTTTGCTTGCAGGTAATTGATCTTGGGTAAAAGCAACCGCCCTTTCGTTACCTCTTGTGAATATCCTCTCCAATAGACCAGGACCCGACCATCGAAGAGTACGTCCTCGCAACCTGCCTTGAGAGTTCCGTTGGTGTGGAAGAGTTCCGGATAGAACTCTCTGGATATTATAGGATCTAATTCTGATACGTCCGGTACAAGTGACAATCGTAGCAAATAACCGGCATTAAGGCATTCGCAGAGATCAATGTCACGCTGAGATAGTAGCTCAAACCCCGAGTCTTCCAATGATTGCCGCAAAGCAGGAATTTTTGGTTTGGCTTGATCAACGGTGTCATCTCCCCGCTGTTCCTCGACTATCGTCCGTCCTCGAATCGGTTTTGTCGACCCCTCAATCATTTCGCGTTCGTGCGCTTGCAGTGGTCCAAGATCCTGTTCGATCTTTCTGGCCTTCGCGTGGTAGTAATTGTCTAATTTGTCAAGTAAATATGGACTTTGAGATATGTTTCGCGGTAATATTGAAGGATCGGTGGGTATACAACTCGAGGACCTTGTGACGATGCGGCATCGTGGGGTTAATTCAGGGAATGAAATGTCGCCGTCTTCATTTTGTATTTCGTTGCTATCGGGATGGCTATTTAATGATCCATACGTGAAAGGCTGAAGCAGTTTGTGAGGATAATCTCGTTTGCGTTCAAATGGTTGTAAAGAAGCCTTCGGTAATCTCCGTCTTGTCCATCCATCAGTGATCGGTGACTGCGGTTGGAGAAAAGGGAAAGTTCCTTGAAGGAAGGCAAGGAACCCAAGGAGTCCTATCCTGTAATAATTCGGTCGCTTCATCGCAGTTATTGATCCGAAAAATAATGTAAAGGTGTCGTGGCCACCGTCGTTGGTTGTTGGTTGTTGTTGTTGTTGTTGTTGTTGTTGTTGTTCGTGGTGGTGGTGGTGGTGGTGGTGGTGGTATTTCCACTGCTATTCAAACGCTATTTCATGTTTTCCCATCGACTTTCTATGCCTTCTAGAAAAACTCGTAATAATGTGACGCAAAATAGCGACAGCTGTTCACAAACGTTCACAAACTAAATTCAAGATGTGGAGAGCTAACGAACGAATTGCGTTCGCCTCTCTTTGCCGAATCGCGCTCCTGTCCAACGGTTTTTATTCCGACATCCGTACCGTAACTAAGCTATGTTCCACATGTATGTACCCACCTGATGAAAACAAATAAGATGTATGCACGTGTAACGTGTAACCTGCGTCTAATTTCGTACTGTATTGTTGCTGACAAATTTCCAAACGTGCCCGGGGTAAGAGGGTTACTACTACGAAGTACTACTGGCTAGTATCATGGAGTAGTAGTAAGTTATGAACATCTACTAGTATACTATCATTGTCGGAGAACAATTAATCTGCCAATTGAGAGTGCAGAGATGCTCTCCCCTTGCAGAATTTTTCATGAACTTATTGCTTGTTGCCTCCGTTATTTCTTTAATTAAACAACAAAGAACCTCCTCTGTCGTTTTGTTCAGGGAACTTGACAAAGTGACGAAATTTGATGTTCTTGTCACTTCTTAGAATTGCTGTTGGACAACGCGGCAACGAGGAGGAAGAGGAGAAGAAGGACGAGGAGGAGCACCAGCAGCAGGGACAAAAGAAAGCTGACTTTTCCACCCAAAAGAAAATGTTAACTTTCCTTCTTGCATTCATTTATTCACAGGATAAAATTTTAGCAGCATCAAAAGATGCAATCTTGATCCATGTATTACTATGGGCACTGACATCATGGTCTACGTCACATAGTGGTAGGCCTACACCAGCACCATGTTCTCCTTCTTATTTGGATTTAATTGAAAATGAAACAGTTGTGTTTGAACAAGCGAAATCAATCAAAACAGTTTGTTTCAGGGTCAACAGGAGATACAAAGACGCCACAGATAATGTTTCTCAATAATACATTGTGATTCCATACTCACCCTACTAGACAAGAATGAATGCTGGGTGTTTGTGTACATTTTGAAAAGAGGAGACTTCTACTATAATTAGCTATTTTCTTTATAGTCATGGGGCGCGCAGCAGGGCAGGAGGTTGCCATTATTTATATGACAGGGAGGGCAGAATGGTGTTCAATGGATCCATTCTTGTATTGGCTAAGATATTAAAAAATGTAATGACATCTGCAGATGAGGCTGAAGCAACAGGACTATTCATCAATGCCCAGGAGGTGCTACCAAAAGAAAGGTGCCTAATCGAGTTAGTAGGGTACCCAGAGCCACTGACCCCATTGAAGATAGAAAATATGACAGCCCAAGAAATCATCAATGGCACCATCAAACAGAAGAGGTCCAAAGCTATACATGATATTCAACTGGTTGAAGGATAGGGTTGAGCAGGGACAGTTTGAAATAATCTGGGAACCCAGAAAACACAACTTGGCTGACTACCCCACCAAACACCGTCCGGGAAGTCACCATGCAAGAGTGCAACCAATTTACTTGTAAGAGTGGGAAAAGAACTCCACAACCATACATGGGTGCATTTAGATATCAAGCCTGACTTACACTGAAATGGATAAGAAGGTAAAACCAGATACTCATGAATAGTAGGCAGCACTTCAGCAGCACACCTACCAGGAAATTGAAATGTGTTGGCGCAATCATGAAATGAGCAATCAGGATAGTGTGAAATACAAAGCAATTAGTTATGTTGAGAAGTGCAACATATGGGAAAATGAAACATTACCCAACATACACACTGGGAGATGTTACATCAAGACTGCTGGTAACAGATATAATATCGATACTGGTCAAGTGAACAGTGTGTATCCCCTATGATTAAAAGCCAATACACAGGCCAAGCATCGAGACTGATGAAAACACCATACATGAGTAAGAAAGTTACATTTAACCTGATGAATAGCAATTGAGCAACATGATGAGATGTACACGGCAAACCACACATAAAGGGTTATACAAGCAATAAGAAGCAACACAGGAAGGCAATATAATCATGTTTCTGATGGATTATACATCTGAGGAGCATTATGTTCATACTTGTCATTGTCTTGGAATTCGATTCTCATTTGTTCAGGGCTTGCGCAATAATATATGCTTCAATATTTCAACACAACATTGGTGAACCATTGTTGGACTGCAATCACAATCATACAAGTAAATATGCCTCGCTTGCCAGCAGCCATGGCAGTAGTTACCAGGTTGGTGCCTTCTTGTTCTTGCCTGCTGGTGGTGGTGGTTGTGGTACGACCACTCCTCCTGCTTGTCCTCCTCGCCTAGTACCTCTTGTTCTACTACTAGTACTAGTAGTAGTATGTGACGTAGTACTAGTACTACTAGTATCAGGTGACGCAGTACGAGTTTAAGTGTTAATCAGAGTGATCAATTTGAGACCACTTTTTCCCTTTCCCCCTCCTTACAAGCATCAATTTTGGTCCTGTTAGTCTTATTGATCTTACTCTCCAGCTGGAACTTCTCCACCAAAGTAATCACCGCGCCAGAATTGGCAAGAGCAAGAGCTTTCCATAGATACCCAATTTGCAGGGGTTGCGCGCCGGAACCCCTTCGGACTTTATGATTCTTCCGGTCAAGAAAACCAGGAAAAGTTAAAAAAACTCCATTTACACAACCTTATCATACCAAGTGGTCTCAACCCAACCATTCCTTAACCAGACCACCTCAGCCGCTCACTACTCAGGGTTACCTTCCTGATACTAAGTACAACAAGGAGCCCCCCAAGTTGCGGATCAATCAACCAAATACTTTAGGAGAAAAGAGCTTCAACAACAGCAATACCGAATCGTCGTCACGACAAAAATCCACATCAAATGGCGTCGTCGCCATCGCCGCCCTCGTTACCACCGTTGAAGCGCGCCGTGCAACAAGAACAAGCAAGGGTGGCTAGCTACGGTGTAATTCAATCAGTTTAATGTTTATTTGTTAGTCAGTGCTGTTAAAGTAGTTGCAATTAGATGGAGTAGGAAGCAAAGAAGTGACGGACGATGCGTTCGCAATAGAGGTTTGCAATAGAGGTTCGCAATAGAGGTTCGGGGTAATAAAGAGAGAAAAAAGTTTCGCGAACTCAGTCATGAGACCAATTTAGATCATGAGTGTTAATTCTGTCGTAAGCCTCTAAAAAGAGAATGTGTATTGGTAGTTTGATTTAGTAAGAATTTAGAATTGTGGGAATGATAAATCTGAAGAAAGAAACATGTTTTTGGATACTTTTGTATTCAATTGTATTAGATTGGGAGAAGGTTGGGAGAAGCTTCTCATATACAAAAGTGACGTGTTCTCGGAATTGAATCGTATGATTGGAGTTCGAATTCCGATCAATCGTATTTGGGACGACGGTTGGACGTGTATCGGGAGAAGGAGAGACGAGATACAACACTCTTCTCCTTCTCGTAGAATGAGTCAAAGAGTAGGGTGATAAGGCTTGATGTGACGAATGTTGATTCTTTCTTTGAGGTGTGGAGTTTTCCAGTAGGCAATGGTGCCATTGGTGAAGATTTGGTCAATGGTGAATGGACCAATGTTCTTGGCATGAAGAGCATCTGCATTTGGTTTGGTGATCATGATTTGTTCATTGACAGCGAAGTCATGTTGTTTGCGATGAGAGTTTTCACGGAGGGCATCTTTGTTGATGATGTTTTGGCGTTTGTTTCGAATGATGTTGATATCAGAGATGATAGGGATGGGGAGAAACATATTGCGGTTGAATACAAGGGCACCTGGAGAGATGCCAAAGGTCTTGTGGACAGTGCATCAAAGAGCAAATTGTGTGGATGCAAAGATGTTGTCAATAAGATCATGAGCTTGTTGTAGATCTTGAGGAGGATTGGTGTTTAGTTCAATGCGCACGGCTGATTTGATAGTATCATGGGCCCGCTCAAGAACAGCATTTGATTGTGGGTTCTTGGTTGTGGACATCTTGGGTTTGATACTGAGATATTCAAGGTGGAATTGAAAATCATGGCCAATGAAGCAAGGTCCTCTGTCAAATTGACAATTGTTGGGTCGAGGGTATCGAGAAAGCCAGGCATTGTTGAGTGCATGGACTACCATTAGGCTGGTAGGATTGACTTGAGGAGATCGAATGATTTCCAAGAGATTTGTGGACATATCCATGATGGTAAAACCATTGAATTGGATGGGTAGAGGATGACCAGGGAGTTCAATAGACCATGGACCAATTGCGTCGATGGCGATTGTATCCCAAGGTACGTGTGTTTCTTGTCGAGTAGCTAGTTGACCATGGTGACGATGATCTAACTTGTAGCGTTGACAAGCATCGCAAGTACGGCAGAATTGAAGAACTGCGTCCTTGAGACCAGGAGAGTAGATGAATCGATTGATTGTGCTGGTGAGTCGATCAGCTCCAGCATGCCCGAGGACATGGTGGTACCATTTGATGGTGTTGGCTCTGAGGATTGCAGGGAGAACAATTTTGGTTTGGTAATTGTGGTTAGTAAATACGAATATATCTGTACCATTGAAATTTTGAATTGTATACTTGTCATTTTGTGTAATACTTTCATCCGCAAGTTGTGCTTGCGCAAGGTGTGAAAGGGCTAGTGGGTATTCAGGAATTGTTTCCGGATAGTTGATGAAGAGATCAGAGAGATCGAGGGCAGGAGAATCTTCTTCCTTGGAGTCTTCTTGCATGGGTAGTCGCGAGAGTGCATCTGCAATGACATTTTCTTTGCCCTTGATGTATTTGAAGACTGGAGAGAATTCTTCAAGAAGCATTCGCCAGGTCATGATTCGATTGGAAGTGATAGTTTGACGAGTGAGATTGATATGGTCAGTCCATACAATGATTTCTGCGCCCCAGAGGATAGGTCAAAATTCTTTGAAGACTTTGACTACGCAGAGCATTTCTTTGTCGATGGTAGGGTACTTGAGTTGAGCCTTGGTTAGTTTTTGAGAATAACAGACGATGATTCGATTGTCTTGGACAATTACAGCGCCTAACTGGTAATCAGAGGCATCAGTGTAGACATGAAATGGTTTGTTCGGATCAGGATAACTGAGAAGAATATCTTCAGCTATCATAGCTTTTGCACGTGTAAAAGCTTCGATAAGTGCTGGAGTGGGAGCAAGCTTACCCTTTTGTTGGCCGGATAAAGCTGTGAGTGGAGCAAGAACTTCAGCGCGTTTGCGCCAAAAGTTTCTGTAAAAATCAACCATACCGATAAACGATCTGAGTTGGGTAATGGTTTTGGGGAAGGTGAGCTTCAGGATGGGTTCAATCTTGATAGGATTAGGTCTGACACCATCGGAAGATATGATGTGTCCGAGCCAAGGTGCAGAACTTTTCAACCAGTGACATTTGGCTGGCTTGACTGAGAAGTTATGTGCCTTTAGTAGGTAAAGGACTTGATTTACGGTCTTGCAGTGAGCGTCAAGTTCATCGGAGAAGATTCCAATATCGTCAATGTAGACTTTGACTTGAGGGAGATGAAGAAATATTTGTTCCATTCAACCCTGGGCCCAACATGGAGAGTTTAGAAAGCCCATGGGTAAGCGAAGGAGGCGAAATTTTCCAAAAGGAGTTACAAGAACACACTTCCAACTGGATTCTTCATCAAGTTTGAAGGTGTGGAATTGTATGCTGACGTCGATGAGTGTAAGGTATTTGAAGCCTCGACGCCGGTGGAAGATATCTTGAATCTTTGGTAATGGGTAATGAAGTTTCTTGGTGACCTTGTTGAGTTCACGAAAGTCACTGATTAGACGGCAGGAACCATCTGGCTTGGGCACCACAAATGTAGGCATTCCCCATTCGGTAGCATAACAACGTTCAAGAATGCCAAGATTGACTTGTCGAAGGAGTTTGGTTTTGACGGCTTGTTGCTGGTGGATGGGAATGGAGTATGGTTGCTTGATATGGAATGGAACTGCATCAGGTTGAAGATCGATGTGGAATTCTTTGTCCGGAAAGATTCCTAGTTCGCGGTTGGTGAGACCTTCGAAGAGCTTGGCATTTGGGCTGAGGATCTTGAGGAGCTGCTCTTGTTCATATGAACTGAGATGAGTTTGTTCAGAGACTAGTTTGGGTAGATCAGTCTTCTCGTATTTGGTTGCTCCATCAACGTAAGCTTGTTGGTTGACTTGGTTCATGTAGCTTTCAGCAAAGACGTATGGTTCGTTGGACATGACTCTTTGGATGATAGTCTTGTCATGGAAGTAACTGGGTGGATGAAATGGCATCAATTTTTCGTACCAGGTCATGGTTGAGTTTTCAAAATCCATTTTGATTCCAATGTCCTTCATAGTCTTTCGACCAAGGATGAAATGGTAATTCATTTTGGCGTCGACTACATAGCACTTGACCTTGTTGATGAGGAGTGAGAAGGATAGCTTGGGAAGCATGAGGTTGTGAAGATTTACATACTTGGAGCAGCTGGCTTTGCCATTGGTGGTAATCATGTTGACTGGAGTTTTGAGATCATGGAGGACGACTGTTGGTGGAAGGGATGATTGAAGAATAAGATTGTCGGTTGATCCCGAATCGAAAAGTGTCTTGAACTAGTATTTTCCTTTTTGTTCATTGACTTGATTGCAAGTAGTAATGGTCGTTGGAGCAAGATCTTGAGGTTCCTTTGGTTTGGAGAGAGCAGTGAAGTTTTCGGTGTAGCCGTTAGGTGGGCTAGGAGATATGACATAAGAGTCGGTGAGTGGTTCCTTGTTAGGCTTGTTGTTGATATAGATCAATTCTTCCGTTGGAATCTCAACGCACGAATTGTTGTTGTATGATGGGAACCGTTGAATGTCTTTATCGTAATATTCGGAGTCGGCTTCAATGTCGACATGAAAGAGGTCGTGCCAAATTTGCTTCTGGAGACTTGGAGTGTTCTTGAATAACAACACACATGTGTTGTTCCGTATCTAGGAGGAGTAGGTGGAGTGTTGTTGTTGTTGTCATCAGAACGATCGTTGACATATGAGTCATTGTTATTGTTGTTGCAATTGTTGTTTTTTGTTATTGCGGCTGTTTCTGTTAGGATTGCTCGCGTTTTGATAGCATTGTCCCCACGTGTGGTTCGATGCTGGATGTACGGGACAAGGGTCCGAAGATTGTAGTCTTTGTTTGTTGTTGTTATTGTTGTTTCTTTGGTTGTTGTTGTTCAAATTGTTGTTTCAATTGCCATTGTTGTTGTTCCGTTGGTTGTTGTTGTTGTTGTTGTTCGAATTGTTGTTTCGATTGCCATTGTTGTTGTTGTTTCGGCGATTGTTGTAATTGTTGTTGTTGTTGCGGCGATTGTTGTTTTTATTGTTGTTTTGATTGTTGTTATTGTTGTTGTTACGTATGGATTTTTGGTGTAGTCTTTCCATTCTGGTGATGATTTGATGGAGTTCATCGTCAAAGGGTGAATTGTGTTCTTCATCGGTGTGTCTCCATTGTTCAGGCATGGATTCGTAGATCAAGCTCTTGAAGTCTTCACCATCAATAATAGCAAGATTTGCGTCGTGGGGAGCACCGGGAAGCAGAGGAAGAATGGCTTTGTTATGGTAAGATACCATTGAGACGAATTTGTTGACTGTCATGTTGGAAGTCTTCTTGATATTGAGGATGAATCGTTTGTGGTTGCGATAGGCATCAAAGTTGTTGGAGAACTTGAATTGGATGAATCGTCCTATGACGATATTGAAGTTGTCTTCTGTTTCTTCAATATCTTCGATTTGTTCAGTGAACCAAGCATCATCAGCATAGTCATTGAGGATGTCTGGGAATTTGGAGAAGAGCTTAGCGCCATCGTCCCATTCGAGGGTTCTTCTGGCCTTGTTGAATTCATGAATAGAGTGAATGATTTGCATATGAGTGGAAGAGTGAGAAATGATGGGGAGTCTTTACCTTGGTTGTTTCGGTAACGCCATCTTCAACTCTTGAAGTTTTGTATTCCACTTTTTCAATCGTGTTTGGATCGAAATTGAACTTGAAGGGGATAAGATTGTAAGTAGTCATTGTGAATAGAATTGTTGATAGTTAGTACGGGTGAGAAAAGCGTTGATTAGAGTGTAAAGCGTTGAATTGTAATACTCGAGTAATAGTGAAGGATAAATATCGAATAGAAGCGTTTATTCGACTGTTTAAACAGTGTCGTAAGCCTCTAAAAAGAGAATGTGTATTGGTAGTTTGATTTAGTAAGAATTTAGAATTGTGGGAATGATAAATCTGAAGAAAGAATCATGTTTTTGGATACTTTTGTATTCAATCGTATTAGATTGGGAGAAGGTTGGGAGAAGCTTCTCATATACAAAAGTGACGTGTTCTCGGAATTGAATCGTATGATTGGAGTTCGAATTCCGATCAATCGTATTTGGGACGACGGTTGGACGTGTATCGGGAGAAGGAGAGACGAGATACGACAAATTCAAGGCTTTGCTTACAGTACAAATTCTACGTAGCCCTACTTTGTCTCTTTGTCATTCGCACATATACTCGTACCAGGACGAGGAGGCTGCTGTCGTCTGCTGCTAAGTTATTCGTACCTGCTGGCTCCCAATATTGGAAGAAACTGGCCTGTTCAGCTCAAATAGGTTCATTTTAATCTTTCTACTTCCGTAATGTAGGTTGGTTGGGACAAAAGCGCGGCTGGTCACTGTCTACTTCAGTCTGCCAAAATCTACTTTTGATTGATAGGCAATTCTTCACCTAAAAAGTCGTTCCTTACCGTCCCAATTTATTTTCCTCGAAGTCGCGGGAGCAGTTCGGGACGGCTTTTTGGCTACTTGTTCGTGTAGCCAAATCTGATGATTCTTGAGTGAGTCAGGAACGGAGATTTGTTTCTTATTTAAGCGCTTCAGCATCATTTAAGCTCATTTGTAAAACCTGTGATTTTGATTGTGATCGCGATTAAGATTGCAGATCGCATCGATCAATTGTGTTTTATTGTGCTTTGTTTGCACTGCTGGAGCCATCGGGAACAACGGGAGTATGAAGATGGTACCGACAGTGTGACACTCTGCATTTCCTAAAATTATCATACGCATCACGTCACGGATCAATTATTACGACCGACAGAGAGAGAGAGAGAGAATTCTGTGTTTCTGACTCGTTACTGGAAAAACGTGAATACAACTTCGTCTCTCTACGCTGAAATATAGAAATCGTCATACCCATGCCTTCAGGATTTAGGTTTGCGAACGTCGCAAAAGCGAAATGCTCCTGGTCTACTTTGTGGGTTTCTTTTGAAACGAAGTGTTTTGGAAGGAGATTTAGCGCATCCCGACGTTTCTTCGGAGGTCCTTTTCTTCTGGCAGCTGGAGGAATCGGAGCAGCCGCTACCTTCATCGTTAGTGCGGTGAAAGACGACACACTTGATTGTAGTACAAATGACATATCACTCTGTGTTTCAGCAGCTAGATCTCTAGCAGCAGCAATGATTAATGTATCTACAACGAAGATTACGCAAATGGACTACTTAGAACACGACCCTGATGATTACGATATCTATATAAAGAACCCGACAGCGGAGGATTTGCCATATCTTTTGAACCAATTCGATGAGCATGGGAAAGAAGTTTGGCCGTGGATCTGGACTCACCCAAACGAAACCGGTCCCCATTACGTATTTGTAGGAGTCACCAGTGATACGCTTCATCGAATACGACAATTGCGTTCGATGTCTTCGACGTACAACATACTCTTGATTGCGAGTGAGGAATCCCTTCGGGAAGTTGCGAAGGAGCTGGGCGAAACCAACTTTTACAACGAAAATCTGTGCGGTGTAGTGACGGATGCCTCTCTAGAATTGCTAAACGTCAAAGCCAAAATTTTAATGCTGAGTGACGAGCGTGTGATTGCTTTTGACTCTCTCACCATCGCATAGTAACGTAGACAGATCGGCACTTTCATAATCTCAAACTATCATACCTTGCGGTGTAAGTCGTCTTCGCATTGTATGATGGTAGTATAGACCTTACAGACAACATATTGTTATTGATGCATTATTATTAGGATTACTAGTATTATTATTTTTAAATACGACTACCATACTGTTTAAACACTTTTCAAATATTGGTTCGATCAGCATCACTCTAATTTTCTAGTTCAAAAATTCCTTTCAATCGTAAAGGGTTCGGTATTTGAATTCCTCTGTGATCCGATGATTGTCCCTCATTCACTCCAACGTTGATAGGGTTAAACCGGTATGTACCCGTAAAGTACGAGTGCCGTTATTTTTGTTAAGATCAGAATCTGTTCCTTTAGTTTTTAAAAAGTTGAGTCGTAGAATTTTTCAAAGAGTCACGGCATTCCCTCTAAAAACCATTGACGGATTTAATTCTTGTCGGAATGCGCCATAGTTGGTGGTAGAGATGGCGGGCTCGTGTAGCGCACATATTCCCATGGTTGGGTCACGGTCAGCTGATATCCGACTAAAAGTGTTTAAAAACGAACATTCATGTCCCGCTTCCCCGACTGGACATAACAAAATCATTGAAAATCCTGGCCTGCGCGGAAGACTCATCTCCGTTGATTCACAAGCCGGTCTATCTGTTCCCACAAAAAAATCGAAATTGTCCGATGCCAAACAAAAAGATTATCGCGCAGACGAATTCTGATTGATCTGTGCACAGAAACCTCGATACCATCCAAAAAGGCACTTGCCCCCATTTCATAATTTCAACCGCACGACAGTACAGATCAAAGACTCATTAACGATCATGGGGGAAGTAGACTTTGAGATGAGCTCGCAAGCTAAATATTGGATGTTCGACGACGAAGACTCTCTTCTCGAATGCCGACAGCACGCATGCAACAATCTGTCTCCAACGTCGAGAACCGGAAGAGGGAAACCTAGAGTCCGCAAGTTCGCTTGTGGCTACAATAGAAGAAAAGTGGCCACATCAATGAGCACGGCAAGCGATAACAAAGCTTCCAAAATAAGTCCTTCAACAACCATGAGTCCTGAAGAACAAGAGACACTCGTTCACTTTCACGCACACCAGATTCAAAAACTCATCGGACCGAATGCTATTTTTCCAGATTTGAAAAGAGGAGCTTCCGTCTTGTCAACAGCAATACTGCTGTTCCGAAAATTTTACCTCTCAAACTCGGTCGTCGACTTTCGTCCACGAAACATTGCAGCAGCTAGCGCTCTACTAGCTGTCAAAACAGATTGCGAACGCAACCTTCCGGTAAGTCGGCTTACACCAATATCGTCTCAGATTTTTTCAATTTCTACATTGGTTGGCAAATCCCTTTGAATTTTGGGGCCTATCGCGTGTCGCGCGAGATTAATCTTAATTTTAGGCTGACACCCGCGGACCGCGCTCTAAGTAATCATATTTTTAATCGGCACACACGAATACAACCGAAAGCGCGAGAGTCATCCGACTCATTATTCTGTATCTTTACATCACTCACACATGTTTCTCACCGCCAATAATAAATTTCCAGATTGATATCTTATCGCATGCGACGTTTGTCGTTGAGATGAGAGCACAGACTGATCCACTTTCCATGGATGAGTTGCGAGGTGTTACCATTCACGAGATCGAGGAAGCTGAAAGAGTACTTTTGGAGGGATGTGACTACAGACTCCGCAGTCACCATCCTTATGGTGCCATCAAAGTCCTCGCTTCGGACGTTGTATCATATTTCACGAACTCTGACGCATATTCTCCTCATGATACCCGGACCAGTACCATCGCAAGCGAGAGCGTGCATACATCCCCTCGGACTGTTCTGTACGAACAACCGTACCACAACTTCTATAACGACGACCACGTTGGTCTCGAAACGCTTTGTGAAAGGGCTCTCTCTATTGCCCAGGCGGCCTTGGTTTACACGGACATCAATTTTCTTTTTCGACCAGGAGAGATCGCTTTTGCTGCCGTAGCGTTGGCACTCGACAGCCATGCCTACAACTATGACGATGAATGCCCTACTTACAATCGTTTGGGGATGAAAATGCGAGAGTACATGTACGCACGTTTTTCTCAAAAGAGTGAGGATCAGATCGCAGAGTACGAAGAAGAAGTGAGCAAAATTATTTCGACTCTTGAACACTGCTCGGCCATTGACTTGGAAATGTTTTCTCCCTTTTGGCAGTATCACCGACGCCGGTACGCAAAGACGGCGGAACGCGAGACGATTAAAATCCGAAAGGCCATTTTCACTGCGTCCCGGCTTCGAGTTGTCTCCCGGTCTACGTTTCAAGTCGCAATTCCGCCTCGGCCGCGGTCGCCTTCACCCTTTGGATATCATCATCATCGTCAAGAACATTATCCTTCTACTAGTTGTCATGCACACCACTATCAGCATCATCACTACAACCAACAATATTACGACTTTGATGGAGGCCAACGAAAGCGCGGACGTGTGGAAGAGGATATGTGGACACCAGAGCACGACCATCACAACTATCCTTCACAGCGCCACAACAAGATCGCTAGAGTCACCCCAATCAATACTCCTTTTATTTAATGGGAAAATAAAGGATATATTGGGGCAACCAATGTAAAAATAAAGGAGAGAAAGATCACAATAGCAATAGAACACAATCGACAAAGACCCTTCGAATCCACATTGCTCCGCCCGGCACTACGGGAATGCGTCGGAAAGCATCCCGAACTAGCATTTGGTATTGGGAACCAGATGAAAAATGAAACAATACTGTTCAGATTAAAATATGAAATATTATAACATTACTAATGATACAATAGAAACGAGAACCCACACCAATATTATGAGATTGAAGAGTTGAGCATAGTGCATTTTTCTACCGTACGAAAGCTATCACTTCAGTTATACCCGGAGCAATCAGTATGGGATATGAAGGAGTCACAACGGAAGTTTGATGGCAGACGTTGAACACGTTATGCATGGGACTTGCACGACAAGAAGTTAAGATACCGGTAGTGATTGGAAGCACCGTTGGGAATCTGGTTACTACCGTAGTACCGGTAGGTATGACATAGGATAGTCCCTGTCACCGATGACCCCTGGTTTGTACCGGTACGAGTATGGTACCAGTTCGTACGGCACTGTCTAGTTTCAAGTTTCCGTTTCTACGGTAAAAAATAACGCGCGCGGTATTCTCAAAATTTCGTATTTTTTCATGATAAGTATGACCCGTGGCACTATGAACGGAGGCAGGCATAGCGCCTCAAGAGTTTTTTCCGATTTTTCTCAAGAGGAAACAACCAAAACCGAATTTTTTAGGTATTTCGCACCGCCTCTGATGTCACACCATAGTTATGAGTTCTCGTTCTCCCAACGTCGCACTGTAAGTGAAGCGACAACCACGAAAAACTAGGTGCGAAGAAACCTCTTTTGGAAAAACAGTTCGATACCAGCCCCTCCTTCAAATTCACACGAAAGTCGGTAACGATCGTTCGCAATGTTGTTTTCCTTAGGTTCAAGATGGCCGACCAAACACATCATCTTCCAACTGCCAAAGAGATGACGAGAAATGATACGATGATGCACAGCACTCGCATTTCACCTTTCATATAGCTGCAATCGTCCTTATCCTCTCGTTACATGAACGCAGCAGGGAAAACCCAATCAACACTCGCTTCACCATCCCTACTATGTTCGCTCATTCAAAATCGCCTCGATTCTCTCGGAGTCCTGTGTCGGAGACGATGGTAACTCATCAACAAAACCACGGCACCTGCGATGATTGTGCGACACTGTTGCAGCATGAACCCCTTGATGTGGAGAATCAGGATGATGGCGGAAGAACTGTAAAAAAAGCATTGCAAGAATTTGAGCATAGGAAACAAAAACACCCAGTTCAACAAATATATGGATCGGCGGCTTTGATGTTTGGTCAGCTCGTAGCATTGGTTGCAACCAACATGAACGCTTCATCCTACGTGTTGGAATACGGCATGCACAAGATTTTTCCCATGTTCCTGCTTTTCAATTCCTATGTGATCTTGGCACTGCATCTATTTTGGAGTGGCAGCGGTAGCAATGGACGAGGCGAAAAAACCCGATATCAACTCCCCCTGACGAATTTGAAATTACGGAGGCCGTGGTACCACTACTTGTGTTTGAGCTGCTTGGATATCGGGCCTAATTACTTAGGACTGCTCGCTATACATCAAACATCATTTACGAGTTCGACGTTATTGCAATCCGTGACGATTCCATCTGCGATGATATTTTGCAGAATCTTACTCGGGAAGAAGTATCGCCGGAGTCATTACGTCGGAGTTATTTTATGCATGGTGGGAGGTAGTATAACCGTGCTAATGGACAAAGGTGCTGCTTCGTCCCCGGATATGGAAACGGCTCACCCTCATTCCTATCGTGGTGATATTATTGCCGTTATTGCAGCATTAGGATACGGCCTTGGAGATGCTTGCGCTGAACTGTGGGCGAAACACGTCAATAGAGAAGAGTATCTTGGCATGATTGGTCTGTTCGGAGCACTGTGGTCATTGGTCGCTTCTTTTCTTTACGAGAGAGATGCAGTGATTGCGGCATTCGCTGCCGACGATGGAACGTTTATCACGACTGTAGGAGTTATTATGTGGTATATTACATCACTTGCAGGCTATTACATGGTGTCATCGGCATTTTTGATGAAATCAGACGCCACCCTGCTGAACTTGTCAATCCAAACTCAGAATTTTTGGGCTGTTTTATTCTCGGTCGTTGTCTTTCAAGAGAAACCGAGTCTACCATTTTATATTGCCATGTCCTTGGTTGTGACAGGAGTGTTCGTCTACGAACTCTGCGGGAATAGCGATACAACGATGCGGTCACAGATGTCAAACAGTGGTGGCAATCTCATTTCGGAATCCTCTCCAATGATTACTAAGAGTGAACTACAATAAATTGACTGACAGATATCTGGTGGTTCTTACGACGGAACTGCTAAAGTAGAAATAGTTGCTACATACAATGTTCCATAGCTTGTAATTGTAGAGGGATATTGTTTATTATTTCGTTAGCTGAGTTAATACTGTGCACGTTCTCAAAGACACGTGGTGGAGAGGCACATGATAATATTGACCATTTCAATTAATGCATCACAGATCAGAACCGATCGGATTTTAAGACAGCAGCTCGGTGTCACTGCAATCACTAGCACCCAATGCTAGTGAACCTGACAAATAGATCAATTTATGCAAGTCCAGAGTGTTATTCCTCATTCCTTATTTGGAATCTTGGTTGTATTGTTGCGCCACATCTGGACTGGAAATATAATGTTCTTGATGAGGTGTGGTAATTTTTTTATGACATAGCGTATCCAGAGAGGAAAAGAACGAAGAATGCCGCAAGTCCTCCGAAAATCGCAAGATTCTTCTGACCAGAACTCCACGAGTTGGTTCCGAATCCATATCCCTGGTTGACTTCAAATCCAGGAATTTCCTCAACAATCTCAACGAAGGCGTCCTTCGATGCACGGCAGACGGGGCATCGCCAGTCGGCAGGCATTTCTTCAAATTTGGTTCCTGGTTTGATCATACCGCCGATCATCATGCTGTCACCCTTGGTTTCGTCATATTCCCAGTCGCAGTTGGAGCATTTGTGTTTGCCGGTGGATACTTTCATAAAGACTTCTTGCTCTCTAAGTTCTTGCGATCGTCTCTGTTTTTCCATCTGCTCACGAGTAGCATCATCAATTATTTCTTCTTCCATGGCTTCTTCCATTGGATCCGAAGTTGTAGGCATCTCTCCTTCCGCCATGAAGAGTCGGACAGAGGGCGCAGATTGTCGGACTGCTATGTTTTGAGGCGTAGAGAAGGCATCCGATGACAAGCTCAAGAGAGCTAAAGCAAATACAGCGATGGAGAAAATTCGGATCATGGTGATATTACTTAGTGTAGGAATGAATTAAGACAGAGATGCAGGTGCTGGAGGTAAGAAGAGATTGTGACGACGATGTAGTGTAAGTCGGTTTGCGACAGATACCTTGACGATGATGTTGGGAAGGGTTGTTTGCGACAATCATGAGGTGTCAGATGATTCATTCAGATGACTGATGTGTGAAAAAAAATCATCGAGGTTGATGAGAGTGTAAGGGAAGTTGATGATGCATGATCGAATTAATCAATCACGATAAGTGAATGAATGACGTGGTGCTCGTGACTCCGACGGATCTTTACTTTGAGATACAGGATAAGTACGTACGTACACTTTGGGTTCGACTCGTACGGGACAAGATTCGTTTTAGTGTAAATGCAGTACAATAAACCACGCGATCACCAAATTGCAAATTTGCATTGAGTACAAATTTAGTTTTTGGTGTACCGGTAGTAAAAATCAAACAACCTCTGAGTAAAAATCTTTCTCCGTACAAAATAATACGAAGTAATACCATAAGTACGAGTAATCTTAATTACTGTAAAATCACGAGTTACTCGGACTGTGCCATTCAAAAGATTCGACGATTCGAGATAGAATGAATCTCTCGGCAGCATCATCATCATAATATTTATTCCATGGTGATGATAAGGAAGGACCTTTAAAAAATAAAAGACCCTTCTCGTCTGACTGAGAATGCAAGGACACGATTTTATTAGTACTTAGGTTCAAAACGTATGAAGCTGCTAGTCGAATTCCTAGTATTCCTAAGTGATAGAAGTGCAAACGACGACCCAACGACATCGGTAAGGGAAAAGGAGCGCATAGCTAGGTGGTGATGACAATGTATCCTTCAAATGTCCTAGTTACTCAGGGCATTTCATACGGAATACCTCTAGTATGAACCTACGTTTAGACAAGTTTTTGTTCGACACAACGATTTTTTAACATGTATTCAAATAAATTTACTTCCCGTCTTTGTAAAACTGATGAGAATCTCCTAAAGTGTGTTGCATTTGAACGAAAAACCAAAGCATAAGGAAAGCATCCTACCATCCTGAAAAGAAACTTTGACTTGATTTTCTATTGAGTTCCTTTGCCATTGCTGCAAAATCTTGGCTTGCGTTCACAAGTTTGTCTGACTTGTCAGAAAGGGTGGCGAGTTTATCGCCCCGTTGGTTTAGAGCATCACGGGTCTGATTCAACTGGTTGGATAACCCGGATAAACTAGCAGCTCCCGATTCCGCTGTGTCTTCTGTTCCACCCAAACTTTTCGTGACACTTGCCATAATCCCCCCGAAGAGAGAGTCTCGATTCGCCTTTTCGTTGGCCTCCAATTGATCCAAACGACTCGCTACTCCCTGCAGTTTTGTTGCTCGTTCTCTTTGTCTTTCTTGCACCAATACAGCGCTTGATTTCTTGCTGAGTTCTCTGAGTTCTTGAGCTTTGGCCAGCAAAAATTGGCCATCACTGATACGATGCTCTTCGCCGTTGACGCATATGCGATGACTCGAGCATTCGTCGCAAAGGAATCTACGTGAAATTCGACATCGATGTTTTCTCGTAAGCATCCCAAACTTCTTCCAACAGATTGAGCAACTTTTCTCGTCTGATCCACCTGGTGCTAACGAATTTTCAATCCTCGCCTTATCGGTATGGAGGGCTACGTTCGAAGGGATTGGAGCTGGCTTGATTGCCTTCCAGTATGACTGTCCCTCAACAATTTTAGACCTACCCACCAACAGTGACAGCTCAATATTGCCTTGAATTTTCACTCGAGATCGTTTCGTACTTTTATTTTTGGAATCGGTATCGCTTTCCTCGACAAACTTTTTTCTCTCTTCAGATCTTACCAGTGGTGCTGTGTCGGGGAAGATACGACCTCCGTGAAGTGTTAAGCATTCCATAACGTTAGCCAATATGTCATTTATTTTGGCATACAAATCCTCCCCAAGAGCGTTTCTTTGATCCTCAAGCTCGATTACGGATGCCATTAGAATCTGTGTAGGTGCAAATCCGACATACTCAAGTAATTCTTCCATCTCTCTGAAACCCTTAGATAAACCTTCAATCCTTTCGTTGGGTTCAAAACCGCATGAAAACAACGCCTTCAAAGTTTTGTTTACTTCCACGTCAACGCCTTCACAATCCCTCCAAAGCTGTTGGCTGTCAGCACAACCTCCTAAAGTTAGGTTTTGTATTCGATGGATCAAAGAAATGAGGGCAGAATGAATAGGATATTGATACAAAGCACTGACTGAAATTCCAATCTCCTCCGCTTTTGTCGTATGCAGAGGAAATTTGTATTGGGAATATTTCAAGACGATTGTCATTTCTTCAGCCTGACACATATAAGCCAAATAGCTCACTGGATGACGGTTTTCCATCAACTCGCCAACTTCTCCCCCAAACTTTGCAAGAGTTGCAATGCAACGCTCTAGAGCGTGAGGATTCAACTGCCCTCCGACTGTTCGACCTTCTGTTATTGCCAAGTACATAGGTGATCGGTATAATTCATCTCCTTCGTTTGCAAGCCGTGACACTGCCAACATTGCGTCAAGGCTTTTGAAATCTAATTTCTTAGCCGAAACGTGACACAGAGTCATATTTCTTGTCTGAATACGCGTGTTAACATCGGCCCCAGCTTTAACAAGTGAAATAACAGCCGAACTGAACCTGCTCTCGCAGGCATACTGAAGGGCAGTTTTTTTTCCTTCATCTATTGCGTCAATAATCCTCGGGTTCAGAAATCGCGGATTCATTTTTTCACTAGCTTGTTGTATTGCTAGGTCAAGATGAGATTGACCATTCTTGCTGCGAAGTGCTTGCTGTATCCCCATATCAAGATGTTTTTGGTTTCCGAGAATTACGTAAGAGTGTAAAGTCCCAAGAATGATTTGATGTATCCAAGAAAAGTCCAAGTCGACGGTATCAGGTTCTTGAGCACTACAGATAGACTTTGTCAAAACAAATTCGACTTCTGTTGTCTCGAAAAACGCTCTGGAGTCATCATAACTTGGTTTTTCGCCATCCTTTCTTTGTCTAACTGCAGAAAGTATGATTGATTCTGTCGGATTGATCAATTCAAAAGTAGATCGTAGACGGGTGCAATCCTTCGACATGCTTGGAATGATAGACGTAGCAGTTGTTAGTGGCGAGAGGCGAAGCTTGGTAGTGTTAGGGTCAATGACACTTTCTACGAATAGGTGCGATGCCTAACGCCGTCTCCTCGTCCAACACAGCGTCTGGTGGTAACTCCGTTAAATCTCGAAGTTCAGCAAGGCAACTAGCCTCGCGAAGGACCAAAATCAAATTGGGTTCTTCGTAGATAGCTAGCTTCCGCTGAACATATTCATCCTTATTCCAGAGAAAACCAGTACGTCCTTCGAAGTATCTGTACACCGGTGTGGCTGTACAAATCTTTCGAACCCCTGCGTATGACATCCATCTTAAATTATCCCATCCGTTGTATGCAGTCACAAGATTCTCGTTATTTTCGAAAAAAATGTCTGCCCCAAGCACTTCCAATTCTTCTTCAAGATTGTCGATTGGTGTGGCTTTCTTTTCGCATTCGGCCTCTTCCTCTTTTGTTGCTTCTGCTTGAATCTGATTTTCCTTGGCTTCTTCGCAAACGTTCTCGTCTACTGGTTCTTCATCTCCCTTTTCATCTTCGTCTATCAATGACTTCTGTGTTTGTTGTTCTGTGGTGTTTTCTTTCGATTCTTCGTGCTCGCAATTTTCAGTTTCTACAACTGCATCATCTTCTACAATTTCAGGGCTCAGTGCAGGTTCGGTTTCCTCGGCCGAGTTTTGCTGAGTTACCTGCGCGCCTTGCTTAAGAAGAGGGGGAAATTTCACAGTCAGCACATATAAAAAATAAACTCCTTTCGGCTGCAATTTTTGTTATCCATCGTAAATTACTTACTTGTGTGTTCTGCTCATGTTCGTTTTCTTGCCTCTCCATTTGTTCCCTTACGCTTTCCTCCGTGCTCGCATTGGACGGAAAGTAGTGTTCAGCCGAAGTTGGGGAAAGCGCATTGTGCGCCGCCCGTTTCCGTTCGTCCATTATCGACTCGGTTGTCTCCTTGGCAACAATCAGAACAATTGGTCGTGGAGCCATCTTGATGAGAGCGACAGTGTCTCCCCACATAATATTTGTGATCGGTCTGCGAATGTCAACACCAGCAGCTTCACGGATCACGTCACCCACTTCGATTGTTCCATTCCTGGCGATTGGAGAACCCGGGACGTCGGGGGATACCTCGATGACACGAACGACTCCGTCAGGACCACGATTGAGTTTGATCCCAAGAGCCTCAGACAAAAATTCTATTTCGCGTTCTTCTCCGTAGTATTTGATGAGCCTGGATTCTCGTGGTGATTGCTTGGGCCATCGTTTCGGCATAGCGGGCATGTTAGGAGTCCGGGTTAGTGCCTGGAAAGAAAATGAAAAAAATGAGATAATGCAACACAATGCAAGAAGAAAGCAAACAAAATGGACAGAGGGGCCCAACACGTGAACAAAAATTTGTCTTACCTCTTCCCTGGATACAAACTTCGGAGGTTTCAACTTAGGAATTGGTGCCGATGATCCAAGTCTAGATATTGTCTTAGCCGAGGCAACAGAGTGACCCGATGACATTTCTTTCGATATATCCACCATTGCCGCCTCCGCTTTTCGCAAATAGGCCCTATCAAACATGCTCAACTGTTCACCCGCTGGTAGAAGTTCTTTGCACTCGTCAAACGCAATGATGGCTCCCTCGTAATCTTTCATGTAAAAAAGGGACTTGGCCAAAGTGGAATAAGCCTCTGGTGTACGCTTGATCTTCAGAGCAAGCTGAGAGTCAATCTTGGCCGATTCGTGTCGGCGACTACCGTTCAATGCGTGGGCCCGACCGAGATGTAATTCGGGCGATAGATTTATATCGTCCGGTACGAGAAACAACGCAGCTGTGTATTCTTCAATTGCGTATTTGTAGTTTTTGTTCGCCAGATAACGATTAGCACGTTCCTGGATCCGGAGGGCCTCGTCAAAGTCCGGATCATCTGGATAGTCCTCGTCGTCGTACTCGCCGGATTCGTCCAGTGGTGCGTTTTCGTTCAGAGTGGGGGTCGAGGAAAGGGGCCCATCCGTCTTTCTGTTGCTGTTGGGAGTGGAGCCAGCGTTGTTCATACTTCCACCAACAGCCCGCATGATTGCTTTCGATTGTCCACGGAACCCCGTCTTGACCACGGCAGCAGAGGCATTGGGATCGGTTGCCACCGAATTGGCGACCGTTTGCTGAACGCTAGATTCCGCGGTCAGAACAGAAACCTCTTCTCCCCCGGACCTATGTTTGAGTGCTTTCTCTTTCTGTCGTTCCCATTTGGTCCGAGCCTTTTCCAAGTATGTCTTGGTAATGGGATTGTCTGGTTCATAATGAATGGCATCTTCGTACGCCGACACAGCTCCTTCGTAGTCCTTCAAGAAGTAGAGTGACTGTCCCAGTCGAGCGTGTGCCTTGCCAAACGTCGGTGCCAATGCAATGGCCCGACGTGCATCGGTAGCAGCTGCGGAATATCGTTTCAAGGAGAGCAATGCCGCAGATCTGTTCGAGAGGAAAACGTGAGAAGATGGCCCAACGGGAGAAAGCTGCAACGCAGCCGAGTACGCGTTGTAGGCCCTCGTGTATTCCTATCGGAGCAAGCATTGCGACAAAACGAATTGTACAAAGTGGAAACAAAATGCATGGTGAGAAAATTAGGTGGACAAGAGATTGCTCGCGTTGCAACCGTCACGTCACGATGTCTTTCTTACCTGTGCAGCCATGTGCTTGTTTCCGAGCGCTTTCATGCGTTCTGCTTCGTCGTGAAGCTCTTCCAACTGCTCCAAATCCAGCATCGGGTCTTCACCGTCCATGACTTCTTCGGATGCATCCCGAGGTAGAGGTAGACTTTCCTGGGGCGATCCTAGTTCCGCAGACCTCAATGCGGGCGGATCCATGCCTTGATATTTGGAAGGAGACACAATGTGGGTTTCTTCTTGCTCGTCCTCTGGGACGGGCATGGCGCCCAATCCCTTTCTAGCCCGAACAGCTGACATTGCGACCGGGGAACTTCTGGTTGTGGGCTGAGGGCGGCCTTGGGTTCCGTTGTAGTAATCGTAGTCTTCGTCCAGAGATGGTGATTGCATATGGTGGCCGATGGTAGATGTCATGTCGTTGGACGCTTCCAAAATATTGCGTAGAATTACGCTGTTGTGATAAGGAAACCTCAAATGGAGTTTGCAGAGGCACTATACTGATACCGTGCGGTAATTAATGCAGATACTTCTCGATTAATAATTAGGATGGGACGGCAAAAGTGGTTGCACAGCCGTTTTGATGCGGTTTGTCAACGCATTACATTACTTTTTTACCTTTTTTTCCGCGCCCGTAAAAGTCGCCGGAGTATTAGCAGGCTCCGGCCGTTGAATGGCGTGCACGCGTGCATAATTCAAGAATGAACGGATCATGACTATTTTGGGGATGGTCACATTACCGTAAGTATCCTACGTACTGTACAATGCTCCTACATGCATGTTTCGCAAAGCTCGTAACAATATCACAAAAAATGTGGAGTCGTGGAGTCGTGCAGTCGTCAGTCACATTCGAGAAAAGAATCGTAGATTCTCATTATCAAATGCCACGGAATATTATGTTAGATACCAATGACTACGAGTACGTACTGCACAGTATGATACCCGGTAAGAGTACGGTGAATAGTCTTGTACACTCACAGTATTCTCGAATCCTACCGGTACCGTACCGTACGGTACCGTACGTACGGTAGTGTTGCAACTGGAACATTTTAAGGCCAGAGATCACCATTGCAAGGGACCAACGTATTGTTATCGATATCACGATGACACTCTCCGAATCGGAATACGCAAGCAAATCCGACAGCGAGCTTTTCCAAGCCATCAAAACCCAACAATGGCCGCTGGTGGACAAGCTCTTGGAAAACGAACCGCACCTGGCGAACGAACCAGATGAGCACGGCAACATGCCACTGCACAGCGCAATCGGGTTCAAGTGTCCCGATCCTCTTTTGCTGAAGCTTCTGGATGCCAACCCCGACGCCTGCAAGATTCACGGAACAGACGATTGGTTGCCACTTCACGTGGCGGCGATGTGGGGGGTTTCGACGGAGGTTATGGAGGCTCTGATAGTGACCCATCCCGAAGGATTGGATGATTCTGGTCAAACGTCGAACAAAGGACGGAGTCCCCGTCACTTTAGCGGACGGTTTGAACACAACAGAGAACTCTTGGAACGAAGCGCAGAAGAATGGAAGAAATTTCCGAAGAGATGACATGCTAATGTATTCCTTTGAGTCTAGCTAGATAACTTATGAATCTAATTATGTTTTGCCCTTGCTACAGGGTTTTGTTTTGGTCAATCAATCCGTTTGTCGCTCGCCGATACTCACCGAAATCTTGTATCTAAATATGTTTTACATTCCTTTGAAAACCATGTTTCGCCGGTTTATTTGATTGGGTCAAACATACATTAACGTGTACTTCGAAGTTAAATTTCTGGGCCAACAATATTGTAATCAACTGAGTATGTTTCGTATGATGGAAAAGTAATGACCAATGCATTATGAGAGTTTGTTGCAAACTGATGTTCGTGTCAGCCCCGATGTCATCGCAGTTTCGTTGGTGCCGTCCCCTGGCGTGTTTTCCGTTCCAGTAGAACAAGACTTGGTTTGAACAAGTCGATAAGTTCAACTTATTGAGTGGGAATAAGCGAAAAGAATCGATTTGCAAGTGATGCGAGAGGTTGGCTTGAAATCCAGTGGCCGGACTGATCTGTACCAACACTATTCATTAGATCTTTCAATTCGTTCGCGACGCCATCGTTGGATAGTCGATTAGCCCATGAGAGTGGCGTGTAACCATTTTGTGCTTCTACGTTCAATAAGGCTCCATGGTGAGCAAGTACGCGAACCGCTGCGACGGAGTTCGAACCAGCTGCAAAATGCAAAGCTGTCCAGCCATTGTTGTCCTTGGAGTTCACATCGCACAAACCTCCGTCTAGTTGTGGGTCTTCGTTGTCAACCCCGGCGCACAAAAATTCCACAACCTTATCTGCTCCATTGAATGCTGCAGTGTGAAGGGCACAGGTTTCGGTACCATCGTTACCAAGGTAAAACTGATCCACATCGACAGACGAGATCATCGCCTTCACATCGTCCAACCTGTCGTTCGAAGTGCATGCGCTCAAAAACTGAAGGGATCGGAGTCGCTGGTCCTCAGGCGATAGTGCTTGAAACGTGGATTTTCGTGTTTCTTTTGTGTGCTCGGATATGTATGTAGCAGCTTGATGAATCACTCTTGCATATGCTCCGACGCAACCACTAGGCATTTTACGATCAGCGGTATTGTTGGATGAGATATGTATGGCCTGGTTCGGTTCTTCGCCTAACAAGTGATTGTTGTTCTCATCGTCGTAGCACTCCTTCTTCTCGTCACCAATGTTTTCCTCGGCTCCTTTCTCCGGCGGCAAATGACCATATGGATCGAACATCATTGGCTGGTGTTCCTTCTGTTTTTCGGCCGCAATTGTGTTGCTCATCATTTCTTGCAGCATGTGTCTCATTTCGAAAAGCGAGGGAAGCACGTGCTGCTGGGTTCGAGATTGCGATTGTGATTTTTGGTTTGCAGCTTCTTCGGATTCCTGATCTTCTTGGGATTGTTGTTGCTGCTGCTGCTGCTGTTGGTCGTTCCTCCTAGCTGGTATCAAGGAGGCAGAAATGCCTTGCACGGACCGAGCCATTTGTTCTGCCTTTTCTATCATCGCCGTCCCTCGGTCTGTATCGGATATTGCTCGCATCAGACTCCCAACGAATCCAACTCGAAACAATACATTTGGAAATTCGCTACCGAATCGATCGGTCATCATAGTGATAGTGGAAGCATCCGAGGATGACACGAGGGATGCTGCTCCCACTACGGTCATGAATATCGCGGCGCTGGCCAGCGTGTGAGAAGTCGGGGCCATTTTCGAGTTGTTGTCAATGCTTGTGCCATCGTGACTGTTGTTGTTGTTGTTGTTGTTGTTGTTCGAAAACATATTGTGAAAGCCATTGCGTAGCAAGTAGTGCCGGACATATGCCAGTGAGTATGACAAGGGCATGATTCTCAACGTGGAATTTGAGTCTTGGTAGTGCTCGACGAGCTCTCTGGCTTTTTCCATATCTAATCTTGCTACGCGAGTCAACAGTGAAGCAGAACCCTCGACGGTCGAAAATCCATGTGTAACCCCGATTTCTGAATTTCCAACATTGTTGATCGATAAGCTATCATTCACATTGCTGTTGTCCAATAGTAGTGACTGTTGAAGCTGGAGTTGTAGAAAGTAAAAAACTTCAAAGTTTGGTCGTCTTGCAGTTTCACTGAAACACAAAAGTGATTTCGCATCCAAAAAGGTAAAGACTTGCATTAGGATATCATGGTAGAAAACGTCGACTGAATCGTCTGTGTCATTTTCCCTTTTGCTGTTCTTCTCTTCGATTTTGTTGTGGTTACTTTCTGTTTCGTGGGCTTTGTCTCCGAACTGCGTCAGAAGGTCGGACATCGATTCGTGGTTGTTCGCAGAAGCGAGAGAAAAGTAACAGGATGACACTCGCTGCAATCCTATTGAGCATGCGGGATGCAATTGGGGAGGCATGTCGAGGTAGAGTGATTTGCAAGACGGAGATGGAGTTATGAACTGTCGCTGTTCCTGTTCATCCTCCTGAACCCGTGAGGACGATTGTCGCGTCGGTGTTCGATCGTAATCAACGGAATCTTCGACAAGACTAACGTATTCGGACCAGTCGTTCTCGCCATTGATAATATCCGGTTCAAGACTCATGATTGATGAAAGTTACCAGTTGTTGTCTGATGCTTATTACGTACTCCGTAGTTGTTTCTGTTCGTCGATCAGATGTGATTTCTGAGTTCAGAGTTTCGTGCTGTTTTTCGAAAGGTGAAACGTTGCAGGAATAACGCTTCCTAGGTTGCGTCATTTTGTCGTGACTTGACAACGTCCTTTGTTTTTATTGGGGGAAAAACAATACTTTGAAAAAAATTGAAACGACAGAGCGGTGCCAAGCTGTTCCATTGGCCGATCGACTCGCAGTCGTGCGGTACCATGTAGAACCGTAGTACTCGTACTCGTACTCGTACGGCAAATGCACAAAAGTGCATCTGTTTCGTGTCAACAAACCAAAAACGAAAAACCAACTAACTGAAAACCTAAAAACACGCGAAAAACTCATAGCAGTTTGACTGGTTCCCTGTCTGTTTTCATTCGTGACTTTTGAGTTGGTCGAGCTGGTCATAAATCTGAGCATTTTTCTAAAAACCAATGTTCACACTTTCTTCGCATTGCCTCGTCAGTAATCCCGACTCAGACTCGTCCAAATCATACTGGGTCGGTAAATCGCCGATAGGACGATGATGTCAATGGTGGTCGGGGAACTTTGTAATCACGAAGTATTTTTCCAAGATGATTCATCCCTTCTTCATCGATAACAACGAGAAGTACCGTAGGCAGTGACAGTCCTCGTAAAGTACCTCAATAACAAACATGAAGAACTCATTCGTTCATCTACTAAGTGCGAACTGGAAGAAGAGGTGATGGTTCATGTTTCGACCTTGTTGTCTTTCCTTTTTGTACCACTTGCCACATCGTTGAGTACAACGACAACGACGACTATGACGGCGACGCGCTCGATGGCTTCGGCGAAGGGATCTCCCCACTCCACAATGGGACGCGTCGAGCTCTTTTTCAAAGGCCCCGTTGAGCTCCAGGATCGCGTTCGGTTTCTTCGGTCGTGCGGTGTGACGTCTTTTAACCTCGTCAACAAAGACAAGAGAGACGACGTGCAGGGCTGGGTCGATTCCATCCGGGAAGTCTACCCAGAAGCCGACATTTGTGCTCACTATTCGCTCAAGCACAACAAGGTGGCTCGAAAGGGAGTGAAGGATCATGGGCAGCTACTGCTTCGCTTCTTGGAGAACAGTAGTGCCGACGAAATTCTCCTGGTCAGTGGGAGCGGCGAAAAGAAAGCATGGAACACTTTGGAAGCCCTCCGTGTTGTAGGCCGAGCTGCCAAAGTCGAGGACGAGGACGGTAGCGGTTCGGATTCCACGGGAAAAGGTCACCATCCGAAGATTGCGGTGGCTTACAACCCATACTTTCCATCCGACTCCGATCAGGAAAAAGAGGACCGTCGTTTGACCGAAAAATTGGCCACCGGCTGTGTTTCGAAAGTATATCTCCAATTCGGTACCGATATGGACTGTCTACAAAAGGGTTTGGAACTGATCCGGAAACAGAGTGGGGATTTCGAAATCGATATTGCCGGTTCTCTTTTTCTGCCTACCAAAAAACTTATTGCCCAACAGCAATTTCGTCCCTGGAATGGAGTTTTTCTCAGCGAGGAATTTTTGAAGGGTCCCGAAGAAGCAACTGCCGTTATTTCCGAAATTATAAAAGTGTACAGAACCAACAATGTGGAGATGTTGTGGGAGGCCCCCGGAATTCGAAACGAAAAGGACATGAAGATAGCAGAAGAATTGCTATCTACTGGCGTAAATCACGAAGTGATACCATTGTTAGAGAAGCAGAATCGAAGTCCGAGCACTACCGAGAATAACAAGGCCATCATCAACAAACGAATGAAGACGACTAAACGCTACTAGTCAAAATGCTTGCTCGGTATTGATGGATTCTTCCGGAAAAATGCATGCATAGAAAATTGCAAAATTAGGTTTTGTAATTTAGGAGAAGAATTTAGTTGAACCAATGCTGAGGGGTTAGTTCATGCATTGCATTGACCCCATTTGTGATAGCATTTCGATGTGGTAAAGCTTCACATACATCAGCAAAATAAATTGGAGTTGAATTAGGATTACGAATATTATTGTCTGGAGTTATACAACAGGAGAAAATTTTTCCTTCTGCCAGGTAGCTCCACCAATAGAGCTGATGTCGTTTTTGGACCTTTTTTGCATGTAAGTTTCCAGTAACCTTGAGGTGCATGGATCTTGTGTTTGGTACTACAGTATTGCATAAAGAGTAGCTGTAATCCGTTTTGTTCTTTTTGTGAGTTACAATCTATTTTTATGGTGCAACTTTGGGTTCATTCTATTTCTATGGTACTGGCACTCGTACAACAGGGCGGACCTTTGAAAGATGAGCTAGACTACAACATAGTGATTGATCTCATTTTTACTGTCCTGCTCAAGAACAACAACCCCAAAAAAATGAAAACAGTAAAACTAGGCATCGGGTTTGAGCCAGTCACATATTTGTTAATACCAAGCAAAAATCTTCGTTCAGTTGAATTTTGAATGATTGAATTACATCATCAAACTATCAATACATGTACAATACACAAATGTGCAATCCAAAATTTGTTTAACTGTTGATTTGTGTGTGAAAGGTATGACATGATCATAGATCTGTCTATTGGTGTTGGCTAGGCAGGGAACCACATTGTGATGCCCTTGCCTATAAAATACTTGAGTAGTAGTAAGCACACCACACAGACAAGAATGAATAATGCTTGGTGATTGGTGTTTAACAAACCACTACATGAAGAACTCTGCTTCTTGATCCATCAAGTTCTGCTTCTTATTTGACAAGTTGGGTTGACTGTTTGGGTATCTGTTGACTTTATCTTATTGGGACTTAGTAGATTGCTACTATTTTCTGACAACATGACTATGAATCAATATTTCAGAATGAGCATTAATATTTTTGTTTTGTTTTGTTTTGTTTTGTGTCTAAATACATTAAGCTGGAAGAGCCGATGGCTTTATCCAAGCGAGTAAATACTTTTTATTCGATATTCCTCGCTCCCTCTTTAAAAAATTCAATGGGAGTTTGATTTATTTTCCATACACAAAATTGCCATTAGTAGACATTGTTTGAGAGTAGAAGAAAAGATGTCTCCCCTCTGGTAAATTGTCTAATGTATTCATAAATGAATTCCTCCCTGTGTGCATGGTATCAAACAGACTAATTGTGACAAAGAGACCCATTTCGTTAAACAAAAATCAAAACATTTTTTCTCTTCTCTTCTCTGTTCTTTTCTGTTCTTTTCTTTTCTTTTCTTTTATTTTCTTTTATTTTATTTTCTTCTGTCTAATAGCAAGTGTTTACCTCAGTTCCTTTAGCATGCTGCACTAGTAGTGCAGCACCAGAAATAGTTGCTCCTTTGTAAAAGTGTAAATTGTCTCATGGCATAGACAACTTTTGATATTAGTCATCCCCAAGACCCTCATGCACCAAATCGCCAAGTTTGATTTTGCAATGTTCTTGTACATGAATATACTTTCTCTGACCAAAACCATCCAACAAAAATCCACTATTATTTTGCAAAACGAAGAAGCACCAGTAGCACACTTGATTTTCTTGTTCTACCATGCCAAGAACAGCCAAATACCACCATCATCTGGCCATATCACCAACACCACCAACTACTACTAATATGTGACGTAGTACTACTACTAGTAGTAGTTGTACAAGAAGAAGGTGTATCTTGGTATACTATCTTGGAAAGAATTACTACAAGAACATCAACTGTCAGAACAATTTTCAATGCTGGGCTAAGCAATGCCAAACGATTCGTGGCTGGCTGCAGCAATCCTTTTGCTGAGTCAGAGTTGTATGTAGGAACTTGTCGGGTAGTATAGTAATACTGCGAAGTGGGTACGCATGTGATTGAATTTTGAATTAAAACTAAGATTGTGAGCAAGCTGTCAACTACTCCATTGAAAAGCTTGTCTTTATTTGCTAAACAGTTGCAAAGGTGTTGGACTTGGAATCCAATGGTCTTGCACATAGAGGAGTTAAGATATGTAGATCATCCAGACTTCGATATTGAAGGCCGGCTGGTGTGGCATTTGTGCTGACATCAGCAGTTCAGATTTTTGTAAATTGTGGGAATTCAATTGTGAGGGTTTGAATACCACACTCTTTTTCTTCCCATAAAAACTTCACTTAGTTGCACAGAATTTTTGGTGGTCACGTGCAACCAGTATTCCGTAGATAGGAAATTTTTAATTGGTGTTACATGGTTTGAGGTTCCAAATGTTCATCTGTTGGACAACATGGTTTCCTAAGAGAAAGGAAACTGTACCATTCATATGGATTTGCTGGGTAGTGTAGGGGTCTTTGCTTCTTGCTTCAAAAGCTCCAGGAATTTGCTTTCCATTTTTCATCATAATTTGGTCTCCAACACTATAATCATGAAGTTTTTGATGGATACTTCCTTTCATTGCATTCTTGTCCATTTGCGCCGGTCTTTTGTTTCTGACCAAGGTGAAGTTGGTGATTACAGGGATTGGTAGGAACATATCCCTGTGGAACACAAGGGCTCCATGTGTCATTCCAAAGGTCTTGTGGATTGTTGATCTAACTGCAAACTGAGCAGACGCAAAGACACTATCGATGATGTCTGTGGCTTCCTGAAGGGTCTGTGGTGGATTGGTGTTAAGCACTGTTTGCATTGCAGACTTGATGGTATCATGAACTCAAGGACAGCGTTTGACTGTGGGTTTTGGACTGAGGAAACCTTGGCTTTGATTCCAAATTTGGCAAGGTGGAGTTGGAAATCGTTGATCAAGAAGTTGGTTCCTTGGTCAATGATCCAGTTAACTCGTTTTGGATATTTGGAGAGCCAGCCATTGTCAAGGGCATGGACTGCCATGAGGCCAGTTGGGTTCACTTGCGGCACTCTGATTATTTCAAGGAGGTTGGTGCACATGTCCATGATGGTGAATCTGTTGAAGGTAATTGTTCCATGGCCGGGGATCTTGATCTTCCAAGGACCAATTCCATTGATTGCAATGATATCCCAAGGAACATACTGGTGTTCTTTGGTTGGGAGTTGGTCATGGCTTGGTGGCTACTCTTGTATCTTTGGCAAGCATTGCAGGATCTGCAGAAGGAAGTGATTTGGTCCTTCAAGTTTGGGGCGTATAGGAATTGGTTAATGATTGTGGCGTATACTTGATTGGGAGGGAGTACAATTTTCTTGCAACCGTTGGCAGACTCAACAATTTTTAAATAAGTACCGTTGAAATTATCCGTTGTGTACCTTCTTGGATTGGTAGAGATATCTACGTTGTCAGCTTGGTTGGTGGCCAGTTGAGTGAAGGCTAATGGGTACATGGGAATATCTTCCAGGTAGTTGAGGAACAAGTCTGAAAGGGGCAGGATGTCCGTTGGGTTGTTGGTTGAGTCCGTTGGATTGTCAGTTGGAGTTTTAATTTCTGAATCCATTGAAGGAGTCAGGGATTCCTTCTTTTCCTCCAGAAATTGCTGAATTGGTAGCCTTGAGAGGGCTTCAGCAAGCACATTATTTTTGCCTTTGACATACTTAAAGACTGGAGAAAATTCTTCAAGGAGCATTTGCCAAGTCATAATGCAGTGGCTTGTGAGGTTTTGGCGGGTCAAGTTGATGTGGTCAGTCCATAATATAATTTCTGCGCCCCGCAGAATGTTTCTGAATTCTTTGAAAACTTCAACAATGCAAAGCATCTCTTTATTGGCCGTTGGATATTTCTGTTGAGCCGAGCTGAGTTTTCAAGAGAAGCAGAGGATGATTCATCCTTCTTGGATCACCACAGCACCAAGTTGGTAATCAGAAGTGTCGGTATAGACACAAAAGGGCTTGTTTGGATCAGGGAAGGCAAGCAGGATATCTTTTGCAATGAGGACCTTGGCATTGTTGAAGGCATCCATGAGCTTTGGAGTTGGAGTGAGCTTGCCTTTGGATCTACTGGAGAGACCTGTGAGTGGGGCAAAAACTTCAACTTGCTTTGGATAGAAGTTGCAATATAAGTTGATCATCCCAACAAAGGATCAAAGTTGGGTCGTTGTTGAGGGAAAGGCCAGTTTTAAGATTGGATCGATCTTGTTTGGATTTGGTCCGATTCCATCTCTGGAAATGATGTGGCTGAGCCATGGTGCTTGTGATTGGAACCAATGGCACTTGGAGGGCTTGATATTATTTTCCTTCTGAATCCTGTCTGCTAAGAGTCTGATTCAAAGGCTTCTGAAGAACAGCAACGCTGTGTTAGTGTGTTAGTAGATGATCGATTGTACTCTACGCGTGACAATTGTGGTTGGATACTTTCGACAACAGATAATCAGACTACAGGCGAGACAATGGAAACGCCAGATCTCTTCTTACTGTGAACTTGTTCAGATACAGCGAGACAGACCTTAGTAATGTAGATTACAGGTAGTTGGTAGCAACTAGTGTGAATTTTGGGATATATATCAGTTGAATGTTAAAAGTATAAGATAAGAGAGTAATCTTGCTGGAGAGCATGATATCTCTTTTAGTGCAGTGATGAATACAGTACCTGCTAATCGTACAGCACTGTAGAATCACGTGCTATCAAACTGCTATGATATTATCATGAGAAGCTTCCTTCTAATCGTGATCATTGAAACAGCTGTTACAAGAAGCTTCTTCGAACCTCCCTTTTGATTATGAGTATCGAAAAACATGATTGGAAGTATCAAAATGGCTATACTGGAACCAGGCAATTCACCTTGTTTTGGTCATGAAAACAGAAGGAACCTTGCTTCCGACCTTAAGTATCGAACTTCGATCGTGAAAACAGAAAGAATGGTCCAAATTATTGAACTTCGATCCTGTTTACAGAAAGAATGGGCCTTCCCGGTCATTTACCATAAGATATGAGCTGGATACAGTCATCGGCCTTAGAGAAGAACATTCCAATCCTGTTTACAGAGATACTCCAATCTTGCTCATAGAGGTGCATATGATTCGATCGGTAGTATCGTACCACTCCAGCTGTAGTACTGTAAATTACGTAGGAATCTACGTAAGTTCAAGTACCGGCCATGTGGTTCCCTTACATATGTACGAAAGGAATTTAATACTTGACAGCAAAGTTGTGGACCTTGAGCAAGGAAAGAACAGAAGAGACAGATTTGCAGTGAGATTCAAGGGTGTCTGAGAAGATTCCAATGTCATTGATACATACTTCAATGTCTTTCAAGTGGAGCAGCATCTGTACCATAGAGCCTTGGGCCCAGCTTGGAGAGCTGAGAAAGCCCATTGGCAATCAAAGAAGCCAGAATTTTTCAAACGTAGTAACAAGGGCATAGGGCCAAGTGGAGGCTTCATCAAGCTTGAAGGTGTGGAACTGCATGCTGACATCAATAAGGGTCATGTATTTGATCCCTCTTCTTCTGTGGAAGTTATCTTGGATCTTTGGTAGTGGATAGTGGAGTTTTTTGGTTACCTTGTTGAGCTCTCCAAAGTCACTGATAAGTTGAAAGGAGTCATCTGGTTTTGGAACTGTGAAGGTTGGCATCCCCCATTCAGTGGCATAGCAGCGCTCAAGAATGCCAAGCTCGACTTGTCGATTGATTTCCTTCTTTATGGCTTCCTGCTGGTGGAGTGGAACCAGATATGGTAGTTTGTTGTTAAATGGTGTTGCACCTTGCTGGAGATCAATGTGGAACTCTTGATTATGGAAAATGCCCAATTGCTTGTCATTCAGGCCTTTTGGAAGCTCTTCATTTTTAAGGAAGATCTTCAACAAGCAAGATTTCTCATTGTCAGAGAGATATTTTTGTTTAGCAACTAACTTGTGGAGGTCTATCTTCTCATACTTGGTGGTGCCATCAGCAAAGGCTTGTTGAGCCGCTTGGTTGGAATGGTTTTCAGCAACAGAGTGAGGCTCTGCTGGAATGACTTTGTGGAGTAGGAACTTGTTATTGAAGTAGTTCCGAGGATGGAAGTACACAATCTTTTCATACCATCATGTGGTGCAAGCTTCAAGGTCCATCTTCATTCCAAGGTCTCTCATGGTTCTGCGACCAATGAGGAGGTGGTAATTGGTGTCTTGGGTGACGACAAAACACTTGATCTTCAGTACTCTCATGGAGAAGGATAGTTCCAGAAACATGGTGTTCTCCAAGACCACATAGTGTTTGCAAGTGGCCTTAAAATTGGTTGTTTGCATTTGAATTGGTTGGGCAAGCAAGTGCTTCTTGGCTACAGATGGAATTGCTGATTCGGCGATGAGGTTGTCTGTGGATCTGGAATCAAATAGGGTCTTCAGATAATATTTTCCAGATATGCCGTTTATGGAGTTGCAGACGGCTGACTGTGGTTGGAGCAAGGTCAACATCCTTGTTACTAGGAGCAACATCTTCCCTGTTGTTGTCGGAATCATAGGTTTTTGCTTCATTGACAAGGAATCTCTGAAGATCTGAATTATAATATTCATCATTGACATCCATGTTTACATGGAAGAGGTCTGGCCAAGGTGTTGATGGAAGGCTTCCTTCTGTTTCATTGATGAAGACACACATGTGTTGTTTGGGTTCATATGGGTTGTTGCCATAGGAAGAGGAATTGCTGTTGTTGCTACTGTTGTTGGAGTTGCAATCATTCACATGCGCATCGGTGTTGTTGTTGTTGTTGTTGTTGTTGTTATTGGACCGGTTCAAGTTTTGGGTGTAGGCATTGGCATAGCATTGACCCCAAGTGTGGTTTGCTCCTGGATGGATTGGACACGGTGAGTCATTGGAGATTATTGTGGAGGATTTATTGTTGTTGTTGTTGTTGTTGTTGTTACCTTGGCTACTGCTGCTGTTGTTGTTGGAGCCTCGTTGTTGATTTTGGTTGTTGTTGTTTGATCAATTGTTGTTGTTTCAATTTTGGTTATTGTTGTTGTTGCGGTGATTGCTGTTGTTTTGCTTGTTGTTGCTATTGTTATTCTTCCTGTTTTGCGAGGAATTGTCTTGGTTATTTTTCTTTTTTCTGTTTTGTGTACTCTGACATCTTTCCAATCTCATCATCATTTCAGTAAAGGTGTCCCTTTGAGGAGAATGGTGTTCTTGATAGGTTTCCTTCCATTCATCGAGCATAGATTCAAAAATCAAGTTCTTGAATTCATCACCGTTTATGGCTGTATTGTCAGGCGGGTGACCTGGAAGCAGTCGGAGGATCACAAGGTTGTGGAAGGTGACCTGGGAGACAAATTGGTGTACAGTCATGTTGGTAGTCTTCTTGATGTTGGTGAGGAACCTTCTGTGGTTTCTGTATGCATCAGAGTTGTTATTGAACTTGAAGTTGATATAGGCTTCGATGGTGGTTGAAAAGTTGTCAACATTTTGGTTTACAACATTGGTTGCTACATAGTCATTCCACCAGGTTACATCAGCAATATCTCTGAGGAGATCTGAAAATTTATCCTATAGCTTTGGGCCAGTGGTTAAGCCAAGAATTTTCTTGGCAAGAGTGAATTCATTCATGGTGAAAAGGACTTGGAAGAGGGATGCTCCTGCAGTAATCAGTGGGACCTTGACCTTGGTAGTCTCAGAAACTCCATTGGAAGTGGTAGTTTGCTTGAACTTTATCATCAGAAGAGACTCTTGTTCAAAGTCAAACTTGAAATGGATAACAGAGTAGGCTGTCATTCTTACTGGACAATCGGTAGGAGCGGTTGGTTGCTTGTTAATGTTTACTTGAGTAGTTGTAGTAGTAGGTTGAAGCAGTTATTCGACTGTTTAAACAGTGATGTATGCCTCTAAATAAAGGTAGTATAGTAATATGACGAGTGGGTATGTATGTGATTGAATTTTGAACTAAAACTAAGATTGTGAGCAAGCTATCAACTACTCTGTTGAAAAGCTTGTCTTCATCAAGCTATCAACTACTCTGTTGAAAAGCTTGTCTTCATTTGCTAAACAGTTGCAAAGGCACTGGACTTGAAATCCAATGGTCTTGCACATAGAGGAATTAAGATATGTAGATCATCCAGACTTTAATATCGAAGGCCGCCTGGTGTGGCATTTGTGCTGACATCATCAGCTGCACATTTTTTTGTAAATCGTGGGAATTCAATCGTGAGGGTTCTAATACAACAGAACTAATCCTTGTGACTGACCGATCGAATCATGGGATCAAATTCTAATGACAGGGAGAAGGTTTCGATGACCAAGAAGAGGATGTTCCGATGACCGGGAGAGTGTTCTCTCAAGATGAGACCACTTTTACATATCAACTTAATGTTTCATGATTTCTATTTTATCACTTTCTAAAAACGTCTCGATACTTGATACAACTAATAGTAGTAAGAGTTTCGGTTTAAATTATGCTATGACACCATAGAACCTGGTACATTTTGTACATGTGGTGAACCGCTCAAATTAACACCTATTTGCCTACCTGTCACACCAGAGGTTCGAACCTCTCTTAAGAACCCGGATAGAGGTTCGAATCCACGTACAAACACACACACAATTGTACAAACACACAAACGTTCATGTACGGCGCTACAAAAAATCTATTCCCATGTACCGGTACAAACACACACAAACCGTTACAAACACACAACCTCAAAATGCTTACTACTGTGCTAAAATGTGTTCGTATCTCCCAACGCCCATGATGAAATAAGTTACAAATACACCATTGGAAAGAGCATATTCTAAGGATTCTATGGGCGCTTTTTGCACTTTTAGCTGGGCCTATTGATGGAGATAAGCCAGCCGTGACAGCTGGCCATTGGCTGATTTTTAATTGATATCGAAAATACCGCACAAAAATGAAGCTCATAACCTGTCGTTTGAAAACCGTAATAATTTACACCTAAACTCTTACTTGTAGTGCTTGTTGTTGTTGAATTCATGTAAAAACAAATACCGTACTCATATTATTGTTACCAAAAAAGGGTCGAAGTCAGACTCGCTGACTGACTTGTGACTTGCGGGCACATGCAATTCTTGACTTGAGTATATACTAACGCACTTATTGTTACTCCTGGAATGAATTAATAAGGACAATTATTTTACAGGAGTCAGTGTAGGTTTTGTACTATCATTACTCGATCCCAGGCCATATCCCTTCATTGGATTGACTTTGTACGCGGATTTGCGCACGACTTTTTTTCGAATTTTTTGAGTTTTTTTGGTACCCGATGACACGATCGTCGTCCGATTTCTTGCAAGTGGAGTCAATAAAAGGGCATCATTCTCAACTAAAGTAACAATCTTGCACTCATACTAGTGTGAAATAACACAGAGAAGGGGTTTTTATTACTTAAGTTGGGTATTTTTGGCTAATTTTGGCAGAAATTGGCTGATTTTCATACATCGGGTCCAGTTCGTCGTCGTCGTCGTCGTCGTCGCCCCCACCTAGAAAACACCAAAGACTCCAACAATATCCCACGCCATTTCCACACAAATAACAAGGAGTGGTGAATTTGAAGCAATATTTGCTGTCGTCGAGGTCAAGGTTTTGTTTGCAATCCGCGTCTCGCCCAGCAACAAGAACAAGAACAAGAAGGACGACAATGATGATAATTGTTCGTTGTTCACCCCGGCCTAGAAAACACCAAAGACTCCAACAAAACCTCACGCCGTTTCCACACAAATAGAAAGGAGTGGTGAATTTGAAGCAATACTTGCTGTCGTCGAGGTCAAGGTTGCAATCAAATCAGCATGATTTGTCCGCGGAGGGCAACAACAAGAACAACAGCAATGACGACGATGACGATGACAGCACGTCCGGTAACTGTCATGCGACCCTTTTTTTTTGTCGCGAGGTACTGTTGAAACCCCTTTTTGTGTGTAATTTTAACACGAGTTCCCCTTGTGATTCACTAGGTCAGTATCAAGCCCGCCCTCATAATTCTCAATCCCTGGTTCGCGATTATTTTTTTCCTCGGGTCATGAATAATTAGTATTAATTTTTAATCTCACCTACCCGTATGTTCGTGAATCGCACGTACTGAAAATTAAATACGCATGGTCATGACTCACACCCAAGCCCCCCTGTGATTCACTGGGTCAGTATCAAGCCCGCCCTCATAACTCTCAATACCTGGTTCGCGATAATTTTTTCCCTTGGGTCATGAATAATTATTATTAAATTTTAATATCACCTACCCGTACGTTTGCGAATCACACCTACAAAAATGAAATACAGAAGGTCACGTCTCACAACCAGTATAATTTAACATTAGTGCTTGCGGCACATAATTCTTAAAATTCATCTCCGTTGCTCGTGACACATTACCCGTATAACTTAATAATTAGGCTCGTGACACACTACCCTATTAAATTCCTTTCGTGTCTAAGTTGGTAGAGGTACGAGATCGAAAATAATGAGACCTCGCGAGTTACTAGACTCATTCTTACGATCGAGAATCGATACTTAACTGGATGAGAAGAATCGATCGTCACTCAAGTTCGATACTTAGTGACCCAAACAAGAGCGCATGCCAGATATTAGCATATGCCATATTCTGTTAAGCGTCTTTGTTTCAAGAGAAGACAGCAGCGGTTCGAAGCGCTGCTCACAAACTTGTTACTTGTTTTCTGTATAAAATACGTGCTGTATTAGCGGCAACACGTAAATTCGCGTGCTGTATTAGCGGCAGCACCGATCTTTAGAAGAGACACTTGCTCTCCAGCAAGAAACATCTCTTCATCTTATACTTTTAGATTATTTGATTATTCAACCTTAAACCTTGCACCGGACGTTCTTGCGTCCTACTGTAGAACTACAAGCCTAAGATCTAACTGATTGCGTCGGCTACCGATAGTCAGAATAGATCTGGTTGGACTAGCATCCAATCGTAGTGGATATCAGAGAAATATTAGACCACAACAGACCGGTACCTCAACCGGCCTGCAGCTAAAGCTCCTGTTGCTCTTCTTTGCCTTTGGATTGAATCAGCTCAACAGCCAGTTTCAAAAGGAAATTAACAGATTAACAGTCGCAAGCTTGTTGAAGCTTGCAGAAGAAGACAACAGTAGAAGCACTCGACGAAGAACCAATCCGACAGCAGATCATCGAACGCTCGACTACGGACGACGATCGATAGTTCTCTGATACGATTACACCATCTTGTCAAGGACGCGTTGACGCCCATCATTCGATTGTGCTAAGCACCATAACCCATCGACTACAGCTATTCCAACAGTATCTGTATTACACCTTTCGTCTACGCGACAGCATCTCACAGTATTCACAGAAGATATCCCATTGACGAAAGACACAATCCGACAGCGGATCATCGATCGACTCGACTACGGACGACGATCGATAGTTCTCTGATCCGATTACATACAGGAAAGACACGGCACTTGTCAAATCCATAACAACCTCTTGGAAATATTGATTGTTCACACACCGACTGCGATTATCCATCGATAATTGTCTTAATCCATACGCGATAATTGAAAAACAACAATGCCCAACATCACCCCGGCTGCCGGCAGACCGAGAAGCAGGTCAACAGGACGATTCCAAACACTCCAACCTGGGAGCGCCGCAACCACCCCCCGCTTGCCCACAACTGACACGGTAGAAACCGGCCAACAGAACAATCCTACCCAAGACGATGAGGAGAACACATCCATCGCGGACCTCTTTCCTTCATTCGACCAACCATTAGCCACCTTTTTGCATGAATCCTTTGATGTCCCAAAGGAGTCCCACAGCACCTTGTGTGAGGCGCTCGTAGCTGGGCAGTACAAGACATGGCTGGACTTCCTGTACATCGAGAATATAGGTGATCTCGCTTACCTCGAGAGAGGAACAAGAACACCGCTTTATCGGCATGTACAGATGACTCTACAAAGAGTGGTTGATTTTGGACAACATCTCACAGAGCAAGGACTGGACTGGGAAGATAGAACCCACTATACCAAGGCCGCCTTTAAGAGCTATTGTCGAGGGATTATCAGAGCCAGAAGAGAATCTGGGACTGACATTGAAACAACGGCGCGCACTATCGGCACATCTCAACGACAACCGGAGAGATCCTCCAAACCAATCGAACAGCTCAGATATGAGTCATGGACCAAGAAATCAAGGGACGAAACCACTTTTCCAACCCTGCAAAATGACGCAACGTTTGAGAGATGGCTTGTCAAATTCAAGGCCAAGCTGGAAACATCTGACATAGATACTCGCACCTTCCTTGATCCTAGTTGGCCTGATGTACCACTCATCGGGTATGAGAAGGCCCTCCATGACAAGCAGTGTGCATTCTTCTGGACTCTTGTTCTACATGCCCTCCAGAGTGACCTCTCCTACTCCTGTGTGCTCAGCCATACCACCTCGAGAGACGGCAGACAAGCTTTCTTTGACTTCGTTGCACTACATGACAGGTCCAAATCCAAAGTATATGATACCTCCATTGTGATGCAGCATCTATTGGACATTGACTTAAGGGTATGGAAGGACACCAAAGTCAAGTTTATCACCCAGTGGTTTGCCCAGCTAGAACACCTCAACACGCTACGAGATCCACAAAGGCCACTTGATTTTGACACTGTCAAAACACACCTCTGCAAGGCCTGTAGTAGCAGCTTCCAGCTCAGCGAACAATTCTGCAAAGTTGATGATCCCCCTGCAGCACAGGATATGATTAAGTTCAGACAGAATGAAGCTGTCGCTATCAGTGAATTGAAAAATATCCTCCTCCTTGAAGCAACCAGGCTGGATTCACAAGCGTCACTGTCACAGCCTCGCAATCGAACGTCTGTTAAGGCCAACACCCATGATTTCTCTTCTGTGACGCAGTCCACATATTCTGGCATCACTGATGACTCGGCATCATATTTACCTCCTATTGATTTTGATGGTGACTATCAGGACTACGCTGTTTACAAGGCTGGAAGAACCCCAGACCCAACCACAAGGCTACCATCTGCAGTTTGGAAAACTCTCTCTAAGCAAGGCATGAAGCATTGGCTTGGCTTCACAGCTGATGACAAGAAGCGACTCGTTGCTTGCCTTCGGCCTGAGCTCCTTGATACAGCATTACCACCGGACCCCAATTCCAGCAAGCCAATCACACGTCGGGCTTATGAGCATCATACTGATGAGCAGGTCCCCTCACCCGATACTGAGCACGTCCTATCGCCTGCTGACGAGAGCTCAGCCAGATCTGCGTTCCATGCATCCCTTGGTGTATACAAATCATCTTCCCAATCAGACACCAGGCCTCTCAAGTCTTCTGTTTCTCCTGCACACCCAGCCCGATTCCTTGCAGACAACCCTGATATACTTTACAAGAAAGAAGGCAATGTCTATATCCCTGTTGAGCAAACCTCACGATCAGTGAACTTTCACTATTGGGCACCGCTGGAACATGAATCTCCTGTTTCATCAGCAAACCCCATCGCTATTTATCACTCAAGCAAAACTGCTGTATCCACACCTGGTTCTGCTATGGTTGATAGAGGTGCAAATGGGTGTATCATCGGAAATGACGCATGTCTCATCTCTAAAGATATTCCCCCAAGATATGTCAATGTAACTGGTATAAACAATCACCAAATCCAGAACATCCCTATTGCAACATGCGGCGCCTATTCTGTCTCCAACAGAGGTCCTGTCATTATCATCTTTCATGAGAGTGCATACACGGGACAACACCCATCTATCTTGTCTTCCCCCCAGATGGAAGCATACCACTCAACTGTGGATGACTCCTCTATCAAGACAGGCGGCTCCCAAGTCATTACCACTACTGATGGTCATGTCTTTCCACTCAGTATATGCCATGGCTTACCTTATCTTGCTATGCGCAAGTATACCAGTGCAGAATTTGCTAGTCTTCCCCACGTCATAATGACAAGTGATCAGCATTGGAACCCATCTGTACTGGATCATGCATATACCCCACAGGATGATACCTTCATTCAGAAATACCCACCTGTTTCCACATCACTTCCATATCAAGATTATGATGAATTTGGCGCGCTTCGGGATATCAACATTGGCACCTCCTCTACAGTCACCTCATTCTTGTCCAACAGCACTACCTCCTCCCTACAGGCCTTGGATGTTTCTGATACTTCATTTTGGCTTAGCCCCACTGATTACATCCATCAAGACATCCTTAGTAGATGCTCTAATCACTCTCCTTCCACCTTTCTCACTGCTGCAGCCCATGTTCAATCGCCCACGGATATCGATTACCTGTCCCTGAAACCCTTCTTTGGATGGATCTCCCTTGACCGTATCAAGGCCACCTTCAACAATTCCACACAGTATGGCTCATTGTCACTTAGTCCCGATGGTAACATCTTCAAAAGGTTCCAATCACCACAGCCTGCCATGAATGTAAGGCCTCTCAATGATGATGTCCTTTCTGATGTCATCTATTCAGACACCCCTGCTATCAATGGTGGTTCCAAGATTGCTCAAGTTTTCTTCGGCCGCAAATCTCATATCATCCATGTTGAAGAGATGAGGACTACTGCTGATTTTCTTCCTTGTCTCCAAAATTTTGTTCGACAATGGGGTAGACCACTCAGATTGCTCTGTGATCATGGATCTTATCAGTCCAGCAAATCTGTTCTTGACTACCTCAAGCTGATGTGGATTGGCTTATGGCAAAGTGAACCATACCATCAACACCAAAATCTTTTTGAACGGCGATACCAGACCTTCAAACGCATTGTCAATAGAATCATGGATCGCACGGGCACTCCACCACACCTCTGGCTTCTTTGCATGCGATATGTTGGCCGCCTCATGAATCATTTGTCTGATCCCACCCTCTCTGACAAACAGCCTTTCTTTATTGCCACTGGCACCATTGGTGATATCAGTCCCTACCTTAGTTTCTTCTGGTTTGAGCCCGTATACTACAAGACTCCAGATACACAGTTTGGCTCTCAGACCACTGAATGCCTTGGCCACTTTGTCGGCATTGCTGAACATGTTGGCAATAGCTTATGTTTCACCATCTGGGATCCCATCACCAATAAGCTCCTTGACCGCTCTGGTGTACGCAGTGCTTTAACTCCCGAGCATCGCAACAAGCGTGCTGGCTTGTTTACTGATGATGGCTTTCTTGCGTGGCGCAAAGCCAAAGATGCTTCCATCACTCCTAAGTCTTCTGGTGATAGTCCCTCCTTTCGACATCCTTCATCCCCCAGTCCGGTACCAGCATCATCTCCTCTGCGCCTCCCACAGCCATCCTTGCCTACCTTCCTTTATTCCAAGGTTCCTAATACACGAAGCTATGTCCCTTCCTCACTCCCTAACAACTATGGGGAGATTCTTGATGGTCCTCCAACCTCTCACATCTTCAGCAAGACCCCTACCGGCGTACCTGTCACTGAAGATGATTTCGGTCCCCCTGAGCTAGCATATTTTGATGTCAGTGATGCAACACCTCCACCTATCAATCCTGCTACCCCATCGGTTGGCCCATCTAGAGTAGTTGTCACTGATGAAGAAGGCAACGCCCAATTTGACGATGACGGCACACCCATCACCATTCCTGCTATCCCTGTTGCTGAATTGCAAGGTCGGTCTTTTCTCATGGCCCTCCCTGATGGCACACAGAAAAGAATGACAGTTGTTGACATTGAAAACAGTCTTGAGCAAAACAAGGACTTCATCAAATTCAAGTGCAAACATACGGATGATGAACTTGAAGATATCATAGCATACAATGACGTCATGAATTACATCCACAGGGATGTAACTCAAGAAGATGGCAAACTTTGGTCTTTCAGACGCATACTTGGTCATCAAGGTCCCCTTGACAACAAGCACCCCCAATACAAAGGTTCCAAATACAACCTATGGATTGAGTGGGAAAACATGGAGCGCACCTATGAACCTCTCTCCAACGTAGCTGCAGACGACCCTGTTACTGTAGCCAAATATGCAAAGGACAACAACATGCTTGATCAACCTGGGTGGAAACATCTCAAACGCATTGTTTCCCTTGCCAGAAGAACCAAGAAGCTAGACAGGCTAATCCACCAAGCCAAACTTCGCTCCTTTCGCACTGCCCCACAGTATCAGTATGGCTTCAAGGTACCTCGCAATCATGATGAAGCCATCCAGTTTGACACAGCCAATGGCAATACCAAATGGCAGGATGCCATAGCGCTGGAAATGTCACAGCTTCAAGAATATGACACCTTTATTGACAAAGGTATCTACAAGGCTAGCAATATACCCGTTGGTTTCCAACAAATCAAGGTCCACATGATTTATGCAGTCAAGCACGATGGCCGACACAAAGCCCGGCTAGTTGCAAATGGTAATCTTACTGAAGCTCCCATTCACAGTGTGTATGCAGGCGTTGTTTCACTTAGAGGCTTGCGCATGTGCCTATTCCTTGCTGAACTGAATAGTTTAGAAGCATGGGGAACCGACATTGGGAATGCATACCTAGAAGCTGTTACCTGTGAAAAAGTATGCATCAAGGCTGGCGCTGAATTTGGATCACTAGAAGGCCACCTCCTATTGATTTACAAGGCTCTATATGGCCTTCGATCATCTGGCAAGTGTTTTGGTGATCTACTTGCTGCCTGCCTCGTTGAACTAGGCTTTGAAAGATCCAAGGCAGAGCCCGAAATCTTTATCAAGCCTGGCAACAACAAACATGGGGAGCCAGTATATGAGCTCATATGCACATATGTCGATGACCTCTGCTTATGTATGGCCAATCCTGAAGCCTTTCTGATAATCCTACAGTCTGAACCTTATAATTTCAAATTAAAGGGTTCTGGGCCAATGAACTTTCATTTGGGATGTGGATTCGAAAGAGATGAACATGGTGTGCTCTGCATGAACCCCATCAAGTTCATCGAGAAAATGGAGGCCTCATATGTACAAATGTTTGGCTGCAAACCTACCACCAGATTCCATTCACCACTTGCTGAGAACGACCACCCAGAGCTAGACTCAACATCCTTCCTCAGTGATCCTGATATCCAAAAGTATCAAAGCATGATTGGTTCACTTCAATGGGTCATAGCTATTGGACGTTTTGATGTGCAGACTGCTGTTATGACATTGTCAAGCTTCCGAGTACAACCTAGGGAAGGCCATCTCAACAGAGCCAAAAGAATCTATGGTTACATCTCTAAGTTTCGACACTTCAAAATCCGATTCAGAGTGGGCATACCAGATTTTGTACTCACTGAAGGTACCAGCACAGACTGGTCCAATACAGTGTATGGGGAGCACTCCGAGGACCTCCCTAGTGATGCTCCTAAACCCATGGGTAAGGTAGTTGTGTTGTCTCATTTTTATGATGCAAACCTAATGCATGACATCCTAAGTGGCAAGGCTGTCACTGGCATCCTACATTTTGCAAACAAGACCCCTATCATGTGGTTCTCCAAGAAACAAGCAACCTCTGAAACAGCTACCTTTGGCGCCGAATTTGTGTCTGCTAGAACATGTATTGAGCAGATTGTTGACATTCGACAGTCATTCAGATATCTAGGTACTAGGGTACACGACACATCCTACACATGGGGAGACAATGAAAAGATGATCCAAACCTCTACATTCCCATATGCGAGGCTCCACAAGAGGCATCACATTCTATCATATCATTATGTCAGAAGCATGATAGCTAGAGGCTTCATCCTCATGCAACACCTTGGGGGCAAGGATAATTGTGCTGATATCCTCACAAAGCATTGGGGACACTCGGTGGTGTATCCTTTACTCAAGCCCATCTTTTACTACTGTGGAAACACTGGTGATCTATTGCAGGATGACTGCACCAGATACTAGAGGGTGCTTTCATGTGGACACATGGGGAGTATTAAATTCCTTTCGTGTCTAAGTTGGTAGAGGTACGAGATCGAAAATAATGAGACCTCGCGAGTTACTAGACTCATTCTTACGATCGAGAATCGATACTTAACTGGATGAGAAGAATCGATCGTCACTCAAGTTCGATACTTAGTGACCCAAACAAGAGCGCATGCCAGATATTAGCATATGCCATATTCTGTTAAGCGTCTTTGTTTCAAGAGAAGACAGCAGCGGTTCGAAGCGCTGCTCACAAACTTGTTACTTGTTTTCTGTATAAAATACGTGCTGTATTAGCGGCAACACGTAAATTCGCGTGCTGTATTAGCGGCAGCACCGATCTTTAGAAGAGACACTTGCTCTCCAGCAAGAAACATCTCTTCATCTTATACTTTTAGATTATTTGATTATTCAACCTTAAACCTTGCACCGGACGTTCTTGCGTCCTACTGTAGAACTACAAGCCTAAGATCTAACTGATTGCGTCGGCTACCGATAGTCAGAATAGATCTGGTTGGACTAGCATCCAATCGTAGTGGATATCAGAGAAATATTAGACCACAACAGACCGGTACCTCAACCGGCCTGCAGCTAAAGCTCCTGTTGCTCTTCTTTGCCTTTGGATTGAATCAGCTCAACAGCCAGTTTCAAAAGGAAATTAACATACCCTTTAAAATGTATCTCCTATGCTTGCAACACACAACCGGTACAATTTAACATTAGTGCTCTCGACATGTTACCCTTATAATTTAATATTTGTGCTCGCAACACACAACCCTTAAAATTTAATATCATCGCTTGCGACTACCTATCACTACAGTTGAATTGTTCGGGTCAAGAATTTGCCTAGTACTATCATATGCAAAATATGTATGATATGTATGAGTACTCCTTTCCCTACATTTTAATCAGTTGTGTCACACAATGTACGATGTATTGCAACGGTATGCAGTGTATGTATAATATGTACCTTTTACCCTAATCACTCTCCCTGAAGATTTACCTGTGTCGTACTAGGTGTGAACCCACCCGCGTTGTCGTCAAATTAGTGAATGGACTGACACAATGAACAGTAATGATTCTGAAAACAATGCCTAAACTTCCTCCATTCCGCCAAGCAATTGCATCAATACAGGATCAATATAGTTGTCATCCTCATTTTCCTCTTCAGCAATACTACTGGCAACAGTGCCACCATCTTTTGATACAGTACCGGTAGGGTTTTTTTCTGACTTGAATCTTTCCAGCATCATTTTCTTCAAATTTTTACCCGTTTCCGGATCTTCTCTTAATGATTGTACCTTCTTGCACAATCTAGCGAACACTTGCCTCGCTCCGCTGTTCTGTTCCATTTGATTGTTCTGTTTTGTCATTCCGTTTCATCCCTTTGTCCTTCTTATGTCCTTTTGTTGGTTTGTTGTTCCTGAAGAATAAAAATAAGAGAAAGAAAGATCAGAAGCAAATAGAATCTCCAACAAATTGCTGTCATTGTCACTCACTAGTAGTGTTTCTTGTTGTTTTCTTTCATTGCCGATCCGTTGTTTCCGTGCTTTTCATTTTTTTAAATACCGTGCCAACCAAGAAGGATGTGTTGCTTTTTGTGTGGTTTTGATTTGGGGTATGTACAGTTTTCTGCGTGTGTACAGTTTTTTGTGTGTGAACTTTTCTGTTGTTCCATTCTGTTGTTCTGTTTCATAGTTCCGTTCCATTGTTCCGTTCTGTTTCATTGGTTGTTTTGTTTTAAGTGCCCTCCTTTCCTTTGTTGGTTTGTTTGATTGTTGTTCTGTTTCAATAAAAATAAAAATGAAAGAAAGAAAGATCAGAAACAAATAGTATCTCCAACAAATTGCTGTCATTGTCACTCACTGCTGTTGTTCTGTTGTTCCATTCTGTCAATCCTTTTTTTAAATTCGTTGTTCCATTTTGAGTGTCGTTCTTTCCCTCGTTGGTTTGTTTGATTGTTGTTCCATTTTGATAAAAATAAAAATAAAAGAAAGAAAGATCAGAAACAAATAGAATCTCCAACAAATTGCTGTTATTGTCGCTGACTAGTGTCTCTTCTTTGTTGTTTGGTTGTTCCGTTGTTTGTGACTGTCGGACAACATTCATTTTCCCTGCTTCAAAAAAAACTGTGCCAACCAAGAAGCATGTGTTGCGTTTTGTGTGGTGGTTCCGTGTGTATACAGTTTTTCATGTGTGCGTGGTTTTGTGTGTGTTGTGTGTGGTATGCACCCTGACTTCTTCCATGTGCCTGGCTTGTGCACGGCCTTTATTTTCTATATAAGTAAAGCATGTACGAGTGCACACCACCCCTCCCGCACCACAATTTTTTCAAAGAGGAAATTGTGATTACACAAAGGTTATGTATCTAAATTCCCAACCCATTTGTAGAATATGGTACGTCCGAGAACTGTTTCTCTACCCCCCGCGGGCTATCGCGCGGTATTTTTACAATTCTCGACCCTATTCTTTAAATTTCCTATCTTTTTAGGTCGCGTGTCTACTAAAAAACCTCGCGCGTCGCACACCTTTACTTTCGAGACAATATCTCGTCACTTCTCAACTAAAATAACTATTTTAGGGTTAAGGATATCATATTTGTTTCGTGACAAGCACTATTTTGTGTACAACTTGTGCACGAATGACTTATTTCATTTTCTCAACATGTTGCCACCATATAACGGGCTCCGTCCCAAATCCTCTAACTCCAACTCAAATCCCAATTCCAACTCCAAGTCGAATCCACCCCAGGCGGGCTATTGCACTCAAGGGTTTGGTTCCTGTTTAATGGCAGGAAGATCCGCTGTATTTTCAGAAGCTACACTGTTGGAATCGCCACCAAAATCTGAATCGTTCTTCAATAAACCGCAAGGTGGATTGATGGTTACATTCAGAACGACTTGATGATTGCTAGGAGGATCGACGATTCCATTGTTAACATTTGGATGATTGTTTTTTCCTGCACGAATCTTACGAATCATTTTTTGGAGTCGAGCAGCCTCTTTCTTGTGATAAACAATCATTTTCCAGAGTTCTTGTTCGAGATCGGCTGGGTGTTCCTGAACCATCTTTTGTATTTTGTAAATTCCCTCCATGGTTGGTTCGATTGTCGATTGGAAGATTAGTATTAGTAGTATAGCCAGTCAGTGGTTCGAAACTCCCTTGGGTCAGTGTGGTACCTACTATCTACGTACACTTTTTGCACAGTACCCAACTATGCACCTTTTTGCATGCAATATTAGCTACAACTAGTAGTACTGGCAATATCTGCACCATTCTTTTGTCTGAGAATAATAAAAAAACAGCACCTCCATTTCAATTAAACAACTTATGAATTATTTTCATTTGACACTCATTAAAGTACATTTTTGGTGATTGGATTATACAAAGTAGTAAATGTTCTTCCTATTATGGACTTGACCTCATACTTTGCCTGTCATTACCCAATAAGTCATTTTGTGCCCTGGATTTGCACCAATAATATTCTCTTGTGTGCCATTTGGAGAGACAAACCACAACAGTTTTAGCAATCTGTGGGGCAATATTGTTACCAATATGCATCATAGGAGTCATGAAAAAATCATTCATTGCCTGGACCGGATAGTTTGTAAGTCACTACCCAATAAGTCAGTTTGTGCCCTGGATTTGGAACAAAAATACCCTCTTGTGTGTCATTTGGAGACACAAACCACAAGATTTTCAGCATTATGTGTGGCAATGTTGTTCCCAATATGCATCAGATGAGTCATGAGAAATATATTCATGCACGGCCCCAAAAACTTTGAGAGTCATTACCCAATATTTTTCCTCCAAATCCAGTACCCAAATGCACTTATTAGGTGGTCACACCAAACATCACACATAACTCACTTCTGTTTCTTTCATGATTCAGCTTATCCATATCATGAACAATATTCATGGACTAATCACCCAAAATATGTGATTTTCTAATTTTAAATTGCAAATTAGTGTGTATTTTCCCTCCCATTCCAGTACCCAAATGCACTCATTAGGTGGTGACACACAAACTATCAAAGATAACTCACTTCTGTTTCTTTCATGATTCATCTTATCCATTACAGGAACAATATTCATTGACTAATCACCCAAAATATCTGATTTTCTAATTTCTAATCACAGATTAGATCCTGAAACGCCGTTCCGGTTAGAGGATTCTGAAACGCCGTTCCATGATTGTTGACATGAATTGTACAAAAAAATGTTTCACCACCCCAACAACAGAAGTCATTACTATCATACCTACATTACTACTACTACCATCATAATACACCCGGACACATATCTACGAAAAGAGCATTTTTTGGAACGCCCTTCCAAAAAAGGAAAAAAGGGATAACGGTGGTGAAATTGTGTAGGAAGGTACTGCTGTAGATATCTACTCAAATTTGTTACCAGAAGTTACCTAGTACGAAAACGGTGTAGAACGCGACTACTGTAGATATCTACGCAAAGTCGTTACCAGAAATTATCTAGTACACAAAATTCTGTAGGAAGGTACTGCTGTAGATTTCTACGCAAATCCGTTACTAGAAATTATCTAGTAAGAAAACGGTGTAACTGCCGTAGATATCTACTCAAATTTGTTGCCAGAAATTATCTAGTACGAAAACGATGTAGAAAGCTACTCCTGTAGATATCTACTCAAATTTGTTACCAGAAATTATCTACTACAAAAATTGTGTAGGAATCTACTGCTGTAGATATGTACGCAAATTCGTTACCAGAAAGTTATCTAGTACGAAAAGCGTGTAGAAAGCTAGCGAAAAGTAATTTCATACGACAACAGAAAAACAACACAGCAAAAAGTGATTTTACAGTGTGACTTTTGCAGTAATTTTACAGTGTGGTTTACAGTGTGGTTTTACAGTGTAATTTTTTTTCTTTTTCGTGATGCAAAAAATAGTCTTTCCCTTCATAATCTTACCTGAACTTATCTTGAGCAGAGTTGCTTTACCTGTACTTGTACGATAAAGCACCCCGTCTGAGAACGCAGGATCCCACTGAACTGATCAGCAATGATCACTAGTAGGCAGGGAATTCAGGCTCGAGATATTTTAATCCGAAATAACTGCCTTGGCTGGAAAAAGAATTGGACGGCATTGGGCGGTAGAGGAATTGCTGGATAGATATTGTTGTTTGGGTGCACACAAACATATACGTCTTGAAAGCAATAAATCTGCATCCATTGCGTATATATATCAACAGGATCAAGATCCAGTTTTTCGTGACAAAGGAGTAAGAAGGCTGCAAATCTACGGCAGCAACAGCAAGAACAATGGCAATCGTCAGAACGACAATGAAAGGTCGGCAACTGGTGGATCGAATACGAAAAGGATAGGAAACTGGTGAACAAGGTGAGATACATAGACAATGATGCCTATATCCTACATTGCTGATGATGTATTCCTCACTTCTGTTTTCCTTATTATTTTCATAGGTGCGGACTTGGAAACAACAGCATCGGAACAATGGGTCTAGGTGTGGCGGATTGGAAAGAACTGGAGCGGAAACAACGGATCGGATACATTGGATCAAGGTTTGGTGAATGGTGTGGCAAATCATCATATTCTTCCCTGTAGGTGCCAGCGAATTTCCCTGTAGGTGTGGCAAATATCGGAACAACAAACCGGCAGCATCGAATCGATCGGGCGCCAACAGTGTAGGTTGGTAGCAAGTAGATTATATTATTCTGTTGTTATCATTTACTCTACATCAATAGATACTCACCTCAATTTTTTCCAATTATTGTAGATTGTTATAGATTGGCAACAGCAACAACGGTAACGAATCAATCAGTGGGATTCATCCGGCAACTAATCGACGAATCAGGGAGAGCAACAGCAGCGAGAGATCCGCAACAGCAATCGATTCGCAACAACAATTGTCGGCAACAGCAATCAATCCGCAACAGCAATTGTTGGCAACACCAATCCATCCGCAACACCAATTGTCTGCAACAGCAAAAACAATCGATCTGCAACACCAATTGGTTTGCAACACCAATAGATCCAACAGCAACAAGAATTGCCACTCCAGACCACTCAATCTGAAACGCCGTTCCAGAAATTTGACCCTGAAACGCCAATACAGACGTTCTGCAGATTTTCAAGCAGCCAGAACCGGGAACGATCAAACCAACAGCGGAAGCGATAGCAACAGCGGCAGCAATAGCAACAGCGGCAAGCAGGAATGATCGAAGCTCTGCCGCAAAAGTCAGAATTGCCGTTCCAGACAACTCAATCTGAAACGCCGTTCCAGAAACTTGACCCTGAAACGCCAATACAGATGTTCTGCGGATTTTCAAGCGGCTGGAACCGGGAACGATCTAACCAACAGCAACAGCGGCAAGCTGCAGCGATAGCAACAGCGGCAGCGATAGCAACAGCGGCAGCAATAGCAACAGCGGCAAGCGGGAACAATCAAAGCGGCCGAAAAAGTCAGAATTGCCGTTCCCGACAACTGAATCTGAAACGCCGTTCCAGAAACTTGACCCTCAAACGCACTCCATCGGCAAATCAATTCGCCGTCGTCCTCCAACGGTGTTGCTGTTGTCTTCTGAAGGAAACAACTGTGATTCCATTACATTTCTATCAATTGGTGGAACAAATAAATTGTGTACTACCTGACTGTTCAGAACCTGAGTTGAACTGTTTTGTTAGAGGATGCCTTGTTAGTAGTGTGAGCGGCAGCAACAGCGGCGGAGGGAACAATTGGACCATTCTCAGTCAATGTCAGGCCATATTGTGAAGGGGAACGGCAAACTGTAGTGGATTCTTCTTTGGCAGATGGCAAAAATTCCATTAGGTTATGGTTTAAATAGAAATCACGGCAAAAAGCTATTGAATCAAGGTGACGTGACAGGCCTCGTGATACATATCGGTATGATTTGTGTGAAGAGGAATCTTATCTGCTTCCAATGAATGTCTTCAACTTGCCCTTATAGGACATGCAGCTACGACAAATAAATGATTTGGGAATTTTGGTATAACAACCACTCTTGAAGTGAATGGCGATTTTTACTAGGCTTGTGACATGTTCTTCTATTGGAAGAAGGGAGGGGGAGAAATGGTTTTGATGGGGGTGTTCAATGAACATGATGAAAAGTGAGCATGATGCTATCAGATCGAGCATGAAAAGGCATGATGGTATGGAAAAAAAAAAAAAGGATGTGACATAGTAGAAACAACGCAGAAACATAGCAAACAAACACTTCTGAAAATAATTTTATTTCATATCTTGGGTTAAGGTTAGGAAGTTTGGCACCGAGATTTCAAATTTAAACGTGATTCGAACACAAAAGCCTGAAACGCTGTTCCAGTTAGAGAATTCTGAAACGCCAGTTCCATGATTGTTGACATGAATTGTACAAAAAAACGTTTCACCACCCCAACAGAAGTTGTTACTATCATACCTACATTACTACTACTACTATCATATTACACCCAGACACATATCTACGAAAAGAGCATTTTTTGGAACGCAGTTCCAAAAAAAGGAAAAAAGGGATAATGGAGGTGAAATCGTGTAGGAAGGTAGTGCTATAGATTTCTACGTAAATTCGTTAAAACAAGCATGATGCTATCAGGAGCGAGCATGAAAAGGCACGATGATGGTATGAAAGAAGACAGGACGTGACATACCGTAGAAACAACGCGGGAACATAGCAAACAAACACTTCTGAAAATAATTTTATTTCATATCTTGGGTTAAGGTTAGAAAGTTTGGTAGCGAGAAATAGATTTTTAAATCAATTTAGTCAAAATTGAGAGATCAATGGACATTTTGAGTCATCAGGGAGAATTTCGGTCGCAACCTGAGGGGGGTCGAAACTATTCACCACAAAAATTGTGAATTAAAAAAAATGCCATCGCGCATAACAAAGACAGGGTCAATTTTCTGAAAATAGGGCTCGCGAGGGGTCGCGTTGGGTCGCGTGACAGTTATCAGACTGCAACAAGCAACAACAACAACAACAACGCCACCGCTGCGCCTACTACTTCTTCTTTTGTCTCTTTGCTTCCTTTTCATAGTTGTTCTTCAGCATCACCTTCTGGGATAAGAGATCGGCGGCCCGGTGGAAAGTACCATAACAATCGATACACAAGTGGACATTGCATGTTGCGCATCTCATGAGATCGCCCTCCTTCCTTAGTCCAAGCCAGCCATGCATGGCGCACTTAGTCCTTCTCTTGGTTCGAAAAAGGGAAGTGGTCTAGGCACCTATTCAACCTGCAGCTTAGAAGTCCCCCATCTGCAAGTGCTTTGTCATTCACTCTAACAGCCTTGAAGCTTCCATCTTCCGCACTTCTTGCGGATCCACATGCTGACGCCAATGGGCTTGATAAAGGAGACACACCACTAGCACTGCCCGGAGTAGATGCAATGAAAGAATATTCTAGCCTCGGCTTCTGTGTCAACAGCATCAGGGCTCACCCAGTACTCCCCAACAGCCCGTCTGAAATAATAGTGAACGCCGTACCGAGGCTTCTTCACTCCTGCTTCCTTGCAGACAGTCAAGTACAGCTTGTAGGCGTTCGTCAAGAGCACTCCATGAGACCAAAACATAACAGACCACCACCACTTTCGATTCCGGACCCACCTATTCAACCTGTACACTCCTCTCAGCTGATCAGCAATATCGGCGTCCCCCATTCCATTATTGTAAGTATCCAGTTGGTTGAGACGCAGGACCTTCATCTTCTCCTTTTGGTCAGTGTCGACATTGTAAACTACTTTTTCTTTCTCCACCCATTCAATCACACTAGTAGCCATACTCAAATAATGGACTGGCTTTGTGTCATAGACACTGGAAGCAATGAGAAATGCACACTCTGGATCACCTTCAAGGACAGCAGCTTTCACACTTCCGCGCACTGCCCACTGAGCGTGTATGTTCTTCAGCTCCTGTTGAAACACATAGTCAGGGATGCCATGATTTGCTTTGCGCGTTACTCCATGACACAGGACTCATTTTGAATGCCTAAAGGCAGCCTTGCAGAACACAACTGAGTTGTAGAGGTTGTCCATTCCAACATGATGATGCTCATCCTGGAGGGAGTCAAACAGCCACATGGTACGCGAATGAAGAGGTGAAAGCCCCATGTCAAGATACTTTTTTGGAGCCGGATCATTCCTCATGTAGACTTGGTAACAATATCCGTCGTCACAGAGCGCATCAGCTTGGAAGCCATCACACTCCCTCTTGTATGTGATTCGACGTTTATCAATGTGTTGACCCTCAAAGCGCATAGTCATTTCATCCACTGCAATACTTCGGGATAGCATCCAGGCGCGCGGGCACTGCAAATCATCCACTTAATCAACGGACGGATCTTCCAGTTTGGATAATCCTTCCTTGGGGGATTTGGTATTCGCGGATCTTGGCAAGCAAGAAAAGCCTTGAAGTGCCTTTGTCGCCGCTGGGGATTGCCACTAAGATTGCCATCCATATCCCTGGTGGTGAAGGAGCGGTGGATGAAGTCATTGCCAGCAATACGGTCGGCGTTTGTGGATCGAAGCTTGTAGTCCACTCTTGCTGTAGGGCATAGACCATGTAGGATGTAAAGGCCAAAGAATTGCCGTATTTCCTTAGTTCCAAATGGTTTGAAGTCTTTGTAACACTTGTCGCTGGCGCCAGCAATGGAAGCCTTCCAGTTTGTCCATAGCTTTATTCGTTCAAAGCTGAACAGATCCCCGTCCTTCTCCTTGGGGCTGTCGTAAAGAGGGAGGAATGCATCTACAAACTCCCACAGGTGGGACTTTGCAGAGAGCTTGTGCTTCTTCAGGAACTTGGGATCAGCTGATCCTGTCTTTTGTGGTGTAGACTTGGTCACTGGCTTACCATCTGCACCCATGCGAATGCTTCCACGGCGGTCGAATTCATACTCTGTCTTCTTTCCTTTGAATTCAGGAATATCAAACACCTCTGCAAAGTTGTCCTTCTTGGGAATGGGAGCTAGCCTCCCCTCAGCTTCTGATATGGTGGGAGCTCTTGCAATCCTGAACGTTGGATTTGCAGGCTCTGGGACAACCACAGCCTCTGGATGGAGCTCTCGCCAGTACACTGTATCAGGGAATAGTTGCATGACATTACGGCGGCGTGTTGTTGTTGCTGTTGTTGTTGTTGTCCCGCGTCCGCGTTGGGGCCTGCTTGCATTTCTTGCTTCCTCCATGGTATCAAATCGCTTGATGTTCCGGTCTATTGCTTTGGTTAATCGGCTCACCAACACTGCTTTATTGCCAGAGGTTGGCTGTCTCCTAAGCTTGAGCTCCTATCGGAGCCAAACAACAGATTTTGCTTGCAAATTTTCGTTGTTGCCGCCTTCCTCCTCCTGCTCCTGCTCCTCTGCTGAAGACGAATCCTCCTCTTCATCCGAAGACGAATTCTCCTCGTCCTCCTCAGCGGCTGCTGTTGCTGCTGCAGCGCCGGGACCAAAGTGGAAGCTTTGTTCAGATTCTTCCCTATGCTGATCCCCCTTGGCCCAAATTGCATCCAAAAATGGACCTTTTTCCCCATCACTATCATAGCCATCAGAAAACCTAGATTCATGCCGAGTGAAGTTCTGAAGGACCCTAAGCCTAGGGCTATCCCTAAGCTCAATCTCTGGGCACTCGGTAGGGTCTTGTGGGCCATTTTGGGCTGCTGGGGGGGAATCCCCATCTGTTTCATTGTTTCCTTGCATGATGGAACGATTCCGAATTAGGAAATCAGTCCAAATTTCCTTGGTTTTAAGCCGAATCAGTCCGCTCTTCTACTGAATTGTAGCTCTGTTGATGACGGTGACGGCAATGTGCTTGGATCCTGGATTGGTGGAGTGTAGCGGCCGGTCATAATTTTTTCCCATGGTGATAAGAAATTTTGAGTTTGTACGCATGCTCGAAAAAAAAACAAGTGTAATGGAGCTGCCGATGACGATAGCTCACCCAAAATACTAAGTAGGGACCTGGGACAAAATGTTCTCTAAGACAGTTTTTTACGAGGAATAAGAATATGAAGTCGGATTTGAAATCCGGCAGAGTTAAGACTTTCATTCGGCCCCTCAAAAAAGAGCGATTTGTACGGCTGTACGCGTACGATCCAATAAAGGGATATCCGGGTTTCTTTACCACATCTGGGTTTCTTATGGCATAAGGTTGCATTTCATTGGTTCGATCCAATCCCACACCAAACCAAACCCGCATGGAATTTGAAACAAACCGGTACATGGTTGAATTTCATTGGTTCGAATTGCTGAAAGTCTTTATTTGACCAAGTCAGAGGAAATTGCCGTTAACCGTTAAACTACGTGCAATCCTTAAGACTGAGGTCTGACTTTTTTCTGACTTAGTATTAGTAATAATCTCTTATTATTATTTTCGTTGATTTTTTTGTCATGTGACTACGTACTATTCGTGACTATGATGCATGATCCCCATGTGTAAACCGTACGAGTAATCTTGTGTACGGTTCGTACTTGTAGGGTATAAACTACGACTGTCAGAATGGGCAATCGTGTGTGCGCACAAGCGGCATGCCACACTTGTTGGTTGTCATGACTGAGGCTGCGCGCATGACCCATCTCTCTCCCTCTGCACTCTGCTTTCTTTCCTTTCGTTGTCGAGTACGGAGTATTTTTTACGAGTACCGGTAGCCGTAATGACGAGTACGTCTTACTTGCACGGTAAGTCTGGGATCGGAGCGGAATTCGTCATTCGCATTCGGCCTTTCCTTTTTTGATCTTGCGCTCTTGGCTATTGTTCCGAGTTTTGGTTTATGGCCTATCGTTGTACTCTATTCGATACCGGTACCGCCACGAAGACACCCTCTCTCTGCTGCTCCCCTCTCCACCTCTCTACTGTCATTATTTCGTTTTCGCCTTTCAAGGGCTCGACTAATGAATCGCCACTCCACCATTTCGAACGAGGGCGATCCACTAGTGCGAGAGGCCGAGGAGGCCTTTGCAGCATTGCAAGTGCTCGACGACAACGACGAGATTGAGAACGAGAACGACGTCAACGTCAACGACAACGTCAACGACACGTCAATGACAACGACAACGACAACGAGAGCGCGCCGCATCGAGAGGAAACGGGGGGCACCGATACATTCGAGGACGAAGAACTGAAGTTCTTGCAGTCTCTGGAAGGCATCGATATCGATATCGATATCGATCGACAACCGTTGGTGGGACTGTCTTCGATCCGTATTGACTACGACGACGAAAACGAAAACGACGACGATTCCCTGGCTCTTTTTAGCTCGGAGATCATCGATTTTCTAGCGAACGGTGACGGATTCGACGTTGGCGAAAGTATCGAAACGAGAACCGACGAGGGAATCGATTGGGACACGAATTCGAATTCGAATTCGAATACTCGAATACTCATACGACCGCAAACCCAGCAGTCCTGGTATCAGACAACGAAGAAGACCCAAAATCGCTTGTTCCCGAGCCGGGGGTCGAGAAAGACACCAAAAGCAGCCTCGCTCTCGCTCCGGATACAATTACAAACACAAATACAACGCCGAACACATCGGCAACCTCGGCTACCACCGCTGCAGCTTCGGCAGAAACAAAGAACGCGAACGCGAACGCGAACGCGAACTCGAACGCAAACTCAAACGCAAACTCGAACGCGAACGCGAACTCGTACTCGGCCCTTCCTCCGCTCGAACTCGACTTTGAGAACGATCCCTTCCTTCGTGAACTCCTCATCAGCGAACAAGGCGGCGATAACTTCTTCCAATTGGTCGGCGACGCATTGATCGACCTAGAAGAAAACGGTGGCTGTTGCGTCGGTTGCGATTGTGGGGTGAAAGAAAGCGCAGCAGGGGCCATCCAAACACAAACGGAGGAAAGAGCCCGGCAACATCAACATCAACAGCAACATCAACCGCACGGCTCGGACGACAACGACGACGACGACGACAGCGACAGCGACAGCGACGAGAAGTATCCACTCCCCAAGAACTCTTTCGCGGACATTGATCTGGAAACGGAAATTCTGTACAAGGAACTGGCCAAAATGTCGCTCGCCCGAGAAACCGGGACCGATCCCATCGCTCCCGCGTGCCCGCAGATGCAGAAGCCATCCACCGCGCTGGAACTATTGATGGAACCCACCATGGACGATTTTCTGGGGAACGGCACCGATCCTCCCTTTGCGTACCTCTCGTGCCAGCCCTGTTCGCCCAGCGACGACGGCCTCGACCTCGTCGCGGGTGCGGGTGAGGGTGCAACGACTCCGACGCCAAATTCCATTCCCAATTCCAATCCGACCCAACCCGACGCGACGCAACGGCCCAATGTCAATGTCGATGCGGAGGCGGATGCGGATGCCGATGCCGACGTACCCACCACGATGGAGCTCTTGATGGATCCCACACTGAACTTCGACATGGACGGTATGGTGGGTTCCGACGGTCTTCCCTTTTACCTGATGTGCCAACCGTGCGACATGGAGAGTGCCAACGCGTTGTTTGGCGGAGTCGGCAGCGGAAACGGAAACGGCAATCAAATCACTACCGCCGACGACAGTGGCAACAACAACAGCAGCAGCAACTATACCGCGCCCAGAGGAGACCCCTTTTCTTCACCCAAAGGCGGCCTCCCACCGATCAGCGAAGACCAAGCGATGAACACTACAGGCGATTACGGAGGGGAAGCGACGACGTTGCGCGACAAGGAACAGTACGTCCGAGATCTGAAGGCACTCTATTCGGCGTCAGCGTCGGCGTCGGCCTCGTCTACCAAACGAGTCCCGGAGAGAGACGACCTGACGCCACTGGACCACAACGTCTACGGAAACCTCGACGACAACGACGACGGCAACGACGAGAACCCATCCGGCATGGTCGACGATTTCGAACAACTCGCGCAGCAACTGCAGCGCGAGCAAGACGACTTGTACCGCCGATCGCTGGAGGACGCGACCCACTGGGCCGGGGCCTTTGGGGTCGACCTGGAAAGCACCACCGAGGAAGGAGAGAGCAACGCAAAAGCACAAAGCAACAAAAAATCACCCATCCGCGACACCGCAAAGTCCGGCCTGGGGCACAAGGAAGTGATCTACGGGGCGTCCTTCAGCGACGACGGGAAGTATGTTGCCACGGCCAGCCAAGACGCCTCCGTGTGCATCTGGGAGGTCGCCACGCACCGACTCTTGTCGACACTACGGGGACACGACGTCAACTTCGAGTGCCTGCGCGTGGACTGGGCCAACCGGTCGTGGGCCGAGGACGTTCTGGATCGATCGGTTCTCTTTGCCAACCTGATTGCCAGCGGCGGGGCCGATGGCACGGTGAAACTGTGGGCCTGCAGAGACAAGAACGGCAGAGACGACAACGGCCTCCGAACCATCGACAACCAGTGGAAGTGCGAATACACCCTGGACCACTCGAGTCTCTTGTCGAAGGCGAACACACCCGGAACACCGGCCGGCGAGAAGGACGCAGAACCGAATGCGAAAGTGAAAGTGAACGACGAGAACGACTCCGCGAAGAGGGGCAGCGACGACAAGCCCCAAATCTATTCCCTTCAATTTATCGACGACTGGAAGGTGTTCAACAAAGAGATGCTTCAGCATCAGTATCAGTGCTCGCGCCACGCAAATGAAAATTCAAATGCAAGTGCAAGTGCAAGTGCAAATGCAAAACCGGAGCATACGAACGAAGTAGTCGACGACGAAGAAGATCCCGTCGCGAATTCGTTCCTTATGACGTCCTCCGACGACTTCATTCATCTCTGGGAAGTCCGGCGCCACTCATTGGACCAGCAACTGGCACTCGACGGCCGGAAGGTACGGATCCTCCAAGAAAAGATCACACTCAAAGAAGTCATGAGCCTCCATTTTGGTCCTCTCGATCAATTCGGCTACGGTGTGACCGCCTGCAGCATCACGGGAGAGGGACTTCAATTGCCGCCACCTCCCACTAAGAACAAGAACAAGAACAGTGCACTCACGGACGGATCGTCGACCGCCTTTGGGGGCGAGCGGAATCCCGACAGCACCGTGTTCGTCTTCGACGCCGCGTACTCCCCGACCAGCGGCCTCCTGGGCGTGGCCCTCGCCGATGGAAGCCTGCGACTGGTGAACGGGAGGGGCACGTGCATCTCGGTCATCCGACTCCCCGGAAACCAATCGCACCTGACCTCCTTTTGCTGGGACGCGACCGGAAACCGATTGGCGACCTGTGTTGGGACGGGGCACCTCATCACCTGGTCACTGGATCCCGAGAGCCACCTCGGAGGAAACTACAACACCGTTGCCACGTGCACCGCTATCTTCGAGGGAGGACACCAGAGCGGACGCCCCCTGTATGGAACACGATTCTGCGGCGGAGACGACCAAAACCTCTTGCTGTCGTGGGGTGTCGATGGGAAACTGTGCATGTGGTATTCGAACGCTCGGGGAAACATATACGACCCCGTTGCGATATTGAAGGACGACGTGAGTTATCCCATCTTTGCCGTGCAGCTGTCCCCCTCCGAAGAAAGTGCAGTGGTCGGCGGTGGGAGCGAGGGTGGATTCATTGGTGTCCCGCTCCACTTTTACAGCATTCCTCCTCTCACGGACAAGAACGCCGAAATCAAGGAGGTTCCAGAAGACTCCACGGTGACGCAAACTGGAGTCAAACAAAGCTGAGATATATATAGGGGACATTATACAAGCAACAAATCGTAAATGTGCTAGACAATTCACACGGGTCCTACTATTTCTGGTTACAATATTACGAAGTATATTATTGTGTAGACCAATAGTAATAAACCGGAGTACATAATAATAGAATTCTTGCGATTTTTTAGTGTTTTGCGCAGTTATCAGTTGATGACATACTGTAGTTTACATCTTCGTTATGAACCGCGATGAACTGGTTCAGATGGTCCTGTACCAGTAGTGGAGTGATGAGAGCATCCCTGGTGTTCAGGACACATTTCCATTGAGCTCCATGGCGATAGACGACACTAGCGCATTCCGGACACGCCATGTTCGTTTTTGCTCCATGCTTGTTTTTGTTTTTGTTTTTGCTGACCCCATCCTTCGTCAAATCTCACGGTGTCGATTGAGTCGTGTTTGAAACCAGCCCAATTTAAACGTAAAAGGAATCACCCTGCAACCCCGTGCTGATGTCGGACGGAGCGGTCAACAACGAAAGACCAACGGATACCAAGGCTAGCACTCCGATCCAAAATCTCCAGTCTCCGGACAAGGATCTGACATCGGGGAGCATGTCCCCTACCGTTGATCCTGCTTCCGACACCTTTTTTGTGGCGGTATTGGCCGCTTTGATGGCAGCGATTTCCGCCTCGCTCTTGTAAAAATCTTTTCCGGGTCGTTCCTCACCACCGTCCAGTTTCCCGTCTTTTGCTACGACCTTTTTCCATTCAGCATCCCAGTCTACGTTTCCGCTGTAATCTGCTGATTCGTCGGGTGGAAAGTCATCGTTCTCGTTCCCCGCAACAAGAAACAAGGCAGGCGATAACGACGTCTGTCTGGAATGAAAAGTTGTCGAAAGTTGGGTGGCACGACTTCCACTCGGAGAAAAGGCCAGAGTTGTGGTGGCGCAGACAGCCATTAAGCACGAGGAGATCAACAACAAGCGATTCATTTTGGTTCAGACAATCAGAAGGATTTAATTATTTGATGAGCAGTCGGGGAGGCCCTTTCCTAGGAAGCATGAGTTGTTCTTGGTGTTACCAATTTGTGTGCGACAGAAGGACTTTTAAATCACAAGGTAGCAACTGACGCAATGATGGTGCTGGTGTTTCGTATCGTAACTCGTATTACCGTTGCAAGATGGTATCTGCAAATTCAGAATGCTTCTTGATGCGCGCGTCAGCAAAGATCACAGATCACAATCTTGTTTTGCTCTTTCCCCAGTATGAGACTAATAGGGTTGGGGTTAATGATCGACGAAAACAAAAAGCGAGTTTCACGATAATTTTAAAAATCCTTCATGCTTGTTTGTTTGCAAAAGGGGGAAGGGGGTCGTGTAGGAGATAAGTAACCTACTATTTGATTGGCGGACAGACGGTGCGGTGTGCGCTGAGAATTTTAAAAAAAATGCGACACGCGTGAGAATCATTTTTTAGATGAGAGGATCACAAAACCGATGGAGAGCAACGTGCGGTGGTGCGTGAGTGAGTGCAATCCCCTTTCCGAACTGCAGCAAAAATAGCTTTCTGTTGCACCAACATCGGTCACAAAATCCTTCGTTCCACTACCATAGTTGTATTGACAACAGTAGAGCGGTGACAAACAACCATGAGATTTCTTCACTTGATCCGTCCCGTCATGGCGGTCCTCCCTGAGGTTGAGGCCCCTGACCGAAAGGTGCGGTACAGATACTTTCGTCGTCCATGAACCAGAAAACATTTGTTGCCGCATTCACGATGGACATTCGAAAAGTTGCGATCCCTGGCCGCGTAGAGTCTACGTAGTGTTTTTACCAGAAACTCGTGACTCGACTCGCTTTTGACCGGTAAACGGTAAAAAAGGAATGACCACAACGATTTTTGCCGATACGAGTACTCATACCATCGACTCTATCCCTCTAACGAGTGTCTCCGGCTCCTTTCCTTCAATTCTTCTATCCTTCTATCCCAATAGATTCCTTTCCGTGAAAAGCTTCTGTGGACTTCCATTGTCCTTTTCATTTTCTTGGTATGCTGTCAAATCCCTATTTACGGTGTCCAATCTGCCAAGTCGAGCGATCCTTTCTACTGGATGCGTGTCATTCTTGCCTCCAACCGTGGTACTCTCATGGAACTTGGTATCAGTCCCATTGTTACTTCCGGTTTGGTCATGCAGCTTTTGGCTGGTTCCCGTATCATCGAGGTCGACTACAACGTCAAGGAAGATCGTGCCTTGTTTTCCGGTGCCCAAAAACTTTTTGGTCTCTTGATCACTCTCGGTGAAGCCATCGCTTATGTTGCCAGTGGAATGTACGGAGATCTTAGTTCCATCGGTGCCGGTAATGCGATTTTGATTATCTTCCAACTTTTCTGTGCTGGTTTGATTGTTCTTACCCTCGACGAGCTCTTGCAAAAGGGATACGGTCTTGGATCTGGTATCTCCATTTTCATCGCCACCAACATTTGCGAAACCATTGTCTGGAAAGCCTTCAGTCCTACCACTATTAACACCGGAAGAGGTACCGAATTCGAGGGTGCTATTATTGCCCTTTTCCATCTTCTCATCACTCGTTCCGACAAGGTTAAGGCCCTTCGTGAGGCCCTCTACCGTCAGAATCTTCCCAACTTGACCAACCTTTTGGCCACCGTCTTGATTTTCGTCATTGTCATCTACTTCCAAGGATGGCGTGTCGATCTTCCTGTTAAGTACCAAAAGTACCGTGGACAACAAGGAAACTACCCCATCAAGCTCTTCTACACATCGAACATGCCTATTATCCTTCAAACTGCTCTTGTCTCCAACTTGTACTTTGTCTCCCAACTTTTGTACAACCGAGCTCCCACGAATGTCTTGGTTCGTCTTCTTGGACAATGGCAAGATGTCGAAGGTACCATGGGACAGAAGATCCCTGTCGGAGGTATCGCTTACTACATTTCCCCTCCTACTTCGTTCGCGGAAATTGTTTACGATCCTTTCCACGCCGTTTTCTACCTTACTTTCATTTTGACCGCCTGCGCCCTTTTCAGTAAGACCTGGATCGAGGTGTCTGGATCTTCTGCCCGTGATGTTGCCAAGCAACTTCGTGACAACCAAATGGTCATGAAGGGACACCGTGACTCCGCTTTGATCCACGTCTTGAACCGATACATTCCTACCGCTGCCGCCTTCGGTGGTATGTGCATTGGTGCCTTGTCCGTTATTGCCGATTTCATGGGAGCTATCGGAAGCGGTACGGGTATTCTTCTTTCCGTCACTATCATCTTCGGACTCTACGAAAACTTCGTCAAGGAACAACGAGAGGGAGGTGCCTTCGGTTTCTAAAAAATCAAAATAGAAAGTTGCGTGGAAAACTTTTTTAAGAAATTTTATGATAGATTGCATTGAGAGGTGAGATTTCTCATGGTGTCTGAATGAGGTTGACGAATCTTTGATTTGACACGGTCGCGTCAGAACTAAGTAGCGTTGGAGGTGCATCTGTGGTCGGTTCCGTATGGGCTGGATGATGGTCGTCGCACTTTGCTGAAAGGCCGCGCCATCTCTCCTTTTTCTGATGAAAGTTAGAACAGGGAAGCTACGGGCACAACGCCGCCACCGTCTGTCTGAGAAAAGAAGCGAATTCCTCTTTTCGTAACTATTTGTGAAACATTCTTCAGTGCATCTATTTGTAACAAAATATTAAATCGAATGTATTCAATATGCTACAATAATTATTACTATCTTCTGCCACAACTGAATAAAAGGGAGTGACCCAATTGGGAATCAATTGCAGACATTCAGGACAATTATCTTGTCGTTTTTATATTATTACATCACATCACATTACTCCCACTACAATGACCGGAGAACAATGAACAGTTCCGAAAAATGAAACTTTCATTCGCGACTGGTTCGTATGGCATCAATGGTTTCGAAGAGTTGTTACAATATTCTTTCATCTCATTCCCCCACATCTTCTGAATCCAATCGACGGCGTTTCGACCTCATGACTTCTTCTTCTTCCGAGGCTACTTCATTTTCTGTATCACAGTCCTCTTCAAGTAGAGATGCGTTACTAACCTCTGATCTCATGAGACGACGAAACTCTGCATACTGAATGATACATGCATTCAAAATATCATCATCGTTTATGGTTTCAAGCGAAAGTTTCTTGCAATGGCGGAATATCGGTAGTTTCGAGTCAAAGAAAGATGTCGTAGACGACTTTTGAATTGGTTTCTCTCCGATCTCTTTCTTGTCGGGGTTGAATCCTACGCATCGAGATTCGCTCAGATTATATGCTACTCGGAGAAAGCTCTTCAGTCGGAGCAACAAAATCAAACACCCAGCTTCAGAGCAAAGCTTTGAAAATTCCGAAATGTCAAATGAGAATTTTCCTTCTGAAAAGGCCGAGATATGGTTTACAGGAGAAGGAAAATGATTATCTGCAGCGATTTCCAGTTGATCTGCTTCAGAATTCACCTCGTCTAATTCATCATCACTCGCCAAACCATAGGGACGAAGAAACGCGGCAAATTTGTCCAATAGATCAGCACCCTGCAGAGCTATATTAGAAGAAATGTAGTAAATGATATACAGTGCATCCGATGCAACACTGTATGGAAGATATGCAAGTACTTGAGATGCGAATGATAGCAACATAAGCCTTGATACAGCTGAATCGGTTTGCTTCTTTTCACTGCTTGTGAAATTTTGCGGGTCGAATAAGCTCAGCAGATTGCGGAAAAGACCCCGCCGTTGTTTCTTGATTGATGCGATGCAATTTTTGTAAACACTTCCAAATACACATTCTTTTTGCAAGTTTCCGTCCTTGCTGACCGTGATCAACGCTGAAACCTGCTCCAAATCTGGATATACAGCAATCTGAAATAAATAAGCTTGTTTTACACCAGCACAAAGACGTTGTCGTAGCATGTCTGGTCGCTTTTCACCTTCGAGTATTAAATATTTGAGAGCACTTCTTCGAATGCTATCTTCAACATCTCCTTGCAATGCTAGCAAATGAGGAGTTGCTTCGTTCGGGTTGAGTTGACCTTGGCGCAACAAATGTCCAATGAGATCAACGGCGGCAAATCGAATATCTTTCTCGCGGCATTTCGTCATTTCGAAAAGACGTGATGAATGGTTAGTGAGAATACCACCAAAAAGAGTAGCGTCAGCATCTTGATCCCCCGAGATCTTTTTTGAGACTGTGATATTCGTTTTTGAATCCATTCTTGCTTTCGCCTCTCCACTCTCAACACGTGATTCTTCCGCAAGTAGAATGGCACGCCAACAACGGAGGGATTCCCGTTGAACGGGTCCGGGAGATGTCGATGCCATCACCTCGGTGAGTAAACCGCTGTTTTCTAGTTTGAGCATCTCTCTTGGATGGGCCATGAAAATCCCAGCTAGCGCCTGAATAGAACACACTTTTGTCATCACATCTTCCTTCGCATAAAATTTCATAAAAATCTTTTCACAGAGAGGTGCAACTCTTAAAAGACTGATTTCATCTGTACTTGCTTCTTCATCGTCTTCATCCTCGTCCATTTCTGTTGAGTCGAATGAGGAGGATTCGTAAAATCGGCAGATAGAACCCAAAACGCTGAGAGCCCGACTCACGTGATTCTTTGCCTTTCTTTTCTTCATGTAGTCTCCTGATTTGTCCATCTTTATGAGGTACGAATAAAATATTTTTGCCAAAGCAAGGAGTCGTTCCCCGAAAATCCCTGTGCTACCGTTAATTTCTTTCCCAGAAAATAAGCATAAAGCCTGCACTGCTGAAGAGGAAGCGGCTTTGCCCCATTTTTTCGTTATAGCCGCAAGGTCATCAGCGAGTGATGTGTGTGCAAGTCTTCCGCAATCCTCGTCGTCCAGTTCTGGGACAACACGTGACAAGACCCCACACAATGAGCAAGCGATACTTGCCTCGTCCATCGGCTTTAAACCATTATCGACCTTCAAATAAGGAAGGAGCGTATCTAGATGCCTTAAAACATCCGTTGGTGATACATCTGTGAAGACGCGAAGCGTTCTAAAAATGGATACCAGGTCCGCCCCTTTCTCCCCGGCTGATTTATCGCCGTCTTCTTCAACAGCGAGAAGCATCTCGAACAACGCATCCACCAGCATCGACATGTGATTCTTCGCAAGTCCACATCGCTTCCTTCGCGCCGAGGACTTTTTGCTCTTGTCGGAATCTGGTGTATCAGAAAGAAGTTCTCGAAAGAGCAGCGTCAAATCGTGCTCTGTATTTGCGGCTTTTACAACTTCTACCATTTGCTGTGCTGCAACCTGGGATCGAAGTTGAAGGTATCTACTTCTACATTTCCTCGCTGTCGATCTGGTACTTTTTGTGACAGTCGACCATCCATTAGGAGTGGAAGGTATCAGATTCGCACCAGATGGGCTTTTCGTTCCGGATGGAGGTCCCGAAGGTGTGGTATTCATTGTCATATTTTCCGAATTTGTCACTCTTGAGATGATAGGCGACGCTAGCTTGTCCAAATTTTCAATTGAGTACGACAAGTTTCTTCCAAAGTCGGCTGCTTTATCTGCATTTTCGAGCCATATCTTCGAAAAGAGCTCGTAGATCAGATCTCGAACTGTATCGTCTTCCTTCGGATCAGCTGCTAGTCGCAACATGACACTGCATGCCTCTACACGACCATTGTAGGTTGGGTTTGTACAAAGAATATCTCTGAGAACGTGAACGGTTCGCTTTCGAACGCTCAAACCGGAATCTTTTAGGCCATGAATCAAAGCTGGATGAAATGCATTGGCAACTTCAGGAGTGTTCAGGACGTACGAGCCAACCAACGAGACAACTGCATCTCGAACAGAAATGGACTCGTCGGAGAAACGCCGAGTAACAGCATTTCGAACAAAAGGATGCGTCATTAAGCCTGGATCGGCGTTGGCGATTTTTTCGATAGCCTTCAACGACAGCTTTCGCACAGATTTTGACGGGCTCTCCAAAAGCTTGACAATTCTTCCGACTTGACTCTTGAAAGATGTGAGTAAACTAGAAAGCTTGCAAATATAGTCCACAACCATTCGGCTTCGTCCTTCATCGGATAAACAATTCAGCATCCCACTCAACGATCCTGCATCGTTTCCTTGGTATATACCAGGAGAGTATCGAGGATCCCACAACTCAATCAGCCCCGCGATGAGAGGCAGCGTATCATCGACACCAACATAATTGTTTTTTGCATTCACTGTCTCTAGTTCTTTCAACCATCGAGCCAATTGAAATCCGTAGGTGTCCTGTGCTCCCTTCGAATCAGATTTTCGTGTCAAAATGGACAAATAATCAATCACCAAGTGTCTCAGACAATAAGGGCGATCGATCAAGACAGGTGGACAGCCCAGTTCCCCTAAATTCAAATTGCGATCTCGTTCAAATTCAGCAATCCGATCGAATTGACAACCATCGCACAACCACTTTTCTGGAACAGTTTCCCGACTAATTCCAATGCAATCCCCATGATACCAAGTGTTGCAGCGGTCGCACTTAAGCATATATTTATCCCCAATGAATTCCGTCTCGTTGCAATAGCAACCGAGATGCTTTATAGTACTGTTTTTTCGAACACTTGGTAGTTCTAAGCGGGCGGGATGTTTTTCGTTCCACTTATTAATGCGTGCGACGGCAGAAGAGATCTTGCCCAATGCATCAAATATGGTGTTGAAGTATGTCGTTGTCGTCGACTCTTTGTTCGCCTTAGTGGAAGTCATTTGTATAATATCGCGGTACATAAAATTGGCGATGGACAACAGTATCATTTCTGCTGCTGGGTATTCGGGAACCAAAACAACGAGGAGCAGATCTTCGATAAGATTGCTCAGGATGGGGCGGAATTCTGATGCTCCGCCATCTTCTCCTTTTCGGCTGCATCGTTTCAATAGATGGTTAACGAAGAAATCGCTAACTGCCTGACAATCTCTCAAACCAGAATCAAGGCGTGCTCGTTGTTGGTTGCCCAGTGAATCGTTGCCGAGGCTATCGGCGACATCGTTGCTGTCTTGACGGGGGTCGACAAAGGAGGGTTGAATCACAGCAGATTGAACAAGGCTCATTATTGTGATGGAAAAAGGTTGTATGTTGGACATCGACAACGAAGACGGCGAGGAATCGCCACCGCCACTAGTTGCACCCACTAAGAGCGATTTCGAAAGTTCTCGGGCTTCTTGTGGATAAAGGACCGATGAACATTGGATTGGATAGGTTCGCATGCTTTTTTTGCCGCTTGGCATCTTGAGCAGAACAGCGAAGAGGTCCTCGACGATCATTGGCCGCAACTTTCTGTTGGAACGAAAGATAGATGTTACAATGCCAACAGTCGCCACGTGAAGCGAATGCGTGAGGCGTGCGACTGCATCCGTAGAGGGATCCAGCTCGAGCGATACCAGGGCCCCCGCCGAAAGCGTCATGAGATGTTGGTCGTCGAGAGGAACCCTTTGGACCAGGGAATCGAGTCGCTCCATGAGAAGGACGGTATTACTGATGGATGGTAAAACCATAGATTTGTAACATTTTCCCATTTCCTTGATAGTAGAGGCATCGCAACCACTACCATTATCGGCACCGGCACTGCTTCGCCGGCGCCGTTTCTTCGTGGGGACGGAAGAGGCTTGAAGTTGTGATTTGCTCATGCTCGCCAAGATATGACCGCAATTGTTGATGGCTGGAAGGATATTTTTCGTTAGATTATGTTTCATGAGGATGAACGATGCTACAATGGCATCGTCTTTCACAACGCGGCGATCGATGCCAGGACTCGTCATTATGGCAAGAAGTATCACAGCTGCCTCCAGTCCGTTGGACAGATTTCTCAGCAGTTCCGATCCCTGACCCTTTCGGATCCACTGCAGGACGAGAAGAATAGGATCCAATACAAACGGATGAAGAGAAGATCCGTGAGTATTCGACAGTGATCGGTGTTTCATTATCTATCTTAGTATTTTTTTACTTACTTCGTCAATGTTCCTGGATCGAACCTTTCGTGTTCCGTCTTCTTTCTTCAGTTTCTGGATCGCATTGTAAGAAGATTGAACAATATCGATCTGGGATGCCATCACGACGTGCTTTTCTAGATGCTCGACAAGTTGTGTCATCATGTCGGCATCAACATCCGCAAATCCCAGGTCTTCTTCGTTGAGAAGGGAGTCACCGTTGGCATTGGTGCTATCGATGTCATTGGTGCTAAGGCTCTTGCTACCACTGATTCGATCTGCTTGCTGTGTGCAAAGCATGGAAAGCCTAGTGAGTTCAACTTTCGTTAATGGACCACCGGGGGGATTGAATCCGTTTTCTCCCCGCAGTTCGATCGCAGACAAAATGTTTTCGACTACCGCGGAGCTTTCGTCGGTCGTCCCGCTGCCATTGCCGTCACGACTGTCCGCATTGCCATTGCGATTGCCATTGCGATTGGAATTGTAGCTATTTCTTCTGCTCCCCGCCCTTGATTGGGACACTAGTCCTGCCCCCGAAGCCGTTGTTGTCGCGCCTTCATAGCAGGGGTCAGCCGCCGGCTTTCGGTCGTCGTAAATGACGCCGCCCGTGGACTCCATCAAGGCTCTGGAAATCACGAGCTAGTTACACTCGTACTAGAGATTCTTCTTCGGAGAAGAAAATGTCCACCGATGCGAATGGCTATCCCTGATGTACTAGGAATACGCTACTGCCTAGGATTGAGCAACAAAGAACCGTGATCTCCTTATCGTAAGACTCCTTTTGTTTTGGCTTCTTCTCCAGCTTCGATTTTGATGTGAGGAGATTCAAAAATGGCTTGTGATTGTTCGTGCCGTCGTTTGGCTCAGTTGTTGGATGTTGCGATTTTCCGCGACAAGTCCACCGGTAACATAAGTAGCCGAGGATGTACCGGTAGCCGACAACAACAGGAACCGGTCTCGTTGTTTGAGCGATCAACGCGTTTCTGCGATTATCTTGAGTCGAATTAATCGTACGAACCCGTATCATCTACCGAGTATCAAAACTCGAAATCTTTTTAAGACTCAAACAAAACAGCATCTATCGACTCACTCGACCCTCGGCCCCGGGTCATGAGAATCAATCAATCACAATCGAAAACAATTCAACAAACCAGCAAATGTCAAACAACGCTTCACTGAAGTCCTTTGCTTTTCGATGGAAAACAGTCTGAAGACCGATCACTTCTCTTCTTACCGGTAGAAATGCAACAGTTTGTAATGTTGTCCACCTCCCACGGTCGGTAGCGATAAACTCTCTGCCAAACTCATGTCTGCACACACATCGGCATCCAATCGAATTTTGACATGCGAAAGGAATTTGTTTATGGAAAAATTCGCCCTGCAATTGGCAGTAGAATTGTTGGGCCCCGACAGGGTCGTCCAATATCTTGATGGCGGCGACAAACGGGTTCCATTGTATTGGAGATCGAAGTTGATGGTATCGGACCCGTCGGGAATTTTATACCATTTCGGAGAACACAAAGACTCAGCGCCGGGATCAACGGACTCTCATCTTCCAAAGGTTCTGTTTTTCGATGTCGCCTTTAACTTTTCCAAGAAACAACAACAGCAACAACAAGAGCAGAAACGGAACCAGCAGGAGAATGTCAAAAGTAGTAACGACATATCGTTGACACAATCGAATTCATCGTCATCCTGTAACGCTCTGGTAACTCTCGGCGTCTTCCTTCTCCTACCCTCTGCGGGACGAGACTCGAATAGATCCGAGGAAAATAAAGATCGTGGTATCGGAGGTGGGCATTATGTTTCAACACGTCCCTTGGATCACTCACAGATCATGGCTCACATTGACTCATTGCAGCTTGATCCGCAAAGCGTGACAGCCGATGCCTTGGCAAGATCCATGGCCGGTGAATTTCTTCGACAGGGACCTTCATCTAGCAAAAACGAGGCAGAACCAATGGATCAAAATCAGCATCTGACTGCGAAATATGTCTACCCAAGCATAGCCCATGCAAGCACCAAGAAAGAGGAGAATGCAGACGAGAACAATACCGACAAAAGATCACTGGGGACACACTCTCACAGTTTCGATTCCCCAACTAATAATTGTGATATTCGTTTGGACATACCCTACCAGAGTATCGGAAGCACAAAAGGGGCACTCCTTTTGATCTGTTCTGGCGCCGATGGTGTGACGAAGTATGACAGGGTGGCTTTGCGCTTGTTGTACTGGGATTTTTCGAAGAACGCGAATCACTACCATCCTCCCAAAAAGAGTGATGAATCATCGATATCCCCCACGCGACAACTGGTAGAAGAGGCCTTTGATCGATGGCGAACTCAAATCGTCTCCACGACCGACAGCAACAGCGGAAACGCGATTGTACATGAAAGAGACAAGGCGACCAGCAATCGAGGGATTCAGTGCAGCAGCGGCAATGTGCTACCGACCGCTGCGGGCAGCTCGAGTGCTCACAATCAGAACAACAATCAAAAAAGGAAAGTTTTCAGAGGAGCCAGTATTCTTCCCAGTGCTAGACGAAAACGAAGCAGAGGCCTGGTGTATGACAAAAGCTTGTGATCCCAAAACGTTGAGGACAAACGTGAATTTTTTACTTTTCAAGTAGCCGAAAAGTACTAAATCAACGACTTATGCACGTGTTCATTAGTGGCCGTCTAACGGTGAAGCACTCAATTGTAACGCGAGAAAGTATCGAGATGTTCGCTTCATAGTGGTTTACGAAGTGCTCACAAGTCGTTCCTCGAAACATGAAAAGGATGTTGATGAGATAGATGGAAGTGGAAAACTCGCGATTATTTATTATGTGTGAATAAGTAGTATTTTCGCCACCACATTCATAATAGAAGATTACAAAGTACATAGCATATCTATCACCAAACCAGTTACAAACGATCTTAAAAATACAATGTTGTCCGCCAAGACATCAAAAATACACAGCATGATGCTCTCAGAAGCACGTGCAACATGAACAAGTGATTTCTGGGGGATTTCCAAGGCAGTCGGCTTCGAAATTTAGAGTAAGATAGGACTCGAATGTTTTCCGACGAAAATCCTTTATGTTGCACATTGAATCGAGCGATCCGGTTAGTTTATTTCCCCGAATTGACAGCCCCGCTGGATACGAAAAGGAGGAAAAAATGGTTTAGATTATAAACAATATTAACAAGAAGTCACACACCGTCACCCTACCACACAAGTAAAGAAGGGTTTGAAGAAAAGACCAAACGTACCTAATCGCTCCATTTTAAAAAGTCCCTCTTCGGGGACAGGCCCTTCAAACGAATTGAATTCCAGCTGCAGGACATTGATGTTCTTCATGTTTCCGATTTCATTCGTGATGGTACCGGCTAAATTGTTGTTGTTTAGAAAGACTTCCTTTAGATTTGTAAACTCATAGAATTCATAATAGAGTTCCCCCTTCAGATTGTTCGATTGTAGATTCATTACCTCTAATGGATAATAGGCATCCAACCATTCTGCTGTGACGCTATCGTAAACATCACCGCAAGACATTCCGCCCCATTCACATTCATTCGCCTCGCTAAGGAATGGCTCCCCTGTACATTCCTCCTCATCATTCGAAATCGTTGAATCTTGTTCGGCTCTGCAACGCGTCCATTCACTACCCCCGAGTTCATAGTACAGAAGAGCTAGATTGTATCTCTGACGTATCCGCGCAGTATTTTCGGGGCAGACGATAGCGGGATCGATGTTGTCCAACCATTCGCGAGCCATGTATTGACTTGTTTCCGGATTAGTGAGGTGGGAAGCGTCGGATACCATCAGAAGCTCGGTTAAAATATCTCTTGATCGTTCAATGGCAGTGACACCGCATTTGGCTTGAATGAACAAATCACGCTCCTCCCTGGTAGGAGGCTTGGGAGGTGGCTTCGTAGGCCTTGGGCTAGGTTCGGGCGTGTCAGACATGGAAGAAAAAATCCCTCGATACTCCAGGAATTCTGCATCCTCAGGCAACTCAAATCTTGGCATAAAATCACCACCACTGATTGGGAGGATCTTAGGAAGGAACCTTGCCCTTCTCCTTAGATTCTTATGCTTCGTTGAATGGTCGTCTCCGTAGCAATTCCAGAAGCATCCTACTCCGATCAAGAGGAGATTGTACATCGTGGCAAGATACCTCTTAGTCATTGCGGATTGTTTTGGTCGTCAGTGAAATGTAAAAAGGGACGGAACAAACAGCACTAAAAAATACGGTAAGTTACTCGAAGTCAAGATGAAGTCGTATGGTACATGGGGCAACGGAGGGCGACCAATCCTGGCTCAAAATGAATAGCTTGTAGCCTCGTCTATTGGTGGTATTAATGGCATGCTGGAAATGAATTGCACCAAATTCGATTATTCTCAATCACAGATTGTGAACTTTTTTTTCCCTCCGAGTAATTCATCTTTCCCTCCACGAAAGCCGGGCCAAATCTGATCAACGTAAAATGCGTCACGTATGTGTGAATCGGTTCAGGGCGCGCGAAACAAAATGTCTGTCAGCATGCAGATAGACCGCCGGGCAAGAATATTTTATTTTCAGTGTACCAGAGCAGAAAAATATCATATTTCGGTAGTGTTGAAAGATTGCGACACCGTTGGAACGAGCATACCGGTACTAGTCTACTAAAAGATATAAAAATTGTTAAGGATTCAGCGGAATAATGAACAGAAAGTGATCACGGATACCGGTAGATTATTTTGATGCCAGCATTCTACCGTATCATGCTAATTATTGACGATAGTAATGTCTTTTTAAAAAAAACAAGCCATACTATCAGCATCATAATTGACGATAGTATCCATTATGATTATTTTCTAAAAGAACCGTATCCATATCTGATGTTGATAACGAGTTTTTTCAAGCAAACCGAGTTTTCTTGACTTTTCCTTGTTGGTTATGGTGGAAGCAAGAAAGATGATAAGAATACTGGCAGTGGGCACTTGGACGCTTTGGACTCAATAACAACCTCCACCGTCTTGGAGCTCTGATTTCTTTGTTTTGCAATAGAAGAAGTAATTCAGATTACAAGTCCTCAAAAGTGGTTCTGGTGTACAGATGATCTTCCGACGACTAGTACTAGTAGTAGTACTACTACTTCTTGTAGTAGTAGTACAACCAGATCGCCAATATCAGCCTTTGCAGAGAGTTGCCTACAGTCATTTGAGAGTCTCGTTACCTGTTCTTCTGGCTGGTAGTATGTTGTTCCTTCTTCCCTATTTTTTGTGTGGATTTCACTATCGTTGATGGGCTAGAATCTGATTTGACAGTGGTCTAAAAAGAGGAAGATGTATTGTAGACATGTTATCATATGCCACCCCTGCCTTCCATTCACAAGTAGATTGATCAGCAGTGTTACACTTTGCATTTTGCCCATCCACATCCACATGAGATAGCGATAGCATTTCAAGAAAGACGACACATTCAATTGCAATGTAGTTGCTCTAATTTATGAATTCAGGTCATCTTCATTGTTGTTTGCCATGTAAAATTATTCATCTCTGAGCTTTCCTAACATGCATGCTGTAGTGGCACATTCCTCCCACAACAGACATGCCAATGGAGTCTGTCAGATAGTAGATGTATGTAAAATCAATATCTGATGGTGCTACGAGATTCATGTCAGTTGTCAAAGAAGTTCAAGATATAAGCATTGTTTCTTCCAAATTTCAGCAAAATCAGTCCATCTACCATAAGGTATCCCAGATGATTGAAGGCCAGCTTCAAACGTAGCAAAGTGAGTTTGAAAATGCAAGCACTGCCTGCTGCTGGGTGTTCAGCAGAGAAAAAGAAGCACATCCTGCTTCAAGCAAGTGAACTAGATGCCTGGAGGAGCCCCATGATAGATTGCCAATATTATTGGAACACACCATGGTACATCATGATCATGCAATATGATTACCTGATATACTAGTAGCTGACAGTTTTTATTGGATGTTGGATGTTTCTTCAGGATGATTCTCAATAACATATGCAAATGTTGGCGTCGGAAAGTTGGGCCCAAGTGGTGGTGTGGAAGAATTTGTACTGGGCGTTCATGTGGGGGCAGAAGGAACCTCCTACAAAGAAGCAATGGTTGAAGCACAGTCTAGCCTTGCTGGATCAAGAGGGCCATCAAGGCAAGGGGGGTCTGTGCCACTCTTTAGGACAAAAAAGCCTTGGTGGCGAGCCAGGTTGTGGGAGGTGCCATGAATTGTGGTGGTATTTTGTGTTGTTGTGGTGTCGGAGGCGGAAGTAGCGCTAGTTTTTGGTTGTGGTGGTTGGCAGCATTGGTGCTTCAAGTTGCCGTTGTCAGACAGGATGCTAAGAGCCATGAGGGGGGCAGCTACCTTCTGCAATGCATGGCAGTTTCATGGTCACCAGAGAAAGGAACATGGGGCAGACTTGAAGAGGTTGAGGTGGTCACTGGTGTATGCTATTTGCTCCACCATGCAGGTGAGGTTGGGAAAGGCAGAATTGGCTGTTTGGAAGCCAATTAGGGTCAGCAGTACATCGTTGACCACATGGTGGAGAAAATTGGGGCTGTGCACAAGAATGATAAAAGGGAGGATAGCCTCATTTAAGACACATAGGAGGCAGTGCCAGATGAATGGGTGAAAAGGCAATGATTGGTCAATCCAGGTGTGCACACAGGGGGAATCAAACAACTGGAGCAGGGAGAAAAGGAATTTGTAGAGCAGGATGTGTTCTGTGTCACAAGACAATGTCCAGAAGATGAGGAGGAAGTTGTGGCCTGCGATGAGGTTGTTAGAATAGGCCATCTGGGAGTCATTGATCAAAAGGGTAGTTGTGGTGTGGCCTGTACACCGGTTCACGTTATCCCTTGGAGAGCCTCCACTTCATATGACTGGGCAGGGTGGGTGTGTTGAAAGAAGTCTTCTTGCTGTAAGGGGTGCAAAGGAAGTTGAAAATGGATGGGCTGGAGTTGAGGATGTCAGTGTTCTGCTCAAGGGGAGTGTGCATGACAACAAAATTGGCTACACCATGGACACATGTATGGCTGAACTGGCCTCGGGTAGTAGGGATAGGGTAGCAGGGATGATGGTGTGTTTGCCGGTGATGCTATTTGTGCGTTCAAGGGTGAGGAGGAGAGTCCAGTTGTGGGCACCACAGCTGGGAGCAGGCCAATTGCTGGGGTTGCCACCAGGCCAGGGCTGCTGCAGGCCGGCAATCAAAAGGTTGTGAACGGCGAGCTTATGGGTGGTGGTGCCGGCTGGTGGGCTGGCCTGCTGGGGATGATTCTTGGGTTTGGGCAGGGTAGGGCTTACAGTCCGGAGACGGAGGACAAGGCAGTAATCATTGATGAATGGGAGGCAGGCATTATGACAAGCCGGGGCTGGGGTTTGGGAGGCTGTGCGTAGGACACTCTGGTTGTAAAGGCTGAGGTCATTGTGGTTGAGTTGGATGAGGATGTTGTGTCCGGACCCTGGGTCAGACCAATTGGTGGCATCAAACAAGGAGGGCAGTACTACTGGTGGCATTGGTCCAAGGGACCAAGGACGAGTGGGTAGCCTGGATGGTGCCATGAACATTGAGGTACAACAAGTTGGAGCTTGGGGGAGGTTTGGAGGATACTGCTGACAACATTGTTGCAGGGGGAGCCAAGTGTTTGGAGGAAGGTTTGGCGGGCAGTGTTGATGGCTGCCTCGTAGGGCAGGGGCATGCTCAAATAAGATTGATATGAGATGCTGCTTGATTTAGGAAATAAGCATGGAAATGTGCAATAATGTAAGGGAAGAATGGATGCGAGGGTCTTATAATACTGTTTGTAATACTAGTAATAGTGTAGCCAAAGGGGTTGTAGTAGGTGAGTGTGAAAAATTGTGCAGGCATGTTGCAAAGGGACGCTGTAATTGTGAAAAATGTGTTTTGGTATGGGGGTGTGGTATTTTGTGTGAGTGGTAGTGTGACCGGACCTGGGTTCGGGTTTATTGGGTCATTCCCGAAAGACTTTCTGGGTCCTACCCAGATCCATGTCTTTTTTGTATTTCAGGAATGAGGAATAACAGACCCAAATTTTGGCGAGCCGGAGTCGAAAATCTCATTTTTGGGATAAGGAATTCTTTGTATGGACAATAATAATAGCCAAATTTGTCCTCTTGATACAATTAAAAATGTGTGTTTAAATACGGTCAGATTTTTCAGCTTTCAGCCAGCGGCTTTCAGCAACTCAACTGATACTCAACGGACAACATAAATAGTTGTCGATCCGTTGACTATGTCACTTGAGTTGCTTGTTTGCTTGTATCTTTTAGAAGATGATGATGATGATGACAATGATGCTGCAGAAGAAAGGCGTTGAAGAGATAGGAGAATACCAAGGATAGCCCTTTATTGTCATTCTGAGTCCCCCTTTCTTTATCTATTCAACTCAGGCAATGAACAGTCTCTTGTCAACTGCTGCGGTGTTGACCATAAGGTCTTTTTGAACCCATATTTGATAGTTACACAATCAATAAAGACACCAACACTATTCACAAGCGGAAGGTTAATGAAAATGGAGTATGGAGCGGAAGAAAGCATGAGGCAACTGCAACTTGCTGTCTTGGTCTAGTACTTCATTGGTTTTGAACACGAGGATCTGTTGTAAAATCTGTGTCAATGGCTTCTGGGCTCACTGCCCTCTACTGTTCAATGGTTGAAATTCGCCAGAAAGGTTCTTTTGTTTGTATTGCAGAAGCATCCAAAGGCAATGATTAGACCTCCAACTGATGAAGAAGTGAAGGAATACATTGCTGTGATTGGTGAAAAATACTCCAGACTACATGAAAGCTGCATCTGGGGTGCGGTTGATAGACTCAAAATCAAAATTCAGCATTCTTCAAATTGGTTGGTTCAGAGTTGCTTTTACAATAGCTGGGTCTGTGACACCTACATCAATAGTGTCTTTGCCTTTGCAGCCGATGGGAGAATTTATATTTGCAGTTACAACTGCCCTGGTACCTGGCACGACAGCACAACTGCGGATCATGGTGTTTATGACAAAATAGCAGAATTGTTTGTCAAGTACGGTGCAATGATTTGCGTCAACTCCATATTCAGGGTTTGCACAGGGAGACACTACTGCCTTGTCCAAACTTTGCAGACTGATCCAGATACCCCAGAGGCTCTTCTGTTGAATCAAGAAGCAACAAGCCTTTGCCAGTTGTCGGAGCAGGGAATGCAGATGATACAGGGGCAGTTTCCCTGGTTGAAAGACAAACTCCTATTGGAGACATTTGGCGATCAGAAGATCATTTTGAACTTGATGATTCTTCTGTACAATTACCAAACAAGTACCATTGGCCACAGCCAGATCCTGAAAGCTGAGATTCAAAGTCAACAATCCGTCCTGGGTGGAGGTGGACACATAGACCCAAGTCCATATCCAGTTCAAATTGTCAGAGCTGTCTCTATCACAGACCCCATCTCTTGTCAAGTGACGTGGGTGGAGCCTTCCCTTCACATCAAAGTTGACCCAAATGCGCAACTGCCTGTTGCCATTGAACAGGAACCAATACCTTAAGTAGAATCTCTGGCTCCGGGGGAATCAGAGTTGGAGTTGGAGTTGGGACAAAGCAGATTTACAAATATGGTGACGACATCTATTATGGTGGCCTTCAACGATTCCAAGGCAGCCTCTCTTTGTCACTTCTCAGCTTCAAAGACAGCCTCTCTATGTTCCCTTTCAAGCCAGGAATTCTCTCTTCTTTGTTCCCTCTCAAGCTTGGAATTCTCTCTCAAGAAATCAAGAATTTCCTGGTGGCCATTGGTGTTCCTGTATTGTCTCTTGGACCAAGGAGTGCTGGGAGAGGAAGAGGAAGCGAACCATGGAGAGGGCAGTGAAGAAGAGGAAGCTGACCATGAGCACGCGATGATTGCTGGTACATTTATGGTGATTGGTGCATTGACTACTGGTTGCATTGGTTGAGTTGGCTGGGAAGGTTGATGTACTATTGGCGGTTGGGTTGGCTGGGTTGGCCGGGTTGGTTGCGTTGGCCCGGTTCTTTGTGAAGGTTGACAGAGTGGGACCGGAGAAATGTTATCATCGTCAGAGCTGTCACCCTTGCTACTTATGTTATTCCCACTACTAATGTTATAGTTGCGCCCTTCTTCCATGTTCTTATTCTTGTATCCTTCTTCCAAATGGAACTCCTCTTCTCTGTCACCAACTTTGAACTTGTTCTTAATCAACCACTTCACCCTCTTTGCCAACTGTACCTCCTCCGGGCAATTTGGATCGCCAGTAGTATTTTTTTTACGGTAAAGAGCAGTGTATTTCCTGCGGAGGTTTGGAACACTTCTGTTGGTATCAGGTAAGTTATCTCTATCATGGATTTGGGGGACTTCTTGTTCCCATTACTCAGGACCACTGGGAAGGATTGCTTTAAGGGTGTGTAGTAATTACATGACTTCAGTCTTGCTGTAGCTCCTCACCCCAGACTTGCGTCCTATCCGTGATGGTTTCTTCACCATCGCTGCTATTGGCATTATGATATAAAAATTATGTCCGGAGCTGAATATGCATCATGTCCTCTCCCATCGTTGGCGGCACCTACTGAGTTGTGTATGGGTTGCAGAATGTGCTGCATGGTTACTATATCTTATTGAGGAGTTCCTCACTTTTGATGTACATCATTCTCATTGTCATGGGCCCATGTTGGGCTGTTGGACAATGCGGCGACGAGTCTCAGGGTATTGCTCCTCGTCCCCCCCTGTCAGCCTTGACTTGTTGTTGAACATCGGACGAAGGCTGGCTAAGAAGGAGTAACTTAATTGGATTGCGTAGTACTTTGTACCAAGAATTGGATGTCAACAACAAGGCTGGCTAAGTAACTTGATTGGATTGCTTAGTACTTTGTGCCAAGAATTGGATGTAAACTCGATGTTAATTGGTTACAGCAGGTTACAACCACTCCGTTGCAAAAAGCGTCAGTCTCAGCAATTGTTGTCGGATTCGTAGTATTAGTACGTACCGTAGTGTATGCATTACGCCGTACGTTAAATGTTCCATCCAACGTTCGATACTTAATGACGGTACGTACTCGTAATTCGATGTGGCCGACAAGTAACTTACTCGTAGTCGCTACCAATTAATTCCGCCCGTAACGGCTACAACTTCGACGTAATTCTAATCTGTATTCTTGCCGTAATTAAGGCGGACTGCAGACGCATCACAATTGGAATCCTTTTTCGGTAAACCATTGAGAGAGACATTGCACGCCGTCACCACGCCAAGTTGATGCTAAACAGTGATTCCACTTGAACGTCAAACCTTTTTCAAAGTAGACTTCAGTCTGTCGCAAGATTCCTGGGCTGAAGGGTTCCTACGGTTTTGTTGTTGTTCTTATCTTCTTTCGAGAAAAGAGCGTTTTTTCAAAAGATGAACGACGTGTACGAATATTTCTTTGGCTTTGCGCCAAATAAAGGCATGTACGAGTCTCTATCCCAGATCTTTCCTCATTTTCTAAAACGCTACTTTACACCGGTGGTTCAGAGTACCAATTTTACTTCATCTTTGGTCGTTTTTGCGGTGTTTGTGGTTAGTTTTGTATTTCTGAAATACAGGGTCTTGTTCTCGCGTCCTCCACCGGTTCCTCGAAAATCTCTCCCCTTGAGACCAGCACTGTGCATCCAATTCAAGCCAGATGACGATACTGCTGCGACCAACCAGACCGAGAAACAAACTACAGCTTCGAAGTCAGGGTCGACGCTTGCAACACACGCTTCTTCTGATAGCGTTGGTGACGACACTGCCTCGTACACTTCTATTCCTAGTACGCATGGAAGCATAGATAAGGGTGGAATCGGATCGCATTCACGATCTTATTCGGAATTGCCTAGGCCATTTCGCTTTGATCTTCCTGATTCTTTTGCGCCATTATTGAGCTCGTCCCAGACGGAAATGCTACTCCACCATTTGACAGCTGATCTTATTCACGGCGTCCATGCAAAAGCCATAGCTCAGATTCAGGAGGGTGTTCACGAAATTCCACTTGATAAAAATCCATCTCGGCCTCAATTTAATGTAGATGTTTCCAAGACTGGGTGCAGGGTTTCGATCGATGCCAATGTTGGAAGTGATAGCTTCTCGCAGGAAGAAGATTTGGATGTAAGCATTCCAACAACATCAAGATCACGTCCAATGGTCAAACATGCTGAAGTCACGTTTGATCCACCCGTTTCATTGAAGAACGTAGCACCAACACTGATACATATCCCGACTCTCTTCGAAGACAGTTATGTCGTGCCAAGATACAGGCGCGTCGCAATCACACGCTATTTTATAAATTTGATCATTGGTATTAGTAACTACATCGAAAAGGTATTGTGGATTGTGGAAGGTTTCTTACAAATTCACTTGGGCAGGGTTAGAATCACACCAGTTTACAAAGGACGGAGCTCTATCGATGACACGTCTCCGGAATGGCGACTCGCTCTTGCATTCAGTGGCCATTGTAATCTATTTGGAATCTTGCCGATTCCCTTCATTAACGTGATCCTTCCAACTTTCATCATCCCTCAACCTCACGCACTATTGGAATACTTACTGTCCAATCAGCCCCTTGCAACCGCAAAAATTAGACGGGAGAATATAGCAGAGCAAAAGCTTGCAATTGCCGCTCTTGACATGATCGACACCTGGAATTGCCAATTGGAACTGGTAGCAACGCCCCCAGCCGTTGGTATTGATTTGACGATGCCAGGTGGTGTTTCATTAGGTATGGAGTTCATGCATGGCCGCGATTCTGGTGCAGGAAAAAGTCGCGATGTTAATACTGAACCTTTAACACCCGCCGAAAGGCCAATGAAATCATCGGCTTCGCGAACCTCTTGGACTTCGAATGACAGAAGCGAGAGTGATTTCCGAAACAATTACTTTTCACCTGCTTCATCGCAAACAGGTGGGCAACCCTTCAATGCTAATAAGCTTGTACCTTGGAAGCTCGAACTAGGCGCAAAGGGAAGTATAAAGAAGGACAAAGTATCTTTTCATCTACTACACTGTTCCTTTCGCCACGATGATCCTTCGTCACCGATTCCCGCCGAAAGTCAAATAATTGTTCGAGGCAGTCTTGCAGTTTGGAAGGCTACCCCAGAGGCAGCTACGGTAAACCGAAGCACAGGTAGAACACTCTTTGATCGCCGAACGTTTGCTCATCGAGCTGCACTAGCGGCTAGTGAAACTGACTCTCCATCGGTTGCCGCGCTGTTACTTTTCCCAGAAGACTTCCAGTCTTTTCATCAGGCAACGCGTTTACTACAATACGATTTCGCTTTTGACTCCGAAGACTCAAGGATTGATGCAATTACATTTTCTGTTGGTGCGAGTCACCCCATGCTGAATGGAGGGAGCATGGTTACCACAATCTTTGAATCTATTTATGCTTCTGGTAGTGTCACTGCTCGAGAAAACGCAACATTGGACCCAATCGAGAGAAAACAGAAACGAAATGTATTGAAACACCTTCCCGCTGTTGATTTTACTTTCGGCGTTCAAAACGGATTTATTCCGCCAGAAAGTAACAGTTATATGGATGATGGACAGACAAGGACTCTTCCAAGGATGGACGGTGCTCGATTGGAGGTTCAAATTATAGGTGGAATCGATTACCTGAAAGATGGGGTGGGGGGCAGTTCACTGGTCACAAAATTGGAAGATAATAATGCGATTGGTGCAATCAAACTGGGCAATGTAGTTGATGAAGGGATTAAAGTTATCGCTGACTGCGTCGTATCCTCAATCATTCTTGACAGCGAAACAAATGTGAACGAGTTTCCAGAATTTGAGATTTTCGAAGGGACTAAATTACGAGCATATACTTCAGGTAAACTCGGCGGTAGCGTCAAATGCCACCTGAAACCACAAAAGTTGGCCCCGTCAGTGACGAGCACTGGTCCTAACTTATTCAATCCGCTGGAAGCATATGAAATTGACTGTTCTGGATCCAATTTTTCCCTTCGACTTAGGGAATCGACAACATCACTAGGTCACCGACGCGTCATAATTCCATCTGAAACCACCGTGAAAGTTAGAGTTGTCGAGTCTGTCGTGGATATGAGCATGGAAGGAAAATCTGAATTGGAGATTCTTTGGGATTTCCAAGGTTTGAGTCCGATACTTCAGGTGACAGAAGTAGGTCTAGAGCCCGAAACAGCAAACCACGAAAACAAAGAACAAGTGTCACTGCTTATCGCTCCTTTACGTCAAGGAAGATTAAGTGCGAAAATTTCGCAAGTTGGCGGTGTATCAATTGAAAAGGCAGCAACAAGTCGTGAGGATAAAGAGGGTCTGTACGACTGGAAGTTCTTCAATGCGATTGTTTCTCCTAATCCAGACCCTGAATCTTCTGAGAGGCTTCTTGATGTTATCCACGATAAACGATCCATGAAGAAACTTCTACAGGTTGTGCGACTCATCAATAACGATATTTACAAGACGCTTGACTTCGTTTTTACGCGGGTTTGGAGATTAAAGGAGATAATGGATCAAGAGGCGGTTTCGGAAGCCAAACACATCATACCTGGCCACAAAATGGCCAGACTTTTCTCTCTTTTATTGTGTGAAGATTTGTGTGAAGTACCAGCATGCCTAAAAATTATTCGTCGGGTAACTGCTGGCGACGGTCTTGACGTTGTTGCGGTGAAAGAATTGCTTCGAAAGTATGCTAGTATTTACGACGATTGGACACCAGAGATTGATCGGGGAGTACGGATGCTGGAAGTTATGTTCAATCCTACACCAGTGGAACCATTTTATGTTGAGGATCATGTAACTCCTCTGGCTCAACTCGAAGAATATTCTTCGAAGTTTCGGAATATACCCTCTGCTGCTGAGCTTTATGATCACATACACGATCGCCCCGACCTCCCGCTTGACAGAAGATTTTCGAACCTCGTTGGAAGAATCTCGCCTTACCTCAGTTTTCGTCAGATTGAATATTTATTGACGGTTAGAGATAAGAAAGATTGGCAACCCTCTGATTTGAAGCGACTACGATATGTTTATTCTATCAAAAGAAAAGTTATGGATATAGCAGAATCATACGGGGGATTATCTTTTCTACCGCAAAGCTTTCTCGTGTCTGTGTTCCTGGGGGAAGCAACAAGGTCCAGCCTGAAGTATGTTCAGCCCATCAAGAAGGAAGAAAGATCTCAATTGCTGAAAATTTCGAACAGGCCTTCAACGCTGGTGTCGTTGAGACAGCGGCGTGCGAGGTTGCATGATCCTTCACTAACTCAAATTTCTGAGGAAAAAGATGAAAATTTTGTTACACCAGCTGCCAGAGTGGCTTCAAGCTCGAATTTTCTACTCATAAATTTGCCCAGAGATGCTCAAAACACAGTTCTTGACGAAGGTAAAGGCCTAGACCGGTTTGGGGAGGACAAAGAATATGAACTCGGGGATTGTTTGCTTGGACCCGCAGATGTAGCAATTTTGTTGCAAGCAGGGTTGACTTCAGTCATGAAAGGGTCCTCTGTTGTTCAACTTAACCAACGGATGCTTTTGGACTTAGTGGCAAGCCAACCGAGAAGCTTTGCCGTTGCTGTGCTTGCAGAAATCGGAACTCCTGGCGGACAAGGTTCACCGAGGCAGCTTGCTTCAGGTAAGTTCAATGATCGTCTTCATCTTTCTAATCATCAGATCTCAATGCGTGTACTGACGAATCAACAATTGTTTCTAAATTAGCCTTGATGGCACTGCTCGAGTTGGATCAAAGCTCGTTTAGACCTCAACATCAACTTGATATGAAGGTCTTGTTAGAATCGTGGTTGCCAGGAATGCGAGTTCCAAGGCGGGAAGATTACATGGCTGGGGGACGGTGGGCTAGACAGTCTTATTATCAAGCGATCTTTTCACTTGCAAAAAATATTTTGGAAGACGCTGAATGTTACACGGCATTGAATTGCCACCTACAAAGGTATCGTCACTCCGATGAGTCTGATCCCATCCCTTTGCCACAGGAAGAGCTCCAAAGTAGAACAAACGATTCGAATGGCGGAGATAGAGATGAATTGCAATCGAAGCTCAGAGAAGCAATCCAGATTGCTATTCGCAAAATTGAAGTTGCAGATAGCAAAGGAGGCAGAGTGCTTGTCAAATTATTGTCTCATGAAAAGGCTATAAAACGAGGGAGTTTGTACACCGAAGCAGTTTCTGCTTATCATGAAGCTTTCGAGGCTTGTGCAAGGGTTCGTGATCTTGATCCTCAGTCATTTACCAGCGAGTGGTTTCGAGTGTTTTATCAGCGTAATTACAACGCGCTGATGATCAAATCAGTGTTTGACAATCTGATCGCTAACGTTGACGATGTTCGATATTGGTACGTCGGGTTTTGATTTTCGCAAATGATACGCACCGTCTATGTTTTCCTCATGTCCTATTCTTCAATTCCACAGGATGCATTGTCTACGGCGTGGGGTGAACCATGGGGCCCCACGAAGAAATGATGATATGCTGATTAGGGAGGGAACTCAGGAACCGCCAAATGTCTTCGAACAATTTTTGAATGATCTGACAGGTGGACATGTGAAAAGTGTGCTCGACAATAATTGTATTTTTCTAAACCCAACGAAGAGGAACGAGCAAGAAGTTATTGATGCGATCCTTGACGCCATCATCTACGACGACTACGACAGGGAGAAGTTGCGGAATGATCCACTCGTGCGGCTTCTAATTCCAAATCCTGACGGTAATTATGACTTCACTGTTGTTACGGCAATGGGTGTAATCACTGAAGGCAAAGCTGGAATCGAACTACAGACTGCGTTGCAGAGACTCGAAGAGAAGAGGGGAGTTAAACATATTCGTGCAGATACGGCAACTGCTCGTTCCTTTGAGTATAATGCGGAGAGAATCATTGAAGCCATCGAGTCCACGAAAGCGTATAACGTCCCTTTTGGATTGATAGGTTACTCGCAGGGTTGTGCAAATTCACTTATGGCCGAATCTCTTCTATATTCTGGCACACCCGCACAGCAAGATTATATCAAACGAAACCTTGCTTGTCGTCAGCTACTCTTTTCGGCTGCAAATGGATCTGCTCATGGCGCAGCGTCTGACAAAAAGGCTTCGCGTCTTATTGTAATGTTGGAGGAATTCGCCAAGTACCAACAGGGTTACTTTAGTCGGGCACTGCAGACTACTTTCCTAGAAACTGTCACATCTGTTTTAGATAGTTCTCAATTTCACAAGAGTATGGGTGGAGCGCAAGGATTCCTACACGACGGCTGTCGGGCGTTTTGGCGAGAAGCCCAGCACCTACCCAATGTAAGTTTTCACGGAGTGGAGAAACGGAACAACTATTTGCGTTCTACACTTCCTCTTTACTAATTGAAATCATTCTATCACGTTTTAGGTACCAACATGCACGCTGCGAGGAATACTCGAGGAACATACAACGCCCGAAGCATTGGAAATGCTATCCCATATGTTAACGAAACAAAGTGGTTCTGCCCTTCACGACTCCCAAGTGCATGCATTTGATGCAGTAGGTTACCCTGTATATCATAAAAATAGAAATGGACGAATTCTTCAAAAATGCGAGATTGGTGCTGGGGCAATTCAAAGGTAAATTTAATAACTAGTTACCTTGCATCGTGTGCACTTTATACCGAAAGTAACTAACAATATCTCTGTCATTGTCTCATAACCGAAAGAACTCACCACTGGTCACCCTTAAAGGAGGAAGTTGCATTCATACAGACATCAAGAGACCATGATCTAGCTTCCTTTGACTGTGCAAAAGATCGCCACATTTTCCCGTGGGTAGATGTAAACGCTCGATTTGGTTTCATCAAGTACACGAGAGATCCCAAATCAAAAGCAAGTGAAGATGACCGTGACGAAGAGATCTAATTCTTCAACAGAAATAAAATGAGAGTTTTGTATTCTTTCACACTGGTTCGCCAGTTTCGACAAGGACAAACTGACGAGTAGCCTGCCATAGAAGTTCATGAAATTAAACCTCACGACACGCACATGCCCAACGACCACGCTTTTGCGTACACACTACAATGTTTCCCGCCGGTGTCATATTCCTCTCGTGGCCACACGATAGTTTCTTTTTCATAAAGAGAAGGGGTAATGGTACCATAGTGACGGCAAATAATAAAGCAACTTGAGTAAAATAATCTGTTTAGAGTTCAAAGTTTCCGGTACTTCTGTATCTTTTTCGATCCATCGACAAACGATCGTCAGCGAGAAGTCTAGAATTCTCACTCTTGATGTTAATAGAGCCTACTTTGGTTGTTTTGAATGGTATTTCTTCCTGTTTTGTACTAAGCAAAACGGTGAAAACGAGAGGAAAGGTCGCCGCCCACAATACAAGATTAGCCAAATAGTACGACCCGTGATTCTCAGACAGTTTCGACCAAGGGCGTCTGAACTGTGGAGAATAAGGATACCATTACATTTATCAACCCTAGCAAGACGCCGTAATTGACAAACCCGAAACTAGTACCCACTTGATGGAATAAGGTGCTATACACCAATTGGCGAGAACAAGCGATGCTGGGGAAGACAATGAAGCATTGCATCCATGCTGATGTCGGGAAAAAGGCCAAGATGCTTCCATAGAAAATTCCAATGATATTAGCCAATTCAAAGGCCCAAATCGGTTCACGATCTAATAGTGCCGCCACAAAAGGTAGTGCCACGAAACCGAAAGGCAACATTGCCCCCAAAATGTCAATTAAATGGTTCGCTACTTCTGGGGCTACATTTTTATCGAGCTGGTCGTTGATGGTTGCCACTACGAAGTTCAGTTTCAGTATATGGATTCCTGCCCAACCTGCCATTGACCAAAACGTGGAATGCTTGAGAATCACAGAAACAGGGGCATTGATCAGAGACTGGGAGTTATTCCCGCCGTTGCGAATACCGAGACGCCCTTTAGGTGAAAGGTATGGTGACCCAACACCTATGTATTCTTCTTTCTCGCCGTTTTCTCGGAGCCTCCCGGTATCAGAAGGAGAGTCCAATATTTCGTTTGGCCACGCAACGACGGCTGTAAGTAAGCACCAAGCCGGGACTAGATTGTACATCAGGAAGAAACTTGAAGCGGATAATCCCGTCAACTGGTACATCAATCTCACGATAGCAAACACCGCCGTTCCACCATCGAAGGCTGCCGCTTGTGCTGACATGTACAAAGCACCTGCTCCTCCAGTTTTCGAAGGAAAGAGATTTGCCAAGTGAAGCGTAGGCATTTGGATACCAGGGCCAGCAAAACCGATGATGGAGAATCCTAATGCAAAAGAATAATAGTTTTGCACAACGGAACACAGATTCAATCCAAACCCAAACAGTACCGATGCAATGATACTCGTAATTTTTGGGCCAAAGTTGTCTAGAATCATCCCAAAAATCAAAGTCGACGTGTAGTTACCTACGGCACCGGCTTTTGTATTTAAAAGAGACCAAATGCACTGAGTGAGAATCCTCCATCTGGCCAATTTTTGATTTTAAATAGAATTTGATTCTTTACACTCACCTGTAAAGATAAGCGAGAACTGTTCGGGTGTGTATTCAACCCCCGATGCACGAATCACAGGCAGCAGGCTAGCCCAACCAAAGATAACCCCAGATGTCAAGAGTGTCTGCGTGATACCTACCGTCCCCCATAGGATGGGATTCGCTTTTAGGCGGTCGCGGGCATAATCATCGTCGCCACTGTCGGCAGGTAAGCTTTGAACTAGTTTTCGATTATTCATAGCCGTCGTTATAAAAGCAATTGATACTTAGTGCTAGAACACTTTATTGCGAAAGAGAAGGATGAAAATGGTCGCTAACTCTTTGAATCGCCATCAGTGATGTTGACGTCTCAAGATCAAACCAGACTATTTTTTTTTCCTTACCCCCCCAAAAAAAACCGTTTCTTCACACAGAAGTTTGAGGTCTCGGAAACGCTGATGTGACTGATAGTGTCATGAGTGCATTCAAGAGTAAAAAATATGTTGTCGCGAAAGTAAGTCACATGCCATGAAGTATTACACGTATGAAAATACAGTAATCTTTTGATCAGCGCGCTACCAAAAGTCCATTATTATCCCAGACGTGGTCACAAGTGTGAACGACAACGACTGCAAATACAAACGGCGATTACTACACTCGTACAGTACGGTATGTAAATACCGTAGTCTCCTGGAGTTCTAAAGTCAACGACTAACACCTACCGTACACTAACACCACTCGTAGCTGTACCGAGAGCCTACCGGTAGGTACGAGTACCAGTAGAGGCAGAGTATTGCTTATTTAGAGAGTAACATTTTCTTACTCCGTATTACGAGCAAGAAATCCATTGTGACTCAGAAAGTCTCATAAGCTAGAACTGAAAAACAATCAAATCCCACCTTTGAAACTCGTGACTAAAATTTCTGCGTTTCAGAAGACTTTTCGCGATGAACCATGATCGTCACGTAATCTTACTGTAACGGTATTCATACCGTAGAGAACAGGGCCAATCTGCACATCTGGAACGATCGAAGTCCCGTAGAACATACTAAGTACTAAGATTCATTCAACATTATCGGTACTTCTTCTCTCCCAAGTGAAAGCCAGTACCTTTTCCCTCGTGTTGGTGTTATGCTGTTCGATCTAAGCAGCAAAATTTGCTCTGTTCGAATCGAGTCAAAATGAGGCAGAAGACGAAGCCTGTTCGTCGTCGTCTCGAGAAGACTTTCGACGGAGAAGTCCGAAGTGAGGTGCTCGGCCGATTCCGTTTGCGGCCCTCGCAGTCTTTGGATTATATGCTGGCAAACGAAATCGCGACCAACGTTGAGGAAGGAACGGCAGACATTGCAAATGATTCCGACTTCAATGGTAGAGATGAGCGAGAAATCCGCGGCGAACATTACTGTTTACAACGCGGCGGTGGCATCGAAACTGAAAACGGATTCACCAGGATCGTGCCAGGACATGGAATGCCCCCAACTCTAGCAGCAATAGAGCGGAAAATCGCAGCACGAGAGCGGGAAATATTCGGTCGAGGGAAAAAGAAGAAGTTTGCAAAGAAAAAGAAGCGGCGTTGTACCAAGCACGTGCACTTTGCAAAAACGAATGACGTCTCCTCGATATCCAATAACAACGTGATAGAATCTAAGATCATACCACTTCCCGAGTTGCTTATTGAAAGCGTTGATGCAGACACTTGCGATGGGTCCAAATGCAGGTCACTGAAGTTTTGTCCTCGAAATAATCTACCTGTCCCAACAAATCCAGATGGTTGTAAAATTCTGTGGTCCTTTCATCTGGAAAGAACGAAGGTGTTGATGACAGATAACATAAGAGCACCAGGATCAAAATCGGGCATCGTACAACACTCTGTAATCACTGGAATTGCGATTCGAGATTTATGGAGAGAATATGCTCTTCCAGAACATATTTTGGCAGCTATGTTCAAGTGTGTCCAAGAAAATTGGATTCAGCTAGTCCTTTACTCATCGTCGTTCAAAGAGAACTCTACGTCATATCTAAATGTTGCTCTTACTCGGCAAGCTTTTGATGGCTGCAGAACTCTGCCTTTCGTTCAAAGTAATCGCCAGCACAAGAAATACGAGGTGGCGAATTGTCTCCAAAACGTAATCAAAGGTCTGTTCGGAATCTCAAAAGCTGCTCCTGTCTTTTCGAAAGATAAATCAATTGACACGATCTCCGCCAAAGATGTGTACAATCTAGTTGACAATAAGAACATCCAACAGTATGAGAAAGAGAAAAACAAGAAACCGCTTACCTTGAAATTTCAGGGTTTGATCCCAACGCTTCGACCATATCAAGCTCTTGCAGTCCAATGGATGTTAGCGCGAGAACACATGACGAATCACGGAGAAGAATGGAAAGTTGTATGGTTGGTACTCGACCCAAAAAGCGGAAAGATCGCGAATCTGACAGAAACGAAAGACGACAAGAGCATATGCACTCGGGGAATTTATTATTGCCCATTTAATGGATGGATTGCTAGATCGATAAAAGAAGCAAAAGAAATGACCCTGTTGGGCCGTACCCACGCAATTAAAGGTGGTATACTGGCGGATCAAATGGGCCTTGGGAAGACGGTTGAAGTTCTTGCATGTATCTTGGCACACCCTCTTCCTGTTGTATTGGAAAAAGAAGATAAGGAGACTCCTTGTCCACGGCCACTTCTTTTGGGGGATAATTGTATTGATAGTACGTCGAATGGTCAAAACAAAATGAAAATGGCTAGGGTTGTAGAAGTCGATCTGGATCGACAAAATTCTACATGCACAAAAAACAATGTGTTAGGCGACAAGGATGCAGATCCAATTTTGACACTAACGAGCACACCGTTCAATACAGAGTCTCCGATGCGTTTAGATAAAGCTACAGCGAATTTGGCACCATCCGGAGAAGCAATGGTAAATTCCGGAGAGCGATTGATTGATACCATGGAAATAGGCAGCTGTATATGTGGTGACGTAATATCTTTCACAAGCCGACCACAAACAAGCCTTATTGCATTCTGTGATAACTGCGAAGAGCCAATGCACGTCGAATGCACCCTTCTAGATTCTATGGTCGTAGCGAAATTACCACGTCTGACCTTGAGACGAACATTTGGCACCGAGGCTTTGGAATGCATACGCTGTAAGGACTGTCCATGTTGCTTGATGAAAGAAACACCAATTCGAAGTAGGGCAACTTTAATTATTTGTCCTCCGTCAATTCTGGATCAATGGGAACGAGAAATAAAGAGGCACTCACAACAAATGAAGGTTTTGGTTTATGATGGCGTTGAAAGAGCATCGAAAAGAGCAAGACGACACGCGGATGCGACGAAGTTGCTACACCCAGAATACTTGGCTGATGCTGACATTATTTTGGTCAGCTTCGTCGCGCTCATGTCTGATCTTGCTCATTCCGAGGACAATCGTTTTATTTCCCAAAATAATGACGGCAGTTGGTTGTCTTCGAATTTGAGACGGCGAAAAAAATATCGAGTTGTGCCGTCACCTCTGTTGTCTATTCTTTTTTGGAGGGTGTGCATTGACGAGGCACAACGTGTCGAAGTTACAACGACAAAAGCAGCAAAAATGGCAGTGAAGTTGAAAGGTGTCCATTTTTGGGCTGTATCAGGGACACCCGTTGGGCATGGGAAACTTCAAGATTTATACGGTCTATTTCTTTTTCTCAGGCTGGCACCGTTTGATGATAGGGATTTCTTCAACTCTTGTCTAGGCTCGACGATCGACGGATTTGATGTACGGTTACAATTCCTCCTTCATAATATTTTTTGGCGTTCCACGAAAGCACTAGATATAGTGAAAAAACAAATCGGAATACCCGAGATGAAGGAGGAACGTGTAGTTCTGAAATTCAGTTCGATAGAAAGACATTTCTATGATCGTCAACTTCAAAAGACATTGCAGCTAGCCGATGACTCTAAGGTTGTATCATTAGGGAAAGGGAAGCGTACATCTACAAGGTTTGACTTTCTCTCCGAAAGTCTTCATCGACTACGAGCCGCCTGCTGCCATCCACAAGTTGGATCAAGTGGTATTTCAGGAGGGAGACGAACAAAATCACGTAAAATGTCTTCTGGTTCCCGAAAAGAAGGAGGAAATAGTGTAGCATCACGTGTTATGACAATGGAACAAATCCTCGATCGTTTCATCGATGATGCAAGGCACAAGTGCGAGGAAGCCCAGCGAATAGCAATTTTGCATACAAATGGAATGGCAGGTCTTACTAGGCTAAAGATAGAAGCCCGAGCTCGTGGTGTGAAAATAGACCAGAATGACCGATCTCTCCTTCTAAGAAGTGGCCAGTTATATCGCGAGTCACTTTTATTAGCGCAGAAAAATGCAAACCCTGTTCGAGCAACAGCGGAAGCAAAATTGACTGGAAACATTGGCTTCTGCTCGCAGGGGCAAGTCTTTCAAAACGGGAAGTGCTTCCCTACGTGGAAGATGGAACAAGATTTTGAGAAAGTTTGGACAACAATCGAGTACGAAAATTCAAGGAGAATAGTAAAGCTTCTCATTAGGCCAATTTTACATCTGCCTCTTCATATCAGGGAAGAAAATTCGGCTGATTTCGAATGGAAATTGATCAAACCTACTTCTATAATGTTGCAGGTTGCAACGGCTGCAACAGGTGGAGAATTTGTCGATTGCACTGAATCGTCTCTCAAAGATGACTGGGTTGAAATTGATAATGTTTGTCGCACCAATAAATCGAAATCGTGGAGGATTGTTGTAACTATGAATAGTTCAGATTATTGCAATGACGAAAAGAATGCTTCATCATCGAAGCAACGTGGGTTTTTCTTGGGTCTTCAGATTCAGTTGTTTGAACCTCAGATCAATAGCGATGGTCTTCAGTTACTTCATTCCTTACATAATGCTTGCTTGTCATACGAAGGTGCAATTAAAATTCCTTCAGAAGAGTCGAACGATGATACTTCTATCCGTGATCAAATAAAGGCAATGAAAAAACAAATCGCTCAAATTGAATCCATACATAAAGAACAGGCTGTGACTTTGCATAAAGCATGTATGTTTAAACTCGATGAGCTCACAACTAGACGAAAGCAAAAAGAAGAACGTCTTCATGGTGTTACGAGCTTATCAAAGTTTTCCAGAGATGACGATGATTGTTGGGATGATGGCTGGTACGATGATTTCCTTGGAATGGTTTCTTTGTATGGTTCTGACATACAGCAAAATACAATCTTTGATCGTATTGTCCAGGACGTAGAAGGACTTTACAATGCGGACGAAACTATGAAGTTCCCAGATTTCAACAATGTTTCTGGACTACGAACTGCTCTTAACATGCGAATCCACAAAATTCGTTCGGAAGGACTTGGTAAAAGACAAGTGACACTACCAGCAACTACAGCCGACAACGAATTTGTTCAAGTTCGGAGTGCTCGCTTCAAATGCAGTAAGGGCGAGCACCACATTTGCATGGAGTCCATCCACAATCTCTCGTCCTCTCCAAGTTTGATCGAAATCAATGAAAATAGTCACTGTCGCTTGTGCAAAGCAGATTGGAATCAAACAGGAAAAATATGTCGCCACTGTGACATTGCAAGCATTTTGCAGGATTTGAAACCAGACCCAGTGACAATTGCAGTTCTGACTGCTATTTATGCTGCAATTCGAACATCAACAGGAATGTCTCTGTTGAATTCGAAAGAGGCTACGCATGTTGCTGAGAGAGCGAAACTCTTTTTTGAAGTTCTAGAAGCAGAAGAACGCGAAAAAGTAGGCGCCTGGAGAATGTGGAGGATTCATTTAGATCTTTTAAATGGCTTAGATGAATTGGATTCGTGTAAGAAAGGCTTGCGTTTGTCTTTGGAGAGCGAGGACTTGACATTATATACCGAAGAACAGCTGAATGCTATTGTTCAACCAATAGACGTTCTTCATCAGTATCATGATCACGCTGCAAAACAAGCTATGTCTCTTGGGGATCTGAGACAATCAACAGGTACACTTAGATATCTCCAGAACCAGAAGCGGTTGGTCGATAATGAACAGGCATCAACCACTGAAAGTTGTGTCGTATGTTTGCAACCTCTAGACGGGGAGTGCAGCGTTTTGAGATGTGGCCATCGATTCCATCAAAAACCTTGCTTTGAACAAATATTGAAGAATAGCGGTGGACTAAGTGTTCACTGTCCCATGAAATGCCGCTTACGAACTGCCAAGAACGAGGTAATGATTGCGACAAACAAAGCGAGAGACGACGGTAGCAATACCGCTAGAAAGGTTAAAGGGAGTTATGGCACAAAAATCACGAGAATTGTCTCCGATATTTTGTGTATCAAGGATAAAGGTGAAAAGGGAGTTATCTTTAGTCAATGGAACGACATGCTTGACATTCTTGAGTCGGCGTTGATGGAAAATAATATTGTAGTGGCACGGCCATTCGGAAACAACGGCTTTAGCAGAAGCCTCCTCGCGTTTCATTCCCAAGACTGCACGGTTTTGCTTCTGAATTTGAAACAAGGGGCAGAAGGATTGACTCTAGTCAAAGCAACTCACGTTTTTATGGTCGAGCCTATCATGAACAATGGCCTTGACCAGCAGGCTATCAATCGAATACATCGCATTGGTCAAACTCGTCGCACCTTCGTATGGCGGTATTTGATAGAAAACACGATAGAAATGAAACTGGATAGAATGCGCCAGAAACACCAAGAAGATAACGAAGTATTGGAAGACTCCATCAATTCCACAAAGTTGAATTCCGCCTTTTCAGCAGGAGGCATCGATGGCGGGTTTGCATCGCAAGCGGAACTATTAGAAATCTTGGAAGGGAACTAAGGCAGGCTGACAGTATTCGCCACATTCCAAAATTCAAAATTTACTTTGCAATTCAATTGTTTTCATTAGTATTATTTGTAACCACTTTTCGTTAGCATCTACTACCACCTGGCATCTAGCGTAGAAATAGAGTAGTAATTAGAGAACGAATACAATACGCAAACCTAATAGGAGAGACCAAAATCAAAAATTCACAGAAACACTGACTAGCACACTACTACCAAGTGTGCAATCAATAAGTCAATCTAATGCCAATGTTTCATATTGATTGGAAGTAGCTTTTGGAATAAGGTATTTCACAGTCACTTTTACTAGTAAAATGCAGTGAAAATGGAGATAAAAAAATAGCTGGGGAAGTTTTTTCCAAAATCCAACCATCATGGTTTCAGTGCATATATTGTACTCGTTGTGTCGCACCCCTCTAAAATTACCGTATGACCACTGGTTGATACCAGGGGTCCCCTGGTTGATACGACATTCATAGTACTTCGTATTACTGTACGGAGTAAGATTACGTACGATTCGATATTCAATACCGTAGTTACCGGTGCACGGTACGGTGCGTACCGTTATTCCAAAATATTGCGCAATCGTGCACTGATTTCAGTCGGGTATAAACAATTTGTTGAGTCAGGCTCAGTGAGCACACACCGTTTGATGAAGTTATGGAAAAACGATAATAATATTATGGTCCCTGGGCCCTTTGTAGCGGTACGGTACGTACCGTACGACAACCACTATCCAATATCAAATACGTGTACCGTAGGATCTTAATCAGGACGAACAACGGCGACAACATCATCATGATCCACATCTTGACCAGTCTCTGGATCCTGAGTTGAGCTATACCGGTACCGATAATCATCGGTAAATGTACCCACAGGAAGAAATATTCTGTGCGTGACAACCACAAAAGAGAGACTACAGCTACGATGAGTTTCTCGTCCATGCACGGACTATATTCGCTGCTGATCAGCCTACTTCCACTCATTGTAGTCCGAGGATTTGTCTCATTCCATGAGACGGTGCGGATGGAATTGGCGCTGGGAGTATCGCGTCGAGAATTCGGTACCCTCGCCATTGGCGAATGTGTCGCACTGTCAAGCAGCTCAGCATTTGCAGCGAGCGATCCGTCAGAACAAATTGTCGATCTTCCACAGTTGTTGTTGGCTTCACAACAATTCCAATCAGAATCCTCAAACCTTCCTCCAGGCTTACTAGAAAGTCGGATTAGCAGCAATATATTGGAACCACCACCATTTGGAATGGAAGGCACGGATATTTTCTATCCATCGTAAGTTGAACTTCTGATTTGCTGATGAGGTTTTTTTGTTGATTTAATAATAATATTATTATAGTTTACTTACCAAGCTGAAATACAATTTTGGATCCATGGATTTCGAAACTCGGCCGCAGCTGGTTCTCAGGGTATTGGAAAGTAAAGTCAGAAACGAAAGACGTTCAGGCACCGTGTGGCATAGGGCTTTTCGGAGGCAACGCAACATTCAACAATGCACGTCAAGATATCGGAAACGTTCTAAACTATGACTGTAGATTCTTGAATGCGGATTCCGGTGGTGTCGTCGCTGATAGAGAGTTCAATGTGAAATCGATCGTGAAAGTGTCGATGGGCGAAAACAGCATGGTTGATGTTTCGGTTGCTACTCCAAACAAATTTTCTTGTCTTTTGGCACCCAAGGGCGCTCCGACGTTGTTGTCCGTGGATCTGATAGTACTAAATCGAAGGCAAGAGATAGACGAAGATCCCAACAAGTTTTATTGTAGTGAAGTTGTAAGAGAGATTGCAAGGTCAGTTGATGAATCACCCCAACAACGGCAACAAAGACAAGCCTGCTGTTCTCAAAGAGATCGAGACCACATCGATCTATACTTATGATCCGAAAAGAGATGAAGTGCGTTGTACTCAAAGGTCAGCCGCCTTTCTATTGCCATCGTCTCAAAGCGAAATGGCAATGAGGATGTGGCAACTCAGTCGGGGACGAGCAATCGATGTTCGATTCTATGACGTTGTTTATACCCGGAGCTAACAGCACTATGGCGGTTAATCAAGATCTTTGAGATTAAAGTAAAATGGAGCGCTAACATGAATGCACTTCTTATGAGTGTTCATGCCTTCCTAGATGTTTCTGATGATTTACCTAATACTTGAATTTAATGACACAATGGTGTATAGCATACAGCTGCGTTGCATAAGATCTAGGATATTTTGTCACTTTCTCTACGAAATCGAAAACAAGACCACGCCTTAATGATTTTGTGCCTCAGTGATAACTGCTGGAGGTACGTATCGTACGTACCTGTCATGTTTGACTACTAGACGAGTGCACGTACTTCATCATTTTTTAAAAATACACACAAGTTATAAAATCTTCATTCGATACTAGTACTGTGCCAGAATTAGATGAAGCTTTGAATGTGAGGATGAATCCGCCCTACTAGCTCCTATTAGTGAATAAAGCCACTCTTATTGTAATACACGCGTTAGTAATAGCAGCAATAGGGGGCTACCAACATTTTGCAGGTTATGAGCAACACAAACTACTTGCTCGTCACCAGAACTAGATGAGACGTTTTCACCGCACACTGATTTGATGTAACCCCTTCATCCAACGAGCACTCCTGCTTCTTGCGGTTGAACACTTTCAGCATTTTTCATGAAAACTCCGGAAGTCAATACAGTACTAAATTCCGTAGAAACCAACTGCATGTACAAACATTGACACCCACCGTCCAGTTCTTCTTTGCCAGAGAATAACTTGACCACCACAATGTTACACATACACCCACTTTTTACCACAAAGGAAACCCGACAACTCCAAACACAGATCTCACCAACAGCAGTGACGAACAAGAACGCCCCTCTCGCAAACATCGATCACTTCAACAAGCTACCATACCACTCAACTAAGAACAACAACAACAACGACATAGAACAAAAATCCCATCATTTCACATCGAGCCCTGGAATAAGCATTGCCAGCTAACAGCCGAAACATATTAAACCAACACGAAGGCATGTTGTTTGTAACTGAAGTTACAGGTCGATAGTGTATTACAGTATGACGTTTTAACTGTAATTACGGATCCAGTAGAATGCATGATAGATTCATGAATCAAACCCGTAGTATGATCTGTGTAACACGGTTTTTCTACGAGCTGTACGACAGCATACATACATCGACGTTAAATTAATATGTTTTACGTTAAAATACGGTTCGTAATAGCGTCGCCGGGCGGGTAAGCTGAAGTTTTTTGAATAGAAAAAAATGAGCCAGCCCCCATCAACAATCATTTTTTCCTGGATCACAAAAAATTTCACCGGTGATCTTCAACAAATTCTCCTTCCTGTATTGTCTTCTGCTAAACACCGTACCGTAAGAAGCCGAGCAGGCCTGATCCATACATCGGTAGGTATCATACCATCTAGTTACTCAAGGCTCAATGCACCATATTCATGGCAGTGACAATCAGGTCCTCTAGTTTTCGTTCCTTTACACTCACAAAATAGGTCAACAAGGCAGGGGTGCGCGGTAAAGAATACGTTGGGCAGCTGTTGAAATCTCAATCGGTCAAGAGGATATCGCCGAAGACATCAAAGTCGAAGTCGTACCGGCATGACAGATCATACGAAAAATCATTTGAAAAATCTCAATTGATTAACATCAGATAAATTGTGTTCAAGATGAAGAAGACAACAACACTTGCCCTATTCGTGATATTTTGTACCTTGGACGAAAATGCGACAGATGCCGAAGACGTCACAAATCAAGGTGACGATGGCGACGGACAGCTTGGTTTGGAAGATGAGATTGTCTTGTTCTTCTTGTTTTTATTCTTTGCGTTCTGTGTATCCCTCTTCGCTTCGTTCGTGTGCTACGTCTCGTGTCTTGATGATATGATAATGCAACAATACGCGGAAGAAGGCGAACTAGTTGAAGGCGAGGTCGTCGCGACAGAATTCACAAGGGGTGCAGATGTTGGTGTTGACAATCTAGGAGAAAACATGAACAGTAGTCAGAAAGAATATTTTGTTTCGATTGAATATATGATTCTCCTTTCAGAAAACTATCCAATTCGAATACGAAAACAACTACGAGTACTAGAAGGTGACTTTTTTCACCAAGGTCAAAGTCCAACGAACTGCGGCATTGTGGATCCGTGCACATTTAGCTGCGATCCAGGAAACAAAGCGGTTCTGCCAACACCTAAACAAAGAATCCAGATAATTGCAAGTCGGGATTCGTTCTTTAAAAGCTTCCAGTTCGATCACGGGAAGATGCTACAATTGCTTGTAATGCCAAATCATCATCTATCGGCATTGCCTGCCCGACAAGTGGAGAGACGACTTAGCACACGATACCGACTGTATTCTGTGTCGTTTGCACTTGCAGCATTTTCGATCGCCATTTTTTGTTTTAGTCTCGCTGGACCATTGCTTCATCAACTGATAAGTGAAGGATTAGCTGACGGCGATGGGTACCTTCCATCCATATTAACAGCACAAGCACCACTGCATTCAATGCAGGTAAATTTCTTATATATCATGCTTGCATTGACACCAATACCGTGCATACACCATCTTCTGAAAGGCCAAATACAACAATCACTTGAAGGGGAATATTTTGAAACAGGTGGAGAGGTGATAAGTGGTGGCGCCGATGACTCGTCTATATCATCCCGGAGTGAGTTTGGATATATCGGCATGAGCCTCGATACAAGATCGACGTTTATGCAAGAATAAAAAAGGAAAGGATTTTCTACACGCTATTGCGAATCCTCTCCGCGCCTACGTGTACAGAATAATACTCTGCAAAAAAACATTCGCTATTCAATTTTATTCTATTCTATTGCAGCTTCGCTCCTCTATCTTACCTCCTTTACCTCTCATGACTGCTTCGTAAACTTGAGGTTTTCACCATTGTTGGGTTTATTTCTAAAATAAACGTTGTTTGGTTTGGTATTGATCCGCGACAGCGATTCTTCCATCAATTGCGTCCTCTTATCTCTAGTGCTAACGCCAAAGCCAACACCAACACCAACACCGACACGCATCGTGCTCTTCGGTGCACGAATATGCTGCATTTTGCACTGGTCGTCCTCGCAAAAGCCCAATAAAGCAAAACAAGGACACACAACGGCTCTAGGGTTCACTTTGACGTGTCGAAAGACGCATGACTCACCTCGCAAGCATTGACCATGACGCTGAAAAAACGAACAAACTGGCATCGCGTATTCTTTAGGAACATCGTGCCGTTTGTGGCAATACATATCTTGGCACTGCGCGCCCTTCAAAAAAGTGGGACAGATTGGAGTTTGTTCGCTAGGGTGGACTCGAACAAGTCCCATGTTCTTCTTCGTTCCGTGATTCTTGGCAGCCGGCGATGTGTCCTCGGTACGGGTGTTGCTGGAGGACTGGCTGCTGTTTTTCGACCAATGAAGGTTCTGGTTCGGGACGATTGCTCGTTGTCTGAGCCGACTAGTTTTCCTATAAGCAAAGTCAGTCAGTTTTGCTGTTGGTTTCGATTTTGAACCCTTGGCCACGTCGAGCGCACTGGAAGTAGGTTGACATGTTGAGAGTGTTTCGGGATTGATAATTTCCCCGTCAGGCTTTTTCTCTTTGGGACGAAGTTCCTCACTATTATCGTTTCCGATAATTTCGTCATTTTCTACCCTGTCCAAACACGACGCAGATAGTTTGACACGCTTTGCAGTAGTCCGGAAAGTAGTAACCGAAGGGGGCCTTCGTTTCGATTCATGGAAGGTGTTGTATTTGGAACACTTCGAGGGGTACTTCATGGATAATTTATGTTGCTTTTCTGCAGCCGCCTTCGCTGCATTTGAACTTGCCAACGAGACAAGCTTGTGCTTGCCCGTTCGTGTTAGTGTTTGGCATTGCATGGCTGTTTGCCGCGATAGCTCTTGTTTTTCTGTAAAGGACTCAAGAGGAATTGGTATTGGAGCAACCGGTCGTGCTTTCGTGTTAGCCGATAAAATGAGTTGGTTTTGCCCACTTTTCTTCATTATTGCATGAGAGTACTTTGTAATCGATCGGAATTCGTTCGATGCAGAGGTGCTCCTTTCACTGATAGTGTTCTTAGTACCGAAATCAGAACTGAAATCTCGATTTCGTTTTGATGTTGTTTCTTGCCCTCCGTCCTTTTTGTTATTGCCAAGAGCTTCCCCACATTTTGTCTCTGTTGACCTAGACCGACGAATCCATTGGTTCTTGGTTACGAACGGGTGTCGTTCTATTGAATGTCCATGGCTGGCACGATATGTATTCCCCGCAGTGCCTTGACTGACGTGCGTCGTTCTCCCACGTCCTCCTCGACCACGTCCTCGATAACTTCCTCTCCCTCCGGAGTAGCTCAAGTGTGGAGGCATCCTGTTAAGTATCGACTTTGGTCGATGAAAAGCGACCGCTTTTGTTTGCCATCGTCGAGAGACAGGGTATTCGAGAGCAATGTGTTCTTGGAAAACGACACAATTCGAAACGTGATATATGGTACGCTTTCAACTTGCTATGTTCATTTTTTTTGTGCACAAGGAGATGAGAACTCAAGAATAATTATCTGACTGCGTAGTAATCTTAACGTACGTGTAATACGGTAAGATTACGGTATTCTCAATTCGAAGAGTTTGTTTTCTTGCCCGATCTCCGTTTTTGGGTGTACGTTGAAAGTACGAGTACGGTAATTACCGTGCGGCGGAACAGGGAAGAAATTTTTATTCTGAATTTGAATACACTCACCGTACGTGTAGTACCGTACTCGTACTCCCCGTACGCTGATCTACGAAGAAATTGTGCAGGGTGCGGGCAATTACCAGTTCGTAACTCGTCGAAACACATGATTTTCAATCTAATTTTTTTGTGCAGGTTTGATCATTATTTTGTTATTCATTATTCTGCATCAACAAGAGAGGAAACAATAAGAAGGAGAAGCAGCAGCATCAACAAAGAACAAAACAAGAGCAAGAACAAGAACAAGAACAAGAACAAGAGAAATTATGGACGAGTCTGAAAAGAATCGAGGACGCACTGTCTTCGCTCGAAGACAGCAGCAGCAGCAGCAGGGCATATCCTTTGGATCTTCTGTAAACAGCGATCCTTTGCACGATAGCAACCACAAAGGTCAGCAGCAGCGGACAAAGAGTAAAATTGGCGATTTTATGATTGGTGTTGCCGCGGGATTTAGTTCTAGAAACAGCTTGATCGCGGCAGGACTGGGACAAGCCGCGGCGTCCGCCACCGTCCTTCCCAAGCATTTGGATTTTAGCTATCGCGACCGGACGGACGCTTCCGCAAAGCGACGATTCCAGGTCAAGGTTCCTTGTCGTCTTATGGCCATCTTGGCATTAATCTTTCTCGTTGTTCCGGGTTTGGTGTTCTTCCACAAGGAAATCCACATTCACGACGATCACTACCAGTACCATTTCAAACAGCAGAATTATATCAATGTCGATACGAAGGATGTTTGGGACAATTTTCGCTTGGCAACTAACGACGAAGAATCGCAAGAAGCTGTCGAAACACCGGATCAAGAGAAAGCAGAGATTGATATAGTGGAAAAGGACTCTGCTATTGGTAAGTCTGACGCCGGTATTTCCGACTCGATCGTTTCAGAAGTAGAAAACTCAGACGTTGTTAGCAGCAACAACCCGGATCACGATTCGACGATCAAAGAAATTGACATCCACGCTCTACCTGTCGCGGGGGATGGAACCAGCGTCGAGGACAGCAACGAAGACGAATTGTCTCATGACAGAGACTCTTCTGTGGAGCTGGATTTTGGATCTTCAGACAAGGAGCATGCGAACTCGCCGCCTTTGACAGGAGCGACTCCAACCTCTTCCAATCTTCCCACAAAAGCGGAATCGTCGCACACGTCAAAAGGCGACAGTGGCAAAGACAACAAATATATCAACGACAGCTACAGCGACAATAGAGACATCATCGTCAAGGACAGCAAGAACAAAGAAGGCAACGAAGACATCACGAAAATCGAAGCAGATCCAACAGCTGAAAACAACGAATCAACGCGATGATTCTCGGGATTACTTCTTCTACTATTTAAAACTTCAAAGTGTCCCACCGCAGAGGGCATGCAGTGGTACATCATCAGCGCGAAACGATGATTGTATCCAAAAACTCTTCATTCCCCTCACGCCGAGTTGTGCTTTTCACTATGGTAGAAATAAATAAATGAGTTGAGAAGTTGATCATGGGTCACCAAAATGCAAGCGACAATCACATGTCTTGGCAAGAAACAGAACAGTACTTACACAAATGCCTTCACGTCGAATTTTCCGTCCGAGTCGGGTTCAATCACGCCTTTTTCTGTGATGATGCCACTGATGTTACAATCGGGGGTGACGTCAAATGCAGGGTTCCAACAAGGCATTCCGGAAGGTGCTTTGGACGTGGAAATCAATTCTTCCGAAGATCGTTCCTCGATCGGTATGCTCTTTCCGGATTCGAGTGTAATATCTAATGAAGTGATCGGAGCAGCAACGTAGAAAGGAATCTTGTGGAAGGCGGCAATGATGGAGAGATTGTATGTTCCAATCTTGTTAGCCGTATCTCCATTGGCACAGACACGGTCGGCTCCAACAACACAAGCATCGACCTCTTTGGTCTGTAGGAATAAGAGAAAAAACAAGGTGATACGATGTGATCCAATTTTTATGAGTCAAGGGCGATATCCATCGGCAGACAACTTTGTTCTGCAAAAGTAAATAATACATATAATCTCGAGAGCATTAATCATACACAACCGACGTAGCCTAGATGCCTGTCGTGCTCACCTGCATCAGGGCACCCGCAGAGGAGTCACAAATGAGTTGTCCGCCCGGCATTTTCTCCTCCATTATTTCAAAGGCAGTCAGGCGAGACCCCTGGTTGTAAGGCCTGGTTTCCAGCGCCGAGATGCTCTCGAGCTTTCCCATTTCCTGCAGGCTCCGCGCGACTCCCAGAGCGGTGCCGTAACCCGCGGTAGCAAGCGATCCGGTATTGCAGATAGTCACCAGGTTGATTTTGTCCTTTCCGGTCTGCTTCAGGATGGCCTCCGCCCCAAACTTTCCAATCGCCTTGTTGTCGTTTACGTCTCGTTCCAACATAAATTCCGAATAGTCCAATACCGCCTTGCAAAGAACCTTCTTTTTGTCGTCTTCGGCGTTCTTCTCGAGTGCCTCCTTCATCTTCTCCTCGACTTCGATCAGTGCGTTCGTGAGATTGACGGCCGTGGGTCGAGACGATTTGAGGTAGGCCATTTTTTCTCGGATCCAAGCCAAAAGACCGTCCGCGTCCGAGGCGAGTTTGTCGAGTTCTTCGATGCTTTTCGTGTTGGTATGCATATCTACCGAAAGTCCGAGGAGAGCTACAATGGCGATGAGCGGTGCACCTGTTATAGAAAGAAACGTCGCGACGAGATGAAATGAGATTGGTTTCGTGTAGAATGGTAACTTTGTTCAGAAGCGATCGAGCGCAGTGCACAAAAAAGACAACAAAGGGAATCACACCAGCACCAGCACCAACGCTCATCACACACACGCACACACACACACACACACACCTCGAATCTGCATAGTCTTGATGACCGTATACGCCATTTCAACATCCGGCACGTCGATGTAAACCTTTTCGTGAGGGATCAGGAGCTGATCCAAGACTTGCAACTTGGGAGTGGAGCCTCCCTCGTTGGTGTATATCATCGACTGAAGATTTCCGGCGGACATTTTTGGCTTTTTGCTGGGAGGTTGATCTTCTGCCATTGCGTGATTTCTATAAAGAGTGAACGATCTCGTTGTATGCCTCTCCCTTTTCTCTTCGGATAATAGTGGTACCCCGTGTTTGGTCGAGAAAATAAGAAATCTTCTTGAGACTATTTTCATGCCATCATCCTGGACACGGTTCGTAAGATTACTAGCCGTTGAGTTTTACGGGAAAAGCCTAGAAGGCGTAAAGTGATGCTACGGTGTACCGTACGATGTACGGCCACCGGTACTTGTACGTCGTACGTAGGTACGTATCATGTACGGTATGTGCCATACTATATGTAACTACCCCTCCTCCGATTTGGTTGGCACGACTCATCCCCTCTCTAAAGAAAAATTCGAGGCGCGCGCCGAGAATTTTTCTTTAGATAGGGGATGAGTCGTGCCAACCAAATCGACTCCGAGTAGTATCTGGGGGGGGGGGAAGTTTTCTTTAGGCTGCTTCCTTTCTTTTACGAGGGCGCAGCCCGAGGAAAAGAAAGGAAGCAGCCTAAAGAAAACTTCCCCCCCCCCCAGATACTACGAGGAGGAGAGCAAGGAGGAGGGGTGGTTAGGTATGTAATACCATGGTCGTAAGGGAGAGCACAAAGGGAAGGAGGGGGGGAGCTTGCTAGCGAGCGTCGGTTGCTTGTTGTTGCTGCTGTTGGGGGGGGGGGGGGGGGGGGGGCTTGCTAGTGAGCGTCGTTCTTGTTGTTGCTGCAGTTTCGCGGGGGGACAAGGATAAACCTGCTCTCCCCACAGTCCACCGTGTTGTATGTGTGAAAAATTACTTTAGTACCGTTTTCGATACTAAAGTAATTTTTCGGACTCCGTGTTAATCCAATCAAAAAGTATTTTTAGAATATTTTCACACACAACTCCGTGTGTTGAACAAGTACTTACTTGTTCAACACACGGAGTTGTGTGTGAAAATATTCTAAAAATACTTTTTGATTGGATTAACACGGAGTGCGAAAAATTATGGTATCGTACGGTAGGATCTAGTAGAATCCCTACTAAAATTACTGTACCGTACGGTAGGATCTAGTAGAATCCCTACTAAACCCTGGATTTTGGAAAATTCCCCCTACAGTAGGATCTAGTAGTATCTCTACTAGGTCCTGGATTTTAGAAACTTAATCACGCATATATTTTCAGCCGTTAATACCGTTCAAAAGTATTTTTAGTGTTTTGTCTTAAGTAACTTAGTATTTTTAAGCTTTTGTCACAGACCAACTCCGGGTGTTGTTGAGCAATATATATCGCAAAGAGGGAGCTAACTCACATGTTGATCGATTTTAGCGACGCGCTCCAGGTGAATGTGTACACTCTGGGAACGTGTTTTTTGAAGTTTCGGCGGCTATTGGGTTTGAAGCTAGCGATTCTAGATCCTGCTTTGTGTAAGTAAACCGTGGTTTTGTGTTTGATGGTTGATGTTTGTTTGTTTGTTTGTGAGGTGGGATCTCAAATAATAATAACAATTTGCGCATTCTAATAATAGTACAATCTGCCACTTTCGAATTCTAGACATTTATCGCTTTGCGGCCCATTTGGACTTGGACGACAAGGCCAACGAGGTTGCGCTGACAGCGCTTCGTTTGGTAGGGAGAATGAAGCGAGATTGGATCGTAGCCGGACGTCGTCCTGCCGGAATTTGCGCCGCCGCGTTGCTGATTGCCTCTCGAGCCCATGGGTTTAGTCGCTATGCGCAAGACGTCACACGCATACTGAGAGTTTGTGGCATGACAGTGTCGACTCGCGTTAAAGAATTCGAGCAGACTCCATCGGCATCGTTGACACTGGAACAATTCAACAAAGTGGAACTGGAGAACGAGGCCGATCCCCCCGCCTTTACCAAAAATCGGATATTGGAAGCAAGGGCAAGAGCTATTCAAGAAAACAACATCGAACTGTTGACGAGTGGGGCCCTTGACGACCCAACGAAATCGAAAAGATATAGTACTAAATGGCGAGACACCACTTCGTCGTCTGAAAAAACTGAGGCCTTTGAGAGACTATACAAATCACTGGAAAAACAAATGAACAATAAGAAAAACGAGAAATCCGACGACGACGAGGAGGAGGAGGAGGAGGAGGCAGATGAGAACGAATGAGGAAGACGTAGATGCCGACGAAGATGCCGACGAGAAGCTGAAGAGTGAAGAAGTCGAAAAGGATACGGAGGAAGACGGGGCCGAGAAAGTAGACGAACCCAGTGACAATAAGGGGAAATCATTGACGAACGATTCGGAAAGTGAAAATCCTGATGACGGCAAGTCCAAGGGTGAAGATAATCAGATAGTACCGAGTACCAGTATCGTGGCATCGAAATGGGAGAAAGCATATCCTAAGAATAGCTATGGTAAAAAGATCATTTTACCGGATCACGCCACACCTGAGGAACGATTGCCGCCGACACAGCCAGTGGAAGGGACACTTGACGTGACTGTTTGGCGCAAAGATATGCCGCAAGACATGATCGATGACATTGACTCGATGTTTCGGAATCCGACCGAAATTGCGCAAAAAGAAGCAATTTTTAACAAAATCAACAAAGACTATATCATCTTGGCGGCTCAGAAAGAGAAGAATCGAGCTGAAGCAGAGCAGGCGATCGATAGCGCAGATAAGGACCTGATCGAACAGGCACAGGGGATGGAGCGGTACCGGAAGCGGAAAGGGCGTTCTAAAGATGGGACGACCGAGGAGGCGTTGCTAGAGGCAGTGGCCAATCGGAAAATCAGCCGAAAAATTAATTACGATGCCATGTCTTCAATCTTTGATGATGGAAGTTTTTCGGGGGGAACTGGTATGGAAGATCCGTTCGCAACCAAAGAGAACACGAGGGTGGATGAAGTCTAAACTAGAAAAGAAAAGCTCCAAAAATTGTTGAAGTTACTGTAAAGTAACGTTCAAAGTCTATGATTATCCACGTCATGATTTCGTTGTCGCTCTGACCTTACGAATATCTAATGGTTTGCTCGAAATTTATTAAATGTGCAATGCAAATGCAGAGAGTATGATCTACAATTCATCCAGTCCCACTGCGATCGTTTCGCTACCAAATGGCTGCGGTGATAGATCAATGGGAATGTTTTCCCCATTTGCCCTCAAGGCATCTAGAGCTCGTGCTGCAGCCTCCGATACCGGAGGATTTCGAGCTTGCACCAAGTGCCTTGTTTCTGAAGGCTCGGTAGCCATGACGGCTTCTAGTGTTTTTCTCGGTTTGTTTCCCAATCGCTCCTCCCGTTCCGCACTCAAAATTTCATCCATTTTTCGATATGCCAGTCTCCTGTAGGCATAGGCTTCTCCTTTTTTCCAAAGGAAGAATTTACTCGGTTTCATCGCCGCACCTTCGACTTGTTCCAACCAGTCAGCAAGTGATAATTCTAGAAAGTCAAGCCACTCGTCTTTTGTGAGAGTGATGTCGAACCGTCCTAATTCGGGTCTGGCTCGTAAATTATAAACAGAGGTGTTGGATGCAGAATCTTCCTCCCAGGCAAACACCGTTCTATCCACGGTCGATCGATCTACCATGCAGAACACGAACGCCAGCTTCTCTGCCTTCTCCCCAATAAGTTCTTTTATAGCTGGTCGCTCATCGAGTGAGAGAGAAAACCCTTGGAAGCCTTCGGTGCCGTAAATGCTGTGGAAAAGTCCAGCGTTGGTTACGTGCACGGGCGAACCCCAATACCTCAGAATAGCTTGCACTCCCTTCAGGTGTTCATCAAAGGCAGCACTTCCCGTGTGCTCCAAGACTTCGGGAACTTTTTCATTTACATATTTCCACAGTTCATCGTCGGCGGCCCTCCATTCCTTCACGAGATTCTCGTCCGTGTCGTTATTCGGTGCCTTGAACTTGGAAGATTCATACGACGATTCGTTTCCACTTGCTAGATCTGCGGCAATGACAAACGAAAAAAGCGCCACCAACAATAAATTGAACAGCGATATATGTGATCGGTCAACAATACGGTAGCTCATGTTGATGGTGGTTGTCTTGATGATCCGATGGAGAGGAAGTGTCTCTGTGGCAGAGGGCTTTTCCCAACAAATACTGTCCGGTACTCGAACGGTACTCAGTACGATACAAGTACCTCTCGAAAAAGTACCGGTACGAGTACCGTACCGGTAGAATAGATGAAGTCGTAAATATTGATCTTACTTTCAAGTTTGAAAGCATTTCTAAGCAGTTACCGTAGGAACTTTGAGTACTATTATTTGTACTACGGGTACTGTTACGTACCTTTAGGTAGGTCCTAGGTCCTACCGTAGTGCTACTAAATAGAAGTACTTCGGGGTACGTACCGGTACTACGTAATCTTACCATAAGGTATGAACTATGACATACGAGATCCTGGAGTAGTACGGAATATGTTTTATGTATGTAAAGTATGATTCTTAATGAAAGTTATACTTCCACGTGGCATAACTTTCGGCCAACAAAAAAGTCCGGGAAGTTTTCTCGGTTGAACGATGAGAATGCAGCAACCCCCAAACTGAAAACGCAAGCGCGATCGTGACAAGAATAATTTCGGAAGAAAACTTGCTACCGTACCTACAGCATTCCGTAATTCTCCATCCAACAAAGGTCGGATGCAAGAAGAATCCAACGTACATCTCATTCCAGCTATTGATAGGAATCGAAGACGGAATAATGTCGCAGTACGAAGATGCAGCAGAGATAGAAACGTCCAAGTTACGGGACGAACTCGAAGACTTTGTTCTTCATGATGACGATGATGATGACGACGACGACGACGACGATTATTACTTCGACGACGACGATGACGACGGTCCGATCGGCGGTGGAGGAGGAGGAAGCTCCTCTAAAACGAATAGCATCAACATGTCAGGTGCCAACACAAAAATGAATTTTTCTCACTCGGTCTCCAATACCGTAAGCAAAATGCAATCCATCGAGGTCAAGAAGCGCACCCTTCACACATCTCGTGATGATCGTGCAACTTCCGAACAATGTCTTGATCCCAGGACGCGATTGATGCTTTTCAAAATGCTTAGTAACGGAATTCTTGACAAAATCGACGGGTGTTTGAGTACTGGAAAAGAAGCCAATGTCTATTACGCCAAGGCCGGGAAAAAGGCTGCCCAATTCAAATTAGCGAAAGGCAGGAAAAATGACAACGGTAACGAGGAACCCGTACTCAATATCAATACTGATATCGGTGATGTCGACGAATTCGCCATCAAGATTTACAAGACTAGTATTTTAGTCTTTAAGGATCGTGACAAGTACGTCTCGGGAGAACACAGATGGAGAAAGGGATATTGCAAAAGCAACCCACGAAAGATGGTAAAAGTCTGGGCCGAAAAAGAGTTGCGCAACTACAGGCGAATTCATGCCGCAGGAATTCCCTGTCCGACTCCGATTTTTCTCAAGGCTCATATTTTATTGATGGAGTTTTTGGGAAAAAACGGATGGCCGAGTCCGCGGTTGAAGGACGCTGGGTTGAGCGAAAAACACATGCGCGAGGCATACGTTCAGACGATATTGATTATGCGACATTTGTACCAAAGGTGCAAACTTGTTCACGGAGATTTGAGTGAATACAATCTTTTATGGCACAAGAATCTAGTATATGTCATCGATGTCAGTCAATCGGTCGAAACAGATCATCCGTCCGCCTTGGACTTTTTGAGAAAAGATGCTTCCAACGTGAATGACTATTTTTCGAAAGTCGGGAACCTCAACGTCATGACAACCCGACAGCTGTTCGAGTTCATTACAACCGTGATTCCGGAAGATGCCACCATTGATGAATCCGCTTCGGAAATGAAGTTTCTGGAACAGATCATGAAAGAAGTTGAGACTTCCTTCAAGGAAATGTCCAGCCAAACCGACCAAGAGAGGCGCAAAAACGATCAACAAAACCAGGTAGACGAGGCTGTCTTTATGAGCAGTTTTCTTCCTCGAAGCTTGAATCAAGTCGCAGACTACGACATCAAGCAAATTGAGAAGGGAAACGTAGAGGAAACCTATGCACACGCAGTTGCTGCGTTGACTGGAAACCAAGACGTTGTCGAAAACTACAAGAATTACAAGGCAGGAGAAGGTCTTTCCTCTACGGTGAGATTTGAAAGCGATGATGCCACCGATTCCGATTTGGATGATTCGGATGACAACGAAAATAATCCTGCCGAAGATAGCGACGAAGAAGATCGGTTCATCAAGGTTCCTAGAACTCAGGAAGAGCTGGAGGCCGAGAAAGCTGAGTTGAGAGCTTCTCGAAAAGCTAATAAGAAAGCAGTCCGAGGAGAAAAGGCAGAGAAGCGATTGACAAAAATAAAAAAGAAGGACAAAAAGAGGGCCATCAAAAAAGCCAAGGCTGGCAATCGTAGTAGATAAACATAGTCACGAGGCAACAATAGGAATATCGCTCACAACACTAGGCACCGAGGATTAGTGATTTCCCGTATAGATTCATGGATGGATATGGTACTACTCTTGTCTAGCAATTTTTACATATCACTTTCGTTTTATGTAGGGAAAATCCAATCCAAGCGCAGATCTTCCCGATGCGGCCAGCTGATTCCACGATACCAACAAACCTTCTTGGAGTTTCGTTTCCGTACGGAGGGATTCATCATCCGAGGCCGTCCAAGTCCTATGATAAAGCTGCTTTGCCGCGGCGATCGCATCTGGGGACCTTTCCACGAGCTGTGTCGCAAATTGCTCTGCCTCGGCCATGGGGTCGTCACAAACACGGGTGACGAGTCCCAGATTGGCGGCTTCTGACCCATTGACTATCCTGCCGGTCATTGTCAGCTCCTTGGCGATGTCCATTCGTACGAGTTCCGGGAGAAAAATGCTCGCTCCCATATCGGGAATCAACCCCCACTTTCCTTCCATGATGGAAAGCTGACAGTCCGGAGTGCTGTACCGAAAATCCGCACCCAGCGCCATCTGAAATCCGGCGCCAAAGCACATGCCCTGCAAGACGGCAATGACCGGTACATTCAATTCCCGCCACAAAATAGAGACGTCTTGAGCTAGATTGCTAGTGATGGTCCTCCCAGTGTCAAGTGTCTGCTCGTCGTCGCCACGGTGGTTTTCGTTCCATGGAACCGAGCACGCCCGAGAGCGCCGATCGATGAGTTTTCGTATTTTCTTTTGTGGATTTCCATCCTTCAAAACGTTTTTTACGTCGAGTCCTGTGCTGAATGCACGTCCTTGTCCACTCAGAATGACGACTCGTATGGAACGGTCGTTTTTCAATTCGCTTGCGGTTTCGGCAACAGCTTCAAACATGGCCATGTCAAAAGCATTCAGTTTGCTTGGGCGAGCCAGTTGAACGCGGCATATTCCGGTGGATGCATCGATTTTGGTGACGACCCGATCACTCTCACTCTCAGTATCAGTATCACCACTTGCTGCCAAAAATGTTCGTTGGAAACTTGGCCATCGGGAAACACGTTGTGACGAACACCTTATTCCTTTCCCAAAACCACAAGAATAGAACGTCATTGTCCCTCGTGTGCCCTGTTGACGAAGCGGTGTTCGAATCGAATAATAAATAGTGAATAGAACTCAAACGAACTTGACTTTGATGTAATACTCGATGCTTTCATCATCGCCGATGTATTGAGTAATTATGCTAGTCTGTGATGAGAAGACAAAGAATGCATTCGTTTTCAAAATTTCTTGACTCCGGTTGACAGTTGACAGTTGACACCGCAAACAACAAGATATGATCGGCCACTACTAACCTATACTTTGTATGTACATACTTTATTATGGCGTATCAAAAAGCAGAGTTCGAGCCTCGTACCTCAATACGGTACTTATACTCGTACCGGTACTCGTACGTTCGAGTACGAGTACGAGTATGTACGCGTAAATCTTACGAACTATCGTCCGTCGCGCTTTGCGCATGTCATGAAACGGACTACGTACAGGCTAATACGAGTTCTGTACTGTAATGTACAGGTAGACATGAAGCGTCCATGATAGAATAACAAAAGACAGATAGCGTGGGTCTACCGGTAGACACAAACTCTGCCTCGCGATCGTTCACACTAATTACGGAGAACAAACACAACTCGATTCTTTCATTTTGATTCGGTTTGGTTTGGTTTGGTTTTGATTTTTGATTTTTGAAACCTGATTCTTGAATTGTTTTGCCGATTGAATAGTTTAGCAGCAACGATATGAAATGACGGAGGTGTCCACTGGTCAGCAAGGTGACGGCGGTGGTGGAGGGCGAGGCACCGGTGGTCGCGGAGGAGGAAAAGGGAACAAATCACGCGGGGGACGGGGCGGAGGCGGTCGAGGGGGCCGCGGCAAAAAGAATAACGAGAAGAAGGAGGCAAACAAAGTTAATAGCAAAGATGAAGCTAACAAGGATAATAAGAGTGCCAATAGTAAGACAAACGCGAAGAACAAGGGAGGTGATGCGGCTAAGAATGCTCCGAAACCAAAGAACGATAACAACAACAACAACAACAACAACAAAGGAGGAGGCGAGGCAAACAAGAATAACAACCGCAATCGTCGCCGCAACAATCAAAACAAATCAAATAAAAAAGGCGGGGATAAAAAACAAAAAGAACCCGTTACTCCAAAGATTACGAAAGAGGAGGAAGAGAGAATAGAACAGGAACGACTGAGAAAAATCGAAGAAGAGGCCGAACGCAAACGCCTAGAGGAAGAGGAAAAGGCAAAGCAAGCCCGTTTAGAAATCCGTCTGCAGGCCGAGAAAGAGTTGAATGAAAGATTCCAGGAGGCGATGGATCACCTCAAGACGGTTACAGAGACGTCACAGACACGCACGGCTAATCGAAATGCCATGTCGTCCGAAGATGTTGCTGCCTCGAGAAAAGAGTTTGAGGCAAGCAAAAAATCACTGAAGTCGGATCTGAAAAAATGCACAGCATTTGTCAAGAAGATCAAGACCGGAGGAGCTTGGTCTATGACACCCGATGCGCTCGTCAAGGATGCCTCGTCTCTTAACCTTTCACGTTATGTCGAAGAAGTAGTTGCTGCCGTTTTGGAAGCTAAACTCAAACTCACCGATATCCCCGTAGTGTTGGTGTTGTGCAAGAGCATGAATCTCCGGTACACAAAATTCCTGCCGGCGATGGTGACAGGTCTCTGGTCTGTGGTTCACGCGAAGCCAACCGACAACGAAACTAGCAAACTCCGTCGCGTGTACGTCCGCTTGTTGACAGAACTGCTTCTCAACGGACTCACTACAGAGACAAAGCCTCTCATGAAACTCATTGCTGAAGCCTCTGGTGGAAAAGATGGAAGTTACAACGTAACAGATGCGAGCATGGTGGTTGCTTTTGTCAAAGCTGCAGGCTTTGAAATTTTGGGCACGAGACCAACTTCAATTCAAAAGTATTCAAAAGTCATTGAGGACGAAATTCTTAGGCATGACGAGAACAAAGAGGACGGCGCCGATGAAGAGGATGAATCAAATCTGCCCGTATTAATTTCCGAGAAACAAGCAGCCGATGGAAAGAATATGATGACGAACGTAAATGAGCTCATTATGGATCGAGCTGTGTCTTCGGAAATCTCCAATAAATTTCTTGTTCACTGCAAGGGTGCCTACGAGTTTCTATCAAAGTCTTTGGTCCAAACCGATACGAAACTCCAAAAGATGGAAAAGCGATGCGAGCAGGATCGGCTTCTTGCGGGCTCCCTTACAGAAGCTCGTGAGAAGGGATTGCAAGATGCACGCAAGCTACGAGAATCCTTGGAAAGGAGTGTGGAAGCCATGTCAGACATCATGGATTTGCCCTTACCGAAGCTCGAGAAGGAGGCGGAAGAAGAGACTGAAGGAGGAACTGGTGTTGAAGTATGGACAAAAGATGGAAGTGACGAAGACGGCACGGACTTCGGCCCCTTTGACGACGAAGAAACCCGAGCATTTTATTGTGATGTACCCGATTTCCTCACGACAGTTCCGCCTGCATTACTAGGACTAACTCAAGAGGATATCGATAAACGCAAAGCTCTAAACGAGGTCAAATTCGGTGCAGGTTTTGGTCCTGATAATGATTCCGAAGGAGATACAGCGACTGATGTAGTTGCCCCTTCATCCGAGGCGGAATTAGAAGCCGTAGAGAACGGCGAAGACATAGAACCTGGTGATGACAACGAAGAAACGAAAGAAGAGAACAAGGATGCTCCGCACTACAAGCTCATGGTTTTGCTGGAGCAAGAATTGCCAGAATGCAGTCGCAGAGAACAAATTGATGAGATATCTGAAAAGTTTTGCACGAATCACGGATCATCCAAGAATGCCAGGAAACGTCTATCAAAAACTCTTTTTCACGTTCCTCGTGCTCGCTTAGATCTCCTTCCGTATTATTCGCGCATGGCAGCCACCCTATGCAGGGTATGGCCAGATATTGGGGATGTGTTGTTGGTTGATTTAGAACAGCAATTCCACGGTCAGGCGAAATTCAAGAAGAATCAGAACATCGAGTCTCGGATGAGAACAGCACGTTACATTGGCGAACTTACGATTTTCCGCATGGCCCCGCCAATAGTGGCTCTGCGTTGTCTGAGACGCTGCATGGACGACTTTACGGGAGGCAATGTTGATATAGCCTGTTGTTTGCTAGAATCTTGTGGCAGATATTTGTATCGGCTTCCACACACCAACAAAAAACTGAACAACATTATGGAAACAATGTTACGGTTGAGTAAGGCCAAGGTACGTATCTTACTGAACATGTTTTATTCTTCTACCCAATGAAGATATTTCTCAACCATTTATGATTCTCTGCAGCGCTTGGAAGAACGGTCGCTAGCGTTGATCAAAACCGCAATGTATACAGTCAAACCGCCTACAAATGGAGCAAAGAAGGAGGTCAAAGAGTACCCACCTTTGGAAGGGTATCTCAGATACATTTTGATGGAAAACTTGCAGCCAACGGAATCTAGCATTTCGTTTGTGTCAAAGCAACTCCTTCGTTTTCCCTGGGCAGATCCTTCTATGCAGTGTGGTGCATTGATTTGCAAGATCATGCTTAAGAGTTGTCGTAATGGTCGTTACAAAGCGATTGAAGCTGTGGCAAATGTGGCAGCAAAGTTGCGTCGCCAAAAACCCGAGGTTTGTATCAGATTACTAGATGACGTTGTCGAAGAGCTTCAGTGGTCAATAGAACATCCGGCGTTTAAAGACCAACAAAGGACTCTCACTGTGGCTAGACTGCTTGGCGAGTTGTACGTGGCTTCCCTAGCATCAGGCCAACTGATTTTTCAGCAATTATATCGATTCATTAACTTTGGCCACGAGATTCCTGATGCGCTTAGAGAAGCTAGCGAGAAGGCAACGACTTCATCGGAGTCTCTCGAGGAAAGTCTTCCAATGCTCAACTCGGCTTCTGGTGTCTCTGGTGCAATCCTGGAGGATGAAGAGATGGATCAGGACGACTTGGAAGCGAAGGTAGAGGAGAAAGAAGAAATGAAAGAAGAGGTACAGCCAGTAGCTGTTTCATTTCATTCGAAGTATGACCCCCGGGTGTTCTCGGCATTGGATCCTCCAAACTCAGTTTTCCGCGTGAAATTGGTTTGTGTCCTACTTGAAGTTGTGTCGAAAAAGATGCTTGTTACAAAAAATAACATCCCCAAAATCGAAGCTTTCCTTGCCTCTTTTCAGAGATATCTGTTCACAAAAAACTCTCTTCCAACAGAGGTTGAATTCGCCCTTCTAGACACTTTTGATGTGATTGATTCTAAGTGGCGTGAAGTATTGAAAGACCAAAAAAAGAAGAACAGTGGAGATGCCGACAATTCGCAAGGCTTTCGCCGTTATCGGACTTGGCTGGAGGCTCACAACGCCACTATAGCTAACGAAGAGGCCGAAGCTGCAATGGATCGCCGTGCTCATATGCGTCTAGAAGCTCTTGCAGGAAATAGCGCAGATGCTGCTGAAGTATCTGCAAGTGACCTTCTCAACGAGGAAGATGAGCTTGAAGACGATGAAGATTATGACTCGGATGCAATGTCAGTTGACTCGAAAGATAGCGAAGACGATTCAATTTCAGTCGAAGAAAAGAGTAATATTGAAGATCGATCGCATGATAATGAGGAATCAAGTGACGACGACGATGATTCAGACGATGATTCAGACGAAAGTGACGATGAGGATTCTGAAGAAGAGTTTGACGAGGACGCTTATATGAGACAGTTGGAAGAAGAAGCGTTTGAAGCCGAACTTCGACGGCTTACAATGGATGCGTTAGAAAAAGGGAAATCAACGTCTCGTGGTGGTAAGGTCTCGGACAACATGGTTTCTGGATCTCAATTTATCAAGAAGAAGCAGCCAGATGCAGAAACATCACCCATGCCTACTTTCGCTCTAGGAGGAATGGAAGGAATTAGTTTCAACCTGTTAAAAAAGGGCAGTAAGGGCAAAATGGAAGCGAAGCAATTCTTCGTTCCAAAGGATACAAATCTTGCGGCAGTCGCAACAAAGCAAGACGACGAAGCCGCAAAGGAGCGTGATATGATCAAAGCCAGAGTATTGCAGTATGAAGCAGAAAGTGCAATTTCGGAAGGAAACGTTTACCTCGAACAAGAGAAGCTTCAAGTGATCCGAAACCGACCTCTTTCAATGGAAGAGATCGATAAGAATTTTGGAACAACCGGAGGCAACCTGGTTACTGCCCCAAATAAGAAAGCGTCCCCTGTACCGGGAAGTCAAATGGGAGGACGAGGCGGTCGAGGATACTCTGTAGGGCGTGGTGGAGGACCCTTTGGACGTGGAGGGGGTAACTCCTTTGGTCGTCTAGGGGGACGCGGACGTGGGCGAAGTAGTGGTCGTGGTCTGGTGTGAAGTGTAGTCGGAACCAGATTTCTCATTCTCGGTTTGATGGCGAGAGCAGTGAGAATGTTGACCAAATTAACAATGACGATGCTCGACTTGAAGCTGACCACTGTGTCGAATGTGGCTTCAAAAGCCTTCAGCAATCCTAGAAACCTTTGCCGTCGTCAGTCCATGGTTTCGTCAAGACATGAATCAGCTTTAAAGCAATTTTAGAATCCATCGAGCATCGAACTCCTCTGAATTCCAGCTGTAACGGTGACTTTTTCAGGGATCAGAGCCCTTTAGTTGAAAATGACTTATTCGAGGATACTACACACGCACTACCGTATATACTACACGTGTGAAATAAGGGCAGATTTGAATCCTCATCACAAAAGTAAAGAACACATTTTTTACAAACTACGAAGTAACACGTAAGATTACGTATACTGTGCCAACGAGATATTTTTTAGCCCGTCCCGTCCTTCCCATCTATCTCTGAAACTGCTGTACACGCACATATTCGTAAACGACATCCGTCTTGAAAAGATCAAATATTCCGTCATGACTATAAAACTTTCTTCCCTTCCAAAATATCACAGATTCGATCTAATTTCTTGCTGTTCGCTTCGACTTTCTTTTCCAGATCCTCAAGTCGCTTCAAAGTTTGTTGACGATTTTTATCATTTTCAGTCCTCCGTAAGTCTCTGTTTTGATCCATATTTGTTGAGAGCTTCAAAAACTCGCCAAGTGACAGCCTCCCGCTACCATCAAGATCTGCGAGCCGAAATACTTTGGTTGCCTCTGCTTGAGAATCGCTGTCGTCGTCGTCCAATCCAGCGATCGTGTTCAGGTACTCTTCATCAGTTGAATAATCATCACTATTTGACGGAATTAAAGGATAGCGTTCAAAACCAAGCTTAGAAACAATAAAATGACACAAAAAACTCAACTCAAACGAGAAAAATAGGAGAGTCTTCTTTCTTGTTAAATTACCTTGAATACGACCAATCATCGTTCTCGTCGTCACCGTTTTGCTGAGTCTCGTTGTTAAGTTGACCGGTTACTCGTTTCCATCTGAGTTTTGCCAATCGTTCAGCCTCACCTGCGGAGTAAAAGGTAAGAGAACAAATGTTGCATGCAAACCAAACGGCAAGAACAATCGAGCAAAATGAATGTTTGTCATAATATTCTTCTGCGTGTACGTGTATTCATTGACATTAGTCAATAGAGCGCAGAAATGCAAAAATAAGTTACCTTCAAAACCCCAAGTGAGCATCGATGCAGGGATTGCAAACATCCCGATACTGAAGACTCCAGTTAATACAACTACGGCTGAAGTATACCACGGCAGTTCTCCCTCCGGTCCCCCCTATCCCCGACAAGGAATTCGTGGCAAAAATTAGACGTGAGATATTGTTCCGTTTGTATGCTTGAAAAACGTCTCATTTGAATCCGTTTAAAAAAGGGGGGAAATCCATCTCGGATAGTATCAAGTACGTATCTTTTGTGGGTCAATTTCAAATTCCACTCACCTGTCCAGTTAACATCATCGTTGATAGGAAAATAGTAGCTGGAAGAGACTTGAATTGTGGGTTATCATCGTCTCTTGGACGTAAGTAATACATCAGCACCGCCGTGCACAAGACCAATCCCATGCCAATGCAGAGTGCCACATAAAGAATCTCAGAATTGTATCGAAAAACTCGACACACGGATTTGATGGCTTCGGTAAATCCTTGTGTTTTGAGGATGCGCAGCAGTCGAAAACTTCTCACATATGTAAGTGTAGGGAAATTGTATCCACTGAATTGTTCGAGGAAATATGGCAGTGTCGCTACCAAGTCAATCAAGGCAGAAGTTGATCTCATATATTTGAGACGGCCCTTGACGGGACCCATGCGTCCGTATTTTGTTGATTCGGTGACAGTCCCCATGCGCAAAACATACTCCATCAAGAAAATCCAAGAATCTACTGCCTCCCAGACGGCGAATACTTGTGCATGCGTTCCGCTCAAATCTGGATCCGTCGACAGGATGAATGCAATTAAATCAAGGACAATCACGATGGAAATGAAATACTTGAAGGCAACTGCTTGCCATTCAATAGATCTTGGATGAAGCATGATGTACACGAATGATTTCGACCTTGGCTTCACAATTCCGTCAGCAAAAGGCTTCTGCAATCTTTGCTTCGCGATGACCTCTTTCAAGACTGGCCGTTGCACTACGTGTGATGTTCGACGAGCTGTGAGCAAAGGTCGCGAAGACGGTTTCGTATCCATGGTCCCGTAATCCATTTTTTCTGTCTTGATAAAAAATAATGAAGTTCAGATGCTGCAGATGATTCGTTATTACTTCCTAAGATTTTACTACCGGTACGACCTGTTCACTACGGTACAAGTACAGCATTGTTGATCTTACTCGTATTCACCATTCGACCTAACGGTATCTTACTTACCGGTACTGTACGGGTGCGAGTACGAACTTGTACTCGTACTCAGTACGGTAAGTCGTAAGACTTGCCGGTAAAATACGACGACGAATTACTAAATAAGCATGGTAATGCAGAAACATTCATTCTACGGGTTCCCAACCCCAAAAAACAAAAAAGTCCATTTTCTGATTCGGTGACCATTGAAAAGATATTTACTTAAGCTTTTGACTGGTATCTTCAATGTCTTCTAGTTAGGCTTAGTTATCAAGTTATGATTTGTTACATTGCTACGTGTGTCTCCAGGCAACACCACCAGCCCCCTCGTGGGCCGGGCCTTTAGTAGTTTCAACAAAGAGTTATTGAACTTGTCAACCATGCGAGCCTGCTGCACAGGTATTGAGTTTATTCAAACGGCAGCTCCTGTTTTTAATTGATTCTAAGAAATTTTCACATGCGCCATTTTAAAAGCTAAGCCCAAGAAACAGTGTTCTGTATTTAGTATGTCTTCATTCCGTATCTAGAATGTATGCCCTTGGGCCTAATCAATGCTTAGGTTGTTTACAACTACACGTCACCTTTACATAACGTAAAACAAAATATCTAGTCTTTTTGGAATTACATAACATGAAACCAAAATATCTCATCTTTTGTTATTCCATTTATATAACAGAATGACATTCACTAAACCAAAAAAATCTCATTTTTTGAGAGGTTTGGTTTTGTAGTCAGAAGCAGACTTCCGGAACATTGTTTTTGGTATGGTGTTTTTTGGAATTTCTGGTCTCCACTCTCTTTTGCAATTTACTCCAAAAGAAAAAAATTGGTTTCCAGTGCGCGCAAAGTGAATGAACGTTTCTGCTTTACCATGCTTAAATATGGAGTTAAGTACAAAGTAATTCGTAACAGCTGTCAGCCTCTTGGGTAGAAAACTCCTAAACCCTCGGGTTAAGGTCATATGACTTCCAGATATCTTGCACTGGCCCCAATGGGAATGGATCTTGCCTTTCTTGCAAAGAGTCAAAACCAACATTTGATAGTCAAAACAATTGTAATTGCCCTGTCTGTTCCTTTGGTTGCAATTTTGTTTACAACAGATTGGCTGTAAACATCATTTCCGTCAACAAGGGGGGCAATGATATTTCTGATGTGGATAAAGAGAACATTGACATTGGCAATGTCAATGCGGGCAAGGCCATATCCTCCATCCTTGCCATGTCTGCTTTGGAGGCCCACAATGCACATATGGCTGTAGTTACCGCAAGGAATGGTGTCTCTGATCCAAGTGATCAACAATTTTAAGAGACCCTCTATCTCCAAGGAGCAACCCGGAACTTGATGAAATACCCAACCATTGACTTGTCTTCTTTGAGGGAATATGCCGACACAGCTCCAAATATTGCATTCCCTGGTGGTGGGGAAGTGTATGACACTTGGCTCCTTGGCAAAGAGAATGGGGGCTTTTGACAGAGAAATAATCAGCTTGAGCAATCTGCTGTGGCTTCATCCTCATCAAGCAACCAAGGTTCTATTCCAATGGGGCCACCGGCCACATATCCCTTCTCTGCTGTTGCAACGATCAGTCCGGTCCCTCCAACAACCACTATCAGTCCTCCAAATGTGGTTACTCCAACTGTTATAACTGTTATGACACTCCAATCCCTTGGCCCTTTTGATCCAGCCCCTGGATTGGCTATGAAGAAGACCCCACCAACATACCCAGCCAAAAAGAAAGGTCCGACTTATAAGACCCCCAAGTCTGTTGCTTTGGAATTTTTCAATTCTGTCAGTGCTACGATGTATGGTACCCAAGTGAGGATGCCATCAGCTTCCTTGCACACTGATGCAAATGGATTGATGATAGGGGGGGAAGAGAGATGATATCATCCACATCAATGACGACAACAATTCAGTTGTTTCCACCCTGCCATTCATTCAGAAGCCGATCTGTCCCAAAAAACGCAAAGCCACTCCCCGTACTGCCCTTATTCGCAGTGCCAGAAATACAGCCATCAGCAGAGCCAGCACTCCAATCCTCAATGTGGACATATACCTCCCATTCTCTCCATGCTCTGCTCTTTGTAAGGACGTGGCTAACTTCTTCAGTCTACCCATGGCTCCTTTGAGAGATATGGCCGGGTATGTCTTGGAGACAAAGAAAAACACCAACCCTGAAGACCTCTAGTGCGTCATTGATCAAGTCTATTCCTTCCCTCTTCCCAGAAGAAGAACAAGAAGGCCAAGTCAGAGTCAACGCCGGAGGTGGGGAAGAAATACTAAATCCCATGTTGATTGTTGATTATTTTTCAAAGATTAAATCCAAATCTGAATCCTAATTAAAAATTCCTTCAGAATCTGAATCAAAAATATTCTCTGAATCTAAATCAAAGATACCCTCTGAATCCAAATCAAAAATTACTGCCTCAGACTTAATGGAAGGGCTTAGATCGTTTGATGGAGGTGAGGTTGCTTTGATGGAGAAGATGGGACGCACCATTATGGTCGCATCAGTTTAGCCACGGATTGGTTTTCTTGATGGTTGACTTGGAGGATTGATTTGGACTTGAGTCCTCGATTTCAACGTAGGGGGGATCACCATGGTCGAATCGGTTTTGTTAGAGGAACAACCTGGATTGATTTTGTTGGAGGAGTAGGCGGAGGGGGGAGAGGAGGAGGGGCTTGCCGTGGTCAATTTGGAGGGGCTTGGCGTGGTTGGTTTGGAGGGGCTTGGCCTGGTCGATTGTATTATTTCTTGGAAGATTATTCTGTTTTGCAAGTTGCAGAAATTAGAAATTACGAATTAGAGTAACTGTAGCTCATGTGCTATTTGTAATTAGCTTGTAATCGTGTAATTGCTATAACTTTTGCAACAGCGTGTTGCAAATTGTGGAGATTTGATCGTGTCCTGCACCCAGCCGCCACTATGTATGAGCAAACTGGTGTGAATCATACAAGTTGGTCCCCTCTTATTGAAAAAGTGATGGTTTTATCTTCACCCGGCGCTCCGTCCCGTGCCGTGAGTATGGGCAATTGTACAAGTTATATCCCTCTTTTAACAAAGCAAACACCAAAAGCAAAGACTTTTCCAAAAGCAAAGACTTCTCCAAATACAGTATAACTACGCTGGTGGGGGGGAGTTGCTTTGAATTAGATTGAAAACTTCTCAGGGTGGGGGATTCAGCTCATTGCTTATCAGCTCATAATTTTGAAACTGGTAACATTAAAAAACACAAAAAGCATCCCTCCACCATGGTGATTTCCCCCTTCAAATTGATCCAAGTTCAAATCGATCCACTCCCCTCCATCGAGGTCAATCCAAGTCCAAATCAATCTATCCATCCAAATCAAATCAACCATGCCGAGCCCCCCTCCTCTCCCCTCCCCTCCATCGAAGTCTAATCAAGTTGTTACTCCTCCAACAAAATCAATCAAAGTCAATCCCATTTTGATTCATATAAGTTGGATCCCTTTCTAAAGGTATGCAAGAAAACCCGGTCACCAAAAACGAATCTATAACTACTTCAGCGGAAGGCTTCTCCAGCTCATAATTTCAAAAAGCTAAGGTTTACAATCTACAAATATTCAACAACCATCTACTCGGACGTACATCCAAATCGATTTGACCATGGTGATCCAACCAATTCAATTCATGTATCCTACATTCCCAAAGTAGTTTACCAACTCAGGAATTCCGCAGTTGAAGATTCCTTATGTTGGAAATCTCATACATTTGATAGCTCAGAGCCATCTCAATGGTGTTCAAGACATACTTGATTGGACCGTCAACAGGACAATATGGAGCTCTGAAGTCAAATCTGTGTCCGGCATTGACAATGGCATCCAAAGTGAGGGGGTTGTGGTGAGCAAGCAAGTTATCCATGATGAAACACTTCCTGTTTCCATCGACTCCTGGTGGAAAATCTTCCAAGATACTCTCTATGAATGCAGCAAAAGAAAACGCATCAGTCCCTGATGTATCAAATTGGACCCATTGTTGTCCCTCTTAATTGCCAGCAATTGCCATCTTCAAGGTATGATTGGCGCCATGGCCATAGTTCCCCCTCTATCAAACCCTTCCACAGAGAGAACACTTCCCCATCTTCTTGCTGGAATGCTCAAGCTTGATTCCGGCCTCATCTACATTGATCATATCATCCCTATGGATATCTGCAATGCCAAATGGGTAGTCCATTGTCCAGTATCAGAATTGCTTGTACAGATTCCAAAAGTGAAGGCTTGATTAGCAGTAGTCAATCCCTTCTTTCTGTTGATTCTAACGGCATTCTCAGCCTCTGACACGTTCTTCAAAGAATACAGCCGGGAGACACAAAGGTAGCTGTCTGATCTCCACAAGAAAGCAAGGCATTCATACGACGTTGTTGTCTTTGCATAATAGATCTTCTGATACACCCCAAGTAAAAACATAGGTAATCCAATAATATCATCTCTCTGTTTATTGCTGCTGTATCTGAATCGACTGTTTCTTCCAAGTTCTCTCACTTACCTTTTGTACCTTCTTGCAGTTCTTGCAGCAGGGAGCAACTCAATGTTGTTGATCAGTGTTCTAATCTCTCCATATTGGACAAGGGTGTGTTTCCTCATGTCTTCTGAAAACCCATTCCCTCCATTCCTGGGGACAGGGATGTTGTCAGGTCCAAACCAAGGAGTTTGTAATGGATCCCAAATAGCATTGCTTTTCAGGGGGTTCCCATTCACCATGGTTGATTGGAAGTGATTTGTTGCCAAAAACAGGTTGGCGTCCTTGTCGTCATCGCTGTCGTTGGAAAAAGCAGTCCGGAAATACAAGATTACTCTATGCCCTATTAGTGAGATAAAAGAAAAAGTATGGTGTGCCGGGTGTACGGATTCACTGCTTGTCTCATTTCTTTCCGTGCATACCTATGTCCGTGTAGATATAACAACCGGCGGCCGTATCAGGCTGTACATTCTTTACAGTGCCCCTTCTTTTTAGTAGATAGTACGCAACCACCGTCTGTGATGTGCTCCAACATGGGGGGCCTCCATCCTGTTCATTATCTGCGCCAAGGTTTAAGGCATAATTACCTGGTATAGTACGTCATACAAAGGAGATTCAGGGTTGTTGGGGAACTACGGGCGTATGTGGGCCAAACTCCAATGGTCCCCCTTTGTAATTTCATCCAATTTTTGAAATTAATGTCAAACTCATAATATTTTTGCGTACAGTATATCTCTTTACTCCACTGGCAACTGTCTCAAATCTGGTGGCTATTAAATTCCTTTCGTGCCCAGAAGTACCAAAGCTACCCGATGGTAGATATTATATTCGTACAAATCAATGACTCCCGTGTCAACCAAAGTAATCGATTCCCAAGGCATATCGATTCCCACGGAGCATCGATTCCCATCGCGCATTGACAGTGAGCAATCTCTGTTTTATAATATTGCCATTGTTCTTCGGTGAGCAAACTCTGATTTTATAAAGTATCACACAAGCTACGGGAGCAATTCCTGATCTTAATGATAAACATATCATGGAGTCTTCCTAACAGAACAAGAGAAGAAAACCGTTGGCGTGTGATTCTCACACAATATATATATATATATATATATACAGATATATACGGTCAACGACCAATGCATGTACGGAAATAATCAGCGAGTAACCTCATCATTACGCAACAGCAGTTGCAACGTATTCATCTCAATAAAAGAGATATCTTGCGTTTCAGCAAGATTTCACTTTATCTCATACTTTTAACATTCAACTGATTTATATCCCAAAATTCACACTAGTTGCTACCAACTACCTGCAATCTACATTACTAACGTCCGAGAACTGTTTCGCGGGGTTCGAATTTACTTCTCGCGCACAAATTTTGTGCGTGATTTTAACACGGCAATATTTCTGGACACCCTGAAATTCCCACCCCCAGTTATTGCCTTAAAATAATACAAAAAACAATTCTGTGCGCGTGATGCACATTACTCTACTCTCGAATAAAAAAAATTGATTTCAGTCTTATTATTCTGTACGAACAACACTTACTTGTATTCATGAATAAAAAAGAAATCTTGAGTCAGTATTAATTCCAAAACATTAATCTACCAAACAACAATTCAATTCTGCTCTCCTAATTGTGAATTCTATTTCTCGACTACAATATTCCCTTTTTAAAATGTAGATTCTATTATGCTTTATTTATTCCTATTGCAACGTATTACGAATCCTCCATTATTTCTATGATTCTCAAAATTAAGCTCAAGATTATTAGTAGGTTTGTATTATGTATGTACTGTTATTTTCTACATTAGTTCACCAATAGATAAACTTTCATTCATCGATGCTGTTATTGCCGGATCAATATAGATGTTTCTTTTCTTTTTCTTTTTTGGTCCACTACAATTAGTGGAGCTGCTACTAGTAATATTTGCATCGCCATGCTTATTGTTGGTGTAATCTGTTGAACTTTCGTTCCTAAATCTGTCCCTCATCATTTCTTCCAATTTCCTTCCTGTTTCTGGGTGTTTTCGCATCTCGCCAATTTTGTCGCACAAGTCACTGAACAACTCACGTCCTTCATCCATCCATCCATTTCTGCTTCCACTGTCAGAATCGCAGAATTTTTTTTTTTGTCGCGGAATTGTGGCATCACCCTTTCGCCGCTGCTGGTTCACCCATACATGATGCTCATTGTAGATCAGTACCAATGCAAATGCTTCATCTGCTATAGTAAATATATCACTCAGCAAGTGCCTCTCCTTCCGTTGTTTGAAATTGGAATTTGTCGGATTGATTGCCGACATGATTCTTGTAACAAAATAATAAAAATCTTCATCTTCCGCGTCTTTGTATGTTCTGTATTTAGGGTTTAAAATACCTGTGTCCTCATATTCTGTGCCTTCAATAACTGCCACAGTACCAGGGAATGTGATAGGGACTCGACCTTTTCTGTAATCGTCTGTACGGAAGTATCATCAGTATCAACGGGCAGCATGTTAGTGTTGTCGGACCAAAAATAGATTCCAAAATTCCTAATTTCAACAACCAATTCTCCCACCTGTATTTACCTATCCAGTTTTTTCTCGCTAATGTTTGTGAGTTGTGCCTCAATGCGGTCAGTACTGTCCCTACTCGTTTCCTGTAAAAGGAACAGCATGACGCAAGTGGAATATTTTTTGGCTTCATGATCGCACTTGCTTCAACAGCTTTTTGTATTACATGCGCCGTTACCTTTTCATTGATAGGGAACTTCATGTTGTGGTACCAATGTTTTTTGACGTAATCCCTTAGCTGCTTGTCCACTGTTTCAGTCATATCACTCAAAGCCTTAAGCATATCGTTGTCTATTATAAGCCCATATTCGTCTGTAATTGTACTTACTGCTCGTTCTCTTGTGTTGCTGGCATTATCAGTCCCCTCTCCCTGCATGGTTGCCTCCGTTTGTTTAGGTACCATTACTACCTTTCCCATCCCTATAGGTGGTTCCCTCTCTTGTTGCCGTAAGTGTTTTGCCAGTTCCTCTGCCAATTTGTCATATTGGATTTTTTTCATGACAAGTTCCGCAACATCCTCTAAATTGTAGCTTTCTCCTTTAGATGTTTTCTCTACCACATTGGTTTTTGTTCCTTCTTTCTGTTGGTTCGTTACTGTAGTGGTGGTTGTGTTGGTAATGCTCAGCGCTGGTTCGTTACTCTGGTTGATGGTGTTTTGTTCTTCCGTGTTTGTAGTAGTAGAAATTGTGTTGTCGGTACCATTTTTTTTACTGTTGCCCTTTGATGCGTTCATAGTTGTGGTATTACTGTTACTCACTTTGTTAGTAATTGCGGTGTTTGTTTTCACTCTTTTTTTCTTACCGTTGTTGTCCCCTGTATTTTGATGATCACCGGGCCGGATGGTTTTGTTGTTTCGAAGGGTCTTCCCCTCGGATTTTTTGCTTCGTCGTGTCTTTCCGATAGCATTCATATTTTTTGTATTTTATTTACTGAATACGGTGCCGATCAAGAATCATGTGTTTCTTTTTGTGTGGTTATGTGTGTGTACTAATAATTTTGTCGGGTTGTGTACGGTGTTGTGTGTTGTGTGTGTTGTGTGTGTCGTGTGTGTGTGTGTGTGTACGGTGTTTTGTGTAGTATGTGTACGATGTTTTGTGTGTAGAGTTTTTCCGTGGGTTCTGTACTATGTTGTTTTCCCTAACTTCTTCTGTGTGTTGTCTGGTTTTGGGCGCGCTGTTATATTTGTAGAAGTAGATCACGTACCTGTGCCAGCCACCCCTCCCGCGCCATAATTTTTTCAGAAGGGAAACTTTTGATCACACTAAGGTTATGTATTTCAATCCTCTAGTCACATGTAGAATCTCGTAGACTGCACCTAACATACCGTACTGTCTTGTGTGCCATTTGTATCTACAAACCACAACATTGTCTGTACTGTGTGTGGCAAAGTTGTTCCCAATATGCATTTAAAAGTTGTTCCCAACATGCATTTCGTAAGTCATGTGTTATGCATTCATGGCCTGGTACAATAACTTTGGTAGTCATTACCAAATGTGACTGCTTGTGCCCTGGAATTGCACCAAAAATACCCTCATGTTTGCCATATGGATAGTCAAACCACAACATTTCTGGCATTCTGAGTGACAAAGTTGTTCCCAATATGCATTTGATTAGTCCTGATAAATGTATTCATAGTTTGGACCGGATACTTTTGGAGGCATTACCCAATAACTCAGTTTGTGCCCTAGATTTGCACCAAAAATACCCTCATCGTGTTTGCCATTTCTAGAGTCAAACCACAACATTTCCAGCATTCTGTGTGACATAGTTGTTCCCAATATGCATTTGATGAGTCACGAGGAATGTATTCTTTGCTTGGACCGGATACTTTTTTAGTCATTACCCAATAAGGTAGTTTGTGCCCTGGAATTGCACCCAAAATACCCTCATGTTTGCCAGTTGGAGAGTCAAACCACAACATTTTGGGCATTCTGTGTGACAAAGTTGTTCCCAATATGCATTTGATGAGTCATGATGAATGTATTCATGGCTTAGACCAGATACTTTTTGAGTCCTTCCCCAATAAGTTACTTTGTGCCCTGGAATTGCACCAAAAATACCCCCATGTTTGCCATTTGTAGAGTCAAACCTTAAGATTTTGGGCATTCTATGTGAAAAAGTTGTTTCCAATATGCATTTGATGAGTCATGATGAATGCATTCATGGCTTTGTCCCGATATTTTTTGAGTCATTACCCAATAAGTTAGTTTGTGCCCTAGAATTGCACCAAAAATACCCCCATGTTTGCCTTTTGTAGAGACAAATCTTAAGATTTTGGCCATTCTGTGTGACAAAGTTGTTTGCAATATGCATTTGATGAGTCATGATGAATATATTCATCACTTGGACCAGATACTTTTTGAGTCATTACCCAATAAGTTAGTTTGTGCCCTGGAATTGCACCAAAAATACACCCATGTTTGCCATTTGTAGAGTCAAACCTTAAGATTTTGGGCATTCTATGTGACAAAGTTGTTTCCAATATGCATTGGATGAGTCATGATGAATGTATTCATTGCTTGGACCAGATACTTTTTGAGTCATTACCCAATAAGTTAGTTTGTGCCCTGGAATTGCACCAAAAATACCCCCATGATTGCCATTTGGAGAGTCAAACCTTAAGATTTTTGGCATTCTATGTGACAAAGTTGTTCCCAATATGCATTTGATGAGTCATGATGAATGTATTCCTGGCTTGGACCAGATACTTTTTGAGTCAATACCCAATAAGCTAGTTTGTGCCCTGGAATTGCACCAAAAATACCCCCATGATTGCCATTTGGAGAGTTAAACCTTAAGATTTTTGGCATTCTATGTGACAAAGTTGTTCCCAATATGTATTGGATGAGTCATGATGAATGTATTCATGGCTTGGACCAGATATTTTTTGAGTCCTTACCCCATAACTCAGATTGTGCCCTAGAATTGCACCAAAAATACCCCCATTGATTGCCATTTGTAGAGTCAAACCTTAAGATTTTGGGCATTCTATGTGACAAAGTTGTTCCCAATATGCATTTGATGAGTCATGATGACTGTATTCATGGCTTGGACCAGATACTTTTATGCATTGGATGAGTCATGATGAATGCTTTTATGGCTTGGACCCGATACTATTTGAGTCCTTACCCAATAAGTTACTTTGTGCCCTGGAATTGCACCAAAAATACCCCCATGTTTGCCATTTGTAGAGTCAAACCTTAAGATTTTGGGAATTCTATGTGAAAAAGTTGTTTCCAATATGCATTTGATGAGTCATGATGAATGCATTCATGGCTTTGTCCCGATATTTTTTGAGTCATTACCCAATAAGTTAGTTTGTGCCCTAGAATTGCACCAAAAATACCCCCATGTTTGCCTTTTGTAGAGACAAATCTTAAGATTTTGGCCATTCTGTGTGACAAAGTTGTTTGCAATATGCATTTGATGAGTCATGATGAATATATTCATCACTTGGACCAGATACTTTTTGAGTCATTACCCAATAAGTTAGTTTGTGCCCTGGAATTGCACCAAAAATACCCCCATGTTTGCCATTTGTAGAGTCAAACCTTAAGATTTTGGGCATTCTATGTGACAAAGTTGTTTCCAATATGCATTGGATGAGTCATGATGAATGTATTCATTGCTTGGACCAGATACTTTTTGAGTCATTACCCAATAAGTTAGTTTGTGCCCTGGAATTGCACCAAAAATACCCCCATGATTGCCATTTGGAGAGTCAAACCACAACATTTTGGGCATTCTGTGTGACAAAGTTGTTCCCAATATGCATTTGATGAGTCATGATGAATGTATTCATGGCTTGGACCCGATACTTTTTGAGTCATTACCCAATAAGAAGTTAGTTTGTGCCCTGGAATTGCACCAAAAATACCCCCATGTTTGCCATTTGGAGAGTCAAACCACATCATTTTGGGCATTCTGTGTGACAAAGTTGTTCTCAATATGCATTGGATGAGTCATGATGAATGTATTCATGGCTTGGACCAGATACTTTTTGAGTCATTACCGAATAAGTTAGTTTGTGCCCTGGAATTGCACCAAAAATACCCCCGTGTTTGCCATTTGTAGAGTCAAACCACAACATTTTGGGCATTCTATGTAACAAAGTTGTTTCGAATATGCATTGGATGAGTCATGATGAATGTATTCATGGCTTGGACCCGATACTTTTTGAGTCATTACCCAATAAGAAGTTAGTTTGTGCCCTGGAATTGCACCAAAAATACCCCCGTGTTTGCCATTTGTAGAGTCAAACCACAACATTTTGGGCATTTTGTGTGACAAAGTTATTCCCAATATGCATTTGATGAGTCATGATGAATGTATTCATTGCTTGGACCGGATACATTTGGAGTCATTACTATCCAATAAGTTAGTTTGTGCCCTGCAATTGCACCAAAAATACCCTCATGCTTGCCCTTTGGAGAGTCAAACCACATCATTTTTGGCATTCTGTGTGGCAAAGTTGTTCCCAATATGGTTAGGGTTACATCCGGTTCGCAAATTCAGTAATTATTTGTTCGTATATGTGGACTTCTCGCAAGTTGTTTACCCCCCTGTACCATGTACCAGCATTGTAGTGGGAATAATGTGTAGGAAAACACGTACATTCAGTACTAGCATGTAGATTCAGTATCACATTTGGAATTCGAACGTTCGAACGTTCGAACGTAACGTTCAAAAAATTCAAACGGATCACATGGAAAACACGTACATTCAGTACTAGCATGTAGATTCAGTACTTAGGACCGTTCAAAAAATTCAAACGGATCACATTTGGAATTCGAACGTTCGAACGTAACGTTCAAAAAATTCAAACGGATCACATACAGCACAGTACTAGCTAGCATGTCGATTCAGTACTAATTCCAAATTAATTCTAACGTTCGAACGTTCGAACGTTAAAAAAATTCCAACGTTCGACCGTTCAAAAAATTCAAACGGATCACATTTGGAATACTAGTACTACTAAAAACGTGTAGGATTCTACACTTGTACCAAATCATGTAGAATTCTACATGATCTACAAGGAAAAAGAAAATCGTACGCGAAAAAAAAAAAAAAACTCTCTCACACAAACACACAGTAATTTTATTTTCTACCTCGCGACAAAAAAAATCACTTTTTCTCCATAATCTTACCCGACTTATTTGAGTAGAGTTGCTAGTAATTGGCACTCCGTCTGTGAACGTGGGATTCCACTTAATCCTGTTCAATGATCCCTTGATCGTTGATCAGCATTAGGCAGGTAATCCGTGCTCGAATATTTTAGTCTGAAATAACAGCCTTGTACTGGAAAAAGAATTAGCTCGCATTGGACAAGAGGTGGTTTGCTGGATAGATATTGTTTGGGTGCACACAAACATATACGTCTTGAAAGCAATAAATCTGCATCCATTGCTTCTATATCAACAGGCTCTTGGTACTGTTTTTCGTGACAGAGGAGTAAGAAGGCTGCAAATCAACGTCAGCAGCAACAACAATTTCATCGAGTCGATTGTCGGAACGTCGGAACAAGCAAAGGTAAGAATGAGAGAGATCGGCATCGGCATCCGCATCGGCATCGGCATATTGGTCTTCCACTCCACCGGCATTACTGATAATGTATTTCCTCTCTGTTTTTCTTCTTATTTTCATGATAGGACCGGATCAGAAGCAACGAATCAAAACCGAATCAGCGGATCGGAAGCAGCAACCATCGAATCCTCAGCAACGGATCGGAAGCAGCGGATCTAGGTGCGGTGGTCGTCTTCCCTGTAGGTGCGGGGAATTTTCCCGGTTGGTGATAATTACGATCGGCATATACATTATATTATTCTGTTGTTATTATTTACTCTATGTACTACATCAATAGATACTCACCCATTTTGTTCAATTATCACCATGTATTCGAATAGGAACGGCAACGAATTGATCAGTGGGATTCATCCGGCAACGAATTGTCGGCATCTAATCGCTCCTCCACCGGGAACCATCGAATAGAAGCAAGCGGGAACGATCGAAGCAAGCGGGAATGATCGAAGCAAGCGGGAACGATAGAAGCAACTGGGAACCGAAACGTTGTTAAAGCAGCGAGAGCAACAGCGGCAAGCGCCAGCGAACCGGGAACGATCGAAGCGCAACCGGGAACCATCGAATCAACCGGGAACCATCGAAGGAACCAGCAACCGGGAAGGATCTAATAGAACCAAGCGGGAACGATCGAACCAACCGGGAACAATCGAACCAACAGGGAATCAACCAGGAACGATCGAAGCAAGCGGGAACGATCGAACCAACCGTGAATCAACCGGGAATGATTGAAGCAAGCGGGAACCAGAGAGAAGCAAGCGGGAACCGGAGAAGCAACCGGGAACGATCGAATAGAAGCAACCGGGAAGGATCTAATAGAACCAAGCGGGAACGATCAAAGCAAGCGGGAACGATCAAAGCAACCGGGAATCAAACGGGAACGATCGAAGCAACCAGCCAACCGGGAACGATCGAATAGAAGCAAGCGGGAACGATCGAGGCAAGCAAGAACGAATCAGCGAAACGCTCCTCCTCCTCCTCCTCCTCCTCCAACAGCAAGCGTCAACGAATCAGCGAAACGTTCCTCCTCCACTGGCAAGCGGCAACGAATCAGCGAAACGCTTTTCCTCCACCGGCAAGCGGCAACGAATCAGCGAAACGCTCCTCCTCCTCCTCCAACGGCAAGCGGCAACGAATCAGCGAAACGCTCGTCCTCCTCCTCCACCGGCAAGCGGCAACGAATCAGCGAAAACGCTCCTCTGCAAAACGAATCGATCTGCAAAACGTATCGGCATCAGCAACGGCAATTGATTGGTCCTCCACTCCATCCGCACCGGCATCCGCACCGGCATTCTCATCGGCGGCAACAAATTGTAGGCATCGAATCGCTCCTTCTCCTCCACCGGCGATCCACCAACCTCGCTCCTCCTCAACCACCGGCAGTCCACCAAAGCAAACGGCAACGGCTATTGGTCTTCTACTCCAACAACAACGGCGATTCGTCTCCTCCATCAAGCAGCGAATCCGCTCCCCTAATCCAACAACAACAGGGATTCGTCTCCTCCACCTCCTACAGCAACAATTGATCTCCCACTCCATCCGCAAATCGATTCGTCGTCCTCCTCCTCCAACGGCAATTCGTCCCGGCAACGGCAACGGCAATTGGTCTTCCACTCCAACATTGAATCGTCTTGTTGTCGTCATCCAACGACAATTCGTCCCGGCAACAACAATGGGATTCAAAACAACAAAGCAATTGCCAGCAAAAGCAATCAAGCAAAAATCAAAGAGGAAACGTGGGAAGACTGAGAGAAAGAAAATGACTTCAAATTTTCTCGAAAACGCAGCACCATCATCAATCCACCAGACTTACAAACACTTGTCGGAGATAAAACCTAACAAGACAGCAGAAGGGGACAGGAATCGGCGCCGAGATCCAAATGCAATTTTCAAACATGTCGAGGAAATAGCATTGAAAACAGTTCACAAAAATGGGTTTCAAGGAAAATTCATGGCTACAAATTGGGGCCGGACAACAGTTGGAGAGAAGAAATATTCTTTGGCACAGGCTGTGTCTATTGACAGTTTCAAAACAGTGGATAGTACCGACAAGAAGTTTGTTCTAGCGTTCGCCGAATCAGAACCATCATTGAGAATCTTTGCTAAAGCTTCCAGACAATTCGCAAAACAACGTTTGGGTACCCCCGAAAATATAGAAATCACAAGAACATTCGCTGGGCAGATTGTTCAATCTAAACCCAAAATAGGCCGAGGAACCAAATGTGACAGTGTAAACAGTGGATATGCTATTATTGGGATGAGACCAAATCGATTGAAATCGGGAAATGGTGTGTACGTTTTCAAAAACAATGTGGACTCGACAACAAAAGCCAACCTTGAACAAAAAGCCCTACACATTGTGAAGGAAATGCAGCTTTGTTTAACTCCAATGTCCAAACTTGTCAACCTTGAAACGACTGTGATGAATGAGGTTGTTAATCGTACAACGCTGAATGCAATCGGCAATCACGTAACGGCCTTTTCTATTGGAAAGGATTATCACTCAAAAAGCCATACCGATGTCGATATGTTCTATACAAGGCTGACGGTTATTGCTCCAAAACATGTAAGTGATGACGAGGTGATTTATTATTTTGTCTTCCCCACGTATGGAGTGAAAGTTCCATTGAGGTCGGGAGATACTCTATTGTTCAACCCATTAGTATTACATAGCTGTTCGAATCCAAAATTCGAAGGGTGTTATATTATGAGTGCATACGTATCTCGCAAAACTGTGCTTAGAGCTAACCCTCTATAGTAATATTAAACAATACTTTAAAGTTAGCCGTTACATTAACCCTTGCTACTCAATCGGAACTGCAGTCCGAGCTTTCGCTCTCTGAACTGGATAGCAAATCACTGGATTCGTTATCATTCAATGCTATCTCAAATGGTTCCAACTGTATGTCGTCCTGTAGTGTGCATGCGTTGTACAAACATTCGTAAGACGGTGGTGTAGCAGCATTTTTGCTTTCAAACAATTCGAGCCATGAGATCCGATTCGATATCACTAGCCAATCGCAATTGGTTATGCACCCATCAATTCCTTGCTCTGGAACAACTGCCAGCTCGGAATGGATAGTGTCGACATGAAATAGGTAGAGAGAATTCATCAGGCGCCCACGTTTGACAAATTCAGAAGCTGTTTTCTTAGGCACATCTTGAAACCGACGAGCCACAGCATACATTCCGTTTGTATCAATTGGATAGCCACCAATACTACTGTATGGCTGCTTCAAATTCTGTACAGTTAAAAAGCATAGCAGATGGCACGGTATGAGCTTGGGATTGTTATTTAAATCAAAGTCCAATTTCATCAAACACCAATCCATCCATACGGAGTTCAGCAGAGAACTATCCGATCTATATGAAGGATGCGACCGAAATATAAAATTAGACCCACAAGCAACATCGAAACGATTGTGCTCTGTAACTCCACAAATGTGCAAAGGATTCTCCAATAAAGGTAGCACAGAATCACAAACAAAGTCAAGTATGTCAGAAGGAAAAAATGGTTTGCTTTTGTTCGTAGAACGAAGCCACTTCATTGTTGATTCCCCATTTTCGGTTCTCAATATTTGAAAATGAGAACCGCCACCATCAGGGCGTTCAATTGGAGGAGGATCAGGTGGATTCAAGTTGAAGTGATATGTTGCCTGGCTTAGCATCATTTTCTCGGACTTTCTATTGGCAGTTTGATTGATTAGTGATGCAGCATTACATTGCGTGTTCTTGGAAGGAGCTTTAATCTCAGTTTTGTGGTGAGATTCATTGGGAGCACTATCCCAGCCTGCGGGGCTTCCCCATAAAGAGATATAATCTGGTAGGTGAAAGTACAGGTGATTCTTGATTAGTTTTGTTCCCATCCCTTTCCTGTGACAAGTTGAGTTTATACAATTGATAAAGTGAACAATTGATTTTGGGAGATTCTTTAAGGAACCGTATTTCATCCGACCGTGTTTAAGAAATTCTTCCATTGATAGAATGAGCTGAATTACCTCTATCTGTTTCTTTACAAAACGATGGTCACCAATAATGTCAGATCCATGTTTGGAAACAATAGCGATCAGAAGAGAAATAAGCATTCCAGAGAAATCATGCCCTTCTTTCTTTGTGGTTGATAAAAGCTGAGTCCCAAATTTGGTGCGAGGAAAATCTCTATCAGACTGGCGTGATAACAAACCACCGTACCGTTGTGCTAAATGGCCAATACTGTTAGCAACAGCCACGCCGTGATTCAAATTGGGGGCATAAACACATGGAACACTTCCGCGGAGCAACAATTCAATTGACTCGACAGCCCGTTTGGCAGTACCAAGCTGGTGCATGTGCAAACATTCACCGGGAGTTGCAAAATGAATATTGTTCTGATTCGTACCAAAGCATAAATCATGAAATACATTCCTGATATTGTGATGAGAGTTGTTTTTGAAGTTCTTATTGATATCATTTAGATCTGTGCCGGGAAAACAATGAAAATCAACAGGTGACCACTTCTTTGTTGCAGGTTGAACAGAAGGAATGTTTATGTTCGGAGAATAACAGTTGCAGTGACGGCACATCCGCATGACACCCTTATTGAAGGAGCCATATTTTCCACACAATTTATCGTGAAGTTCTGTGTCGCCAATAACATAGGCAATGGCAAATTTCATTTTTACCTTCCACTGTTGATTTGCGTACGGAAGATAATTCCATTCGATACCACCGTCTTCGTTACACGCGGCTTTGAAGGAACGAAACGCTACTTCCAAACCATTGTGAAGATTCTGAATTTTTTCCTTCGAAGTGGCAGGACGAGAGTGTCTGGTTGACTCCCATTCAGGGTCGGGATGGAAGTAAATAGTTGTCCATGCTTCAGGTCGAGAACGGGTCTCCACATTAAAAATACCGAGTGTCATGTTCAATGGTGTTAACGTAAGTCGTCCGTGCGCATCCAAAGATATGCCGTCCATGTAAAATATAATAGGAACAAGAATTTCTTGCGAATTGGGATTGCAAATTTCTTTCCAAGAAGATTTCCACCACGAGCCGTGATGCAATTCTGAGATTACAGAATGAGGATTCAACTCAGGATATTATTGTCGGGAGAGAGAGGGGTCGAATAGTCGGGAAAGGAGAGGTTTTCTTCTATCATTAGCTGCTGGTCAGAAAGAAGAGAATAAATGGCATCCTTAAAAGAACGGACATACACCTGAGTGGGCTTATTATCAGGTAACCAATTCAGTATATGAGGATGAAATTTCATATCAGAGAGACCAAGATTGGATTGGAGATTGTCAAAAATTGTTTTCCGAGATCTAATTTTGGCATCGCAAAAATCAAAACCAGGTCTCATTTGACTTTTCTTTGCCCACTGGAAAATTGATTTGAATGTGTTCAATGGCAATTTATGTCGGGCCATTAAATTCATGAGTTCCAATTCTGCAAGAAGATGATGGGGCGGCGGTAGTTTTGTGTGCCTTTGAAATGCATCCTCTCTTTCGTTCAGATTAATGATTTCATGAAGAGATGGTGGTGGAGGGGCTTGCTGAGCAGTAGCGACGTTAACATCAGAACGATTAGTGGGATCTTCTTCGTTGTCTCCACAATCTATGTTGTTGGTAAAATTGATGTCGTTATTTTCATTTACGTCGCCGTCATTGTCGTCCTCGTCATCGGAATTGTCAATATCATTATTCAGCGGGAATGCATCTTCATCTTGAACAGCGGAAACAGCCATGTAAGATTCAATGGCGTTCCGATCCATTGGCGGTAAAAAGACATCATGGACAATCTGTTGGTTTAGAACGGAATGAAGACCCGTGGCTGATTGACTTGTGACGGTGTGGTGCTGGGAGAGATGGGAAGGGGGAACAGATGGACCGTTTTGTGTCATAGTCATCCCAAAATCTGACGGGGAATGTTGAACAGACGGCAAGGTAAGCTGCACTTTGACAGAGGTGGAGAAGTTAGAGATCTTGCGTTTAATTAGACCATCACTTTTGTATAAGTTGTAGCATTGAATATTGTAGTTGAGATGTTTTCTTAGGCCGTACGAGACATATTTCAAGGTATTGCACTCTTTTGACCCAGATTTGTATCCTTTAAAACTCTTGGATTGTTTTCCTTTCTTATACCAGCAACCACGGCAGTAGAATAGAAGAGGGGTTTTGATAACAGGAGGCATGATGTTGCGGAATTGCTTGAAGGAAAATATCAGTAGAATGGGTCGAGAGGATGGAGGTCGAAAAGATGAATCGTTGAAAGGAAAAAATTAAATAAGCGTATTATTTCGTGTGTGATGTGAGTTCTTGTACGGTAGATTTCCTTACTACCATACTTCGATTGCAAAAATGGACCGTAAAGTAAATGCATTACTACTAAGTGATGATTGCAACATTCCTCGTAAAATATGTTTAGTAGTGAACAGTACGTACAGTCAACTCCTTAAGAGGGTTAATACACAGCGCCGGACGGGTCAATCCCATCAGTTCTTCCAAACATTCGTTGGCAGGCGCGTCAGTTCTTCCATAAGGTGCACGGAAATGTGAATCGAAATGGAAAACGTGGACAATTGCGTTGTTGATTATCGAAATGGAAATCGTGGACAATTGTTTTGTTGATTGCGATCGAGTTGATTCCGACTTTCATGTACCCGTAAAACCAACTAGTACGCTATTTTGCATGAGTTATTACTAGTAGATACTAGTAGTACATTATTTTCACTAGTACTTAATCGAAATGGAAATCGTGGACAATTGCGTTGTTGATTATCGAAATGGAAATCGTGGACAATTGTTTTGTTGATTGCGATCGAGTTGATTCCGGCTTTCATGTACCCGTAAAACCAACTAGTACGCTATTTTGCATGAGTTATTACTAGTAGATACTAGTAATACATTATTTTCGCTAGTACTTCATCATTATAATTGATTATTTCATTATCTTTCCGACGAGGAAAACAAATACCAACGTGTTAGGTGTTACTACGACCTAATCTTCGAATAGATAATCTACTCTACTGATACTACTAATACTAATCATCCAATCGACAGTCGAACCAACCATGGAGGGAATTTACAAACTACAAAAGGTGGTTCAGGAACACCCAGCCAATCTCGAACAAGAACACTGGAAAATGGTTGTTTATCACAAGAAAGAGATTAATCGACACCAAAAAATGATTCGTAAGATTCGTGCAGAAAAAAGAAATGATCCAAACGTTAAAATTGAAAGCGTCGATCCTACTAGCAATGATCAAGTCGATCCGAATGTAACCAGCAGCATCTATCCACAAAGCGGGTTATTTGAGAGGAGCGATCAACATTGGAGTGGCGATTCCGACGGTGTAGCTTCTGAAAATACAGCGGATCTTCCTGGCGTTGAACACGAACAAAACCCTTGAGTGCAATAGCCCGCCTGGGGTGAATTCGACTTGGAGTTGACATGGAGTTGGAGCTGGGATTTGAGTTGGAGTTGGAGGATTTGGGTCGGAGCCCATTATACCGGTATGGTGGAAACATGTTGAGAAAATGAAATAAGTCATTCGTGCACAAGTTGTACACAAAATAGTGCTTGTCACGAAACGAATATGATATCCTTAACCCTAAAATAGTTATTTTATTTGAGGAGTGACGAGATATTTGTCTCAAAAGTAAAGGTGTGCGACGCGCGAGGTATTTTAGTAGACACGCGACCTAAAAAGGTAGGAAATTTAAAAAATAGGGTCGAGAATTGTAAAAATACCGCGCGATAGCCCGCGGGGGGTAGAGAAACAGTTCTCGGACGAAGGTCTGTTTCGCTGTATCTGAATAAGTTCACAGCAAGAAGAGATCTGGCGTTTCCATAGTCTCGCCTGTAGTCTGATTATCCGTTGTCGAAAGTATACAACCACAATTGCCACGCGTAGAGTACAATCGTTCATCTACTAACACACTGACACAGCGTTGCTGTTCTTCAGAAGCCTTTGAATCAGACTCTCAACGGACCGGATTCAGAAGGAAAATAATAGATTAACAGTCGCAAGCTCCAAGGTGGCTTGCACACAAAGAACAGGGACGAAATTGAACACAATCCCTACGCTGGCATATGCCAATCGCAAATCGTCTACGGAGCAGTTTCCTTTCACCACACAATTCCTCCAATGAATCGGAATCATCATCAAGACTGAACATGCCCGCCAATCCATTCGGTGGTGGGAACAGCACTGGAGAGGGCACCGCCGCTACTGTAACCAGTTTTCCTAGTTTTGGTACCCATATGAAGATGATACTCATAACCATATTCTGTATATCAAAGGAAGAAAATAGCAATCTGTGTGAAGCTCTCCAAGAGGGAGGATTACACGAGTGGCCGACCTTTCTCGACGCACTCATTGAGCCTGATTTTGCCCGTGAGCTTACCTACACTCACAGTGGACTACCAACCCATCTCCACCGGTCCATCCAACGGACCATAGAAGCACTTGCGGAATTCTCGAATGATCTGCGCAAGAACGAGAAGAATTGGAAGGATGTAATGTCATATACGTATGAAGACTTCAGAACCTTCCGTATGGAACGCGCTCTGCGCCTTCAGAATGAATCTGTCCTGAATCCCCCAGCTCCTCCCCCGGGAACCAATAAAAAGTCACCTCAGCAAGTTAAGTACGAATCTTGGTGCCGAAAAGCACGGGATGAAAAGTCTTTCACGCCCCTCACGAATGACTCAAGATTCGAACATTGGCTCGTGGGTTTCAAGGCTAAACTTGAGGCATACGACATTGACACCGAAACATTCCTTGATGAAACTTGGCCTCCTGCTGCACTACAAGGCTATACACGTGACCTCTTCGTCAAACAGTGTGCCTTCTTCTGGGTTCTTATGTTGAAAGTCTTCAAAAGTGACTTATCCGCGTCATGCGTTCACGGCCATTCCCTCACACGCAATGGACGTCAAGCATATTTTGATTTTGTGAGCCTTCACAGTGAATCAAAAGCCAAAGTATATGACAACTCGACTCAATTGCAAGATTTGCTGAAGTTGAATCTCAGCAACTGGAAAGAATCTAAAGTGAAGTTTATCACGCATTGGTTTGAAGAATTGAATCACCTCAACAAGCTTCGTCCTCCCAACAAGCCCCTTGAGTACCATACTGAAAAATCAGCATTATGTCAGGCATGCTATTCCAGCTTTCAGCTAAGTGAACAGTTTGCTAAAGTCAAGGATCCAGGCGGCACAAATAGTACCGTGACAGATGCAGTCGCTGAGGCAGCTGATATCCACAAACTCAAAATCACGCTCCTACTCAAAGCAACTCGACTCGATCCTCAGTCCGCAATGTCGGCTCCGAAGTCCACAGTACGTGCACATGTACACGACTTCTCATCTGAACAAGGCCAAAACCATGACGACTATGCTCTCCCTATCAAAATCGAAGGTGACTACCAAGACTATGCAGTATTTAAGGCTGGACGTTCACCTGACCCTACCACGCGCTTGCCCACTGGCATATGGAAGGCCCTATCACGTCAAGACATGAAGAGTTGGCTGAATTTTTCCCCGGAAGGCAAGACAATAGTGGTCGCATCATTATGACGCGAATTGCTCCCAGATGATCAGCCTAATCCCAATGCTGTCAAACCCATCACCCAGAAGGCATACACACATGGGCATTCCGTCTCATTCCTTGAAGATGATACCTCGAGTGGTGATACACATACCAATGCCTCCGCAGACCTCCATCCCGCTGTGGAAAATGACCGTAGAGGTGTCTTCCATGCATCACTTGGTGTATACAAGTCTCAGACTTCTTCCTCCAAGGACCAAAGACCCCTTAAGTCTTCCGAGTCGCCTGCACATCCCGCAAGATTCCTCTCTGAGAATCCTGACATTTGGTACAAAAAGGACGGCGATACCCAGATACCTGTGGGAACATCCTCTTATTCCGTCAATTTTCATCAATGGTATAATCCTGACAATGATCTGACCTTCCCACATGATAATCAACTACCATCGTACACCTACCGTGCTCACAAAGCTACAGTCACCAATCCCGGCTTTGCTATGGTTGACCGCGGTGCAAATGGTTGTATCATCGGTAATGATGCATGCCTCATCTCCAAAGATATTCCGCCACGATATGTCAATGTCACAGGCATCAACAATCACCAAGTGCAGAATATTCCCATTGCAACATGCGGAGCCTATTCCGTTTCAAATAGAGGTCCCATCATCCTCATTTTCAATGAATGTGCATATACGGGTCGACACCCCTCTATTTTGTCCTCCGGCCAGATGGAAGCATATTTCGCCAATGTAGATGACACATCCATCAAAGCGGGCGGTGAACAGGTAATCACCACCTCCGATGGATATGCACTGCCTCTCAGTATTCGACATGGTTTACCATACCTTGCCATGCAAAAGTACACGACTATTGAATTTGACACGCTCCCACATGTTATCATGACATCCGATAAACACTGGGACCCATCCGTCCTCGATACCACAATCAGTGCCAAAGATGAACACTTTCTTCAGAAATATCCTTCTCAGTCGCAACAACTTCCATATCCCAAACACAACGAATACGGAAACCCACGTTGTCTTTAAGGGTTGGATATCTCTGTATCTCCTGGCTCATCCACGGTTACGTCTCTCAGTTCGTACTCCAGTCAATACACTCGATCACCCTTTCTCCCTATTGATGATCATGGAACCAACGACCGCTCATTCTGGCTTACACCTACCAACTATGTTGATCAGGAGCGCCTCGCATGCTGCATTCCCCCACCAATCTCCGAGACGGTCACTGCTTTTCCCACGGATTGTACTGCTAGTGATGCTACACCTATCGCAACTACACCCCGTGAACGCTATCCCAACAAACATGATTACTTATCTCTGAAACCTTTCTTTTGCTGGGTTTCTACAGACCGCATCAAAGCTACCTTTGACAATTCAACGCAATATGGCTCGTTAGCGGTTAGCCCTGATGGTAACATTTTCAAATGTTTTCATTCCCCCCAGCCGGCTATGAACGTTCGACCGTTCAATGACAACGTCTTGTCTGATGCTGTCTATTCCGATGTCCCAGCAATTGATGGTGGTTCCAAACTTGCCCAGATTTTCTTTGGTTGGAAGTCTCATATCATACATGTTGAAGAGATGCGCACCACCGGCGACTTTCTATCATGCTTTCAGAATTTTGTTTGAAAATGGGGCAAGCCTCTTTGCCTCCTATGTGATCATGGGAACTACCAATCTAGTAAGAGGGTCACCGAATATCTCAAAATGTTATGGATTGGACTCTGGCAAAGTGAACCCTATCACCAACACCAGAATCAATTTGAACGGCGCTATCAAACGTTTAAGCGTATTGTCAATCGCGTCATGGACCGTACAGGCACACCACCACATCTCTGGCTGTTGTGCATGACATACGTAGCCGGAAACCTCAATGTTATTTCTTATCCTACTCTGTAGGACAAACAACCGGTCTTCATTGTTACCGGTACACTTGGCGATATAAGCGCGTACACCAGTTTCTTCTGGTTTGAACCTGTTTATTTTAAGACCAATGACTCCCCTTTTGATACCCAGTCTACCAAACGCCTTGGTCATTTCGTAGGCATTGCCGAACATGTTGGCAATGGACTTTGTTTCTGCATCTGGGATCCAGTCACCAACAAATTGCTTGACCGTTCTGGTGTACGTTCTGCTCTTACACCTGAGTCACGCAACAAACCAGCTGGCCTCTTTACAGATGACGGTTTCATCAAATGGCGTAAGGTCAAGGATTCCTTACCCCGATTGTACGCCACTGGTGACGCTCCTACACTCACAAAACATGGGGAGCATACCACTACGGATAGTCCCACTGCAGATTCTATACCAAAGGACGTCCCAGCTACTCCTACTCTTGGCATCTCAACCACTGACTCCGACACCAATCGAAGCCTTGACACTCCTGCGGAACATGACGACATCACGCCGTCTGTACCTCCCGAGCAACCAGGTACAACACCTCCCGCATCTGGTAATCAGGTTATTATCAAACCACCCGCCCACCCCTCGTTAACGAGCTTTCTATATAAGAAGGTCAATGAAAGCCCAAGCTGGTCCCCTTCTCCACTCCCTAACAACTATGGGGAGAGTTTTGATGGTCCTCCTACGACACACATCTTCAGCAAGACATCCGATGGCGTTCTCCTTACTGAAGATGATTTTGATCCACCGGAGCTAGCATACTTTGATGTTAGTGACGTCACAACTCCACACACCAACCCTGCTACTCCTTCAGTAGACCCATCACAGGTAGTTGTTACCGATGAAGAAGGTAACGCACAATTTGACGATGATGGTAAACCCATTACCATTCCTACGGTCCCGATTGCCAATCTACAAGGAAGATCTTTCCTTGTAACCAACCCCGATGGCACCCGGAAGCGTCTTACCATTGTCAATGTAGAAGACAGTCTTGAACGCAGTAATGGCTTCATCAAATTCAAGTGCAAGCACTCTGATGACAAACTGGCCGATATCATTGCATACAATGATGTCATGAATTACATCCACCGTGATTTGACCCAAGAAGATGGAACACTTTGGTCGTTTCGCCGAATCCTAGGACACCAAGGTCCACTGGATAACAAGCACCCTCAATACAAAGGTTCCAAGTATAACCTTTGGATTGAATGGGAAAATATGGAACGGACATATGAACCATTAGCCAACATTGTGGCTGATGATCCTGTTACCATTGCCAAATATGGGAAAGACAACAACTTGCTTGACCTCCCAGGATGGAAACGTCTCAAACGAATCACCAATCTAGCACAACGAACCAAGAAACTTGATCGACTCGTGCATCAAGCCAAACTTCGGTCTTTCCGTACCACCCCACAGTACCAATATGGATTCAAGGTACCTCGTAACCACGAAGAAGCCCTCCAATTTGCTCAAGCCAATGGAAACCACAAATGGGAAGACGCCACCACTCTTGAAATGGAACAGCTCAATGAATACAATACATTCATTGATAAAGGCGTGTACAAGGCAAGTTCCATCCCAACCAGGTTCCAACAGATCAAGAAGGTACACATGATATATGCTGTCAAACACGACGGTAGACACAAGGCTTGTCTTGTTGCAAACGGTAATCTCACTGAGGCCCCCATCCACAGTGTCTATGCCGGTGTCGTATCTCTCCACGGTCTACGTATGTGTCTGTTCCTAGCCGAACTGAACAGCCTAGAAGCATGGGGTACCAATATAGGTAATGCTTACCTCGAAGCAGTTACCTACGAGAAAGTCTGCATCAAGGCAGTCCCGAATTTGGATCACTAGAAGGTCACCTATTGATCATCTACAAGGCCTTATATGGCCTCAGATCTTCAGGCAAGTGCTTTGGTGATTTACTAGCAGCTTGCCTTATTGAACTCGGCTTCGAAAGATCCCGCGCGGAACCAGAAATCTTCCTCAAGCCTGGAATGAACAAACATGGGGAACGTGTATATGAACTCATATGCACATATGTCGATGATCTATGTCTTTGCATGGCAGACCCCAATTCTTTCCTGGAAATACTACAGTCGGAGCCATACAACTTCAAACTGAAGGGATCCGGACCTATGAATTTTCATCTGGGTTGTGGATTTGAGCGCGACGTGCATGGTGTTCTTTGTATGAATCCCATCAAGTTCATCAAAAAGATGGAAGCATCTTATGAACAAATGTTCGGATGCAAACCTAACACCAGGTTCCAGTCACCCATTGCGGAAAATGACCATCCCGAATTGGACTCCTCAGCTTTTCTCGAGGAAACTGGTACAGCAAGACGAAGAAAGAGTACAAGAGTAATTGTTTTGCCTGCTCTTCTGAGCTATATTTCACAAAATGAATCATGCTATTCTTATTATGACTGGTATTTTGGGGTAGATGATTTCCCATCTTGTTCCTATTCATCAGAAGTTTGAAGAAGAAAGAGGATGCTAGTGAAAAATTAGGTCTATCAAACACCCCTAACAGTCTACTGAGTAGTGGTCCAGTGTCAGAGGCGCTTGATAATCAAGTTGTGTACGACCCTTCTGTTAAACCAATGGAGCATTCCTTGATTGGTTGGGAATAAGTAAATAACAATGACAACAACCCTGTTTCTGTTGTTACTCTAAAAATCGACCGAAAGGTATAGGATAATTGAAATTTAAAGAGAAGTGAGCATATCAAGAGATTGCTCTGTTACTGTGTATTTTACTGTTTTCGACCGGTATCCCTGTGTTAGTGTTGCATGTACGGTAGGGATGCCTAAACCGGTCGTCGTAGATCATGTGTAAGTCGTCATAAGACAGAGAACACATGATATGACCTAAATGTCTGGATACTTGAAGTCATTTTTATCTCTGGAGGAGTATAAGTAACTTTTCAAGTGTAGAATGGATATAATTCCTGTGGAATGTACGTAAGTAGAGTACGTGTATTTTTGACCGACAACACACCCCTTGATTCAACACTTAGTGAAGGAGTGTTGAATTACAAGTCGGTTCTTCATCTTGTGGAACCCTAAAAACTTAAGTATGGGCTCGGATATCAGATCGGAAGGTTGCAATCGTAGAATCGAAAAGGATTGATATCAAGATTGGAATCGCACATCAATGAGGAAGGAGAGGTGCTTGAGTATGTAGAGGTCGTGAAATTGATGGAAGGTTAATCGGAGTTGGAAACAATCGATTAGATGGCTAACAAATCATCGACTCGTAGGAGACAGTAGGAATCGATATGATTGGAGAATCCACTCGTAGAAGTCGAGTGAGCAGCATTGAAGACGATTGATTGACAATCGTAATTCGATCGTAGCTTGAGTATCGATTGAGTGTCGAATACGATGATCGGCGGCCGAGGGGTCGACCATAGTAGTATATCAAATCAAGGTGGAGACAAGACGGAATATTGATGCGTATCCTGGAAAGGAGACTGGGGAATCAGAGAATCGAACGTTGTGATTGATCGTCCATGTCGTAGGGTAGGGTCAAGCGTATGGAGGAATCAACTGTATCAAGTTAAGTGGAACAGAAGGCTCAATTGAAGATTTACACGGATTCGAACCGGATACTTGGAAGTGAGATCTATCAGTATCGAGTCATGGGATAATCGGAATCAATCGTAGAAATTGATTGTGAAACGAATCGTAGAGTTCATGCCATATCAAGCGTAGGAAAGAATTCAATGGGATGTAGTCGTAGAAGTCGAGGATAAGACGAAGGGGATCCTCAAACGTCTGAGTATCGCAGGGGAAGAATGAATAAAGATCGTGGAAGGATGATATTACGGAGTCGAAGCTGTGTGTATTGGTTGAGCTTGATTACCAACTGAGTCGAAGGAATCGATTATAGTGGAATCCAAAATGTAGCCTTAGGTTCAATTCAATCGTCGAATAGAATCAAACGAGTTGATTAGCGATGAGACGTATTGATTGATGATCTCAACGGAGGGGGAACAAAGAATCCGATTGATAAGGAAAGTCAGGATTGAATCTTAGAAGAAGCGTAGAGACAAAGTGGAGACTTGTAGAATAAAATCGAACGTCGAGGATTGATTATTGCTTGAAGTCGTAGGATAGAATTGTACGTTCCTGTATAAACTTGATCGTAGATTGGGAGAGTTGATGAAGAGGAGATCAATGCTCATAGTTGAGAATCGACTGTAGTTGCCACAGTTGGTAGGACTTTCCGAAGAGACGTGTCCTTGGAGAAGAGGAAGACGGATCAACATTAAGCCGTAGGTGTGGAATCAAACGTTGATGGAGAGAAGATTGACGATGTTGATTCATAGGCTGTGTTGGGTTGTTGATATCAATGGAGCAAAATAGAAAGGAAGGAATGGGGAAATACCGATTCGCTCAGGAGCTGTTGATGTGGTCTGAGCTTGTAGGGAGTGAATCGATTGTCTCCTTGGAGATGGATAGGATCAATCAATCATTTGTAGGGATGTATTGAAGCCAGAATCCAGCGTCGACGGAGAGAACGCATGTTGGAATCTATCAATGCCATACGGAGGGTAATCACCTCAGAGAAACTTGATCAGTAGATAGCGAATATCGACGGAGATTGGAGAATCAGGATCAACTTGCAGGATTGATGTGGTTTGGATCGTAACTCTGTCAAAGAATCGGTGAAGAGATCATGGGGAAGGACATTGATGACTCTGTCAAAGAGATCAGTGGAGAGAGGACCGATGGACCGTAGAGTCACGAAGGGATGTATCGTAGAATCAAATATCGGTTCTATTCTTAGGAAGAAATGGAACATGGAGTCAAATATCCTAGCAATGGGATTGGGTGTTTGAGATCGATATCAAATCAATTAAGCTGGAGTTGTTGATCATCAACGGAGGGGTAACGAAGAATCCAATTGATATATCAAATGCCGACGAAGGGATTGAATCAGAATCGTTGAGTGAAGTCAAATAAAGTCATAGGATGGAAGATAAATTGTAGATCGCCAGCGGAGTGGAGATGCTAAAAGTCCATATTCAAAGTGATGACAATTCATATCTTGGAAGAGGAGATTGGGAAATGAATCAAATCGAACTCGTGTATATCGATCATAGATGGGATTGATGGTGGGTTCGAGAATCAATGGATAAGGGAATTGATTGACTTGTCGTAGAATTGCAAAGAGACGCGTCGTAGAGATCCCCGAACGCCTGAGTTTTGTAGGAGAACAATGGCTCAGATTGTTGAGGACAAAGCCGAGTATGGGTCGTCGAGCGAGTGATTGAGTGATGGGATATTCGGAATCAATCGGAGAAATTCGATCTGTGGATCGAAAGGTGAATTTGACGTATCGTTCGATCTGTGGATCGAATGGTGAATTCGCGAATGGTGGGGTTACATGAACCAGGGACACACCCCTTAATTCAACACGGAGTGAGGGAGTGTTGAATTATCGGTCGGTTCATGGATATTCATAAGTAAAGTGGTGGAGGCTTATGATGAAAACGCTGGAAGTTTAAACACGTTCAAATTAAGCGTCATGCAATGATCCAATGCACACCCCTGGAGGCAGATGCACACCCCTCGATTCAACACGTATGGAATGGAATTCTGTGGTTCAAACGAAGTCCATGGTTGTGAATGATACAAAGCTGGGGGGCGAATGTCATGGTGCTATCGAATGCCATGGTTGTAGAAACAGAAGGAGTCGTAGATGCAAAGGATGGACTTAATCAAACACAGTCGAATCGAACAATCGGGTCAAGGGATCGGTTCACAGTGTGGCGACTCATGGTCTTATCTTGTGAAAGATAACAAGGAGTCAAAGGTGAATTAATCAACCTTGTCCAGAGCGTTTGTCAAGGAAACAATCGATGGTAAGCAGAAAAGAAAATTCCGGTAGGAGGATTGGTAGCCGTGTATTACCAAACGAAGGTGCGGCCGTGTCGAAGGGAGGACCGAAGTGATGTTCCGAAGGAGATATCGACCGTAGGAGAAGACAGTCGAATTGATGCGACATCGGCAAAAGAACGAGTTATCAATCATCGTAGATTTGTAGTGGTGCAGATTGTAGGATCGAAGAGAACGTTCGTTGGAGGAACCAAAATGACTGGAGGAACCGAAGGAAAGTTCCAAGGTCCGAAGAAGGAAGTACGCAAAGAAATATCGACCGTAGGGGAAGACAGTCGGATTGATGCATCGTCGAAGCTTTGAATCATATCGTTGTCTTGATACTTAGTCACGAGAATCGGTTTTAGTGCGTTAGGTAAGTTCCGCGAATTCGTCTGAACCGGCAATATACCCCATGATGCGACACGTGGTGGAGGAGTGTTGAATTAACAGGTGGTTCATTGATGTGTGTTCAGTGGGATCTGTGTCTCCAATCTGCGTGCGCGGATGAGAAGTAAATTGGTTGAGGCTTAGGAGGGAAAAAAACGCTGGAAGGTAGACGCGTCGACAGTAAGCTTCATGTCGTTATCCAAGGCACACCCCTTGATTCAGACGTACACCCCTCAATTCAACACGTATAGAATTGAATTCCATGGTTTAATCGAATTCCATGGTTGTGAATGAGACAAAGCTGTAGGGCGAAGGTCATGGTTCTATTGAATTCCATGGTGGTAGAAACAACGGGAGTCAAATTGGATCAAGTCATAGAAATTGAGCAAGCATATCGAGTAAACAGGGGTGGAGGTGACCAAAGGAGCGAGATGACAAATGATCACGCTAAGTAGGCAAACCATAATGTAGAAGCCAATTGATGGATCGATGGATCGAGAGTGGTTTTAGTGGGATCCAATGTACACCCCTTGAGTCAGATGCACACCCCTCGATTCAACACTTATGGAATTGAAATCCAGGGTTCAATCGAATGCCATGGTGGTAAAGTATCGATCTGGAAGAGAGAGAGAGAGTAGATAGACGAGCCATGTTGTGGAAGCGCAGGGAACGTCCCATCATGTTGAGAAGAGCGAGGGTTTAAGGCAACGAACGATGGAGGGGGAAGTTGCGGTCGTCTGCAAGTCTCAGTCAAACGTATGAGAAAACCAATTCATGGACAGTCGTGGCTTCCATTTCGGTAGGATCAGAAGGAAGGGCCTTGGAAAAGGAAGGGACGATTGTGTGGAAAATGGAGCTAGTAGAAGTGTACATAGCGGGGAGTAAGACGATTGACTGAAGGTCGAATCGTGGGGATTGATTGATCATAGGAACTAAGGTCAGATGTAATCGTAGAAGTGCGCACAAGCGGATGGAGACGCCATCGATTGATTGGAGATGGAGGGATCGTGTATGTCAACAATAACGAATCGAGAAGTTGATCATAGAAATCAACTTGAGTGTATATGGATTCGTAGATTGATCGAAGTGTGGGACAAATAATCGAATCAGCGATCGCAGATCGGATCGTAGAAGCAAATCATATCAATCAATGGAGGTGGATTGGATGCTTGAGTATTCATCACCTTAAAAATGTATCAAAGAAATCGTAGATTCTCAAATATCGGTTGATCTGATTGCAGGGTCATAGGTATCGGTGGAGCATAGATTGATCTTAGATGGATTGTATATCAAATTGTAGAGGTTGAGTGATCGTGGATACCAACGTGAAATAGCAGAAATACGATCGATTGCTCGCGTCGGCTGTTGGAGATCCAATCGAAGACGGCTGACTGATCAATCGTAGAATCATAAAAAAGAAAAATGCAGTGCGCATCCCGCGATCCAGAGATGGTGGTATCAGCCAGAATGGAGGAGACAAAGCCACAAATGATGGGAGGAAACGGATTCGTCATTTGTACACGACGAGGGAGGTAATTCGGTGGAGTAAAGCAACTGCCTTTAGATGGGGAAGTTGCAGTCGGTTGCAATGTTCAGTCAAAAGTGTCGTAGAACCAATTCATCGACAAGATGTTGGCATATAGATGATACAGCTTGACCTTGAGGGCATCCCGATGCCGTTTGGAGAGTCGAAGGACAGGCGGAATGCTTGGGTGATTCGGTCTGGAGAAAAGGTGATTATGGCATGGAGATTGCAATGATCGGATGCATGCAGGAACGGCGTGTGGGCGGTCAGTGTCCTCAGCAAGTGTCTCAGATAGTATCGGTCGATTGCACATCGGAGGCTGTGGTGGTGAGGGAACAGATTTTGGTGCACGCCGGAATGTTGCAATGTCATTCTGGGGGTTGAAGGTCCATCCAAAATTGGCTGGGACAGAAGGTGGAACATGATGATTACCAACTCTAGTCAATGCAGATGGCAAGACAGATGGTGTCGTCACAATGGAAGACTTCTCCTGTCATTGAACAGGAGGACTTGAAGAGGTGGCACATAGGAAGGAGATGGAGTTGGATCGGACTCGGCGAAAGGAGACGGAGTCACTGTTGGGGGAGTATGTCCATGTCCATGTGTAACTGGGAGGAAAGGCCATGAGATAAATTTGTTTAAATGCAACGTAATCAAAATAGGGATCTGGTAGGTCAAAGCAAAATTCATTTTCGCGGGAGATGGTTCTCCTGGAGAATTGCAGGATATTTGCCACTCGATTGTTGTATGACGCGACGGTGGGCAATGGTTTCAGAGGCTTGGATTTCTCAGAAGCCGTTGCTTTGCTGCTGTTTCTATCGTAAACCTTGGCAAATTTGTATGGATACCATCCTTTATCAAACCCCCAATGATGGATGCTGAATTCCAATTGGATGGTAGGATCTTTATACTGATGATAGTCGAGCTTTGCCGCGTGTGCTGCAGGAGCAAGTGCGTGATAGTCATGAATGGGTCTCCTTGTTGTGTCCTTGTCAAGGTACCAAATGGTAGAGTGATCCAGAAGCATTGTAATGTGTGTTTTACATTTGGGAGATACTTCTGATAGAGGGAGATTTTCTATGATGGCTGCGGTGACAAGGGATTTGATTCGGGAAATGGCGTCCGGCTTGAGGGTCTCAGCACCATGATTGTCGACAGTGAGTATGCTGTTGATATTTGTCAATTTCTGGGAGTATGCCGCGTTGAGTAGGTTTTGGGCGGCATTGTTCTTGCCAGCTCCTACTGGTTTTCCGAATGAGAACTGTATGGCTTCGACGTAGTTCCAGTCGCTCCAGCCGTCATAGTTCAAGTCGGTTTGTTGTGTCATAATGAAGTTGTGATTGTAATCGCTGATAGACGGCAATTCACGTGTTGTCGACGAATTACTTTGTAGATATGGGTGTATTGAACGGCGGGGTTGTTCAAGGAGTAGAAGAAGTATTCTCTAGATTGTTAGAGAAACAATTTTCGGAAATAATGATCGGTTATCAAAATATCGAATGATCATGGTTGCCGTGGTAATCGATCGTGGGTAGGAAAGAATCAACCGTGGAACGATTCTCGGAGGTGCAGAAATAACCGAAGGAATCGATGGTCGAACCTGCGAAGGAAGAAGTGATTCGATGACCGGATGGAGACAAAGAAATGGTGGAATGGGAGGAGCAAGGAATTCGTATTTGTGCACTCAATCCAAGTTGTTGGAGCCGTTGGAATTTTCCGGATGACTTGGAGGGAGAGGGGAATTCGCAGTTGTATCGACGGTTAAATGATCGATCGAGGGAAGCTGGAGGAGATCTGAGAGAGATTGAAAGGGAGTCGCTCAACAGCAGGCTCGCAACAATCTGGAGGAGATCTGAGGGAGATTGATTAATCCGTGGTCTCGGAATGCTCGGATTTAGATGATGTAATTGCGGTGATTATTAAATAATCGACTGATGTAGTACTTGTAGAAGTGTGTGATTCGAATCGAGCGAGCCTGTGTGTATTACAGAAGGAGATTCTTGGTAGAAGGATCTGTAGATACAGTAGGTCGGTGGTAGCAATTGATCGTCAGAACGATCCTCGGAGGTGCGGGATGTAACCGGGAATCGGTGGTCGAAAGGATGACCGAAGGAATGTTCACAGATCGTGATCGTAGATCGTTCTTTGAGGAGCAGTTATCGAATTGTCTATGTCGGCCTTGGATGTGTATTACAGAAGGAGATTCTTGGTAGAAGGATCTGTAGACACAGTGGGTCGGGGATCGAAATATTGAAATGACCGAACGAAGGTGCGGCCGTGTCAAAGGGAAGACCGAAGGAATGTTCCAAAGGAGGAAATGAAGGAACGATCGTCGGGGAATTAATGGAAGTGAATAAAGCAACTATCGTAGGATGAGTTGCAGTCTGTTAGTTTATTTGAAGTGGTGCTTAGCACAATCAAGTGGGCGTTGATGGTCCTTTATGTGAATGATGGATGCGGAAGAAGATACCGTATGGTTGGGTGATTGCAATCGGCGTGCCCGGTGCAATGCTGGGCTTTCATTAAAGACGTCGGTGGTCTTTAGTGGGTAATTGTAACTGTGCTAATCATTTGATTGTCGTCCTTGGATGAAGGAGATGTAATCGTAATCGTAATCGTTCGATCTATCGTCGTCCTTAGATGTGTATTACAGAAGGAGATTCTTGGTAGAATGTTCTGTAGATACACCCCTTGATACGTGCGCTTGGTTGTGTATTACAGAAGAAGATTCTTGGTAGAAGGATCTGTATACACCCCTTGATACGCAAGTAAGGAGGAGGAGAAAGAAAGAAGCGGGGAGGTCTATTGATACAGCCCGTCGGCGAGTCCCGTACCAAGTATACTCTGGCTGTAACCGACAGTGGAGGTGCTGTACGGGGCGGAGATAGGTAGCTTAAGGTATCCACTTGTTAGTGGAAGGTATAAGGGCTCTATAACCTGTTGTTACTCTAAAAATCGACCGAAAGGTATAGGATAATTGAAATTTAAAGAGAAGTGAGCATATCAAGAGATTGCTCTGTTACTGTGTATTTTACTGTATTCGACCGGTATCCCTGTGTTAGTGTTGCATGTACGGTAGGGATGCCTAAACCGGTCGTCGTAGATCATGTCTAAGTCGTCATAAGACAGAGAACACATGATATGACCTAAATGTCTGGATACTTGAAGTCATTTTTATCTCTGGAGGAGTATAAGTAACTTTTCAAGTGTAGAATGGATATAATTCCTGTGGAATGTACGTAAGTAGAGTACGTGTATTTTTGACCGACAACAGTTTCTGATGATAATTGTTTTTCTGCTAGCAATGAGGATGTTGAAGAAGGAATTGACAGTGAAGTCCCCCCTCTTTGAGAGCCAATAGAGAAGTCAACAACATTGCTGTCGATGATTTTCCTTCTGGTTTGAACACGGCAATTATGAGACCCAATGCCAGAAGGCATGCATCAGACGAACTGAAGGTGAAGATCAAGTTAATGAAATCATGCAGAATCATAGCATACCATTAGTTGCAGAGAAGGAATTGTATGAATAGGCTATCAAATTTGAGCCGCTTAATTTATTTTGATGGACAAAAGGAACTCTTGTACAGACAAGGTCAAGAGTCATGAAGGACATATACGCAACTGTGCCTGAAATAGAAGGTGATGGGTTTGAACCTCATCTTATCAACTGGTTTTATAAGAAATTTCATTCCCTATTGACGAACATCACATTGGTAAAGGAAGAAAATCTGTCTTTCCCCCATGCTGAAGACCCAACCTTACCAGTCTGGTATCTGGCACTACAAGGTAATATTGATATAGACGAACTCCACCATGGTGAATGGTGAATCAATACTTGAGAGAATAGATGCAAAAGAGATTCAAATGCAATTTTGGTGCCTATTATTCTCTACATGGATGGAATAGCAATCAACAATAGTGGTCAAACCACTCTTACCCCACTGAACATGACACTTGGCATATTCAACACCTTAACTTGGAACTCTTGACCAGATGCATGTGAAACTATATATTTTTCACCCAACAGGTTCACGTGATAAACGTGACAAATTGATTGACAATGTGAACAATCTTCACTCTGGCCTTTGTTTTGTTCTTTCATCTTTGAAAGATGCCTGTAACCTAACGGATGGTATTGAATGGTCTAATTTGCTGTGGAACAAGAAGAAATGGTGTGTTGGAATGAAATTTGCAGTTGCTGATTTCATAGGTGGTACTCCCCAGCACGACCAACTTTGTGGACATTATAAAACAGTCAATACAAAGATAATCTGTAGTAGACATTGCAATTGTCCAAGGGCACTTGGTACTAACACTCATGTGAATGTTCTGAAGGTTCCCATTTCAATTACAAGTGGGTACATGAATGTGTCTAATGACAAAAATGGGGAAGAGTATCAATCCGTTTGGCTATGGCAGATGTCCAATTTTACTGCTCCAACAGAGGAGGAAGGAGTGAATGTTGAACAGTACTTCAAGATCGTCTCCCACCATGGTGTACATAATGGTAACGCTTTTTATGATCTTGATTTTGAGAAAACCCACATAATATTGATCTAGCATAACCTGGAGAGAGGCTTCATATGCACCAACTTGGTTGCGTAAAGTGCTGAGCAGCAGAGACATTCAGTGAGGAATTTCTAAGGAATAACACGTGCCTACTTGGTGACATTGACCGGATAGCCAGTTACTATGGTGCTGCCGTTCAGAGGCAATCTGATCATGATTTTCCGTGAACCAATTTTTTGGAATCAATACATACAGCAAAGAAGGAGGGGAACGAGTACATTGGCATACTTTACATTCAGATGCTCACACTTTTGTCTGTTGAAGGTTGTAAATTGTTGTTGTCACAAAGAACGTCAACCAATTTGCACTTCCCTTTGGGGCTTATCGAAGTTGTAGTTCTTCATGTCACCAGAGTAGGTGGATCTTTGTAGGAAAGCCTGCTCCTCCTCCACGAGGAGCTGAATGTTTGTAGACTCATAGGCTTGGGCGTATAGCTTGAAGTATGCCTTCCTCCCATCGCCCTGGACGCCCCCACCAGAGCTGAACCCTTGAATATAATACAAACCAGGACCTGCCCCCACCAACTTGAACAGAATTCCCCAAAGTGTATTGTCATCTTTGGTCCAGTGGGATCCAGAGTGAATTGTGCAATGAATTAAATACTCGGTCCAATAGGCATATATATCAGATAGGCCGGACCCAATGGTCCCACCGCTTTCAGTATTGGTTACCACGGAGTCTTTTCGAATTGTGTAAAGTAGAGAAGTCTTGGTAACTCCTCTCTTATAACAAAGGTACTCCCAAAATATGTTATCGAATTCCCTGAACTTCAACAGAGCGGTAAGCGGCTTGGGGAGTGTTAGGTCCCCAGCAGCCGTGTTGCTGTCATCCTCCTTCAGAGACTTGAGCCGCTTTGTCTGATAACTGTCACGCGACCCAACGCGACCCCTCCCAAGCCCTATTTTGAGAAAATCAGCCCTGCTTTTGTTATGCGCAAGGGCAATATTTTAAATTCACAATTTTTTGTGGTAAAGAGTTTCAACCCCCCTCAGGTTGCGACCAAAACTCTCCCCGAGGACTCAAAATGTTCCTCGATCTCTCAATTTGGACTAACTTGATTTAAAAAACCTATTTCTCGCTACCAAACTTCCTAACCTAGATAATTTCTTGTAACGAATTTGCGTAGAAATCTACAGCAGTAGCGTCCTACACCGTTTTCGTACTAGATAATTTCTGGTAACAATTTTTTGTAGAAATCTACAGAACTACCTTCCTACATGATTCACCTCCATTATCCCTTTTTTCCTTTTTTTGGAACCGTGTTCCAAAAAATGGTCGTTTCATAGATATGTGTCCGGGTGTATTATGATAGTAGTAGTAGTAATGTAGGTATGATAGTAACGGCTTCTGTTGGGGTGGTGCAATTTTTTTTGTACAATTCATGTCAACAATCATGGATCGCCGTTTCAGAATTCTCTAACCGGAACGGCTTTTCAGGCTTTTGTGTTCGAATCATGTTTAAATTTGAAATCTCGCTACCAAACTTCCTAACCTTAACCCAAGATATGAAATAAAATTATTTTCAGAAGTGTTTGTTTGCTATGTTTCCGCGTTGTTTCTATGTCACGTCGTGTCTTTTTTCATATCATCATGCCTTTTCATGCTCGCTCCAATAGCATCATGCTCATTTTCATCATGTTCATTTAACACCACCATCAAAACCATTTCTCCCCCTCCCTTCTTCCAATAGAAGAACATGTCACAACCTAGTAAAAATTGCCATCACTTCAAGAGTGGTTGTTATACCAAAATAACAAAATCATTTATCTGTCGTAGCTGCATGTCCTATAAGGGCAAGTTGAATGATACAGATTTGGCAAAAGTTCCTTGTACAAATGGTCATGGATGAATGACTCATTTGCAAAGTGGTCCAGGCTGACTTCTTTGAAAATTCTTGCCTTGTCTCTTTGGAATTGTACCCACAAATACATGAGGACCTTTTGAAATGCAAGATCTGTCTTTGACATCATCTTGAAATCTTTGATGGAAAAATGGACCTTCGTCGTCAGTGAAAGGTGCTGGTGGGAATTCTACAGAACGTAGGTACCACCAAAGAAGGCTTAAATAGACTTTCGTTTACTTCAGTATGGTGTCGCATTTGAACTTGTTGTTTTGCCTGCGGCTGCGGCTGCAGCTGCGGATTCTGCTGATTCTGCTGATTCTACTGATTCTGCTGATTCTGCTGGTGGAATAGTGTTTTTTTTTTCACCCACTAGACCAGGCAGCGGAGCTTTTCAAGACCAACTTCTCTTCTTTTGTTTTGCAACTATTGGTACCTTGACTGTTGGAATACTGCCCTTAGATATGGATGCCTGTAGAACTTCTTGAGACAAACTTGTTGTTTTGGCTGTGGCTGCGACCAGGCAGTGGAGCATTTTGCGACGAACTTCTCTTCTTTTGTTTCACAACTATGAGTACCTTGACTGTTGGAATACTGCCCTTAGGATGCCTGTAGAACATCTTGAGATGATCTTGTTGTTTTTGCTGTGACTGTGGCTGCGCCTGGCTTCTGCTGGTGGAATAGTGTTGTTTTCTGCGGCTGTGGCTGCATCTGCATTTGCTGGTGGAATAATGTGTTTTTCTTCAACAACTCCACCGGATGGTGGAGGTTCTTGAGACATACTTCTCGTTGTTCTTGTTGTTCTTTCTGGCAGTTTTTGATTCACAATTTAGAGAACACCAAAATAAAATTGTGCCTAAGCAATCTAAGTTGCTACAATTTGGTAACAGTAACTTGGCACATAACAAATCAGATAACAGAACAAAATAGACATACAAAGACAGCCCAAAATGATGAAACAAAAAACAAATTGGACCAAACTTTAAACCACAAAACCCCAAACAACAACTGAGAATTTCCGTTCACTTTAATGGGCAGTGAAATATATAACCTGCAACGCCGTTCCACAACAAAAGTTTAAAACTGATCAAAACAAAGCATAATGAAATGAAACGCTGCTGCACAATTTTGAGATTCAATGCTCTATTTTGAGATTTCAAATTTGAAATTTTTTTGAACAGAAAGCCTGCAACGCTGTTCCAGTAATATACTTCTGCAATGCGGTTCCATGATTGCTGTCATGAAATGTGCAGAAAATGATTTCACCCCTTCAGCATAACTTCTTACTGTCATACATTACTGCTCTCGTCATACACCAGGACGCACAAGATATTACTATGCTTCAGCTAAGACTATAAAGGTGGAACATACCATTCGTGGGGTGGGGTCCACAATAATATTGGGCTCCGTGCCAGGATTTTGGTCCGCACCAGGATTTTCTGGAGACCAAATTCCAGATTGTCAGGTCACGCGCGGACAAACAATAGGCAGGCGTCAGTACAACCCCCACAAAAGTGCAACAATACAAAAATTAAGTGGTGACACTGAGCTCCTAGGAAGCAATAAATGAAGCACTTACAACAGCTAATAATTTTAACATGGTACGACAGTGTGAATGAAAAGTAAAAGCCGCATACTCCAAAACAATTCAGCTCCCATAGAACTAGCGCGCCAAAACACTGAAAAGCAAAAGTTGGTAAGTTCCTATTTCTGATTTAACAAAGAAATAATCGTGGAACATGCTTGCACACCAACAGTTCAGGGTACACCAATTGATACACATACAACAAACAGCCCAGCAAGCAGTGTATCAGGAAGTGAGCCAACCAACATGAATGATAATCAAACAGATACAGCCAATAGCACCAGTATCAACAGCGATGCAATACAGGACACGAAAGAGCGCACTGACAAAAACATTAAAAATTACATTACCGCATACGTCAAGGAACAAACGTTCAGGAAAATGAAATTCCCAATAATGACCAAGCAAGATTCACAACACATAAAGACGATTATTACCAAGATTGTAAAATTGAATAATGAAAACAAAATACCAACGACAATGAACATCCATGCACCAAAGTGGAATGGAATTTTCTGCAGAGCAATAACTACATATAGGCACAATGCCCAGACACTAGCCAGGAAAAATTATAAAGGTAAGAACTGACAAGAACAACATAGTTGCTAGTAACCACATTTTCATCATTTCTAACCATATCCTATCATTAGCACTGATGCCTAGACCATAAAAGGAACAAACAGATACTGGATAGTTTCCCAGGAACAGTTCTAATAAAGAAAAACAAAAACATGAACTCCAACAATAAGTACAAATTACATGAAGACTATTGACAAAAGAATACACCAGAATTCCAATATTCCTTCAAAAGAATTCTTGGAGCAGTGTCGCCAAAACAGACGGAATATGACAAATAAGCGCCAATCCCCCCTATTATTGCTGGTAAATTGGTCCCCTCTGAGTAAGCTACTAATAGTGCTGTGCTGTATAATATTTTGGTACTCTATTTAATTTGGTCTACATGTCTAACAAGGGCCCGCGGCTTGTTCTTTGTAGGGCCGTAACATTCGATTGATCGATCGATGAATCACCATTCTCAGTTGCATTCATTTGATCACCATTCCTGGTTGACCAATGAGTAGAGTAACATGCTGGCATTATGATGATGTGGTAGGAATTTTACATGGCTGCCTCCATTGTCTCCTCTATCCAAATGGGAAGAGATGGGTCGTAGCATTAGGGTGCATTGTTGTTGTTGGCCGGTTTTTCTCGTATCTTTGTCATTTGGATTGGTGTTATTTGCCGTAGAATTTGCGCCGTTCGAATACCCTTTCTGCTCCAAATCGAAGTAGAGTAATGTGTAGGTATTTGAGTTGGTGTCATTTTGTACTATTTGTACAGAGGCAAACCTTCATGGTCTGTTCTATGGAAGGAGAAACAGAATGGTCATCAAAATGGAAATGGTGTCCCCCCGTATCTTTGTGATTCGCCATCCAAATAGCCATCTAATAGCCATTTGATTGCCATTCCAGGTCAGCAAATCAGTAGAGGAACATGATGGTGTTCGAATGTGGTAGTATTTGTACATGTCCACCCTCATCTTCCCTTCTATTGGAGGGGAAACAGATGGGTCGGAGAAGGGTCGCCGTCGTCAATTTTTTCGTATCTTCGTGTGTGTGTGTTAGTATTCGCCATTGAATTGCCGTTCGAATACCCTTCTGGATCAAAAACCAAGTAGAGGAATGTGTAGGCATTTGAGTTGGTGTCATTTTGTATTACTTGTACAGTGGCGAACCTTCGTGGTCTGTTCTATGGAAGGAGAAACAGAAGGGTTGTCAGAATCAAATTAGTGTCAGTTTTTCCGTATCTTTGTATACTTGAATCCCTCTTGTTGATTGCCATTCCAAGTCGAAAAATCAGTAGAGGAACATGATGGTGTTTGAATGTGGTAGTATTTGTACATGTCCACCCTCATCTTCCCTTCTATTGGACGGGAAACAGATGGGTCGGAGAAGGGCCGTCGGCTCGATTTTTCGTATCTTCGTGTGTGTTATTTGCCATTGAATTGCCGTTTGAATACCCTTCCGGATCGAAAACCAAGTAGCGGAATGTGTAGTAGGTATTTGAGTTGGCGTCATTTTGTACTATTTGTACAGTGGCGAACCTTCATGGTCTGTTCTATGGAAGGAGAAACAGAAGGGTCGTTGTAGGGTGTGAAATTAATGACATTGGTGATTTCGACAATCGGACTTCCCATCAAAAAAATTGTCTTACGAGTGAGTTTTTCGGTGTGTTTTCAGGGTCTTTTGTCTTGTTCTTTTTTTGAAGGGACTTTGGTGTGCGGAGCACACATATGTTTATTTCCTGTAGACTTCTACATGGTTATGGTACTGGGTATTAATTGTGGTATTTTTATCTTGTACACTCACCGTACGTACGGTAGCTTCTTCTCTTTAAATTTTTCTCCGTCCTCTCAAAACGCGCAACCCCCGGACGGCCCAGGCACGCACCGTAGAGGAGTACCGCTAAGATTAGATAACAACTCCACCTCGCCTCTTCAAGCGCCATGTACGGTATGGCCCCTGACAGATACAACATCACGAGTACGAACCGTTCGTAGCTTCCGAATTTGAAATTCACGACTCAAAAACGAGGATTTGATTGGTCGAAAGTAATTCTCACGCAGAAAAAATAATGCACGATTCATTTTGGCCGAGCTCAAGGAAAAAAAATCGTCTTCGAGAGGCATGATGTACGGTACGAGTACCGTACGGTATCTTACGTATCCATACAATACGCGTCACGAGCATCATCCCTGATAAGGAATCCATGTCTGTCACATTAAATTCTTCGAACAACAAAGAATCGGAAGTCAAAGAAATAAGGAACAAATCGAACATAGCTGGCTGCAATGGTTGAAAACAAAGCTAACATCGAACCCGAGGAAAGCCCTCCTCTTGTTTACGTCACGACGGAGTTGCGGACGACCGAGACCAATGAGCATCACACTCGTGAAGGGTGCCAATCACAGTGGTCTTGCCCGCGTTGCACCTTGTTGAATCCAGGGAGAAAACTGCACTGTATTGCATGCTTCCATCGCCACCCAGATCTGCCTCCAAGGGTTTCAGAGACCGAAGAATATTACGACGATGGCATTGAAAATCACGAGAATGCCGAATATCGCCCTTTATCGATCACTGATACAAGGCAGGATATCGTTGTCGAGCAGATGGAATTTGCAAGTGATTCGTCTATTGCCATTCCCACAGCGCAAGGCGAAGAAAATCCGTTTTACAAGAAAATGCGACGTCGCGAGCGGCGTCGAAAACGAATGATCGCTGGTGGAGTTGCTGGTGGAGTCGCCGGCGCAGTCGTGTTCGGTCCCGCAATGGTCGTTGTCGGTGCCCTTGGCGGTGCTGTTGGAACTCGTATAGTGAGCAAACAAAGAGAACGACTGAAGGATGAGCGTCTCGTCGAGGAGCGACACAGGATGGCTAGTGCCGCAGAAATCGCGCAATAGGTTTCTTGATGCCACATTTCTACTTTGTGCTTCAAATTCGTGCTTGAAGTTCCGAAAGAAAGAAAAAAAAGAACACCAATCTACTAAGTTTATGCGCCGTCTCCTCGATGACCGACTCAAGATTGCCAGCGCCACACACCGTGTTCGATAGGTGCCTTGAGGCAAAAATTCCTTGTCGCACTTCATATTTCTTGCCTGAATGAGCGAAAGAGTCTATTTATTTAAGCCATTGAGCTAATGCACCAATTGTGTTCATTGAAGCAACATTACTTCTACACGTGCGATACGGGCCGTCAATTCCCCGGCCAAAAATAGCCTTGAATTTTTTTATTCCTCTATCAATCTACTGAATCACCGTACTGTTGAATGTGTCTATGATGAGTGTTTGATGTGGGCTCTTGCAAAATGTGGTTCGATCAGTTACCTATCAAGCAATTAAAGTCAATAGTCATAGGTAGAATCCACTCCTTCTTCGCCTCTGAACTCATGATCGCCGCCGTTTTCGATGGTTTTGGAGCTTTATTTCGGCTTGCCGTTGCTGTTCGAGTGGATCTTGTCGTCGCCGATCGGGGTTATGACGACCATCATGGTTTTCGCTACCGTGGATACCATCGCCGTAGTTATCGTCTGGCCTTGCCGTCATCGTAACATCGTTTGCAATCAGTTCCGGTACTTCCAAAACGTAGACTCCTCTTTTAGGTTCCCAGAGAGCGATACAATCTACAAACGTCGAAGCGGACAATGGAGTCGATGACAGAGACGCTTGGTTTTGATGGTGTGAAAGTTGTCGTTTGAATTTCTTGGCCGTATAGCTTATTGTTTGTGGACTTCTCGCGACGGTGGCATGCTCAGCATCGTGCCGTTCAGAGGTGTTCAGAATCATTTCAATCTTATCGTTGTTACCATCACTTCTTCTCTGTACATGCAAATGAGAATTCTCGAATTCAGTTTTTGTTGCTACACGATAATGATTTGTCCGCGGATCGGGCGATGAATCTCTGTTCTGCAAAACAGCATACGTATAGTTGGGGTGTTTTCCATAAGATGGAATGCTTGAATGACCGATATTGTTGTTCTGGGTATTCGTCGTCTTATTGTTTTGTGAACTATTTCTTTGCCTTCGCCAAACCTTTACGCTTTCTCCCATCACGACGCGTATCATGCCACGCTTACGATTGTTCTTGCTTTCTACATTATCCTTTGACTTCTCGGTTAGCTTCTTCGGCGATTGGATCACAGAGGCGCTTGCCGCGTCGGTTTGTTTGGATTTGTCACGATCATTGTCCATGTAGTTTCCATTTCTTGTGCTGTCAATTTTGGCTTCACTGTTGAGTTGACACGGTGCATCCTTGAGTTCGTCGCTTCTGTTATTTTGGATGTTATCTGACGGCAACAGTTTTGAAAAGTCTACAACGCTGCTACACGTAGAATCGCTGCTACTGTCACAACCAAAATGAAAATCCCCTTTGCCGATGGGTTTGCCCTCGGTACCGGTGGTGTTGAGTCGACTCGGATCCTCCCCGAGAGGGTGGGCGACGTTTTTCGTTTCATGACAGTTGTTCTTGTTGTGACTTTTCCCCGGCAAAAGCATTGATACATCTACAACGCTGCTCTCGTCGCTACTGCTGTCACTGCTCAGATCGAAATCCATAGTTGGTTCTCTATCGCAGCTCAAGAATGCCAAACCCACGGATCAAATAACCAAATTCCAAAAAATAATGATCATGCGTGACCAATCAAGATTTCGGCAACTTTCGATCTTCTGTGTTTCCTGTTCTTGGTAGGACGTATCTCGCAGGTTTTGAGTTGAGTCAACCTGAGATTTCCAATGGATTGTTGTCAATGCGCACAATACTCCTAGACTCGTAGATCATCTTCGACTTTGGCATCAGCATCGGCATCGGCATCGGCATCGGCGTCAACACGGATCATTGAAAGTACGAAGTCGAAACCAACGAAAAACTTGTTGATTGGTGCGAAGAATAAAAAATAATAAGAGATTATTTATACTAAGTCAGAGATCAGTCAGACCTACGGCAATTTCTTCTGACTTGGTCGAATAACCACTTTTCGCAATTCTAACCAATCAAATTCAACCATGTCAGAAATTTCAACCAATCAAATTCAATCATTTCAGAAATTCCAACCAATGAGATGAACACATACTAATAGGAAAGCGAACACATGAAAGCGAACATGTGACATGAACATAGAACAAGTCTTTGCCGCCGGCGGGCACCAACCCACAAAAACATCAGAAGGCTAAGCCGAACCAACAAACACAGCAAACACATACACTTTGATTCTGACAAACAAACGAAAACATAAAGACACAAAAAACGTCAAAAACGACGAAAACGTCGAAACGTCGAAGCAACCGAAACAAGGACGAAACAGCCAAAACACTTGCAATTTCCACCCAAAATAACACCACTATCCTCAACAAAACACTCCCCTTGGTCTCCAGCAAGCAAAATGTCTTACACAAGCGGAATATTTGCCAGAGCAGCACGGCAAGTCCAACATGACGACAATGATGGTATTCCAATGAATACTCAACTTGCCTACGGTCGAAAAGGGGAGGAATTCCTTCAGTATTGCACCAGCGTATTTTCTTCCTTTGGTTACTCTACTCAAATAGTGACTGAAGAAAAAGTCTTTGGCTTCCTCTTCTATCAGGCCTACCGGACGCGAAGGACAAGAGGCCGGCGTAAGAAGGGGCAATCACGAACGCAAATTTTCGACCCCGTTGACTACCACTCCGTGATGGCCAAATACAACACCAATCATGCCGGCGCTTCTTGCGAGTCGATGCTGGAGACAGAGACAGACCCTGTAGGTTATGATACAGTGAATCAGTACTTTTGTTCCATCCTCAAAATATTGCGGCATCAGAGAAGTCAGAATGCCAACACTCTTACAAAGGAACACCTTCGAAGTGACAGGGTTACACAGTTGCTCCGCGTTGTCCAAGTAAGAAAGAAAAGGATCAAGCTGATTCGACACGACGAGAAAATCGATCACGCGTTGTCCCCCTACATGACCGTGTCAAGCATCGAGCGAATCGAGGCCTTCTTGTTCTACAAGCATTGTACCAAACACAACTACCACATCGCTGCCTTGAGGGACCGGTTCTGTTTCCTTATGACCCATTGCGGTGTTCTCCGGGGGGAGTCCTTGTTCAAATGCACGTTGTCCGATCTGTGCAGCATCATCAAAGCTGACGAAGGCGTACACTCCTGCCTGATCTTTATCATGCAAATCATTACAGGGAAAACAAACGGTCAGCGAACTTTGTACGGTCGTGTCATCAGGCACCGCAACGTCAATATGTGTCCCATTGGCGCTTTGGGCTTCTACTTAATGGCACGATTCCATGCAACCGGAGAACTTGCGTGGTATGACTTTGCAGAGAACGCGTCATGGTTCGAAGTCAAATTACTCACCGATTGTAATCACTCGCAGAACCACCGTCCGATAACAGACCAAGCGTATGCCAAAACGATGCGGAAAGCATGCACGGCTTTGGGCGTCGCATCGAAGCATTTTGTTCACTTCGGCCGCGGATCAGGTGCAGTTGCGTTGGAGATGCAAGAAGTGGATCCCCAATACATCAAGATGATCGGAAATTGGAATCTTGATGTCCGAGAAGATCGGTACTCCTCAAAACTCCCACTGAAGGCCATGCGGGTCTTGGCTGGACACGCACAAGAGAAAGGCAGCTTCTTCTTACCCCGTGGTACCATCGACCCACCTCCAGAGCTCCGTCGTCAAGTATTCCCGTTCCTTGAGAAGGCAATGGACACGATTGCGAATCGTTCCACCCCCAACAAGCCGACTGCTCAAGCATTCTTTGAGCTCCTCTTGAATTTGCAATGTGTCGTACTGCAGGATGCCGCGGTCTTGATACACAACGGGAGACCGAATTGCCTCTTCTCCTTGCCTGTTTTCAACTCGGAATTGTTCCAGGCTTATCAAGCACAAGTCATCGAAAAGGTTATGGGAGCAGGACTCGACGAGGAGAGAGGAGGCAGTACTACCGCAATCCAACGAAGTATGGACGTGGCACTTCCGGGGTTTCGTGACCGACTTCACAATATTCATACGGAAGTCCATAATGTTTCAAAGGATGTTACACGGATAGACGATAGGGTTAGCAAATTTGAACAGAAACAAGATGCCATCAACAGACAAATACACCATTACCTGCAGCACATGGCGGCCTTTCGTCTCCCAACAGAAGCAGACGCAACAACAACCGCCGGGGCACGAGGTACTAACCTTATTCCCCAAAAAAACTTGATTCGACAGCATTCCGCGGTGTCGTCGATGTGGAAGGAGTGGTTCGGACTTGAGGACTTCAAAGAAGATGACTTCCCTGGAGGGATTGAAGAGCTTGAAAAGACATTTGGCAATCGTTGGAGGAAGCATTATAGCGCGGCCGAGCAGAAGCAGTTCTCGCGACTCAAGTGTATTATAGAGTTCATCAAGGATAGAGTTCATTCTGGTGAATCCTTAGAGGTACTTCTGGAGGAAGGTGATGCCTTAATGAAGGTAAAGACCACGCTGACGTCACTCCACAACCATGTCCGGAAGGCTAAGTCGTTTCGACTTGTTATTCCAGCATCCCAATCGATAATCGATCCCGCTTTGCGAACGGTTTGATAGATCGACTTGTAGATTGTTGATTGATTGGACTCGATCGATCGATTTGATTGGAGAGAGCAGGGAGAGCCGATTCGATTGGAGAGGACTCGATCGACTTGTAGATTGTTGATTGATTGGACTCGATTGATCGATTCAATTATAGAGGGAGAGCCGATTCGATTGGAGAGGAGGAGACTCGATCGATTCGATTGGGGGAGAGCCGCAGATTGGAGAGGGGGAGAGCCGCGGATTGGAGAGGAGGAGACTCGATCGATTCGATTGGGGGAGAGCCGCGGATTGGAGAGGGGGAGAGCCGCGGATTGGAGAGGAGGAGACTCGATCGATTCAATTGGAGAGGAGAGGAGGAGACTCGATCGATTCGATTGGGGGAGAGCCGCGGATTGGAGAGAGCCGCGGATTGGAGAGAGCCGCGGATTGGAGAGGAGGAGGAGACTCGATTGATTCGATTGGAGAGGAGAGGAGGAGACTCGATCGATTCGATTGGGGGAGAGCCACGGATTGGAGAGAGCCGCGGATTGGAGAGGAGGAGACTCGATCGATTCGATTGGGGGAGAGCCGCGGATTGGAGAGGAGGAGACTCGATTGTTGATTGGTGGAGAGGGAGAGAGCCGCGGATTGGAGAGGAGAGTTGATTGTTGATTGGAGAGGAGAGGAGAGTCGATTGTTGATTGGAGATGGGGAGAGGTCGCGGATTGGAGAGGGGGAGAGCCGCGGATTGGAGAGGAGGAGGAGGAGAGCCGAATCGATTGTTGATTGGAGAGAAGAGCAAGTCGATTGTTGATTGGAGAGGAGAGTTGATTGTTGATTGGAGAGAAGAGCGAGTCGATTGTTGATTGGTGGAGGAGGAATCCCATGGTCGATTCGATTCCAAGATTGTTTTGCTTAGCATCAGCAGTTTAGGATGAATCCCATGGTCGATTCGATTCCAAGATTGTTTTGCTTAGCCAAGTTTAGCAGAGCCAAAAAAGATGCAGAGTTTAGTTCCAAATTTGAAATTATGAGCTCTTTGTTGCAAAAGTAGAAATTATGAAGTGGAATCACTTGTTATCTAGTAATATCGCGTGTACGTAGTAGAATCACGTGCAAAATGCTGCAAGAAATTAGAATTTCTTCCTTTTGCAAATCACTCCAACCAATCTCAACCGATCGTGGAATCGTTCCCATTTCCTTGAGTATTGAACAACGCGGTGAGTATCGAAGAACTGAAATAATTTGCGATAATGTTTTGGGATTCACCTCGGCCGGTGAGTTAAAAACTAAAGTGGAGAACTAAAGTGGAGAACTAAAGTGGAGAACACTCTTCCCTTTCAAGTTCGGGTTTCGTCCGTTGGATAGAAGAGGTGCAGTACTAGTCTACTAAAATAAGTGGTGTCTCGCGGTACTAAAATAAGAGTCCAGTACTAAACCTACGCTGACTTCTGTAAAATAACTCGTGTTATTTTACCGGTACAGTATTAATAAGTCAGTTATTATATACTCAAGTCAAAAATTGCGCGCGCAAGTCAGTCAGGGAGTCTGACTTGGAGTCGATTCTGGTAAAAATAATACGGAGTACAATACTTCGTAGAAGTTCTTCGTAATGCAAGTACGTGTATCGCTTCAATGTCTACAGACAACTAATTACTCGTACTGATAGACGTTTACAAAGTACGAAGTACTTCGTACAAGTTTGGAGTCCGGGAGACGACCAGACTGGATAAAATTAGTACGTTCCCGGGATTTGTGATGCACTCGTCTTCGATCACCAAAATTTTTGTGTTGGCGGCAGTTTTCTGAGTTCATCGAAGTATTTATTATTGCTTATGAGGGAGTACGGTACGACTGTATTTGAATACCAGTACGAGTAAGATACTTACCAGTTACCAGTACGTTCAGCTGGTCAGAGAAATTGACGATAGATATGGTGTTTGCATAAAGTGAAAGAATTGTTGTCCCGGGATGATCATTGACTATGACGAAATTTTGCGATAGTGGCAAGTGACAACAAAGGAAATTCAAGGTTGAATCGCCACTGCGTGCACGACGTGTCAGAGTTGTCGACAAGAAAAATTGAAAGAGGCTTTGCACTACGGACCGATCTTTGAGAGATACAACAAGGATTTCAGTTGTTGGAGCTGCAGATAGAACAATGGACTTAGAATGATCTCGGGAGATCGTTTCATAATTGCTGTGAATTTAGATCACACAGGATCAAAACATTGAAATCATGAGCAGCCAAAACTCGTCTCCTGGCAAGGTGAATTTCAGTGAAGATTTTTACACCAGTAGCACCAGTGCTTCGAAATGTCAGGAACATGATACGGAAAGTGATAATATGTGTTCCGTGCTGAATGTGGTTATTGATCATACCATGGAACCAATCACGCCCTTGGAGGCAGTGGAGTGGAGCGCCACGAAGAAGAATCTCGATGTCGATGGTGATACCGAGGATAACAAGGAACATCGATCAGACGTTGAGAAGGATAAACATATCTGTGTGCCAGTCATTAGAATATTTGGACCCCTACTGCGTGACCCGCACAGTGAACCACTTCAGTCGGCTTGCCTGTACATTCATGGTGCCTTTCCCTACATTCTTGCACGGCCAGTGTTAGCTGGTCCCGATGGAAGTATTTATCCCAATCCATCGACAATCACACACGTCAATTGGGATGATCGTGATGAAGTGGAAGCAATTCAGGCAGAGATCCAGGCCACGCTGGAAGAAACTTTGCAGTCGTCCCTCTTAGACACACAGGGATTGGAGTCGTCGAAGGGTGAAGGTGATCATACACATGGTAAGAATAGTAGGCTAGGAAAGGATCAATGTCCTATCATCCGCAAGGTGACGGTTGTCGAGGGCAGGGGCTTTTATACGTATTGCCCAGGACCGTCAGCATGTTTTTTGCGAATTGGTAAGTTTTGCTGGAATCTCGTGACTTGATTTCTTCGAAAGAATGTGCTGTCTGATCACTGATGGGGGCAATTCATAACTTTCGTGATTCGTTCGCAGAATATTACGATCCAAAACTGAGATGGAAGGTAAAATTGACAATGGAACGCGGTCTACAGTTGCCAAGACGATATCATCCGGATCTGAGAAAGTTCGATCGACCCTCTACGAATATTGATGATACAGCAAACGATTTGTTGCGATTCAATTGTTACGAAGCACATATCCCATACACTATGCAATTTTTCAAGGATCACAACTTGGCTGGAATGACGTATGTTCATATTCGAAAAGGAAAAATACGAGGGAGTCTACCGAAACGGTATTTCCCACGCAAGAAAGAACTCAATCCAAATTACAACGGGCATACGTGGGAAGTGTCGAAAGATGTCTTTCTTCAATCGAATACACACCCCAAGTTCTTGTGGCCTAAATTATCAGAAGAGGGCCAAGTGTCTATCGGTATTGATCACGATGGCCAGTCTGCGTCAACTTTGATGAACGGTAACAACACAAATGTGCAAGGATTAAGCAAAACTTGCCACAAAACTCCTCAAGACGATGATTTTGTCTCCTTCTGTCATCTGCGATCTACCTATTCTCCACCTCCGAAAAATTCAAGCTGTGACGTGGAAATAGATTGCACCGTTCACGATATTCAGAATGTAGATGACATTATGACCAGTCTGCCATCAGATCAAGATGAACGCGATAAGATTCAGTGGAGGGCTGTTCCAAGTCTCCAAGAGATTTGGCGAGAAGAAAGAGCTCGTATGAAAAAGTTGCTCACGCCCGAACAAACGCAAGAAATTGTCGGTGATGTACTTTTCAATAAGAGTTCTGACGACGTTAATCATAAAAGCTCAAGACCAAAAGCATTCACACTGGATGTCAAGAAGAATGCACCAAGATCAGGTACGAAATTGGCTGTCAAAGGTATGTGGTCGCTAGTCAATTTTTCGGATGGGCTGCAGGAGGAATTCATCAGGTCCCTTGTCGACATCCTGGAGCGACACAAGGGAATTATTCGAAAGGTCGACCAAGAACTACAAGAAGGACGTACAGAAAAGATAAATCCTCACACCTCAGAAAACAAAGTGATGAAACAATCACCAGCGCTTAGGAACGAAACAAAAGAATTTCTTTCCCAATTGACTACGCCGGCATGTAATCGGGAAAAGAATCCTGATTTCGGCAGACATTCGACACCTCCAACAATGAAGGAAGCCATTAGTGCACTAAAATCGCTCGGTTCAAAGAATGAGGATAATTACTGTAAATCTGTGGGGTTGCATCTACCTTCTACCTATAATCCTTCTAACGTATTTGATTCAGTGGGAACACCCAATTCACCAATATTAAAAGAAACCTTGGTAACCAAGAGAGAATCTGCGCAAAGAAGTCCTCTAGATGCTTCTTCTTTACCAAAACAAGGATCGAAACTTGACATTGGTAAGAGACAAGCAACGATTTTTTTCGATGACTATGACTTGCAAGTAACATACAAGTCGGAAACAACCCAGTCCCCATTCGCGAAAGCAGGAGTTCGTTTGTTTGCCGAGCCTTCGCAATCCTCGACGTCGATATTTGAAGAACGGGAAGATTCTGATTATGTTTCCGGCGCCACACAAGCATTTTCACAGCCATTGTCGTATCCTTGTACTCAAGATTTGCATGACGAAACCTTGTCGAAATCTTTGGACATGGTTGAATATAGCCAACGTATGGAACGTGGCGATTCTATTCTGCATACTCAGGATCAAGATGTAGAAGACCTTATTGATCCTGAAACACTTGCTCCATACGACCAGATTGAGTTTGGAGAAGATTGTTGTCGCGCACTTTTTGAAGTTGAGACAGATCTACCAAATACGCATCGTATATGTGGTTTCAGTAAAGCCCTGTGCCCACGCGAGGGGCATGAATTTGTAGAGAAGCGTGCAACACCCGGTATATACAGAACAATTACAACCGGAACGGTTGTTGATGGGATAATCGATACCTCAAAGCTTGGAGACTCAGGCAACAGTGGTGATAGTGATGACGAAGATTATGATGTGCTTGAGGATTTTTGCCGTCGTAGCCAAAAATCTGCTGATACTCAATCCGAGGTGCAACGACAAGCTGCATCGATTCCAATCGCCAGCCGTCTTGCGAGTACAATGTTGACCCAAGCCATTGAAGAGGAGGGCAATTCTGAAAAAGGAGAGGCAGTGGTTGAAGAGGCTGTTTTGGCCAGCAATACCCATTGCATAGAATCTGCGGACACTCCTATAAGGAGGCAAAAGAGGCCATTTTCTGAATTTTTATCGCAAGAGGATGATTGGGAAAGCAATGTAAGTTTTTTCCCAAAGGAAGACAATGATAGAGTGCCTCATTGGCTAGTGGATGCTTCAACGATCAAGGAATCAAACAAGGATGAGCAATCTGTGGGTAGCGGAGATGTAACCAAAATAAATTTAGGAGAAAAAGCATGCTTTGAGCCAGTATTGCTTGCACCAAACCGTGAAGATGTCAAAGAATGGAGCAGAAAACAAAAGAAAAAGGAAATCCAAACCAAAAGTGGGCAGAAGAAGAAGTCAGTATATGAGGTGCACGAAATAAGGGGATTGGAAGATGGGGACTATTTTGATAGAAGTAAACTTTTTGGGAAAGGAAAGCGCTTTGAAATGACTCCATCTCGAATTGAAGGGCAGTGTGACAAGATGTTGAGTAAGAACGAGTATGAAACTCCATGTGCATTTTCTAAAGGAAGTAAGTCGTCACATTCCACAGGTGCCCTTAGTGGGGTTGGATCGGGGTCACAGGAATCGGAAAATGCACTAGACGGAATTTGTAACCAAGGAGGTAGAATTTTCATTCAAGGAGGTGGTGGACTTAAAGCCAAGACGAGAACTTCCGATGGATTTACTTCGGGGAAACCAACCTCTTCGAATGTTACCATGCAAGACAAAGACAAATCTTCGTTCCTTGCTGCTCCCATCACAATGATGACAGTCGAGGTTCATGTACAGTGCAGAATGGGAGTTTCGAGGCTTGACTCGAAGAAAATTTCTATGGCACAAGATTCTAGCAAAGATAAAATTACTGCCCTAGTGTTCGTGTTTGCCAGAGACAGAGGTGGAGGCGAGAGTCTCGAAATCCTCTCAAGAGGATGTATTTGCTTAGCTCTGGAAGGTGAAAATCCAGAGAAAGATCCAAGTATCAACAAAAATATTCGGTTACAGCTGTTGCGTGCAATGCCACGGGCTAGCATGGATGTTCGGTCACCTCTCTCCATAGATGTTGTCAAAGATGAGAGGCACCTTCTTCGTCGATTCAAGGATATTGTACGAGCCAAAGACCCTGATTTGATGCTGAGCTGGGACACTCAAGGTGCTGGTCTCGGTTACATCATTGAAAGGGGTCACGCACTTGGGAAAGCATCGTCTTCATGTAGTGGAGAAGGAGACTCAATCAGAGGCGAGACCAGTGGTCTTGATATGGCAAAACTTCTTGGTCGGACACCTATGGATGTGAAAGCGGCAAACTTTACAATGTCTTCAATTCCTCAAGGAAGAAAGAAGGATTTGAATCCGGATCAAATAAATGAGATAAATGAGAATCCAGAGCAAACTTGGCAAGGCTCCGGGCTTGGTAGTGACTGGGATGATCGTGTTGGGGCTGGGGTTGCTGCAGCTTCAATAGTTGGTCGCCTTGTATTTGCTGCGTGGAAAATAGTCGCTGAAGAAGTAAAGCATCCAAACGCCTCATATCTCCCTGCAGTCGTTTTTGCTGTCTTAAACAAACGAATCCCACATCACGACGACCTTATCCTGACCAAGTGGTACGCAAGTAGTACTGATCGCTGGAGAACTCTAAATTACAAGTTAACTCAAGCGACAGCATCTCTTCTTCTATTTGATGCACTTGATATTGTTGGACGAGCGGGGGAAGCAGCAAGGCTAAGTGGCGTCGAATTTTCACAAAGTTTCCCTGGTATTAGAGGATCTCAGTACAAGGTCGAGGGTGTATTACTGCGGGCACTAAAAAGTCTGCGTTCTGATGAACGAGGATCAAAGAAAGGGAAAAAGATGAAACCTGATTTCTTCACCCAACAAACAAGTAATTCCAGTGGTAGTGGCGGAACTAAGTCGCAGTCCCAGTCCCCGTGGAAAGTGAGGAGGTCGACTACAGAAAAAGAGAAAATTCACTCTTTAGAAGAGCGGCAGTATTTCTTCTTCTCTCCCTCGCAGGATGACGTGAAAGAGCAAGAAGCTTTAGAAGTCCAAGCGTTGACTCTTGAGCCTCAGTCAGGGCATTTCACTGACCCAGTAGTAGTCTGTGACTTCACTGCTTTGTATCCATCACTGATCATTGCGTATAACCTGTGTTACTCGACTTGTGCAGGGAAACTTGACTACCATAGTACCAGAAGGGAAATGCAAGTGGAAGGTAGAACGAGAGGAAAAGTTGGTCCATTTGTCTATTGCGAACGAAGGACTGCCACAGTTTTGAACCATCACCTGAAATCTTTGTCGAGCGCTTCCCAAGACGATAAAAAGTCGAAAAGGCCCAACTTTTCGAGAGATCGCGCCTACGTAGCACCGACCGGAACAGTTTACGTATCAGAGAGTGTTTTAAAAGGAGTATTACCACAAGTCCTCGATGAAATGCTCACAACACGAGCAATGCTAAAAAAGGCGGCCAAAGAATACAAGAAAAATGTCAAAAACTTGTCTCCTGCTATTCTACGGCAACTAGAAGCGCGTCAGTTGGCGCTGAAATATGTTGCGAATGTAACATACGGGTACACTTCTGCAACTTTTAGCGGACGGTGCGCGATGCCTCTTCTTGCTGACACTATTGTTGAGTGTGGGCGTAGAACTCTTCAGAGGGCAATGCATCTTGCCAATCAATGGGGTCAAGGAACAGATCCATGGGGGAAGGAAGATAAGAATTGGTTGGGGGCTGAAGTCATCTATGGCGACACCGATTCTTTATTTATTCGAATGCCCGGACGATCGTACAAAGAAGCCTTCGACTTCGGCGAAATATTTTGCACGGCAGTTACTAGCCTCAATCCACCTCCGGTTCAATTAAAGCTTGAGAAAGTGTACGTGGGGTCGATAATGCAAACTATGAAACGATATTGTGGCATGAAGTATGACTCAAAGAATCAAAAGAAGTCTACCTTTGAATCAAAGGGTCTAGAAACTATTAGACGTGATCAATGTGCCCTTACGCAGAAAGTACTGAAAGAAGCCTTGATCACGCTTTTCAAGGATGGACTCGAAGCCGTGAAAGAATATCTGTTTCGGCAGTGGTCACTCATTTTTGCGGGAGATCTCCCTGTGTCCGATTTCATTCTTACAGGTAGAGTGCGCTCGAAGTATCGTGGAGGGAAGGAAGGTCCAGTTCAGGCCGTTCTTGCTCGGAGGCTTGCGGAAGCTGATCCCGGTCGTGTTGTGCGACATAAGGAGCGCCTCCCGTATGTCATTGTTGCCACACCAGGCATGACGTTCCGATTGAAAGATTGTGTTTTGACTCCGCTGGAACTTTTGGAACGATGGGATGCCTATAAAATCCATTCCGGATATTATATTGAGAAGCATGTGAATGCTGCCTTGCAAAGGTGCCTCGGTTTGCCACCACACTTTGTCACAGTTGCCGATTGGTTCGCAACCTGTCCCAAACCCCGTCGGCGCACTCACTTCTGGCCAATCAAATCAAAACGAGCCATGATTACAGCATATTTTGGAAACGATGTTTGTTCCTTGTGTCAACGAAAGTGCCAGGCCGATGGGAGCAGCTTGGTGGTTGTCTGTAAGTCTTGCAAAAAAGATCGAATCAATTCCGTCCAATCGGCTTCTGCTACCATGAACAGAATCGAAAACGAAGCGAACATCATTGCCAAGAAGTGTTCGAAATGCAACGGGTGCTTTGAAAGTGCGGAAACATTTGCAGTGGCAATCGAACAAGAACAAAAGTCGACCATTGGTGGCGTTTTTCGTGCTATGCAACGTCCGAAGAACAACCAGACATTACTCATGCCACTAGCAAACTGTGTTTGTATCGACTGTCCAACAACATACGAACGTCATCGGCTTCGCGAACAAAGCATTGAGGCCAACGGTACCTACGATGCACTGACCACCGGTTCCATCAGTGACTGGTGATTGCATCGCAAAATTCTTTTTTCCTTAACAAATTGACCCTCTCTTTTCCCTACTAGAACTCGGGGATTTCGCAGTTCTCTATGTACTACTGTACAAAAATATTTTAAGAGTAAGCAATGACAATTTGTCGGAGTCAAAATTCATATTATTATTATTTGGACTTAAATATACTATTATGTACAGGGAAAAATAGATGCGGTGACGTTGTGTGCGGGTGAGCCCAACCGATCGATGTCAATCCATCGATCCATTGGGGGATTCTACCACAGTACGACAACAATGAGGGTGATGACCGTGCGGTGCTTGTAACAAAATCAATCCAGCGTTCCAACCGGAAAATGTCTTGGATAGGGCGAGTTTTGTTCAGTAAATGTAATATCAATGGAAGCAGAGATACCGATGCACCTTGGTTGTCCAAGATTCTTGCGATCGGCACGTTCTCGATTGCGTCGTGGTGGAAACAGACTGCATTGGCTCTCGAGAAAATATTCGAAATAGTTTCCAATACAGTCGTACTTGGTGTGTTGGCGCCTTTGCAAGCCGAAATACCACTTTTTCATCTTGTTAGCTAAGACAAAGAATATAGCGTAAATTAGCGTAGCATTGTTTGCGACATGTAAGATCCCAGTGTCCTCTTGAACAAAGTCTTCGAGAACGAACCCCAGCATAAATTCTCATGCGGAGGTAAAACCAAACAATCGAGTGGCTTCTTCCAGCGATGGCAAGGTCTCGTCGTGGACGTGTGTAGCGTCTTGGCATTTCTTTCGCCAAAGATCAAGGGATACGGTTCGAAATCTTTTTCCTGGTGGAACGTGGCTGGTGCAAGTTGCCACGACAAGAGGTAGCTCGTTGTCGATGTTTGGTCGTTTCTTGCTGTAGCTTGTGCTTGGAGATTCGCTTTCTTGACTATGAGTACTGGGAGTTGCTTCGGAGGGAATCTTGTCGAGACTGCAGAAGCTTACATTGCGAGCATGGCTTGTCGTTCCATCCGTATTCTCCTCGGGAGTCTCGGAAGAAAACGTTGTAGGTTCAATGCATGTCACTCTAGACTTGAGGAAGTGTTTCTTTTTCATCTTAAGATTGATGAACTTGAGGTCGTTCAGCAGGAAATTTGCGCCTTCCGAAGATGCATCATCGGACGTGTTTCCCGAATCGCTCATTTCCCCTTCCGAGGCAGAAACGGAGGCAGGGGTAGCAGAGGTAGCAGAGATAGCAGAGGGCGTTTCGGTGACAGAGGCAACTACTGCGGGTGGTCTTGAAAACGGGAGAACGGGCTCTGGTGGTCGCTGCATGATTTGAGTCCCGAGTGTCAAGGGCGACGAAACAAAAGCTTTCTTGTTCAGAGAACCGACCGGAGGAGAGACTGTTTCCAGTTGTATTAGGGGAGGCTTGATCACTTCCGCGGTAAGAGTCGGTCGTGCGGCAAACTTGAAAACCGGGGGAGAAACAAGATTAGATCTTGCCGGGTCCGCTGTGACTCCTGGTAGCAGTTGAGGCTGTTGTGCCAAGCTCTTCGTTGCCGAGACTGCGGCGACAGCAGCTGCGTGAGCTTGGACGGCTGCTTGGGCTGCTTGGGCTTGCTGTTGGAGACGCGCCTCCACACGAGGCTTCCAGTACCGTTTGCGGTTGTTCACGAACCAGTTGGTGAGTTGCTTGAGCTCAATTTTCGTATCTTTCATGATCTCAACCTTCTCTTGTTCCGTAGGGTACGGGTGGGCAATATGCTCCGGGGACATCATCCAGGCCTTGAGGTACTCCACCGTCTCGCTAGGCAAGCTAGCAGACTTGCGTTTCCCGGACGACTTCTTCGGCGAGAAAGTGTTGGGATTCGGAGGGTCATTGTTGATCTTGATCGAGGAAGTGCCCGTTGTGTTAGCAGTTGCACTGCTTGTCATCTTTCCTACTTATATGGTTTTGCTACAAACTAGAAGTAATTGGTTGCGATGATATGATGTGTGTCGCGAGTAGTGGCGGGCCCAGAAGATTTACATCAAACAAACTTGTGACAACGGGGTTACTGTAATTATTATTCCTTCTCTCAAATAAGCAATTCATCGAGCAGAGTTTGATGTATTGTACCATTTACCTTTACACGGTTCATACGTACCAAATTTCCACTCATCACGGCGTGCATTCTGCAATTCACGTATTTTCAGGATTTTCGGTCGCGCTTGGCATGATCTGATTGACAGATACGTGATGGGTAGGAGTACTAAATGATGGGAAAGAACATTGGTTGCTACCGTCAGCGAAGCCCGTCGTGTTTTTTCTCCAAAAAATGCTGCAGATGATTGTTCTCTCGCGAGACTGGAACCCGGATTTCAAAGAATGATGCAAATGCTTTCCACAAAGCCGATTGGGCGCGACTTCAATTCATCCAGTATCAAATTTAGCCATAAGGCGAAACAGAGAACCACGTCACCAGACTTGCGAGATATTTTGCTCTATTTTTTTGATAGTGAGTTGAATGCCAGCTGCTACTGTTTTTATAGTGAATTTTGATTGGTTGAAACAATTAGCCGAACAGCAACGTCACCGTCAAAAAAGTGAAAACATTTGTGCGAGACATGCACGGTGAGTGTGTCTTTCATTGCGACAGTCTTCATCCGATCCATAATTGACGTGTACTCTTATTGGAATTTGTCGCGTCTTTCAACGTCTCATTCAAAACCATCATCGGTCGCGGCAAAAGAAGAACACTACGGGAAACGGCTTCTCGTCTATCCAAGTACGTCACGTCAAGTTCCACGAATGCATAACTTAGCCTCTTTCTCGTCAAAGGAAACAAAAAATTGAGGTGCTGTACCTACCGGTACCGTACGGTACGCAATGCTTTGTTTAGGGAATAATACTCCGTACATCGTATTGTACGAACTCGTACCGGTACGTGTCGTACGCCTCTAAAATAAGGTACTAAAATAAGGTTTATGTATTGGTTAAAAACTAAGATTGTGAGCTAGCTTTGTCAACTACTCCGAGGAGCCGTTGAGAACGCTTGTAACAGTAAAAAGGCGTTGAATCGAAATTCAACGTACATTGCACATAGAGAAGCACATGAAGAATTTGGATATGTTCTTCATCCAGTCTTCAAGGTTGAAGACCGGCTTGTGTGGCATTGCTTTTCAGATTTTCTTGAATCGTGGGTAATTTTCAATCGTGAGCGTTGGAATACCACACTCTTCTCCTTCTCGTAAAAGTTCGATTGGTGGCACAGAATTTTGTTAGTCGTGTGCAACCAGTATTGCTTAGATAAGAAATTTTTAGTTGGTGTGATATGGTTTGAGGTTCCGAATGTTCATACGTTGGATCACGTGATTTCTTAAGAGAAAGGAAACTGTACCATTGGTGTGGATTTGCTGTATGGTGTAGGGGCCTTTGCTTCTTGCTTCAAAAGCTCCGGGGATTTGCTTTTCATTTTTCACCATAACTTGATCTCCTATACTGTAATCATGAATCTTCCTGTGGCTGTTCTCTTTCATAGCATTCTTGTCGATTTGAGCTTGTCTTTTGTTTCTGACCATGGCCAAGTCAGTAATTACAGGGATTGGTAGAAACATATCGCGATGGAAGACAAGGGCTCCGGGTGTCATTCCAAACGTTTTGTTGATGGTTGATCTAACTGCAAACTGGGCGGAAGCAAACACACTATCAATGATGTCGGTGGCTTCCTGGAGAGTTCGTGGAGGGTTGGTGTTGAGCTCTGTTCTCATTGCAGACTTCATCGTATCGTGGACGCGTTCAAGTACTGCATTGGATTGTGGGTTCCGGACTGAGCAAACCTTGGCTTTGATTCCTAGGTTGGCAAGATGGAGTTGGAAGTCGTTGCTCATGAAGTTGGTTCCTTGGTCGATAATACAATTTACTGGTTTTGGGTATCTGGAGAGCCAGCCATTGTCGAGGGCATGAACTGCCATGAGGCCGGTTGGGTTTACTTGTGGGGCTCGAATGATTTCAAGGAGGTTGGTGCACATGTCCATGATGGTAAAGCCATTGAAGGAGACTGTTCCATGGCCAGGGATCTTGATTTTCCAAGGGCCTACTCCATCGATTGCAATGGTGTCCCAAGGAACATATTGGTGTTCTTTGGTGGGGAGCTGTCCGTGGCTTTGGTGGCTATTCTTGTATCGTTGGCACGTGTCACACGTTTTGCAGAAGGAGTTGATTTGTTCCTTCAGGTTTGGGGCATATACAAATTGGTTGATGGTTCGATACAATCGTTCTGCGCCGGCATGGCCAAGCACGTGGTGGTAGTATTTGATGGTGGCTTGCACTCTGTTTGGAGGGAGTACAATTTTCTGGCGACCGTTGGAGTCTACAACTTTCAAGTCGATGCCATTGAAGTTTTCAGTTGTATAACGAGGATTGGTAGCAATATCGGCATTGGCTGCTTGATCTTGGGCGAGTTGGTCGAAGGCTAAGGGGTACATGGGAATGTCTTCTGGGTAGTTAAGAAACAAGTCAGAAAGAGCGAGAAGATCGGAGTCCGTTGAGTCAGTTGCAAGGTCCGAGTCATCCGTTGGATCGGGACCGAAGAACTCCTTCTTTTTCTCCGGAGTATCTTGCTGAAGTGGGAGCCTTGAGAGGGCATCAGCAAGGACATTGTCTTTGCCTTTGATATACTTGAATACTGGGGAAAATTCTTCAAGGAGCATGCGCCAAGTCATAATTCTATGGCTGGTAAGAGTTTGTCTGGTTAAGTTGATGTGGTCTGTCCGTACGATGATTTCAGCACCCCACAGAATGGTTCGAAATTCTTTGAAGACTTCTACAACACAGAGCATCTCTTTGTCAATTGTTGGGTATTTGCGTTGAGCCGAATTGAGTTTTCTGGAGAAGCAAAGGATGATTTTGCTGTCTTGGAGGATGACAGCTCCGAGTTGGTAATCAGAAGCGTCAGTATAGACATGGAAGGGCTTGTTTGGATCAGGGAAGGCAAGGAGGATATCATTGGCAATAAGCGATTTGGCTTTGTTGAAAGCTTCGAGTAGTTCTGGTGTTGGAGAGATTTTGCCTTTGGCTCTTCCAGAGAGGTCAGTGAGGGGTGCAAGGACTTCAGCTCGTTTGGGGTAGAAGTTTCGATAGAAGTTGATCATCCCAACAAAGGACCGTAGTTGGGTTGTTGTTGAGGGAAACGCAAGTTTCAGAATAGGAGAAATTTTGTTTGGATTGGGTCTAATTCCATCTCGAGAGATGATGTGGCCAAGCCAAGGAGCTTGGGATTGAAACCAGTGGCACTTGGAGGGCTTGACAGAGAAGTTGTGACACTTCAGTAAGGACAGAACAGAGGAGACTGATTTGCAATGGGAGTCAAGGGTGTCTGAGAAGATACCAATATCGTCGATGTATACTTCGATGTCCTTCAGGTGGGAGAGCATTTGTTCCATGCAGCCTTGGGCCCAACTTGGAGAGTTAAGGAAGCCCATTGGCAATCGGAGGAGTCTGAACTTTCCGAATGGAGTAACAAGGACACAAAGCCAGGTGGAGGCCTCATCGAGTTTGAAGGTGTGGAATTGCATGCTGACATCGATAAGGGTGACATATTTGAAGCCTCTTCTTCTGTGGAAGATGTCTTGGAGCTTTGGGAACGGGTAGTGGAGTTTCTTGGTAACTTTGTTGAGTTCTCGGAAGTCACTGATGAGTCTACAGGAGCCATCTGGTTTGGGCACTACAAAGGTTGGCATTCCCCATTCAGTTGCATAGCACCGTTCAAGGATGCCAAGTTTTACTTGTCGGTCAATTTCTTTCTTCACTGCTTCTTGTTGGTGCAGCGGAATGGAATAGGGTTGTTTTATATGATATGGAGTTGCGCCTTGCTGGAGGTCAATGTGGAACGTTTGATTAGGGAAAATGCCTAATTCTTTGTCATTCAAGCCTTCAAAAAGTTCTTCATTTTGGAGGAGTATTGGTAACAAGGCTTGTTTCTCTTGGTAGGAGAGATGATTTTGGTCGGTGACAAGCTTGTGGAGGTCAGTTTTCTCATACTTGGTGGTTCCATCTACATAAGACTGTTGGATTGATTGGGCGGAGTAACTTTCTGCAACCGCGTGTGGTTCTGCGGACATGACCTTGTGGAGCAAGGACTTGTTGTCAAAGTAATTGCGAGGATGGAAGTCCATTGTCTTTTCATACCATTCTATGGTACAAGTCTCGAAGTCCATTTTCATTCCAAGATCTCTCATGGTTTTCTGTCCAATAAGGAGGTGATAGTTGATGTTCTGAGAGACTACAAAGCATTTGATTTGTAGGACTTTCATGGAGTATGATAGTTCTGGGAATATGGTGTTCTCCAAGGTTACGTAGTGGTTGCAAGTGGTTTTTCCGTTTGTTGTTTGCATTTGAATTGGTTGGTCTAGGAGGTTCTTCTTGATTCCAGAGGGAATTGCTGATTCCACTATAAGGTTGTCGGTTGATCCGGAATCGAAGAGGGTTTTCAAGTAGTACTTGCCAAGGGATCCGTTGATCGAGTTGCAGACACTTACTGTGGTTGGAGCAAGGTCGATGTCGACATTGTGTTTGCTAGGGGCAACATCTTGCTTGTTGTTGTCGGAATCGGTCTTTTCAGAGGGAAACCTTTGAAGATCTGTGTTGTAGTATTCTTCATCGATATCCATATCGACATGGAAGAGATCCGGCCAAGGAGTAGCAGGGATGGTAGTATCTTCTGGTTCATTGATGAAGACACACATGTGTTGTTCTGGTTCATTGAAGTTACTGCCATGCGACGAAGAGTTAGTGGATCGATTGCTGTTGTTGGAATTGCTGCTGCGATCATTCACGTGCGAGTCGTTGTTGTCCCTAGTGTTGTTATTAGACTGATTGGAGTTGCTGCCATACTTGTTGGTGTAGCATTGACCCCAAGTGTGATTGGCACCAGGGTGGATAGGACACGGTGAGTCATTTGAGATCCTAGTCGAGCCTTTGTTGTTGTTGTTGCCTTGGTTGTTGCTGCGTTGATTGTTGTTGTTGTTGTTGTTGTTGCGTTGGTTATTGTTGTTGTTGTTTCGGTTTCGATTGTTGCGATTGTTTCGGTTGTTGCGATTGTTGCCGTTACGGTTGTTACGGTTGTTGTTGGCATTGTTGTTGCTGTTGTTGTTGTTTTGAGACTGGTTGTCTGATTTCTTGTTCTTTTTATTCTGTACAGATTGAAATCTTTCGAATCTTATCATCATTTCAGAGAGAGAATCTCTATGGGGAGAATGGTGTTGTTGATAGATGTCTTTCCAGTCCTCTGGCATCGATTCAAAGACTAGATTCTTGAAGTCGCTTTCGTTGATCTCTGCATCTTGTGGCGGGTGTCCCGGTAGTAATGGGAGAATAACATGGTTGTGGAAGTTGACTTGAGCTACGAATTGGTGTACAGTCATGGAGGTTGTCTTCTTAATGTTGGTGAGGAATCTTTTATGATTCTGGTAGGCATCGAGGTTGCTGTTGAACTTGAAGCTGATGAATGCTTCCACTGTCGTCTGGAAGTTGTCCACAGTTCTCTGTGGAACATTGGCTAATACATAGCTGTTCCACCAGCTACAGTCGGTGTAGTCTCTGAGGAGGTCTACAAACTTGTCATAGATTCTTGGTCCTGTGGTTAGGTTGAGGGTCTTCTTAGATCTAATGAACTCATTGATGGTGAAAAGAATTTGTAATTTGGTTGATCCTGCAGTAATCAAAGGGATTTTGATCTTGGTAACTTCTTGGGAGCCGTTGACTTCTTGGGTAATCTTGTACTCAATTTTGTCAATAGTCTCTTGATCAAAGTCATACTTGAAGGGAATGACTGAGTAAGACATACTTGTCGATTTCTTATTGTTACTGGACAATCTTCGGATCGGTTGTTCGTTTGTTAGCTGTGTAGTAGTGGTAATTTTATTCGTGTAGTAGTTGAAGTAGTCTTTACCGGTAGGAAAGGTCGAAGCGGTTATTCGACTGTTTAAACAGTGTCGTACGCCTCTAAAATAAGGTACTAAAATAAGGTTTATGTATTGGTTAAAAACTAAGATTGTGAGCTAGCTTTGTCAACTACTCCGAGGAGCCGTTGAGAACGCTTGTAACAGTAAAAAGGCGTTGAATCGAAATTCAACGTACATTGCACATAGAGAAGCACATGAAGAATTTGGATATGTTCTTCATCCAGTCTTCAAGGTTGAAGACCGGCTTGTGTGGCATTGCTTTTCAGATTTTCTTGAATCGTGGGTAATTTTCAATCGTGAGCGTTGGAATACCACAGTACGAGTATGTGTGAATGACGAAGAGACAAAGTAGGGCTACGTAGAATTTTTACTGAAAGTAAAGCTTTGAATTAACACTCATGATCTAAATTGGTCTCATGACTGATTTCGAACCTCTATCGGTTCGAAATTTATCGCAAAACTTGAAATTATGTCGTCACTTCTTCTTTCCTTCCTAATCCATCTAATTGCAACTACTTTAACAGCACTGAATAACAAACAAATAACAGATACTAAATAAACTAATCGAATTGCACCATATTGGTGGGTTGGGGGGGGGGGGGGGGGGGGGGGGGGGGGCGATTCGACCTTGTGGAAGAACCGGCGAAACGCTTGTTTCGACGAAGGGCAAAACACCACGTTCAAGGGTGAAATCGCCGTCAACGACGACGACGAGGATGGGGACGCCCATTACACTGCATCCATATCCATATCCATATCCATATCCATATCGCGCGTTGGTTCCTCCTGTTCCACCCTTGTCGCTTGCATCCTTTTAATATATTCAATCTTTCCATCATCCAGGGCTGCCATCTCCAGCAGCGTCTCTGGCGTCGCCTCCTTAGTAATGATCTGAAGCAACACACCACTTCTTCCTCTCTAACTTCGCTGCCATAGCCTTCCCCAAGAGTGCTTCTTTCATGGTGATCTCTGCTTTCTCCAGCCGCTGCAATTCAGCGCCATCCACCTCCTCACTCCACTCCACAGCACCAACCGGCACATCATCCTTTGCTTTAACTAGTAGAGCAGCAACTAGTTGCTCTTTTTTCATTCCAACAGCAGCGGCAGCCTTGTTCTTCTTTCCAAGCTTCCATTCATAAATCACTTTCAAATGTTGCACCGCTAGTCTAGCAAAATTCCCCCCACACTTTGCAACTAACGCCTCGGCTTCTCCTTTTTTCTTTGCAAAAGCGGGGCGCGTGCCTTTGTTGTAGTCTTTGTCTCCGCAATTCGATTCATACCTTCCTTCAAGAACACCTTCGATTTAGTTTGAGTTAGTGACGAACCCACCGGTGATACGGAATTTCTGTCCTGTGGTCTTTGTGGTTGAAATTTCAATATTTGCTTGCTCAAACCCGGTTAAGTAGATGCAATCTTCTCTTTCTCGTGGTTTCACGGTGCCTTCGCAGCAAACGCTTCACATTTCAAACCATACTCCATGAGGTAGTTTCCTGCGGTGTTGTTGAGAACTTTGAGGTCAAGTAACTTTGTGATCATTGGATCTGCTGTAAAGTCTACAGATCCATTTGGTAGTGCTGTTACCTGGTGAGCTACATTGCATTTCCTTAGACATTTGTGTGTGAAAGGGATGATACCAATGTGGCGCCAGATTGCCTTCCATTTTTCAACAGAAAAGCCTTGTAAAATGTGCTTGCCAATGTGCAAGTTGGTGTCTCACGTCCTCTGAATACAATCCTTGGAATATTGTCTGATTGCATCGTAAATTTCCTTGCATGCTGTGAGTTGTAAGTTTTAAATGGTCTGTAGTTCATGTCTGTTGGTTGCCAAATATGAGTCATATTTGGAACTCCGGTGAGTATGCATAGCCCTTTGGCTGCCATAACAATTTGTAACTTGTTGTCATCACGTCCTGGACCCAAATCTATGAGCAACGCTACTCACTTTCCAGGCACGGGGGTGAGGTCTGGATACAACGGCATGTATGCATCCTTCACTAGTAGTACCTTTGTAAACTCCATACCATCCATCCCTGTTCTAGCATTACAATTCATCGTACTCCACCACTCTGTGGGTTCCTTGAAGCCCCACATTCCAGTTACTGTATTATGCTCAAGCTCCTCCAAAAATGATTCCTGGATCCGCTTGTTTGCATCATCTTTAGCCATACTTTTTCACTGAAAATGGGGGGGGATGGGGTAACCCAAAGCGCAACTCCCACAGATAAGACTTATGCGGTGACTACTCTTGTTAGCTCGGTTTGCACCAACAGGAAGATGTTTGTTGCTTGGTCTGTAGTACTGTGTCACGGGACAACCGCCAGACTTACTCATGATCATATTGAGTGACAGCCCCGTTTCATACACATTGATTATCAATCAAAGTTGTTCAGGTGGGAAATACAGCTCTCCTTCGTGCCCCCCAGCAACCTCCTCGTCCAGTGGTAACTGGGCGAAGCCCATTTCAAAAAAACAAATTTAGGGTTGTAAACCATTGGTTAATATTTTTACGGGGTTGCATACATTGCACAGCATTCCTCCATCTGCAAATTCTGGTTAGAGACTTCCACCTCACCTGTAAACTTAGGTTGCAACCACTTGAATAAAGAAACAGAGTTGGTCAGCGGTGTTGGAATAATATCGTTAGTGATTGTTGCTGTTGTTGAAGCTCTTTCTTCTAAATCCCTTGGTTGATCAATGCGAAACTTGTGAAAGAATCATAAAGTTGGAAGGGGTTCCGGCGCATGCAACCCCAGCAAATTGGGTATCTGTAGAAAGCTCTTGATCTTGCCAATTCTGGCGCGGTGATTACTTTAGTCAGGAAGTTACAACTGGGGCAATGGATCCTTATGAGTACAAAGACCCACAGCAATGGGTGTAAGGAGGGGGAGGGGGGGAAAGTGGTCTCAAAAGAACGATCCCTCCAATTAACACCTATACTCGTACTTTTACTATCTCCAGAACAATAAAAAGAGTTGATGATGATCTACTACCTACTTGCAAAAAATAAATTATTGTTCAAAGCTGTTGTTGTACGTGCATCTACCAGTATTATGAAGAAATGGTTTTTTAATACAATATTCCAAGCATATTGTTGGATTGGTAAGAATGCAATGCACCCGCACCTGCCTATACATCACATACTACTACTACTACTACTAGCTACAAAAGCAAAAAGAGATAACCAAGGAAGAATCATCAAATTTTCTGGGATGCTAAAAAAAAGGAGGCCACAATGTCTTCCTGGGAGGTCCATAATATTTATGATTTTGCTGTCAACTGGCAAGACAAATGTTCAATGGATGTTATACAACTTGTAGTGGAAAACTGGCTTGTTGGATATTGCCGCTTAAAACTGCACATAATTCTTGTGTATGCCGTTCTATGCTGCACAAAGAGCTACTTATTCCTCAAGAAATAGAAAGTGACTTCATGTATCAAGATATTGAGGTCTTGTGTGTTCTCTGTCTTAAGAAGAAAACAAATACATGAATGATAAAGACCAATTTGCTATACTGTCCTCTTGTGTGCTGCATCTTGCCCCCCCCCCCCCCCCCCCCCCCCCAAGCTGCTGCTGCACAGCCCTTTGGCTGGAATTATTTTCCATTGCCTTAAGGAAACCTGTTACAAAGAAGATTTAGTGAAATTTGCATTGATGTTTTTCTTTTAATGTGTAACATGTTTTGCAAAATGAATAATTATGTTTGTCCTATGTCACAAAACATGGATAGTGTTCAAATTAGTCATTCAAATCATGATAATAATACTTCTTTCCTAGAGCTGCTTCGGCACCCCACACAACTGTTATTGTGGCTCTTGAATGGAAAACTTGCTGTGGTACACCCAAATATTCGGGAAAAGGCACTATTTACCAACAGGGTGAACAGACCAACAAGCGGATATAAAAACAATCGGCATTCTCCCATTACAAACAACAAAGTTGGTAAGCACTTTCATGTTAGGAAAATTGGTAAAAATAACAGGATCACCAGTAATAATTATGATAGTGAAAATATCATCAAGGCTGGTAAAGATCACAAGTAATTATAAAGTGATAGCCAGTAAACACTATCCCATTAGGATCAATATGGCACATACTCACAATATACCGTCCGATAACTGTCACGCTACCCCACGGCGACCCCTTGCAAGCCCTATTTTCAGAAAATCGACCCTGCGTTTGTTATGCGCAAGGGTATTTTTTTAAATTCACAATTTTTGTGGTAAAGATTTTCGACCCCCCTCAGGTTGCGACCAAAATTCTCCCCGAAGACTCAAAATGTCCGTTGATCTCTCCATTTTGACTAAATTGATTAAAAAAATCTATTTTTCACTACCACACTTTCTAACCTTAACCCAAGATATGAAATAAAATTAGTTTCAGAAGTGTTAGTTTGCTATGTTTCCGCCTTGTTTTCTACGGTATGTCATGCCATGTCTTCTTTCATACCATCGTGCCTTTTAATGCTCGCTCCGATAGCATCATACTCGTTTTAACAAATTTTCATAGAACTCTACAGCAGTACTACGTACTTTCCTACTACACTATTTCACCACCATTCTTTCTTTTATTTTGTTTCCAAAAATGCTTTTTTTGTAGATATGTGTCCGGGTGTATTATGATAGTACTAGTAGTAGTAGTAATGTAGGTATGATAGTATCGATTTCTGTTTGAGTGGTGAAACAATTTTTTGTACAATTCATGTCAACAATCATGGAACGGCGTTTCAGAATTCAGTAACCGGAACGGCGTTTCATGCTTTTGTGTTCGAATCATGTTTAAATTTGAAATTCTCGGTGCCAAACAACTTCCTAACCTTAACCCAAGATATGAAATAAAATTATTTTCAGAAGTGTTTGTTTGCTACTTTGTACTATGTTTCCGCGTTGTTTCTATGTCACATCGTGTCTTCTTTCCTACCATCTTGGCTTTTCATGCTCGATCCGATAGCATCATGCTCGTTCTCGTCATGTTCATTTAACACCACCATTGCAACCATTTCTTTCCCTCCCTTCTTCCAATAGAAGAATATGTCACAACCTAGTAAAAGTCGCCGTCACTTCAAGAGTGGCTGTTATACCAAAATTCCCAAATCATTTATCTGTCGTAGCTGCTTGTCCCATAAGGGCAAGTCCAAGACATTCATCGGAATCAGACAAGATTCCACTTCACACTAATCATACCGATATGTATCACGAGGCCTGTCACGTCACCTTGATTCAATACCTGTTTGCCGTGCTTTCTATTTAAATCACAACCTAATGGAATTTTCATCATCTGCCAAAGAAGAATCCACTACTACAAATGGTCCAATTGTTCCTTCCGCTTCTGTTGCTGCCGCTCACACTAACAAGGCATCCTCAAACAAAACGTTCAACTCTGTTCTAAACAGTCAGGTAGTACACAACTTATTTGTTCCACCAATGGATCGAAATGTAATGGAATCACAGTTGTTTCCTTCAGAAGACAACAGCAACAACGATGACATGGTTATTCATGAGGAAATTTGCCTTCCTATTCAGAACAATAATGGTATGGATGCTGCGGAACCCACGGCATACCAACCAAACATCAATGAAAAAGAGCAATTGATCCGATCTCATCTTTCTTTTTCACCTACCAATAGGCTCATTGCTGAAATAAAGCTCATGCATCTAATGACGAAACACAAGTTACCTCTAAACACATTCAAATCTATTTTTCAATGGGCAAACGAATGTCAAACTATTCATGGTGTTGACTTTAGCTCTACCTACCCCCGCCATCGAGAAGCCATATTTAGTGAAATCAAGTCCAATTTCGGTATTTCTGAGACCAAGTTCGAGCCACACATAATTAACTGGTTACCTTGCAATTTACCCATCCAAATATTTGTTCGATCCTTCCCAGACGCACTTCATTCCCGCCTTCTGACCAATAAGGAGTTGATGCAAGAAACCAATTTGTCTTTTCCGAATGTCGAGACTCCTCTTTCACCCGAAAACAACCCACCACTCACCAATGAAACATACATAACAGAACTACACCACGGCTCTTGGTGGACGGAATCGTGGAAGCAGATCTGCAATGAAAATGATGAAATCCTTGTTCTGATCATTTTCTACATGGATGGAATCAGCTTGGATGCACATGGCTGTCTGTCACTCACTCCTCTCAACATGACTCTTGGTATTTTCAATACTGAAGCAAGAAAACGACCTGACGCTTGGACCACAATTTATTTTCATCCCGACACTGAAATTGAGAGCATAAGACACACGAAAAAAACCACGGCAAAAGATAATATTCAAAATCTACACACCGCGCCTGCATCGGCTTTGCAATCTTTCAAGGAAGTATGCAAAATGCAGGGCGGGTTGGAGTGGGATTATCTTCCGTATGCAGGAAAAGTGTTCAAAGTGAAAATGAAATTTGCAATTGCCTATGTTGTTGGTGATACAGAACTACACGACAAACTATGTGGAAAGTATGGATCCTACATGCAAAAGGTGAAGAAATTGTGCCGACATTGTACATGTCCTACACGTGTCATCCATAAACCAAAAGCCCAAGTGGAGGAACTGACTCGGCTCTGGGTTCCAGAAGATTTTGAATCCCCCCCAAACATTTCTGCACGGGAACACATGGAGTACTTCAAAAGCATTTTGCACCATCCCATAAAAAATGCTTTTCACAGCCTCAATTTTGGTAGTAACGTCAACAACATTCACTTTGCTACTCCCGGTGAGTGTTTGCATATGCATCAACTGGGTGTAGCACGTAGGGCAGTAGAATCACTTCGATTCATTGTTAAAAGGTAGTCCTAAGTGTTGGTATGCCCCTGATTTAAACACGAATGGCACATCAGCTACTATTGGCTCACTCGCGCAGTTATACGGTGGTCTTTTGTCAAGGCAATCGGACAGAGATTTCCCCAGAACCAAGTTTTCCAGTCAGCTTCTCTCCATTACCAAAAAGGAGGGTAATGATTATTCGGGAATGCTCATTTCCATTCTGATCACCCTTTGTTCCGATGTGGCAATAAACATCATCAAGGACGAGACATTTATTCAGAAACAAGTAGAGGTAATTCAACTGGTCCTCTCCATGGAAGAATTCTTGAAGCATGGGAATATACCCATTTCTGGATTGGAAAATCTCCCCAAGATGATAATCCATTTTATCAATTGTATTAATTCTACCTGCCTCAGAGAGGGAATGGGTACGAAACTGATCAAAAACCATCTATACTTTCACCTTGTTGAGTACATTAAACTTTGGGGACTTCCATGCGGATGGGATTCTTCTTATTTGGAATCACACCACAAAACTGAAATCAAAGCACCCTTGAAGAACACTCAACAGAATGCTTCGACATTGATAATGCAAACGGCAAAGCGGCAGGAAGAAAAAATGCTGCTACGAGTAGCTACTTCCAAGTTCAATTTAGTGACGGCAGAAGATGTTTCTGGTAATCAAGTCCCTCCCGAAGTTTCTGGTTCAAAATTTCACGTGTTCATTAACGACGATGGGGCAAGTACTATGAGATGGGTTAGGTCATTGAACAAAACAAAACCCTATATTTCTCCCATCGTGTTGTCTTTTGTATGTCAGAATGTGCTTCCACTTTTGGAGGACTCTACGTTTGTGAAAGGATTTACTGAACATAACAGGTTTGACGAATGCACACAGCAAAATTACTTGTTTCAGAGCCACCCTTCATATCGTTCCGATGGTGGCCAACTCAACTCTGTCTGGTATGATTGGGCCTTGTTTGATGTTGACGCATGTGAAATACCCTGCCATATTATGTGTTTCCTTGAACTCTACAATCTGAAGCAGCCTTACTCATTTGTTTCTGAGTACCAAATTGCCGACGAAGGCATTTATGCAGTAGTGACCAAGTTTAAATCCACTCCAACACCAACAGCTTCGTCGTTTGTGACAAGAGGTGAAGTAGACGACAATTCCCTGTTCTTATTTCATGTCGACAGCATACTTTCGGATGTAGCAGTTGTCCCAGAACTTGATGCAATTGGTACATTGCAATCAAACTCATATCTGGTTGTCTCGAATCAAAGGGCTGGGCTGGATGAATTCCACAAGACAACGTCATCTTTGCCTAATGAAGAGGCACTCTACTCCCAATGCACTATCATTGAAGAGGACAGCGACAATAATGATGATGCTACTAATTCAGGTGATGACAGTTCAATGTCATCGAACGATGATGATGATAGTGAGGTCCTCTCTGATACATCCAATACTTAATTGTTTACCTAGTACAATATCAATAATAACTTAGTATCAGTGAAGAATTGAATGCTCCTCCATATTGATCGTAACATATTTCTCCTACGTTTCGATTGATAGCTACTACTCCAAAATGATTGCACAATGTCGCAGGAAAACAAACGAAGTGAATGGAACTTCTAACTATAAATTATTGTTTAATATATTATAGAGGATTAGCTCTTCTCACAGTTTTTGTCGATACATAGGCACTCATAATATAACAGCCTTCGTATTTTGGATTCGAACAGCTATGTAATACTAATGGATTGAACAATAGAGTATCGCCTGACCTCAATGGAACTTTCACTTTATACGTTGGGAACACAAAGTAATAAATCACCTCGTCATCACTTACATGTTTTGGAGCAACAACCGTCAGCCTTGTATAGAACATATCGGCATCGGTATGGCATTTCGAGTGATAATCCTTTCCAATAGAAAAGGCCGTAGCATGATGGCCGATTGCATTCAGTGTTGTACGACTAGCAACCTCATTCATCACAGTTGTTTCAAGGTTGACAAATTTGGACATTTCACGTAAACAAAGCTGCATTTCCTTCACAATGTGTAGTGCTTTCTATTCAAGGTGGTCTTGTGTTTTTGCTTCCACATTCTTTTTGAAAACATACACACTATTTCCCGATTTCAATCGATTTGGTCTCATCCCAATAATACCATATCCACTGTTTACACTGTCACATTTGGTTCCTTGGCCTATTTTGGGTTTAGATTGATCAATTTCCGCAGCAAATGTTCTTGTAATTTCTATATTTTTGGGAGTACCCAAGCGTTGTTTTGCAAATTTTGTGGAAGTTTTTGCAAAGATTCTCAATGATGGTTCTGATTCGGCGACTGCTAAAAGAAACTTTTTGTCGGTACTATCCAATGTCTTGAAACTATCAATAGACACCGCCTCTTCCGATGTGTATTCCCTTTCTCCAACTTTTGTAAAACCCCATTGTGTTTCCATGAATTTACCTCGAAACCCATTCTTGTGAACTGTTTTCAATGCTATTTGCTCGACATGTTGTACAATTCCCTTCATACTTTGACGCTTCTTGGGTTTTATCTCCGACAAGTGTTTGTAAGTCTGGTGGATTGTTGATGACGATGTTGCTCCGTTTTGGAGAAATTTTGATGTCATTCTCTTTCTCTCTGTCTTCCCACGTTTCCTCTTTGATTTTTGCTTCATTGCTTTGGGTGCCAATTGCTTTGTTGTTGTATTCAATCCCATTGCACCGGGTGCCATTATTGGAACGGCAATTCCGACTTGAACGTCTGGTGTATTGGCGTTTATGGGACAAGATTCTGGAACGGCGTTTCAGATATAGTTCTCTGGAACGGCAATTCTGAGTTGAACGTCAGCTGTATTGGCGTTTCTTGGTCAATTTACTGGAACGGCGTTTCAGATTGAGTTTTCTGGAGCGGTAATTCTGACTTGAACGTTTGCTGTATTGCTGGCGTTTCTGTGTCAAGATTCTGGAACGGCATTTCAGATTGAGTTGTCTGGAACAGCAATTCTGATTTGAACGTCTGGTGTATTGGCGTTTATGGGACAAGATTCTGTAACGGCGTTTCAGAATTAGTATTCTGGAACGGTAATTCTGTCTGTATTGGCGTTTCCGGGTCAAGATTCTGGAACGGTGTTTCAGATTGAGTTCTCTGGAACGGCAATTCTGACTTTTGCGGGCGGTTGGATTCTTCCCAATTGCTGCTGTTGCTATTGTTGTTGCCGCTTGCTGCTGTTGCTGCCGCTGTTGTTGGTATCGCTGCCGCTGTTGGTTTGATGGTTCCCGGTTGCGGTCGCTTGGATCGTTCTCGCTTGCTTCTTTTGCTATCGCTGTTGCGAGGTTCTTGCCCGTTGCTGTTGTTGCTCTCTGTCGTTGCCGTAGTCTACGATTGTATTCGAGTTTATCATGATATGTTAATTGAACCAAATGGGTGAGTATCTATTGATGTGCTACATTGAGTAAATAATAACAAAAGAATAGTATAATCTACGTGCCACTAACCTACACCGTTCGCCTCCTTTTGTTGTTGCGTTCAATTTGTCTGATCAAATTGTTACGATCCTGCGTCCGCCTTGTCGGACGTTTTCTCCAATTGATTGTTCCACCGATCCGTACCTATGAAAATAAGAAGGAGGGAAACACAAGTAAGGAAGACATCATCAGCAATGCAGGATGTAGGCATCATTGTCCCTCTATCTTACGTTGTTGTTTTTGCTGCCTTTGACCCAGTGTTGCCTTCCGATCCGTTGTTTCCAATATGGTCCTATGAAAATAGCCAAATAGAAAAAGGATGAAATACATTCTTATCAGCAATGCATGTGGCATTCTAATCATTGCCTATCTCTCCCATTCGTACCCTTGCTTGTTCTTACAATAGTTGTTTGCTGTACCTCGGTCCGTTGTTCCGATACTTTGTTCCGATCCTTTCTCTCAAACTACAGGGGGAAATCGTTGGTCGAATTGTTGTTGCCAATACGTTGTTCAATCTTACTCCTTTCTCACAAAAAACTGGATCTTTATCCTGTTGATATATCTACGCAATGGATGCAGATTCATTGATTTCAAGACATATATGTAAGGCTGCAGTCCAAACAATATCTATCCAGCAATTCCTCTACAGTCCAATGCCGTCCAATTCTTTTTCTAGCAAAGGCAGTTTTTTCGGATTAAAATATCTCGAGCCTGAATTCCCTGCCTACTAGTGATCATTGATGAACAGTTCAGTGGGATTCAACATTCTCGGATGGAGTGCCAATTGTACAAGTACGGTAAAGCAGCTCTGCTCAAGATAAGTTCGGTAAGATGATTATGAAGGGAAACAGTATTTTTTGAGTCGAAAAGAAAAAAAATTCACGCTGAAAATCACACTGTAAAATCACACTGTAAAATCACCACACTGTAAAACCACACTGTAAAATCAGTTTGAAAAAAAATGTTTCCGCTGTGTGTGTGTGTGTGTGTGTGTGCATGTGTGTTCGAAAAAATGAATCAATACTTACTAACCTGTCAGATCTACCACAGTAAATCTAGAACAATGAAGAATAATTCCATTGTCTTATTTAAAAATAAGAACATTAAGCAAATAAATCACCAACCGCGCTCGTTTTGAATAGAGAACAATCTAAAATAGAGCCCTGAGTTTTATTGTTAACATTCTCAACTTGTGATACAGTGAGATCTTTTATGTACCGGTTAGGTTGTACGTACCAACACACGTGTGACGGTGAGCTTACTGGTAATGAATTTGCCTAGTTTTGTCCAGCAGTATTCTACGACAGTAGCTACGTACACAGAAACCGTTGTGTCCAGGTATATTACGATAGTAGTACTAGTAGTAGTAGTAATGTAGGTATGATAATACTAATGACTTCTGTTTTGGTTGTGAAGGGTTATTTTGTACAATTCATGTCATCAATCATGGAAGGGCGTTTCAGAATTCAGTAACCGGAACGGCGTTTCAGGCTTTGTGTTTGGAGCATGTTCCAATTTGAAATTTCAAAATGAAGTAGTGTGTAAGGTTGGGTTGTGGTGAAACGGTTTCTTGTACAATTCATGTCAACAGTCATGGAACGGCGTTTCAGATATCTGTAACCGGAACTGCTTTTCAGACGTTGTTTTTGAATCATGCAATTTCAAATCTCAAAATGAAGTACTACGTACGGTTTGGTGGTGAAACGGTTTCTTGGACAATTCATGTCAACAGTCATGGAACGGCGTTTCAGAAATCTGTAACCGGAACTGATTTTCAGACGTTGTTTTCAAATCATGTTTCAATTTGAAATCTCAAAATGAAGTACTAGGTTGGTGAAACGGTTTCTTGTACAATTCAGGTCAACAGTCATGGAACGGCGTTGCAAAGTTTGTGTTCCAATTGGGTTTCAATTGCAAATCTCAAAATTACTGGGTTTTAAACTATTTGTTGGAAAATCTTAACATACATTATTGTATCTCAAAATGGATGATCGGTGTTTTGTATCGTTGTGGTTTGTTTTGGTAATGTTTTCACTTTTCGTTTGCAACGGCGTTGCAGGCTGTACTATTTGTTTACCGTAAAAGTGGAAATATTTGTACATTGTTGCATGATGTTTGTTTGTGGATAGAGTCGCTGTGGTTTGAAGTTGAGTCGATCCTGTTTTTCGTTTCCTCATTTGAGAATCTCTTGATATGCAACAAAATAAACAATTGTAGCAACTTAGATTGCTTTCACACAATTTTATTTTGTTGTTCTCTAAATTAGCAATCAAACAATGACGAGAGTTACAAGAAGTACCGCTAAATGTAGACTAATTCACCACCAGATGAAGTCACAGCTGCAGCGGCAACCCCAACCAACGTAGCCGGCGCAAATGAAGCGCCAGAAGTCAACGGTACTCCATCATCTACTCCACCACGAGATGAAGGGGCAGCCGTAGACCAAGACAGACCTTCAGGTAATACCCCAACAACGTTGTTTGCAAACGATCCAAAAGCTCATCCGGTCAGTCAAGGGCGTGCAGTCGATAAACCGAGGAAGAGGAAACACAAAAAATCGAAAAGTCAATCACAGAAAAACAAAAGAAGTCATGTGGTAGAAATACCAGCAGTCGTTCCCGCAACACCACATCAAGGAGTCACAGGTGCTGCTCAACCTTTGTCGTCTTCAGGAAATGAAGCCGGTCGAAGTTTGTCATTGGAATTATTTGATGATGACTCCCAATACAAGGATCACACGGATGCAATGAAAAGACGTGTCAAAGCTTGTCTGAAGCAACAGGGTCCTAACGGATTCTCTGGGAATATTTTGACTGACGAACTCATCACTGCTGTCAGTTGTGACATCGAATCCGTCTTCCGCCATCTCATGAACAAGGTTTTCATTGTTACTAAACTTTCTTCTTCCGGAACCCGTCCTGACTTCAGCGAGCAAAAAACGTCAGACAAACCATCCTCGGGTCCTATACCAAGGGTTGTTGACGTCATGGTAAATCTTTTCCTACGTGACTCCGGGTCGCAGTTGACAAAGAAGGTCTGTATCTTGGATGCAAAGGGGCTGACAACTCGTTTCAAGGAGTACAAAATGAAAGAAAAATGGAACTCCTTCCAGTCAGCGCTCAACTCCGTTATCAAAATCGATGAAAATACCACGGCAGGCGAAACACAATTCACCCGGGTTGAAGGACAAGACGAAGTAGCAGAAGGCACGTTGCATTCTGTCTGGGCAAAGAATGTGGTTAACTATGACACCATACTGAAGTACATGAAAGTGTATTTAAGCTTACTGCGTTGGTACGTACGTTGTGTCCAATTCCCCCCTGCACCTTCACTGGAAACAGAAGGACCATTTTTCAATCAACGATTTAAAGACGATGTAAAGAAAGGGAAGCTATACATCCGGCAGATGGTCTCGTTCTTTGAAGGAATTTCCTTTAACCACGCATTGAGGCATTTTCTTTCCTCTAGTCACTCCTTTGATGAGTTGGTGAAACAAATCAATTATATTAGGGGGAAAGAAGTTGTTGGTGCACCAATAAGAGAAGGTGTCGCAGCAGTCGAGATAGTGCCCTTGACTGATTCCCCAAAATACCTCAAGTTGGAATGGCTGTCCGATGTGTCCAAGATACCCCTTGCGTTTCAAAAGGTCCTCATGTATTTGTGGGTATGCTTCCAACGACAGAAGGCAAGAATTTTCCAAGAACTCAGCCTTCACCACTTCGCCGACGAGTCATTACTACATGACAATTTGTACAACAAACTATTGCCCAACCTCTATGAGTCTTCGTTTTTGGTTGGAAAATACAAAATACAAGGAGTGGACAATAAGGTGGGGATTATTCGATTCAACCTGTTATCTTCTCTTCACTTTTGCAAGATTATGGAGCACCAGAAAACTCTTAACCAGTTGTACAGAGTAGGCGTTGACTTTGCCAAACAATTGGTCACTCTTTCTACTGAAAAGAAAACGGCTGAACGTGGCATATTTGTGGACGATTACGATCCTGAGGACAAAGTTCACGTGAAGACATTGTTGCAACATTACCTCCTGAGTTTGTCCTGTGTTGACAATGTTGTTTTGACGCCAGACCAACTTGAACAGGTGAATCTTGTTTGCGACGAATTGCTCAACTATGTTCTAACATCTCATTTGTCACGTGATCCTAACGGTACACGTGTTCCGGTTTGTAGGGTTATGGTTTCAAAGGAAATAATGAAGGCTGTACTTGGCCACGAAGAAAAAACTTCTTTTAACGTTGACCATGCACGTGAGTGTCTGGACGATTATTTGAAAGCAGAGTGAAGGTCTTTGTCGTTGAACTCTAATCCAGGTGAACCTCACCGCAAAGATCGGTTATTCATTTTCACCAGTGACGGTGCTCGATCCGTTCAATTTGAAGAACCAAGTCCGCCTGAGCTTGTGAGAGGTAAGGAGTGTCGACATACTTACCCTATCGCAAAAGAGGACTACAGCTTATCCGTCACAAGGTTCCTTAATTTTGATGAGAACTGCACATACACGGTGGACGATCGATTGATCTGGGAACATACGAGATTCGTATTCCGTGATGTTTTCATCACACAACCGGAAATAGTACTCGAAGGTTGTAAGTTTTTTGAGAGGTCTTTGCGGTTTCTGACAACTTACAATTATCTACCTGAAGGGGGACAATTGTTCGTCCCCTTGACAAAGGAACTTTTGTGTTCGGTTTTCAAGAACAAAAATCACGTGTTGGAAGCAAACTTGCAAGTAAGTTTTGTTTCAGAAGAGGATGAAAAGACTTTACAATCCGATGGCGACTCATTGATCAAACTATTTGAAAAAATCAAGGTACCCAAGAGTCAGAGTTACAGAGCTACCGACATTGCAAAGTGGGACTTCATGAAGGTGCACTTGAAGAACTTCGAGACGTTCATCAAAGAGAATGACACGTATTCTGTCCAATGGATAGTGTTCACTAACACAGTGATCGATGGAATGGAATCATTCTTTCGATTTCCTTGGGAAGACAAATCGACCGACAGCCCTAGTGATAGCTCAATTGATGGAGGTAACACAAACAATGATGATGAAGAAGAAGAAAACGTAGAAGTAGTAAACGGCAACGTACCTCCAACAGAACCAAACACAGTTAAAGAGAACGCATCAACGAAGTCAAAGAAGAAGTCGTTCCTCAGGAAACCAAAAAAAAAACAAGACTGCATCAGACGAATCCAATGGAGAGCAGAAGTACAAGGAGAGGAAGGTTTCTCCGAACCTTGGCCACGTTGAAGATCTTGGATACCTTCTGCAAGTTCCTCGTCCAAAACCAGCCAACGTAATAAGACAGAAGCGCACCGGAAACGTGAAGGTGTTGTTCGCAGATCCTGACCCGGTGATCTCGTATCCTAAATTCGCAATTGGTAGTGAGGTGACAATCACGGGTCTGCCAGCACCTGGAACTGGTGTTGTGAAGAGTTATGCATCGAAGAAGAAGGACCAATATCCTCAATACCCGGGATACATGGTGCACAAGAAACTACCAGATGGTACAACAGTGAAGCGCGCAACCTGGTTCCCTTACGACCGTGTGGGGTCGAATAAACCACAGTTCACCAAGTTGTCGGAGGTCTTCAAATAATGAAACAATGCTGTATTGGGTAAACGTTCATAGCCTTCGCCACGCACCACCATAGAACACAAGAGCAAAGAGGGCCTAAGCGGGAAAGAAGTTATCATATTACTGCAAGGTCCTCACTACTAGTCCTAGTAGTTCTTCTTCTCCACATTGGATTCAGATTAACCAAAAAATGATTGTGTACGTAAGAAATATTCATAAGTAAAATTGAGTACCTAGTACTACTAGTGGAGTACTACTACAACACGCAGTACTGGATCATTTGAATTTTTTCATATTAGTCTACTATTACATGTTCTTGTAATACTGTAGTCGTAGTAGTAGTACATGGATGTTCATAGTGGTTAGTAGTTCAAATTTCTCAGAAGGTTGTTACTAATACTAGTACTAGTATTAGTAGTACAACCAATACATAATTCCAATCTGATAGTAATTTGCAATTAGAAAATAGAAAATCTGACATTTAGTGTGATTGGTCCATGAATATTGTTCCTGTTATGGGTGAAATGAATCATGCAGGAAACATAAGTGAGTTATTATCTGTCATAGTTTGTGTGTCATCACGTAATAACTTCATTTGGGTCCTGGATTTGGAGGGAAAATACACAGTAATTTGCAATTAAAAAATAGAAAATCCAATATTTTGTGTGATTGAACCAGGAATATTGTTCCTATTATGGGTGACATGAATCATGAAAGAAACAGAAGTGAGTTATCTTTCAAAGTTTGTGTGTCACCACCTAATGAGTGCATTTGGGTACTGGAGTTGGAGGAAAAATGCACAGTAATTTGCAATTAGAAGATAGAAAATCTGAAATTTAGTGTGATTAGTGCATGAATATTGTTCCTGTTATGGGTTAGATGAAACATGAAAGAAACAGAAGTGAGCTATCTGTCATCGTTTCTGCGTCACCACCTAATAAGTGCATTTGGGTCCTAGATATGGAGGGAAAATACACACTAATTTGTAAATAAAAAATAGAAAATCCAATATTTCGTGTGATTGAACCGTGAATATTGTTTCTGTTATGGGTGAGATGAATCATGAAAGAAACAGAAGTGAGTTATCTTTCATAGTTTGTCTGTCACCACTTAATAAGTGCATTTGGGTACTGGATTTGGAGGATAAATACACAGTAATTTGCAATTAGAAAATAGAAAATCTGACATTTAGTGTGATAAGTCCATGACTATGGTTCCTGTTATGGGTGAGAGGAATCATGAAAGAAACAGAAGTGAGTTATCTTTCATAGTTTGTCTGTCACCACCTCATAAGTGCATTTGGGTACTGGATTTGGAAGAAAAATACACACTAATTTGCAATTAAAAAATAGAAAATCCAATATTTTGTGTGATTGAACCAGGAATATTGTTCCTGTTATGGGTGACATGAATCATGAAAGAAACAGAAGTGAGTTATCTTTCATAGTTTGTCTGTCACCAATTAATAAGTGCATTTGGGTACTGGATTAGGAGGGAAAATACACAGTAATTTTCAATTAAAAATTCCAAAATCAGATATTTGGTGTGATTAGTCCCTGAATATGGTTCCTGTTATGGGTGAGATGAATCATGAAAGAAACAGAAGTGAGTTATCTTTCATAGTTTTTGTGTCACCACCTCCTAATAAGAAGTGCATTTGTGTACTGGATTTGGAGGAAAAATACACAGTAATTTGCAATTAAAAAATAGAAAATCCAATATTTCGTGTGATTGAACAATGAATATTGTTCCTGTTATGGGTGAGATGAATCATGAAAGAAACAGAAGTGAGCTATCTGTTGTGATTTGGGTATCACCACCTAATTATTGCATTTGGTTACTGGATTGGGAAGAAAAATACACACTAATTTGCAATTAAAAATTCCAAAATCAGATGTTTCGTGGGATTGAACAATGAATAATGTTAATGTAATGGATAAGATGATTAATGAAAGAAACAGAAGTGACTTATCTGTCATGGTGGTTTGTGTGTCACAACCTAATTAGTGCATTTGGTTACTGGTTTTGGAGGAAAAATGACCAGCGACCAAAACTATTAAAACATTCATAAAGACTACTAAAGTATCAGCCTTAGAATTGTCAATATACTTTCATACTCTAACCAATCCATAGAATGAACAGTATTCATCCTTAAAACTACATAAAATAACAAACTTTTGCACTCAAAAACTTAGGAGCAATCACTATTTAGGTTACTACTTCATACAAAAATAAAGAAATAGAACTAGTAGGAACAAAAAGTAAGGAGGGAAGTACTACGTATGGACCGTTCTAAGGGGGAGTCGAACCACAACACACCGTTACTTCAATATAACCGAATCCTTGCGAGGTGACAAAATTTACATGACTTAAAGTGCCATAAGAATTATTCATTAACAGTTTACAACAAGTAATTGAACGAAAATACCTCAGTATTTGCACAACGTAAGTCATTATTACAACGAAGAGCAAAATGGAGAACACAACAACACAATCAGCGTACAAGAGGAAGCCTTTGAAGCCTAGGTATCTTTTGGATTCGGCGGAGTACTGTGCAAGAATGACTGAGCTAAATGACGGTGACGAAAACAACGAGAGAAATCCATTCTTATATCATTTTGAAACTGGGTTTGATGCGCTATGTGCTGGAAACGGCAACTTGGTACTCACAATACTTAATGGATGCAACAAGATAGACGACGTTAGAGATAGACTCAACAGCCCAAAAGGGCATTTCGATGAAGAAGAAGCTTTAGAAATTTGGGAACAATGCTTGAAGTACGTAACTGAGGACATATTTCCTTTCTACAAGGAAGGCGACACTGATGCCGTTGACCACGTATGGGCTTTGGGTATCATTGTGGCACACATTTTATGCGGTTATCCAGCATTGAAAGGAACGGAGGACATACAGTGCTACAACAACGTGGGTATTGGACGACCAGTACAATCAGGAGAACGAGAGAGGCTTGAACTCAATGGTCATACATTTCCACCAAAAAAATGGAGTAACCTGACGCCAGAAGCCAGAAAAGACATAAAGCAATGCATACATTTTCACCCGGGTAACCGTCCCTGTCTGACAACACTTTGGTTCAACAAGTGGCGCACAATGACTGAAGAGGCAATCATTGAAAAGTACAGTATAATGTACCTCAAAGAAACCGAGGACGGAAAGGAACAAAACGAAGAAACGAAGAAAACAACAAGAATAAGAACAATTGGAATTCATTCATGAACAAAGCGAAAAAGCAGTCTAAGAAGAAAAAAAGAAAACTCAAACAATTTGCAAACAAAGAGAAAAGGGAGGAAGAGGATAGAAAGGAGAGAAACATTGTGCACTGGCTACAACTTTACGAAAAACGTTGGAATTCACCAGAAGATTTAGAGGAGTACAATAACTATCCCGTTCCTTGTGGTGCGTGGGGACGTGTGAAATAGTGCTAGTAACAAGCTTTACTATGGCAAAACTTACCCCTACTTACGAATACGTGCACAATCCTGTCCTCGTTAAATACGTAAATATAAAAATTAACTACTGTGAAAAACGTTAGTTACAAATGAAAAAGTCAGAATTGCCGTTCCAGAAAACTCAATCTGAAACGGCGTTCCAGAAATTTAAACCTGAAACGCAAATAAAGACGTTCTGTGGATTTTCCCAAACAGTGAATTGTTATCTACAACACCGTTCCAGACACATAACACGGAAATGCCGTTGCGAAAATCGTGCTTATTTTCCATTACAGGCTCATCAATGCAACTAGTTCCTTACAAATGAAGAAGTCAGAATTGCAGTTCCAGACAACTCAATCGGGAACGCTGTTACAGACACTTAACCTTAAAACGAAAATGCATACGTTGTGCGGATTTTCCCTAACAGAGAATTGTTATCTCCAACACCTTTCCATACAAGTGCCTGTTTTCGGTTCAACAGATTTCAATATGAAGTGGTGTGATACGGTAGTAGGATGGGGAACATCAAAATAAATTGGTATCGTACAATCTAGTACCGTTACTAGTACTACTTGTTTGGAAATAAGAAGCGAATGTAGGGAAGAAAAAAAAATGGCGCGGCTAGGCAGACAGTTCTTTTTGGTTGGCCCGCGCTCACAAGCCCGCTTAGACAAAGACAAATGTATTGCAAATTGCTGAATTCGTACAATCGATGCCAAAACAAGGCAGCATAAAAATTCACAAAATTGCCAAAAACACCGACAATTGAAAAATTATAAATACAAGATGCCGAAACAAAAATGGTCCAACCTACCCAAGGCAAAAGGATGGAGACACTAGAGATAATACCAAAAATACAAGCATTACAAACATGTCCAGCGAGACGAACACAACAATTGCAGCAACACAAAAAGGCACCACCACGGCGGAAAGAGAAAAACCACTAAAAAGAAAAGCAGAAAACATTAGCCTGATGGACAGCAGCGACAGTGAAAGTGACACTGACAGTGACACTGATTCGAGTTCGGTTAGTGAAGACAATGATGGGAGCTCCAACAAGAATAAGGATACTAGTAGAGAAAATATCAAAGAGACAACAAAACAAAAAACTACGGAGGGCGGACTACACAAAAAGAAAAACGTGAACCGAACGGTGAAAAAATTAACAGAAATAGCGAATGAGGATCCAGATCTACTAGAGAATATCCTGAAAATGGCGAGACAAGGTAAGAAGGGAGAGAATTCTAAAGAGGATGCTGCAAAAACTACCGACACGGTTCCATTGAAAACAGTGCGGGGCGGCGATAGCGTTGATAAAGTGAGTACGTTGAGTTGTGGAACTATACATAGTATGGAAACAAAAACTATGAAACTATTGAAAACATGTAAAGATACAATTGAAGGACAGGTGAGGGCATATGTGAAGAAGGAATGGTATGGTGGCCTGAAATTTATGACAACAAACACACTCTCCAATAAAATAATCGTGCAAGGAATCGATGCGTGTGTAATATCCGTTCCAAAACATATACCCATTAAGAAATTCTGTGCCTACTTTGATAATGCAGTACCAAAAGCCCTGGCAAAATTGAGACACAATAATCAAACATTGGCTAGAAAAAATTGGTTTGGTAAGTGACGGCGTAATCGTTGAATCATCTGGAAATTATGGTACTTTCGACGTTCTTCCAAATGTGCCTACGACCAACGTACAAGTAACCCCACCATACTATGATATCATACTGCCATTTGTTGTCATCACCACAGCTGATAGTGAAATGGCAAAAGTGCCGGCATCATTCTCTGGTACTGTAGCTCTAAATACGGACTCGATGGAAATTCTGGCGAAAGAGTACCGGCGATACGTAAATGCGGCAAATGAAGAATTTTATTATTTTGTGACAAGAATCCTGTCTGCCATTAATCCGGGAAAGACGAACTTTAAGCTGAGGTAGACAAAGGATCTTATTAGTACCATCTTTACTGTGACGGATGAGGCTTTTGCCCTAATGATAATTGACAACGAGTACAGCAATTGGGAAAAACAGAAGCAAATGAAACTTGATGGAACATACACGACACAAAAGAAAACAAAATACATGAAAAAAATATATTGCGATTCAAAAAGTGGAAGTGCAAATGGATGGGACAAAGAAGGACGGAAAGTGTTCACTAAATTGTGCAAGAAGATACAAACGTTAAGAGAAAATCCCAAAACGGGTATAAATTTGGAGAAAATGATGCTAGAAAGATTCAACTCAGAAACCAATCCTACCAGTACTGGGTCGAAATATGGTGGCACTGTTGCCAGTAGCCTTGCTGAAGAGGAAAGTGAGGATGAAAACTATATTGATCCGGCATGGAGGCAATTGCTTGACAAAATGGAGGAATTTTAGGCCTTGTTTTCAGAATCGATCCTGTTCATTGTGTCAGTCCATTCACTACTAATTTGACGAGGGTTGGTTCACACCTACGACACGGGTAAATCTTCAAGGAAAGTGATTAGTAGGGTAAAAGGTACATATCTTACATACGTTGCATACCATGGTTGCAAATAGTAGATTGTGTGACAAATACGATTAAATTGTACAGAAGGAAGTATTCGTACATATCATACATATTTTGCATAGGATACTACTAGGCAAATTCTTGACCCTAATAATTCAACTGTAGTGGTAGGTAGTCGCAAGCGATGATATTAAATTTTAAACGTTGTTTGTTGCGAGCACAAATATTAAATTATAAGGGTAGTGTGTAGCGAGCAATGGAGATACATTTTAAGGGTTGTGTGTCGCGAGCACTAATGTTAAATTATACTGGTTGTGAGACGTTACCTTCCGTATTTCATTTTTGTAGGTGTGATTTGCAAACGTACGGGTAGGTGATATTAAAAATAAATAATAATTATTCATGACCCAAGGGAAAAAATAATCGCGAACCAGGTATTGAGAGTTATGAGGGTGGGCTTGATACTGACCCAGTGAATCACACGGGGACTTGGGTGTGAGTCATGACCTTGCGTATTTAATTTAAAGTACATGCGATTCACAAACGTAGGGATACGTGAGATTAAAAATTAATAGTAATTATTCATGACCCGACAAAAAAATTTCGCGAACCAGGGGTTGAGAATACGAGAGCGGGCTTGATACTGACCTAGTGAATCACAAGGGGGACTCGTGTTAAAGTTACACACAAAAAGGGGTTGCAACAGTACCTTGCGACAAAAAAAACAAGGGTCGCGTGACAGTTATCGGACGACATGGTGTACCCCTCAACAATTAAAAAACAGTTGACACAAGCCAAGCATAAAGACAGATGAAAATACCATGCTGTATGAATGGGTGATTCCCGCAATGAAATCTGGGTAGACCCAGATTGAATCTGTACCTCTTTTTTGTCTTTTTGGACCCAGATCCCAGTTGGTATGAGCTCACGTTGACCAGGATCTGGATATATGACCCAGATTTCCTTCAAATTCGCATGGGATCCTTTTTCACACGTGCTAAATATTGAACCAAACATATGTGTCGTGTTTCAATTCCTTACTCCAAAAATGAGATGCCAGACACTGGCCCGCCAAAATATGCGTCTGTTGATTTTTATTCCTGGAATCCCAGACTGGATCTGGGTCATCATCATTTTGGGAATCCCCCAATCAGAGAGTCGGGTTCAACCTAGCAAATCAGAATTGGGCAAAATGAAGAGAATAATACGGTAAACACCGCACAAGGGTTTAAACAATGAGTAACACAAAACAACAGGGTGAAACAACCAGGTCAAGAGTATAACATGTTTCCCAGAGAATATGGTCAAGATTTTATGTTCATCCTTGTAAATAACTCTACTTTATCTTTGAGATAGGAACCAGCAAAGAAACTAGCTGGGATTTAAATAACTATATCAAGAATTAGGCCTTGTTTGCCCTCCTGGAGGCTTGTTCATTAGAAGGGCTTTCCAAGCCACTTTATAGGGATTTTGAGTTTTTTTTCTGTGGAAAGTGGAAGTTTGGAGGGTCCTTGTGAGCTGGATATTTCCTAATAATACTTTACTATCCTCAGAGGAGCTGGAGTCCGAGTCTGGGAGGATGCTGTTTTTGTGCCTCAAAGCAACACTTCTGAGGTCTGGTGTTGTTTCTTCTTGAGGGCTTCACAGTATGGGGATCCTTATGGGCTGGGAGCTGTCAATCAAAACAGTCAGATAGGAGCAGTTCACTTTTGTAGCTGTCAGCGTCAATTTGGTGTTGGTGTTGGTGTTGGTGTTGGTGTTGGAGGCTGATTTTGATTGCTTTTGTTATCACTACTGCTATAATTGCTACTGCTCTTGCAGTAATTGCTATTGCTGCTGCTGCTGCTGTTGCTGTTGCTATTACTCTTTTTTCAATTGACCCAATACTTTGATATGATTGTCGTATTCATTTGGGGATCTTGCAGTGATTGGGATAGGCAACATCAAGTTGAAACCACTCCATTGAAATTGGCTACCATCTGATGCATTGAGAGAATAAATTTGATTTATTTTGCTGCAATGGAGACCAATACAACCAAGTAGGCCAATAGGCAGTAACTCCTTCCAATAAAATTGATGAAAAAACACATTTTGCTTCCCCCCCAAAAAAATACTCAGTCATGTCCCAAGTATGCCCATTACCACCCACGATGGTGATATCAATTGAATCCAAATCCATCAAAGAAATTGACATAATTGCAATCACTAGCTCGAAGAAACTCTCAGCAGAAAACTGGAAGTGTGGCTTGCAAAGATTGTCCCCAAAAGAGGTATTATACCAAAGGAGGGGAGGGTCAAGGAATAGACTTTTGCCTGCTTCTATCAACAGACGCACGGTCACATCAGTTTAGCGCACAAACCTTCCCAGGTACTCTCTTATTGTGTTTTACTTCTGTACTGTGTAAGCACCTTATCTGGATTTAGTAATGTAATAATTGGATGCTGCTGTTCAAGATAGAAGGCCGGCTATCACAGAGTGAAGAAGTTCATTAGCATCCATAGTATTTTGTGTAGCTGTCAAATATGTAACTGTAGGTTTGATCTCGAGTTTATAGGTCACAGAAATTCCTGGCCCATGTGTCCTGAGCAGCACATTATGATTTTGTGCAAATTCAGACTGTGACCTGAGTTAGGAGGGTGGTAGAACTGATACATTTTTGCAGATATGATGTGTCTGTAAGTGTTACCAAGTCAGGAGGGTGGTAGAACTGATAATTTTTTTCCAGATATAATGTGTCTGTTATTGTAGTAGGATTTGTTGAACAAGAAGAGTCATGCCATGAAACAATTTTTGGGTAATTACTGTAGAAGACAGAACTGGCAGGGATCTTCATCAAACTCATGTTCACATTCATGAGCTTTCAATTTTGTACTATTGTTGCGCTGCGGCGCGCATAACCGCGGCATAGCCGGTATTTTTGGGCATCCATTTTATTGTGTTAAAAATTCCCTATGTTTTTTATTTTTATTAAATAAACAATTTTGTCTGTCAACAAGAACAAATACATTTTGACTTTCCAACAATACACAATGCAAACCCACAATTCTCATTTTGCAGTAAGTATCTGATCACTCACAAACCTAGAAAAATGATCCCCCAACAACAGCAACAGCAACAGCAACCCTGCTTCAATAGCCAGCAGCAAATACAGCAACAATGGCAACGTCAATGACAAGACCAATGACAACAAGGAGGATGATGACAAGGACAAGGAGGAGGAGGAGGAGGAGGAGGAGGACTGCACCACCGATGATGCCAATTGAAGACACCCCCATGACGCTGATTCAGAGTTGAAAGATTAACAGGAACAACAGTGTAGGAAGTACAGGAACCATCAGCACCCTACTAACATCCAACACCAAGCAACACAAACAACAACAGCAGAGGGGCAAGGGATAACAACGCCAACGCTAGCGCCAACAACAATGACAACAATACTGATGCCGCCACAATGGGCAACAGCAACGTGGTTGTAGCACAAACGCAAACAACACAAAATTTTGAAGTCGGAGATGGCGGGGCAAGTGATGGAGAAGGTTCTGTTGCAAACATGTTTCTAATGGAAGGCAACAAGGGGGATGATGCTGATGCAGATACTGACAATTTTGATGTCCACACTAGGTTGCAACATATTTTCTATTTCAAGAATGGAGCAGCAGTGGAAGATACTGTCTCATTCCTAAAGGCACCCAAAGACTTCACTCCACCTGCTGCAAAACCTGCACTAGGTGAACCACCTTGGAGTACAGTTGGGAACCCTGGCCATTGGGATTGGGATTGCTTCCAACTCAAGTTTGACTGGAAGAATAATGGAAAATAACTCCATCACCAGCTCCCATCAGGCTGTACGTCAGTACCAGGGGAAGGGACCAAGAGTAAGTGCAACGAATGGGACTCCTCCTATTACACTGGATGGATTCCAGAAGATGACAAACCAGCCTATTCTAGGAGGCATGTTCTTCCATACATGGTGGACTCTGAATTGCTATTCTCCTCTGAGAAAAAAGGGTTGCTGAATATGGGCAATTGATCCGGATTAGATCAATTCGCAATTGATCAAGTTTTCTGATCCCCAGCACACCTCCATTTACCAGTTAGTGGGGTTGAGTTGTGTTCCTCTCCTTTTCTTCTTCTCTGCTGTAACCACAGCTCTTTCCACAGCTCCAAGTTGGTCTGTTGCTGCAGTTGCAGGGCTAGGGGGACTACTACTACCATCGACATCAAATGGGGGACTATTTCATCTGGTGATTGCGTCTTTGCATCTGGTTGTTGAAATAAGATCTTCTCCAAGCCTTTAGGGGGGGGGAGGGGGCGGGGGCTTTCTTCTTGGCTTTTTGCAAAGCAAGGATGTTCGTGGCTTTGGCTATCCCAAGTGGCTTTGCTGTTGATGGTACTTGGACTTTCCCATGATTGAGCAAGTTGGATATCAGGGCATGCATTAGATGCTTCCATGTCTTCAGTGTTCCTAGCAAAAATAGGGAACTCCATCAAAGCAAAGTTCATGGCACAAGTAGGTTCGTTGTCAACCCATTCAGGGCAGTGATTAGTCATCAGCTGCGCGTAGATCCCCACAAACTAATCCTGTTTGAATTGGTTGCCGTTCTTGTACTTGGGAGGAAGCTTGTGTTGTGTTGTGAATTCCCCCTCTTTATATGCTGTAAGCATGGTGAATCCACAGTCAAAATTTGCACTTGGTGTTGTAGCATCCTCGGCAATGATGGACAGGGGCGACCAGCCAATCAAGTGTGTTGAGAAGAGCTGCTTCCTCTATCTTCTCTGGGGTGGGGTGGTAATGCTGGTAGATTTGCTGTTTGATCTCTCACGACTTCAATCTTTCATCCATATCCAAGATTGATTCTCTTGACTAGATGCTGAGCCCTTCAGGCCTTGGTGGCCGAGTGCTACTTCAAACAGAGGTGTCCCTTGATAAGTTTGTTGCTTCTCATCACCGTGCCTTTGGATAGGGAGGGGAGGAGTTTTTTGGTGACTTTCATTGCAATTTTCTTTCTTCTTTTCCTCTTTCTTTGAATCTCAAATGCTAAGGGATCTTGTTTGCCCCTCACGTTGCCGTTGTTGTCATTGGTCCCAAGAGAGGAATCCAAAGGTTGGAATACACCCAACTGGCTAACCCTACTAGTCTCTCTTTCATCCTCACCCTCACACTTGAAGTATGTCCAATGGAGTTGGGCTGCTCGGAACACCGGGGTTCCAATCGGTTCTGGCGATGACATGGATTGTTCCAATACCGGTTCTCGTTTGTAGAAGTGTTCCATTGCTAAGTTTGTTGCAGCATCCATTTTTATGGTGCCCCCCTCAAGCACCTCATCAACAGGGCGTAACCTCAGCAACCTCAACAATAGCCCTTCCTTCATCTTGGGCCAACAGGCTTGTCATTGACATAGTTGATGGACTAACAAATCAACAATTACTGGACAGGAAGTATTTGATGCACAAAAATCACAAAAAACGGCAATCACCATTGAATTCATCGCTTGAATTTTTTAATCCAGTGAGTCTAAGCAGGGGAAAAAGGATGCCCAAATTCCCTGGTTTTTGTTTTGGTCGCATACTCTCCTAGTAAGAAGTAGTAGCCCATTTTGGACAAAGTGATATCTTGGTCACCAACGGCTTGACTGACAAGCCAAGCACATGGTCTTAAATATGAGATCATAGTAATGTTTCCAACGGTGTGCTGTTGGTCGTTGAGATTGGATACCCCCCCCCCCCCCCCCCCCCGGCTATCGTTGAATTTTGGAGTGCCGCAGCGCGACGGTAACTGAATTGAATTTTTCTTACTGACTGTAGTACTATACCATAGAACTACTAGTTCAATAGTAGTAGTACTATTGCTTACTTGAAATATGGCTTGAAAGGCCTACTAGTAGTAACTGATTACGCGTGAGGGGGGCGTAAGGACGGTCATTGAAAAACACAAACTGTTACTTCTAAATGTTACGTCACACAAACGAGATTCAGGGTTATTTCAGAATCACGCGCATATTTGGGTCGAACTCCACTGGTCCCCCTTTGTAATTTCACCCTATTTATTAAAATTAATGTCGAACTCATAATATTTTTATGCACATTTCATTTTCCTACCCCACTGGCATCTGTTTCCAAAGTAGTGGCATGTTACTGAATTTTATGCCTGAAACAAACAGTGCATGGTCGCAATTTCACCATCTCCATCGTTTCCCCATTTTTATTGTTATTACTGGCTATCGTACTAACGATGGTGACGATACCTAAATATCAGGTATATTGTTTACGTTGCTACCGGGACTCTCCTCTGATCACTACTGGTTACGGAAAGCAGAAGGTTACCAAGAAGAAGAAACCCCCCTTGTTTACAGCGCGACGAAGAAAGAAAACGGGAGTAGTTGTTTCTCCCGGTCTTCGGAACCATATTGTGAATGACGCATCATGCTATTCTTATTTCACGCAATCTTCGGGGATAGTAGATTTTGCATCTTGCGTATTCATTAGAAAAAAGAGGAAGAAGCTTGAGGATGTTAGTCAACAATTAGGTCTAACGAACACCCGTAACGGTCCACAGAGTAGTGACGGCGCATTACCAGAGGTGCTTGACAATCAAGTTATGTATGACCCTTCTGTCGAATCGATTGGGCGTGCCTTGATTGGTCAGGAATTATCAAACATAGACGATGACAATGATTCTGTCTCCGATGACAATTTTTTCTTTCCTAACAATGACGATGAGGAAGAAGGAAGTGAGATCATAGAGGCCCCCCACTCTTTGATTGTCAATGATGAAGAAGGCATCAACATTGATGTTGACGATTCCCATCGTGCTTCAAACACGCTATTAATTACGACACCCAATGTAGGGAGGAACATATCTGACGAATTGAAGGTCAAGATCAAGTTAATGAAAATCATGCGGAATCATAGCATACCATTAGTTGCCGAGAAGGAATTGTATGAATGGGCTATTGAATCGGAGCGGCTTAATTTATTTTCATGGACTAAAGGCAATCTCATAAAGACCAGGGCAAGTGTTATGAAGGAGATTTCCGCAACTGTGCCTGAAATAAAAGGCGATGGGTTTGAACCTCATCTTATTGACTGGTGTTCTAAGAAATCACAGAATGCTGATGTTTCCAGTCGCAAACAAATCTACGTCCGGTCGTTCCAAAAAGCACTTCATTCCCTATTAACAAATGTGACTTTGGTGAAGGAAGATAATCTGTCATTCCCCCATGCTGAAGACCCCACCTTACCCGTCCGTTATCCAGAACTTCAAGGGAATATTGATATTGACGAACTGCATCACGGTGAATGGTGGATCAACACTTGGGAGAAGAGATGCAAATCTGGATCGAATGAAATTCTGGTTCCTATTATTCTCTACATGGATGGAATTGCAATTGACAATAGTGGTCAAACCACTCTTACCCCACTGAACATGACTCTTGGCATATTCAACACCCTAACTCGAAACTCCCGGCCGGATGCGTGGGAGGCTATATACTATCACCCAACATGTCCCGGCGATAAAGGTGCCGAATCAATTGACAATGTGAACAATCTTCACTCTGGCCTTCGTTTTGCTCTTTCATCTTTGAAAGATGCCTGCAACCAAACGGATGGTATTGAATGGTCTAATTTGCCGTGGAACAAGAAGAAATGGTCGGTTCGAATGAAATTTGCGGTTGCTTATTTCATAGGTGATACTCCCCAGCACGACCAACTTTGTGGTCATTATCAAACATCGAATTCAAAGATGATCTGTAGGCATTGCAATTGTCCCAGAGCACTTGGTATTAACGCTCGTGTTAATGTTTTGAAGGTTCCTGTTTCAGTTGAAACTGGTAACATGCAAGTGTCTAAGCACCAAAATGGGGAAGAGTACCAATCCATTCGGCTCTGGAACATATCTGATTTTACTGCTCCAATGGTTGGCGAAGGAGTGAATGTTGAACAGTATTTCAAAAACATTTCTCACCATGGTGTACATAACGGCAACGCTTTTTATGATCTTGATTTTGGGGAAAACCCACATAATATTCATCTAGCGTCTCCCGGAGAGAGACTCCATATGCACCAACTTGGTTGCGCAAAGCGTGCAGCAGAGACGTTCCGCGAGGACTTTTTAGGCAATAACCAGCGGCTTCTTGGTGAGATGGAAAGGTTAGCCAGTTACTACGGTGGTGCTGTCCAGAGGCAATCCGATCGTGACTTCCCACGAACCAATTTTTCAGAATCAATACATACAGCGAAGAAGGAGGGTAACCAGTACATTGGAATGCTTTATATTCAGATGCTGTCACTTCTGTCTGCTGGAGGTCGTCAATTGTTGTTGTCTCGAAAGACTCCTTCCAATCTCGAGAACAAGAGCAGAAAGTGTGAAGAGGAAATTGACCGACGTATTTACGCCATTGAGTTGTTGTTGGGTATGGAAGAGTTCCTAAAGTATGCTGGAACGTTCGACGAGGTTTTCAAACAAGACAAGAAAGGTGTTTTGAATGTGGACAAAATGGTTGTTCTTTTCATTAACTGTATAAATAACAATCTTCAACGAAGTAAGGGAGAGGGTAACAATCTTGTGAAGAATCACATGTATTTTCATTTATCACAGTACATGAGATTATTTGGTCCTCCAACTGGGTGGGACTCTGCCGCGAGTGAGAGCAATCATAAAACTGAAGTGAAGGGTCCTGCTAAGAGAACTCAACGAAACAAGTCCACACTTATCAAGCAAACTTGCAACCGAGTGATGGAGTATCGAACTATTGATCGACTTGACCGTGAATTCGATTTGTTCGAACATAGACCCATAACCGGACCAAATCATCCTAAGGAGGGTGGTTGGTCAGGTGGGTCTTCGTTTTGGATTGGTGTGATGAATGGTCTCCCTTACATGAAGTGGGATGAAAAAAAAAACTCAAGTTTACCCTGGTTTCCATCTGATGTTCTCAAATTTTGTTGTGACGTGGTCCTACCGGCTGTGGGCAGCAGCAAGGTTTTTGGAACCACGGAGCACAAGAGGTATGACCAATCTCGCGAGATGAAATTATTGTTTCGTGCCCACCCATCGTTTAAGTCTGATTCTGGACAATTGTCCAATGTATGGTACGATTGGGCTAATTTTCAACTCGACCTCCTTGATGGACGTGGACTGAAAGTTTATCCATGTCAGATTCTGTGCCTGCTTTACCTCGAAGGTCCGTTCCCCGTGGGTAGCTCCGTTAGTGGTTTCGAATTAGTGCACGATGGTTATTATGCCGTCGCTCGTTGCTTTGTTTCTGCAGACCCCATACCGAGCAAGAGGGACAAAGGAAAAAAACACCATCATGCGTTGGTAAAGCTAGGTGAGCTTCGGAACAAATTGTATTTGTTCGACTGCAACGCCATTGAGTCCGAAGCTGCCGTTGTTAGAAACCATGGTAGTCCTGACCAATATTTTGTGCTGGGTAATCGTGAACAATGGTTGTTTAATTTCCGCGAGACAATGGCTTCACTGGAAAAGAAGGATTTACAATCAATAGTACGAGATGGTGAAAACAGCACATGACTTCAATGAACAAGTTTATTATCTTTTCCCGTGTTTTGGATTGTATACTAGTATGGTACAATCATACCCCCCTTCTCAGATGTATTTTGCGTTTTTTTATTTTCTGTAACGGCGTTGCACCAAATGCCCTTTTCCCGTGTTTTGGATGGTATACTAGTATAATACAATCATACCCCCTTATCATGTGTATTTTGCGTTTTTCTATTATCTGCAACTGCGTTGCACCAAATGCCCTTTTCCCGTGTTTTGGATGGTATACTAGTACGGTACAGTCGTACCACCCTTTTCCTGTATATTTTGTCTTTTTCTATTTTCTGCAACGGCGTTGCACAAAATGCCGTTTTCCCGTATTTTGGATGGTATACCAGTACAGTACAATCATACCCACCTTTTCATGTGTAATTTGCGTTTATCTATTTTCTGCAACGGCGTTGCACCAAATGCCCTTTTCCCGTTTTTTGGATTGTATACTAGTATGGTACAATCATACCCCCCTTCTCATGTTTATTTACCGTTTTTCTATATTCTGCAACGGCGTTGCACCAAATGCCCTTTTCCCGTTTTTTGGATTGTATACTAGTATGGTACAATCATACCCCCCTTCTCATGTTTATTTACCGTTTTTCTATATTCTGCAACGGCGTTGCACCAAATGCCCTTTTCCCGTTTTTTGGATTGTATACTAGTATGGTACAATCATACCCCCCTTCTCATGTTTATTTAGCGTTTTTCTATATTCTGCAACGGCGTTGCACCAAATGCCCTTTTCCTGTATTTTCGACGGTATAGTACTAGTACGGTACAGTCATAAATTTTTTGTCATGAGTATCAAGTTATTATTATAATGGATTACTTCTTAGTATAGTTTTGCGCGATACATAGGCGCTCATAATATAACACCCTTCGTATTTGGGATTCGAACAGCTATGAAACACTAACGGATTAAAGAGCAGAGTATCCCCAGAACGCAACGGCACTTTGATGCGGTACGTTGGGAAGACAAAATAATAAATCACTTCGTCAGCATGCACTCCCGACGGAGCTATGACTGTTAAACGAGTATAATACATGTCATCATCAACATGGCATCGAGAATGGTAATTTCGACCAATCGAAAAAGCTAATGCCTGTTTCCCAATGGCATTGAGCTGCGTACGAGTCAGAATCTGAGACAACACATCCATTTCATCCTCAACAAATGGTTCGATGTGTGTTAAACTATGATGCATATGCTTCACAATTCTCACTGTCGTGTGTTCCAGCTCCAGTTTCATGTTTGGTTTCACATGACTTTTGAACACGTACTCACCATTGTTGGAAGACAATCTTTCTGGTCTAACTCCAATGATAGCATAATCATCGTTGATACTGCCGCGCTTCTGACCTCTGGCAACTGTCGGTTTGGATCCAACAATTTCCGGAGCAAACTTTCTTAACAGTTTGATATTATTCTTCGTAGCAAGGTGTCGCTTGGCAAATTTTCTGGAAACTTTTGCGAAAATGCGCAACGACGGATTATTCTCGTCAAACGCAACAATATGCTCGTCGTTCCTACTATCCAATCTATCGAATTTATCTATCAACAAAGCCTGTTCCGGTTGATACTTTTTCTTTCCTCCTATTTTGCCACCCCAGTTTGTCTCCATGTATTTTCCTTTGACCACAGTTGTTCTGTCTTTGTTTTTCAACGCTATTGTACTGACACAATCTTTGCAAGTACTACGCCTATTTGTCCTTTCGTTCTTCATCGGTTTTATGTCGGACAACTTTGTATAAGTTTTATGGCTCGTTGACACCGGTGCTGCAATCCTAAGAAAGTTCGATGACATTCTCTGCTTTCTTCTTTTCTCATGTTTCCTATCTCTTTTTTGCTTCATAGCCCGGTCCGAGAACTGATTTCTTGTCATGGTTGGAGTACGTGTAGCAATTCGAAGCCAATGATTCGCCGCTTTCCGCTTGCCGCTTTTTGTCGCTGCCGATTGCCGCTGTTTCTCTCGCTGCTGCTTGCCGCTGCCGCTGCCGCTGTGGCTGTCGCTGCCGCTTGCCGCTGTTGCTCTCGCTGCTGCTTGGCGCTGCCGCTGCCACTGTGGCTGCCGATTGCCGCTCTCGCTGCTGCTTGGCGCTGTGGCTGTCGCTGCCGCTTGCCGCTGTTGCTCTCGCTGCTGCTTGGCGCTGCCCCTGCCACTGTGGCTGCCGATTGCCGCTCTGTTGCTCTCGCTGCTGCTTGGCGCTGTGGCTGTCGCTGCCGATTGCTTGCCGCTGCCGCTGTGTCTGTCGCTGCCAATTGCCGCTGTTGCTCTCGCTGCCGATTGCTTGCCGCTGCCGCTGTGTCTGTCGCTGCCGATTGCCGCTGTGTCTGTCGCTGCTGCTTGGCGCTGCCGCTGCCGCTGTGGCTGCCGATTGTCGCTGTTGCTCTCGCTGCCGATTGCTTGCCGCTGCCGCTGTGTCTGTCGCTGCCGATTGCCGCTGTGTCTGTCGCTGCTGCTTGGCGCTGCCGCTGCCGCTGTGGCTGCCGATTGTCGCTGTTGCTCTTGCTGCTGCCAATTGCCAACGAGTTGTTGACGTAGTCAAAGATTATATTCGAATATTTGGTATGATAATTGAACAGAATGGGTGAGTATCTATTGATGTAGTACAGTAAATAATAACAACAGAATAATATAATCTACATGCTACCAACGTACACCTTTTGCTTCCTTTTGTTGTTGTTGTTGATTGGTGGTGTTGCTGTGTTGTTGCCGTTGTTGTTTCCTTCGATTAGGTGTTTACTTCGATTCTGTGTCGCGGTCGATTCGTTGTATCCTTTTTTTTGGTGTTGCCAATCCCTTGTTTCCAATCCGTTGCTCCGATACGGTCCTATGACAACGAGAAGAAAAAGAGAAGTAAGGAAATACATTATCAGGAATGAAGGAGGAAGTATTATCATTGTTGTTGATCTCTCTCATTCGTACCATTACGTGTTCCGATTTGTTTTACCGATACCACCGATACCTTGCAATTGATGCAGATTTTGTGCTTTCAAGATTGCCAATCCCTTGTTTCCAATTCGTTGCTCCGATACTGTCCTATGATAATGAGAAGAAAAAGAGAAGTAAGGAAATACATTATCAGCCATGAAGGAGGAAGTATTATCATTGTTGTTGATCTCTCTCATTCGTACCGTTGCGTGTTCTGATTTGTTTTACCAATGCCACCGATACCTTGTTGCCGGCTTTGTTCTTTCTGCTGCCGTTGATTTGCAGACTTGTAGTAATTCCTATGTCACGAAAAACAGGGACTTGTTCCTGTTGATATATAGGCAATTGATGCAGATTTTGTGCTTTCAAGATGTTTATGTAAGGCGGCCGTCCAAACAAGAAGATCTTTCCAGCAACTAATCCCTAATCGAATGCTTTCTACTTCTTTTGCAGTACAAGGCTGTTATATCGGACTGAAATATCTGAGAACGGATCGTTGTGCTCGTGACATCGTCGCCCTAAGGCATGTGACGAAGAGGGTCGGATCCCACGTTCTCGGACGGAGTGTTGTTGGAAAGAAACAACACTCTACTCAGATAAGTTGGAAATTGATGTTTGTCGGAAAGTGAAAAAAAGTGACCGAAGTTAGTGAGCAACATACTTTCATTGTAAGCTAACTACTACTCCGTACAAAGTAGTTATATCAAACTTCGAACGTAAGGACGACATCGGTTCGTGTGATAGATCAAGTATCAACATTCGAACGTAAGAATGACACCACCAGTTCCATACATTTTCTGCTAAGTAAACAACTTCGAACGTAAGAATGATATTGGTCCGTTAAGTATTATGTTCTTTTTTTTTTTTGCAACGGCGTTGCAACAAATGGTCTTTTTGGTATTTAGCGTGATATGGATCATACTACAACAGTACAACAAACTTCGAACGTCAGAATGATATTTGTTCGTTAAGTATTATGTTCTTTTTTTTTTTGCAACGGCGTTGCAACAAATGGTCTTTTTGGTATTTAGCGTGATATGGATCATACAACAGTACAACAAACTTCGAACGTCAGAATTACATTGGTCCGTTAAGTATTTTACTTTTTGTTTTTTTTGCAACGGCGTTGCAACAAATGGTATTTTTGTTATTTAGCGTGATATGGTTCATACGTAGTTAGCGTCATGGTTCATACGATAGTAGTAATGGTCATACCAAAGTACCTTTGTACCCCACAAAATGCACCAAATCATCGATCGGACCATTTTTTTTTTTTTGACAACGGCGTTGCAACAAAAGCCCTTTTTAGTATTTAGCGTGAAAAGTTTCATACGACTGTACGTTTCTACACAAATTGCACCAATTCAGCGATCGGATCATTTGTTTTTTGGCAACGGAGTTACACCAACCAATGCCCTTTTCCCTATTTAGCGCTACTAGGTGTTCATACGACTGTACTTTTGTACACACAATGGAACAATTCAGCGATGGGGCCATTTTCCAAATTGGAAAATGTTCCTTTTTATCTTTTCTTCTTCTCACCTTTCATTCCACCCAAAAAACCCTTTTTTCCGTTTTTCGGGAACGGCGGTTCCAGTTACAAACAATGGTTTTTTGATCCCAACGGATTCACAGACAAATCCCCGCCCTTGCATTCGTCGTTGCAGGTTTTATTTGTCCAATTATTGTGACGATATTGTTTAACTATTTCTCAGGTTAGTGGTAGAACGTCTTTACGAGAACAAGGACACGTTTACGGGTACCTTCTACATAATCGATTTTTTGAGAAATGGTTTTTGAGACATGATTACCACCGTCGCGTCGCTACGTGAGTGGTGATATCTGGTGAAAGAAGTTTCAAGTTGTACTACTATCCTTCTTTCATTCAATGTTTGCTCGTAACTCGGGTAAACTAGATTCACACAACAGTGATTCTCAATGTTTTCAAACAATAAAAAGATTGTCTCAAATACTGATAACATTTTACATTGCCAATGACACCTACGACTAATAGTGCTCGCAAGCGCGGTGCCAACCCAAATTCAAATGAGAAAACGACAAGTTGTAAGAAGGGTAGATTGAAAGACCCACCAACCAATAGTCTTGACAAACATGATACCGATCAAAGAGATCATCGACAGGCAGTAATTAATAACCTTACAAAGGCTTTGAAGGGTGAGTCATATGGAACAGAGGAGTTTGTGAGGAACCTCAGTCTTGAGGTTACAACATGTTTCACTGCATTGTTGACGAGGGTTTACCTTGTATCAAAAATTATTGAATCCGAACCAACACCAGATTTCAGGAAGTCAATGTCTACTACTAACTCTGCGGAAAAGAAGAAGGGGAAGGGAAAGAAGAAAAAACCCGATACAACCTTAAGTGACTTAGGGCCTATTCCCCATCAAATAAACGTCATGGTGGATTTATTTTTGTTTGAAATTGACAACGGTATGACTGGAGTGTTGAAATTTTTGAGCAGGAAGCAATTAACCGATCGATTCAATGACTACGACATGGCGAACAAGTGGGATAGGTTCGAGTCACTGTTGAAGAATGTTAATGACACATCAGGCGTGGATTCTATTTATGGGCGCAACGTCGTCAACTACGTTACAATGAAGAAGTACATGATAATGTACCGTGAGATATTGGTTTGGTACATGAAGAATGTGAAGTATCCACCTGGGTCGGATATTTCGTCTGAGGATTTGTGTTTCCATACCAAAGGCGACAATTGTTCTCCCAGTCAGTTGAAAGGATACGTCAGATCAATGAGGAACTTCTTGGACTGCCTTATGGCAAAGACCTCTCTACGTGTTTCAATGACTCATAGCTGCAATCAGGTGGACTTAGACAAACATTTCAAGAAGCAGCGTATTGAATGCTTAAAATCCTTACGAACAGAAAACATCGAGTTTAAAGAACTTATTGTGTCAAACAATAAGTTGATGAAGATAACGGAACGAGAAACTGCTTTTCACGAGCTCATTCGTGAACATTGGTTACGCTTTCAAGGGAAGGCGAAAACCATTTGTACCATCATCGACATGAGACACGTCGACATCAAAGTTTTGACACACGAAGGTTTTTATCAGTATTACTTACCCGAATTAATTAACAATTCATTCGTCTTGGGCACAACGGTACTTTCTGGGGAGAAGTGGGTTCCAGTAGGATTTCATCGAAAAGGGGACACGAAAATTCCGGAAACGGGAAAAGTGTTATTACCACTCAATACTCAATTGGTTTTCCACTACGTCATCAACTACAAGCACACGGTCACAAAATATTACAACATACATTTCGATATCGATGAGGACCTTGTCACCCTGTCGCCATGCAAACATGGAACCGGAAAAATAGATCTGGCATATTTCAAGGTGCCGAAAGGAATCCTATATTTGGTGCGTCAATGGCTTATAACAAAATTTGTCCAAAACGGGAACAAGATTGGGGTAAACATGGTCGTTTCGTTGGAAACAGCATGTAATTTGTTCATTTCTCAAGTACTATGTGCATCAATGATTCGAGTCGACGGCGTTGGTTCGTCCTTTGATTGTTCAATTGACAATGTTTGTGAGAAAATGATACCAAAAGTCTTCAAAACCAATAACCAATCATTTGTCAGTTACGATCATGTGGTGGAAACCATTGAAGATTTGGTATTGACCGAGAGAAATTTTCTAAAACGAGCTATGGTCACAGAATCGACGGAGGGAAGTGTTCCGTATTTTCAAAGGAATGATCGATTGTACATTTTCCCGACGGCATGTGTTCTGAGTAAGACAAAATTTGCCCATGTCAATTTTGACGATAAACCAGAAGAACTTGTAACAGGTATTTTGGAACTGTCCGGATTGGAAGAACAACATAAGAATCAAACTTGTGTTACAAGATTCCTTCAATACGATGTTAACTCACAACAAGAGGTGCACCAACGAGTTTTTATGGAACACATTCCATACGTGTTCCGTGAGATATTCGTAATTGATCTAGAAGTTCTCCAACGTCATACTTGGGTGGAAGAATTCATTCAGTATAGCTACCTTCCAGAAATGGGTACCATATTTACCCCGTTGACAGAAAAACTAGCAATATATTTGTTGGAAAAGTCGGATGATCTATCATCGGCTAACCTTGTAGTTCAATTTTTGGACGATAAGGTTGTCAACAATTATGGAAAGGGAACGGGAGAATTGAATCTGGCATTCGAACACCTCCAGGGTCGTGACTTTGTTTTTTACGAACCATCGGACTTTCTAACTTGGGATTGCTTCAAAAGATCCAAGGTTCAAATAAATGAGTTCAACAAATCAAATAACACATACCGGGTAGGATGGGTTACTTTCAATCTCAATACGACAAATGATTCCAAGCGTGGATTCATCCCACCCTGGGATGATAACGTTGACGGTGGCAATGTTGGCAAGACGAACAATATCAACGATGGGAGAAAGAACATCAGTGGATCGAAAGTAACCAGTAACGGTTCGAAAAATAAGCCTAACGAATCTAAAGAATCGGGAATAGACACAAGTAAGGGTAATTCCAAGGATACTGGTTTGACTGACACAACGACTAAAACCTGTGAAAAAAAGGGTTCAAATGTAAGCGAAGAAATGATTATAGATGTTGCGAAAAATCATCTTAACGCCACTGTAACACTGCCAGTTTATCCTATCAAGATCAAGGAGAAGGAAACCAAACATGAATTCCAATGTTCTGTGCTGTTGAAAGATCAGGATCCAGAGATATTGTTTCCTATTTACGAAATAAACGAACAAGTTCGTTATACTCCAGAAAAAAAACCGACCAGTTGAAATTGGAGAAGTTTATAGGTACGTTTTCGGACACTACTACCAATATGAACGAGTGGCGGGTTATATATGTACTTTCCACAAACGTAAGGTGGGGGAGAAACGACAATTTTGCCCATACTTTCAGATTTCCGGCCTGAAAGAAACCAATCCTCGACGCATTAAAAAAGTATCGGATTTAGTAAAATGTTTCAGCAAGGATGTTGGGATTCGTGACACGACGGATGGAAGTGAGGAGGTATCCGATTCATCTTCTGACACAACCACAACCGTGTCAGAGTACATTCAGATTTCCGGCCTGAAAGAAACCAATCCTCGACGCATTAAAAAAGTATCGGATTTAGTAAAATGTTTCAGCAAGGATGTTGGGATTCGTGACACGACGGATGGAAGTGAGGAGGTATCCGATTCATCTAGTGAGGAGGTATCCGATTCATCTAGTGAGGAGGTATCCGATTCATCTTCTGACACAACCACAACCGTGTCAGAGTACAGCACCAGTTCCACCAAATCATCCAAGATTGGATGAGTGAGGCATACTATGTTACACCAAATGCAAGCATCCGTTTGTAACTTATCCATTATCCTTCATAGTTCTTTATTCAATCAATATTATGCGAAATATTGATCATGAAATTGCAGCCTAATTCGCACAATCATAAACATACTAACTAATATTACTAGGACTAATAAATTTTAAAACTGACTCAAGTATAAGTAGAAGATTTCTGGTCAATTCTGTTTCATGCAGCCAATGCCACACATTTGCACTCGAAAACTGCCTAGGAATCACTATTTGGGTACATGCAGCAATGCCAGAGGGGACTAAAATTGTTCTAAATCACATACTGACTGAAGTATCAGCCTGTTTCTTGTCCAGTTTGTTTCATAGTCAACCCCATCCATAGTATGAGCAATATTCATCCTGAAATTGCAGTCAATGCCACTCATTTGCACTCAAAACTGACTAGGACTCAGTATTTTGGTACATGCATGTCCAGGGACAAACATTATTCTAAAATTCATACTGACTAAAGTATCAGCCTGTTTCTTGTCCGGTTTGTTTCATAGTCTCCCCAATCCATAGTATGAGCAATATTCATCCTGAAATTGCAGTCAATGCCACACATTTGCACTCAAAACTGACTAGGACTCAGTATTTTGGTACATGCATGTCCAGGGACAACATTATTCTAAAATTCACACTGACTAAAGTATCAACCTGTTTCTTGTCCAGTTTGTTTCATAGTCTACCCCATCCATAGTATGAGCAATATTCATCCTGAAATAGCAGTCAATGCCAGTCATTTGCACTCTAAACTGACTAGCCTAGGACTCACTATTTTGGTACATGCATGTCCAGGGACAACCATTATTCTAAAATTCATACTGACTAAAGTATCAGCCTGTTTCTTGTCCAGTTTGTTTCATAGTCTACCCCATCCATAGTATGAACACTATTCATCCTGAAATTGCAGTCAATGCCACTCATTTGCACTCTAAACTGACTAGCCTAGGACTCACTATTTTGGTACATGCATGTCCAGGGACAAACATTATTCTAAAATTCACACTGACTAAAGTATCAGCCTGTTTCTTGTCCAATTTGTTTCATAGTCTCCCCAATCCATAGTATGAGCAATATTCATCCTGAAATTGCAGTCAATGCCACTCATTTGCACTCAAAACTGACTAGGACTCAGTATTTTGGTACATGCATGTCCAGGGACAAACATTATTCTAAAATTCATACTGACTAAAGTATCAGCCTGTTTCTTGTCCGGTTTGTTTCATAGTCTCCCCAATCCATAGTATGAGCAATATTCATCCTGAAATTGCAGTCAATGCCACACATTTGCACTCAAAACTGACTAGGACTCAATATTTTGGTACATGCATGATGTCCAGGGACAAACATTATTCTAAAATTCACACTGACTAAAGTATCAACCTGTTTCTTGTCCAGTTTGTTTCATAGTCTACCCCATCCATTGTAGGAGCAATATTCATCCTGAAATTGCAGTCAATGCCACTCATTTGCACTCTAAAACTGACTAGGACTCAGTATTTTGGTACATGCATGTCCAGGGACAAACATTATTCTAAAATGCATACTGACTAAAGTATCAGCCTGTTTATTGTCCGGTTTGGTTTATAGTCTCCCCAATCCATAGTATGAGCAATATTCATCCTGAAATTGCAGTCAATGCCACACATTTGCACTCAAAACTGACTAGGACTCAGTATTTTGGTACATGCATGTCCAGGGACAAACATTATTCTAAAATTCATACTGACTAAAGTATCAGCCTGTTTCTTGTCCGGTTTGTTTCATAGTCTCCCCAATCCATAGTATGAGCAATATTCATCCTGAAATTGCAGTCAATGCCACACATTTGCACTCAAAACTGACTAGGACTCAGTATTTTGGTACATGCATGTCCAGGGACAACATTATTCTAAAATTCACACTGACTAAAGTATCAACCTGTTTCTTGTCCAGTTTGTTTCATAGTCTACCCCATCCATAGTATGAGCAATATTCATCCTGAAATAGCAGTCAATGCCAGTCATTTGCACTCTAAACTGACTAGCCTAGGACTCACTATTTTGGTACATGCATGTCCAGGGACAACCATTATTCTAAAATTCATACTGACTAAAGTATCAGCCTGTTTCTTGTCCAGTTTGTTTCATAGTCTACCCCATCCATAGTATGAACACTATTCATCCTGAAATTGCAGTCAATGCCACTCATTTGCACTCTAAACTGACTAGCCTAGGACTCACTATTTTGGTACATGCATGTCCAGGGACAAACATTATTCTAAAATTCACACTGACTAAAGTATCAGCCTGTTTCTTGTCCAATTTGTTTCATAGTCTCCCCAATCCATAGTATGAGCAATATTCATCCTGAAATTGCAGTCAATGCCACTCATTTGCACTCAAAACTGACTAGGACTCAGTATTTTGGTACATGCATGTCCAGGGACAAACATTATTCTAAAATTCATACTGACTAAAGTATCAGCCTGTTTCTTGTCCGGTTTGTTTCATAGTCTCCCCAATCCATAGTATGAGCAATATTCATCCTGAAATTGCAGTCAATGCCACACATTTGCACTCAAAACTGACTAGGACTCAATATTTTGGTACATGCATGATGTCCAGGGACAAACATTATTCTAAAATTCACACTGACTAAAGTATCAACCTGTTTCTTGTCCAGTTTGTTTCATAGTCTACCCCATCCATTGTAGGAGCAATATTCATCCTGAAATTGCAGTCAATGCCACTCATTTGCACTCTAAAACTGACTAGGACTCAGTATTTTGGTACATGCATGTCCAGGGACAAACATTATTCTAAAATTCATACTGACTAAAGTATCAGCCTGTTTATTGTCCGGTTTGGTTTATAGTCTCCCCAATCCATAGTATGAGCAATATTCATCCTGAAATTGCAGTCAATGCCACACATTTGCACTACAAACTGACTAGGACTCAGTATTTTGGTACATGCATGTCCAGGGACAAACATTATTCTAAAATTCACACTGACTAAAGTATCAACCTGTTTCTTGTCCAGTTTGTTTCAGCACAGTGTACCCCATCCATAGTATGAGCAATATTCATCCTGAAATTGCAGTCAATGCAACACATTTCCACTCTAAAAATAAGTACTACGACTCACTATTTTGGTACATGCATGTCCAGGGACAAACAATATTAGAAAATTCATAATGACTAAAATATAAGGCTGTGACTTCTCAATATGGTTTCATAGTCTCCCCAATCCATAGTATGAGCAATATTCATCCAAACATTTCAGAAAATAACACACTTTGACACTCAAAAAGTAAATGAGAAACACTAATTTGGTTACTTGTTCATACAAAAATCAAAAAACTAATAACCAAAATTTACGGAGACTACCCTTGGTACACCAGATCTCAACGGAGGAATCGATCCACTGGACACGTTCACCACTATATCAACAACCAATTATACGTGATCGGGAAAAGTTACACTACATAAAGCTAGTCAGTTTTTGAACCATATAATTGGTGCACCGTCCCAATACTACAATAATAAAAAATTTATACAAAAATAATACGTAGGACACACCTCGGACATATGTCTACGGGGGAATCGATCCAATGGACACGTTCACTTCTACCGGTATATCAAGAACCAATCTTATCCAAAGGGGAAAAGTTACACTACTTAACGCTAGTCTGTTTATGAGTCAGACAATTTATGTGCGTCGTACCAATACCATATTAAAAAAATAGTACCAAGGAAGTACGAAGAATACATCTTGTACACATCTCTATGGAGGTATCGATCCACCGGACACGTTCATCTCAACGATATATCAAGAACCAATCGCATGCAGATGAGGAAAGTTACATTACTTAAAGAAGCTTGTCTGTTTTTGAATCAGACTATTTGCGTGCACCGTCGTAGTGTTGGTACGGGTACGTAAAAATAGTAAGAATTATGCGTGAACGGGAAAAAGCAGCCACAACCAAAAACTGCAAGTTACAACGCCTGGAGAAAACAACAAATACCAACTTTATGATGCAGCGTGGGAGTACGAACGTTAGGTGTACTGTGGTACAAATAGGTGCATGACTGCGTTACAAATGGGAAATAACAGGAAAATGAAAAGCAAAACACCGAAACCGACACACAGAACAACAGTTGTGCCAACCCGGGGTACTGTCTTCTCCAAGGATTACAACAAACAGATGCACGAGCTAAACCACGATGATGTAAACAACGACGGAAACCCGTTTCTGTATCATTTCGAAACAGGATTTGATGCCTTGTGTGCCAAAAACGGACACTTGGTTAACACAATCCTTAGTGGATGCCAGAAGATAGAAGAAGTGCGACAAAGACTCAACAGCAAAAAAGGACATTTCGAGGAGGACGAAGCTTTGAACATTTGGGAACAATGCTTCAAGTACATAACCGAGGAAGTATTTCCCGACTACAAAGAAGGGAACACTGACGGGATGGACCATGTATGGGCAATGGGAGTCATTCTTGCATACATTACATGTGGTTATCCCGCATTGAAAACATCGGAAGACATTAAGTGCTACGACAACGTGGGTATTGGACCGGAAGTAAAATCAATAGAACGAGAGAGAATGATACAAGACGGTCGTACTTTCCCGGCAAAAAAATGGAGTAATCTGACACCGGAGGCAAGAGAACACATAAAAGAATGTATACATTACCACCCTGGGAACCGTCCTTGTATGACGTACATTTGGTTCAACAACTGGCGCAAAATGACGAACGAGGCAATCATCGAAACTGACAGATTGGAATGGTATTGCAGATCAAAAGACGATAACGAGTGGTACTCAACACAAGAAATATTGCCGCCAATTAAAGAAGAGAACATAAATAACAAAAACACGGAAAAAAAATGTACAAAACATAAGTGGGATTCGTTCATGAACAAAGCAAGAAAACAGTCGAAAAAGAAAAAACGGAAGGTAAAAGAAGTGACAAACAGGGGGGGAAAGAGCGAACAAGACGAAAACGAGTGGAAAATTGAGAAATGGCTAAGTCTTTACGAAAAACGTTGGAATTCGCCGGAAGATTTAGAGGAATATAACAACTATCCCGTTCCTTGTGGAGCATGGGGACGCGTGAAACACTAACTCTGCAACTCTGTAAGGATTCCATTACAAAAAAAACAATGACAATATCGAAGGTATCGCCGGTACAAATTAAGTGCAAAAAATAGAACGGAAATTATGTAAAATATCACCTAAAAAAAATATACATTCAAAAAAATACTCATCAGAAAGCAACAAAACAACAACAACAAAATTCCCTCCGTTGAACCTACAAATTGTGATCCAATCCATAATTAATTAAGGGGGGAGTGTCAACCACCCAAAATATAGAATTTACTGCAACGCCGTTGCAGAAAATTGAAAAACAATAAGTAGATAAATAAATATGGAATGATATGGTACCGTAGGGTAAGTACGGTAGGGTAGGGAAGAACAAAATGTTCGGGTCCGCGCCAAAATTTTGAGGACTCCACATTCCAGAATATCACGGCACGCTCGAAAATAAGATAGGCAGGCGACAGTACAAGAACAACACTCACAGATAGTACAATTAGTTGAAATACAGCTATTCCTTGGAGACAGTAAATCAAGAGCTTACAGTGTGTACAGTAGGAATGAAAAAAAAATACCAAACGATTCCTACAAACAACATTATTATCATAAAAATAGCGCGACAAATCAATCAAAGGTAAAAACGGTAAGTTGATGTGCACGAGTTAACAAAAAAATTATGGTGGAACTGAGTACTAGTTGCAGTCCGGTGACAGGTAGAACCATTGTTACCCATAACACAAACAGCCCAAACAGCAGTGTATCGGGAAGTTACCGCACAAACACAAACGATAGCCAAACATATACAACCACCAACAGTAGCAACAGAAATATTCTACTGACAACAAAACAAAACGATAACGATAACTTGGAAAACAACATTGTCAAACACGTCAAAGAAAAAGCATTCAGGAAATTTAAATTCCCGCCAGAGATTACATTCGTGAAGGCGACGATATTCAAAATTGTAAAACAAGCGAATAACAATGAAATACCAAATACAATCGATATAAAAGACCAAAAGTGGAGTGGAATTTATTGCCGAGCAGTGACTGCGTGTAGGCACAATGCTCAAACTCTTGCCAGGAAAAACTACAAAGGTACGCAACCAACAAGAAAATGACTGCCGGCATGCAATCGTTCATAATCCATTCTAACATTTTGGTCGTATTAACACTGACACGTAGACGATAAAAGAAACAACCAGATACCAGATAGTTTCCCAGGAACGGTTCTAATCACGGACACACAAGACGTTAACTCAGAAAATAGGTACCAATTGCACGAAGACTATCGGCGGAAAAATTCACCAGAATTCAAATACTTCATGAAAAGAATTCTTGGAGCTGTGTCACCAAAACAGACAGACTTCAAAAGAAAATCAGTCAGAATGACAATCAGTACCATTTTCACACCAAGCGATGAAGCTTTTGCATTGCTTTTCCTTTACAACGACTACGACTCGTGGATAAACACAACAAAGGGCACGAGGTTGAGAAAAAAATTCACTGACGGTAAGTCTGGAAATAAGGAGGGGTGGAGTAACGAGGGACAAGATCTTTACGAATACCTAGTAAGCGAATTAGAAGAACGAAGGGAGGAACAACAGTCAAAAGAATTAGAGACGGAAATACTTAAAATGTACCAAAAGCAAAATAGCAATCGTAAACAACAAGATAAGGAGGAGAACAAAGAGGGAAAAACACGGAAGCGAAAACGTACCTTGGTTGAGATTCTTGGCGAAGATGATGAGGACTACAAATTTTTCATGGAATACAATAAAAACGAACAAGAGTAATGGATGATATCAACATCAATAGTAGAACGGCTAGTTCATTATTATTTTATGGTTTGCACAATATTGTTCCGGGTCTTCTGTTCGAATATAATACAATAAACAAGATAATTTCAAAGGCTGATAAAATACTTTCGTATTTGTTACAAAATATGTTTGTTGTATTTCCGTATTTGATAAGCTTAGCGTGAATATTGTAAAATGTCGGAGAGTATTGCAAATGCGGATAAAATATTTTCTTATAAGTACAAAAATATGGTTGTTGGATTTTGATATTCGAAAAAGATAGTGTGAGTAACGTGAAAGTGACGTAACAGAATACATTGCTGGTTATCAAGAAGCTCGTATATTTGTTCAGAAAATGGTATCAACGCTACGACAATATCAGTGTACATAGAGGATATTATTACAAAAGATGAGTTTCGTGTGGAAAATAACAAAAATTCAATGGCGAGTAAATATTAACGGGGTAAGCATGAAACAAAATTGTAGAATAGAAAAATTTGGAAGCAACCATGAAACAAGGGGTGAAAATATGGATAGGAAAATAGTCCTACTTGAAATTGTTGCGTGCAAAAATAGGTAGAGAATTATTTATTGTGCGCGCAACAAAATGTTTCGGAATATTTTAAAATATCGCACGAATTTTACGAAAGCACGAGCATCGTTTATGTGACGTAGTACTCCGTATATTTTAGATGGAGCTGCACAAGTTAGAGTTGTAGTGCCTGGCCAACCCTCAAGGTAAAAACAGAGGCATGTGTCCTCTGAACCTCATGAATGCGCACATGGGTCTGCTGGAGATCTATTGTACGGTACGGATCCCATGGAGGTTTGTGACCTGGGTGCGCGGCGTTGGAGAATAACCGTTCAGTATCTTAGTCTGTGAGTATACCGTACTCGTACGGTAGGTTCCGATCGGGTCCGGTTTGGGAGGACCGGAGTTCATCGTGATCATCGAGTCCAGACCCTCCAGACCTGAGTTTTCTCGCCGAAAACAGAAAATAATCATCATAAGATTGTGAAGGTTACAACATACTACGAAGTAATTACTTCTACTTCGTACTTCGTAGTACAGTAAGATCTACGGTACTAATACCGGGTATGAGGAATTAAGTGTAACACTCGAAAGGAATAAAGAATGTCGCTGTCAGTGGACCGAACTCGTCCCAAAAAATATAATATTGGTGTCACCGATCGCTACGCCGATTAATACTCGTACTGAAACTACAAAATTCCTATCAACTCACGTAGAATTTGTTGCTCAATGCGCTCCTCTGTGAATTTTGTAGGAAGGGCTTTAAATATCTTGCGAAATATGTAATATAATCTACGAGTTGCTCGGCCGCGCGGTGTAATAAACTAGTAATCCAAATTGGATTACAACAAGTAATCATGTAATCCATTTTATTCCAGTAGAACTCAGTACTGGAAAACAATTATGGGCAAGAGAGTGAGTGGTGCCCATTTTTGGTGTAATAATTTAGTAATCCAGTTGGCCAAATTACATCGAAAATCGGTCGTACTCGTGGATTACGGAGTAGTAATACCGACCTTTGCCGCGGAAGTGGAGGGTTCGGGACGTTATCACACGAAATAAGATTCAATGTATCGGTACGCGCCGGTACGTGCGTATCTTATCAGTACATCATTACTTTGTACAAGTACTTTTTTAAAGAATCCGCGCAGAGAGAACGCTCGCGTTTTGGACGGATATCGTATCCGTTGAATTGAGAATGATCCTGTCGTAGAGTCATACGGTCCGTACGGTCTCGAAAATAAGAATCAAAGCATCACTACATTTCTGCAGAACAAAGCGGACAATACAACCACCAGAAAAACAGATGATCCACCGTCGTTATCATCTCGGCAAAAGCCTGTCGTGGTATAATGCTTTCAGGATGAGCAACTTCCGAACTGCCTTGATTTTGTCTGTCTTTTGCCTCCTGGGCGTTGCAACGGCAAAAGCAACGAAATACCTGTACGAGGGCAAGACAGAGCACGTGAAGGAGTTCAATCTTAAGCGAAACAACCCTAAGCGCCTCTTTATGTCCATAAAGGCACCTCGAGTTGTAGAGTTCTATAGTCCCCACTGCGTGAGTTTAAAAAATCCGGATTTGTCCTATGGCAGTTTGCAATAATCTCACAGTATCTTCTTACTCTGGCTCTTTAAACCGACCAGCCTGCTTGCAAGGCATTTGCCCCAAGTTACATGAAACTGGCAAGCAACACCAAGAAGCTCTATCCCGAAATCCAGTTTTTTGCTGTCTCTTGTGACCATCACGAGGATGTTTGTGACAAGTACGGGATCGGTGGGTATCCGACCATCCGATTGCTCAAAGAAGATGACGGCCCATCCAGCAAGGGCAAACTGGTAGAAATCGATGAATACGAAGCCGAAGGCGAGCGTGCACGAGATCAAATTGCCAAATATCTTGGGGTGAAATCAACCGGCGGAACGAAGGTCGTCAAAACACTTGTGGAAAGAGAACTGGATAGGACGAAGAATGATGATGATGATGATAATGATAATGGCACCAGCAATGGAGAAAGGGACAACAACGACGGCGACGGCGACGACAATTACAATGACAATGACGACGATGAAGTAGAGAAACCAAATGATAAGAGCGAGAACAATGACGATGGCAATACTGTCAATGCTGATAAAGTAGAGAAATCAAATGATAAAAGCGAGAGCAATGACGACGACATCGCTGTCAATGCTAAAAATGATGGCAACGATGACGACAAAGTCAGTAAATCAAATGATGAAGACGAAAACGATGACGACGGCAATGCAGGAAATGTCATCAATGGCGGCAATGATGTTGATACATCTAGTAAATCTGTTGATGAGAGCGTAGAGAACAATGACGATGACAACAACAGCGGGAAATGCCAGCAATGATGGCAATGATGTTGATAAAGCTAGTAAATATGTTGATCAGAGCGTAGAGAACAATGACGATGACAACAACAGCGGGAATGCCAGCAATGATGGCAATGATGACGATATAGCTAGTAAATCTGTTGATGACAGCGTACAGAACAATGACGATGACAACAACAGCGGGAATGCCAGCAATGATGGAAATGATGACGATATAGCTAGTAAATCTGTTGATGACAGCGTACAGAACAATGACGATGACAACAACAGCGGGAATGCCAGCAATGATGGAAATGATGATGACAAAGTCAAAAAGTCAGTTCACGAGAACGAGAAGAATGACAACGACGACAATAGTGGCAATGACAGCAATGATAGCAATGACGAAAACGAGACGAATGTCGATGACAATGTTAGCAGTGAGGAAAACAACGAGGAACAAGCCATGAAATCAGGTGATGAGAATAGAAAGAACGCTGATGGCAACACCAAGCAGAAAAACGACGACAATGACGACGACGACGACGACGACGACGACGGTCATTTAAATCGCTTTCACGACTTGCAAAAAGCTGAAAAGGAAAGAATCATGAAACTGCGAGGCAAATATACTCGTGGTTTCGGCCTCAGAGACAAATTAGGTACGACCATCAAGAGAGTGTCCTTCGACGAAATGACGGATGGAATGAAACGATTTACTCCGGGCACGAAAGAATATCTGCTACGGAAAGAAGCGATGAATAAACGCATCAAAAAGCTCGGACGGAGATACAAACATCACCACGACCCAGATTCATATACAAAGGCAACTCTTCCGTTGAAAAAATATGAACCAAAGTGGAAATTCCTGAAACTCAGAAAATTGAATAACGAAGAGGAACTGATATTAGACGTCACACTCTCTCTGAAATTTAGTCTATCAATGGGGTTGAAGATGGGAATCGAAGACGTCACATCCAAGAAAGCAATGAGAGACTGGTTGAATTTATTGAGTGTGTCACTTCCTCCGGAATGGGATGTCAACAGATTGGTTGACGAACTCAAAATCAATTTCGAACACGCCACAGAAAGCACAGAAAATTTCCGAGAAATCCTACGACGTCATCCTGTCCATCAAGATGCATGGAGCCCGTCTTGTATCAATACAAAGTTAGAACTGGAGGGCTTCACCTGCGGATTTTGGAAACTGCTTCATGTTGTTACGCTAGGAGTCGTTGAACAACGTGGAGGGAAAAATCTGATTGATTCAGGAATGATGTCGCCCAAGACAGTCGTATTTTCGCCGGCATCCACTGCGGATACAATTCGAAACTTCATTGACAAGTTCTTCACGTGTCGTCCGTGCCGTGAGCATTTCTTACAAACCTACGATGATTGCGAAAATCATAGGAGATGCGACCGGTTAAGTGCAAATAAAGCAATACAAAATGCGGCTTCGTGGAAGGAACTTTCCATGTGGTTGTGGGAGTTCCACAACGATGTTTCTGTCCGTCTCGTATGGCAAAGAATCAGCAAAACGTATACAAAAGAAGGCGTCAGAAACACTCCGACGTCTAGTCAACAAGTTGCAATGATTTTCCCAAATGTGAAGAATTGCATTGCTTGCTTTAATAACGACGGAACGTGGAATGAAGCCGAAGTTTTTGGTTTTCTGGAACGTACGTACTGGCCTGATTCAGAAAATGACCCATTGACTGACAAGCTCCTGCGGCCTGAAAATGAGGGTATTTTGGCATCCGCGCTCCTTTGGTTTATATCACTTCTTTTTGTTGGGATGGTGTACAGGATGACAGCGAAAGAAAGTCTTGCCATACGCCAGCCTCTGATAACGGCACGACTCCTTTATTCTCGAGGAATAAGTACAAAATCAAGAACCTCTTGATCAAGGTATTTCATGAGCTAGCTTCATACATGAGAACTCGTTTTTCTCTTTAATATTAATTCGAACTTGTAATGTTAAATACTGTACTAATTAGTTTTACTCAACAAGCCAACACTGTCTTCATTCTTTCATATCAGATGCATCACACCCAAAGTCGAAAAAATCATTCGTCCTACATCCACTTTTCATTATCTAATACACATGGTTCGGGCACTACGTGTAGATCCCCCCCCCCCCCCCCCCCCCGAAACGAACTGCATACGTGACACGTAGTTCTAGTAAAAGTATGTTCATGATGTCGGAAGGAGAGAAACTATCATCGAGTGCAAGTTACACAATGGTTGAAATCCATTCTTTGGCAAGACTACCCACTTCTCATTTCTTTTCGAACTTTGAGTTCATCCGTATCTTCCCCAATTGGAGCGATGAGAACATGATGGTCAATTCTTTTAATCGACATTGTGCTGCCATTTTTATCAGGACTACCGTACGGTACATAATATTAGGACTCGTATTTTCAAAATAGGTAATCTTACTTCGTATGTTACAGTATTATTATTATTATTTTTATTTTAAAACCAAATACTTCGTACTTGTAATTCCAATAGTATCGTGGAAGCTATCGTGCAGCGGGTATGGCACATTAAGTAATATCTTACGAACTGTGCTACGGTACTTCTAATACTTCTACTTCGTACTACAAGAAGTACGGAGTAATCTCAGTACGACGTACGGTACGAAATAGTAGTGTAACTACCGGTACTCTGCTACAATCATTAAGCTTAAATGATTTTTTACACCTATGCCTTACTTGTGAAAGTAAGAGTCATACCAGGTATACCGGTAGTACTTGTACCGAGAAATGTCTCTCTTTGTTGTCATGGATGATTCTCAACATACGCCCAAACGGCCGGACAACAGCGTTCGGTTCATGTACCGGTACCGTGGACGGATTCAGTCTAACGCATTTTTTGTCTTAAATTCTAAAACCACTGCAGCAACACTGTTACTCTTACGGTACGCCACATTCTCAACCGACAGCATTCATTTTTCTCTTCTACGACAAGCAAAGAACCCATGGCTCGCACGGAAAAGACAGTCATAGTCGACTTGAAGAATGGAATACGCCGGTAGGATAAAGCAACAATCGCTTCGGCTGTCCCGGCTGGCACCACTCTATCTTCTCTTGTTCTATTCTATGAAGTTTGGTCGATGCGTGTCCGCGGACGGAAAACTCGATGAGGAACACGATAGTAATTGGCATGCGACAAAGCAAAGTACCGTTATTGATTCTAAAACAGTAACACATGTGGAGAAAAATGACTCAACTACGGAGATAGGGTCCGACTCTGTGTCAGATTCCGAAGACGTAGATCCTGAAGATCTTTATTTTTATCTTTTTGACAGCGAGTCGGTGGTTATTGAGTTTGAAGCATCGTCAAACGAGGAAGAGACAGAAGAACCAGACTTTCTGTACAAACCGCAACCAAACCATGTCCGAATCGTCGAGTTTTACGCGAAGTAAGTGATGCATTGTCGTGTTGTCAGCGACAAAATATTACACGTAATACGTTCCGGCGAAAAAAGTTTCTGTCTGACAAGATTCTGTGAAACAACAGCTGGTGTCCTCATTGCGCAGCATTTCGTCCAGAATACAATGCTTTTGCCAAGAAAATGAAAGCAATCGCAGAAGAATACAAATTCAACGTAGACGTTTACGCTGTTTCATGCGTTCCGCACAGACCCTTGTGTAGAGAGTTGGACGTCCACAATTATCCCACGGTCAAATTATACGTAGGAAATGATGGTATTGAAGAGGAAGCGACAATCATAAGCTCCGAAAACCTTCATCCCTTTTTCATACTGCAGGCCATTGCAGAGCAAACTGGAAACGATCTTTCTCGCGCTTTGGCCAAATCGGGAAGAGACGAAACGCAAATGGACGACCCAAAGAAAATCGACCACTCACAGGTGACAGGCGACAACTCGGCATTTTGGCTACCTAGAACGAAGCATGATATATACAATGATATTTATCAATCATTTTTCTTTGCAATGCAACACGGTATCTTTGTGGGGAGAGATCCACCGAGCGAGGAAGCCAGATCTGCCTTTGAAGACTGGATTATTCTTTTGAACCAAGTCTTGCCACCTACCTGGCGGCTGAGAGCCTTGGTCTCGGAGATTGCCCAGGATATTGAATCGGTTTTAGATTCCGAAAAAAATCTATCAGAAATTTTGAACCGGCATCCACCGCCAAAAAAGAAATGGAGCCAATCTTGTTCACGCGGGAATTCAGCAATGGGATACACGTGTGGTTTGTGGGAACTCTTTCATACCGTGACAAGTACGTTGATGCCTACAATCTATTATCAATCTACGTCAGACATTCAAAAGTTTCTATGTTCTCATGAGTCTTTTGTGTCGTTTCATTTTCAACAGTCGGGGTGGTAGAATGGAACCTAGTAGGAAGCAAAGACACGTCCTACACTGCGATGGAGGCAGCGAATATATTTCGTACCTACGTCGAACATTTCTTTGGGTGCGAAGTTTGCAGGGTCAATTTCATGCACGAATACGATAATTGCGACTACAGACGATGCGATCGGCTCATCACCAGAATCGGATCCCTGGAAGATTGGAAAGAGCTGCCGCTTTGGCTTTTTGAAGTGCACAATGGTGTGAACTCGAGATTGATGACCGAAAGGACCGAACGAGATAAGCGTACACCTACACAACACGATTTGAAATCTGTGGAATGGCCGGCCAGAACCGATTGTCCATTGTGTTGGCATCCTGACGGACGTTTCGATCTAGATGCGATATATTCTTTTCTACGACTTACGTATTGGCCGAGCGAACTGATCTCCAAAACGCACATGAAAGAGATGCTTGATGCAACTGGCATCTCTGCCCAATCGCAAACGAACGAAGACGAGGAGAGCACGGCGAGTTGGGTCTTCTCTTTGAGTGGTTTTGTCATAGCTTCTCTTCTTTTGTCAGCAATATCATGGCGGGCTCAAAAATATGAAGAAATCCGAAGAACAGGGAAGCATAAAAAAATGGATGACAACTATGCCTAGTTGAAACGGGACAATAGCTGACAGAGTGCATTGTCGAAGAGAGAAGAACTGTGTCAGCCTCATTTGGTGACTACTCTATATTATCCCCATTTTAAGACCCTCCCAGGGAAGTAGCTCCACGCACTTCTTTCTCGCCCTGTTAAGCTGCGAAGCAATGCAGCAAATTCCGCCAATACGATCAGAAACATAACCCTTTTGAAATGTTCCATGGAATAATGGGTATCAGAAGAGAGGGTTCAGATTCAAACGACGGAGCAGACATATCAACCGATCACTTTCAATTGATTCAAGACGTTCATGCTAATTTCAAGACGTTTATGCTTGCGTGAACGAAGCCGTGTCTCTGGACGCAATGTTCGTCCTCGACATACTCATGACTGTGGCAAAATATATCTAATACAGCGGTCATTTTTTTCTATTCTTGATGCCATATACATCACCTTATTTTTGCAATTTATTATTACATCGTGTATCCGAGTGATCAATATTTTTGCGACACGAGTGATGAGTGATGCTTTTTCGAGGCGTCGCGTTTCAGACGCCGCATGTGTGCATTCCTCTTGTTATAGTACCGATTCTTGATCATGTTGTCAGATCTGCCTGGCAATAGCCTCCGGATCTCGCACCACTTGTTGCCCAAACGGCGCTGGTTTTCAAAAAGAATTTTATCTTCCTCCTCCGTCCAGCTTGTCTTCTTCAAATTGTCATCCAAGACGTTTACGTATCGCTCTCGCACGTGTTCGCTGGTTCTTCCAGGTAGTCCTTTTGCAATGTCAAGCCATTTGAATCCCTGAGACCGCATGATGGTGATGTATTTATCTTCAGATTTTTGCCAATTGCCACGAACCACACCCGGTTGCAAATGCTATTTGGTGTAAGGTGTGCGCACAGGTAAGGTGAGTCCAGGTTTCGTCGGAAAAAGACTCGGTGGTTTGAAACGAACTGCCGACAAAACAAAGGCCTTTTGCACACGAAAGAAAGCACTCGTACGGTACGGTACTTACATTTTTCCAGCGATTTTTGCATTGCGTTGCAGAGCGTGAGTTAGAGAAGTAGTTCCGAGCAATTCGTACCCAGTTGGTCGGTTTTCCTTCCTGATCCGTATCCATCGCTAGTTTCAGGGTTTCATCTTCTCCCTCCGTCCAATGCTTGTGCTTGGTTCCTTTGCTAGCCCGGTTGCATTGGCTATCGACCTCGTCCCTGTCGACCTCTGACTTGTTGGTCGTGTAGTGTGGGAATGAAGGATTATCCGAGACCAGATCGTGGAGAAGCCAATGTGATGGTCCTTTAGGATCGACCTTGGTGTGATATTCTTCTTCAAAAGGTTCTTCGAAGAAAGTGCGTCTATCCAACTCTTCCTCTTCATCGAATGTTACCTGAGGCAACAGCCCGGGATAATAGCTGATCGTGGTTTTGGTGTCATCACAAGTTTGGACCGGAACCGACGCTGCGGAGTCTCGAGTAATCTTGTTCGTCTTGTAGTAATTTCGCATTGTAGGCTGGTGGTGGTCCCCATCGCATCCATCATTGTCGCTATGGGAATGCTTCTTCTCTTCGTTACCGATCAATACCAACAGAGCCTCTTCCATCAATTCAATGTCATGGAACTTGCAATCGGAAGCGAAACCGTCAATCGGAATCACTTCGACCGTTTCTTCGTTCGAGAGAGACGGAACCCGGGAGGGAATGGATTCCCGGATCGGGACATGGTTTCGATTTGCCTCCCGATTCGCAGTGTAGGTGCGACTCTCTCCATCGCAGCACCTGCCGTCCTCTTGAGCTCCATCGATGCTCTTCAAAGCCAGCTCGAGGTCCTGTTCGAGTCGATCGAGGCTGGGTTTGTGGTCTCTTAGTTCGAGTGAACACTCTACTGGAATCTGTGGCATCATTGGAAGCTTCAGCAAAAAAGAAAGAAAGAAAGAAAGAAACGGCACGAACGGGATTTCGAACACATACACCCATGTATTTGTGTGTGTGTGTGTGTGTGAGAGAGAGAGAGAGGACACGATTTGAGAATCGCAATCATTGGTGTTGTTCTTGTTGCCAGCATCAAAGTGCAAAACATTCAGTTAGTGAATGCGATGACTTACGTTATCACCTTCGATCTGGACATAACCATACTCATTACCACTAACAATGGGTGAATGGAAACCGTCTCCTCCAGACTGGAAGGAGTTGCTGCTCGGACTGGAGCCTCCCTGGACGAAGTGGTTTTGTTGTTGTTGTTGCTGTTGTTGTTGTCGTCGTCGTTGTCGCTGTTGTTGATGATGAAAACACATCGATATGCCGCTCTTGTTTTGTTTGGTACTCGACATGATACTGAGTTGCATGATTTGATACGTTTTACTCCATCCAAGAGGCATTTTTATAACGTCGAGTGCACGAGAACGAAAACGATGATGGAGGCGACAATGATTTGGTATTGAACGACGCTTCGGAAAGAACCTCTCTGTTGCGATGTTTTTTCATCCTGCACTGTACTCACACTCGTATGGAATGAATCGATAATTCGTTCTGGATTTCACCATGTTTGACGGGGGATGGTGTACGACGCATTGGTTTCCTACATGGTTTCAATTCATTGATGCATGCAAGCATGCATGTATCCCTTGTTGGCATTCCCTTCCACGCTGTGTTTGGTTTTACTTTGGGTCAACAATCGCAATGGTTTCCAAAAAGTGTTTCAAGGTTTTTTGGAGAAAATGATCCGTGATTCCAATTACTTTGTGCTTCGTGTTTTTTTCAAAAATTGGTATCCTCGTCAGGGATTAAGTAAGATGCAATACGGCAGACCAGAAGAAAACAAGAAATTGTGGACAATATTTGTTTTTAAGAGTTTCAACGCAGTACTTATTGGGGACAAAGAGCCGGCAGGAACGTCACAAAAAAATGAGCAACGAGAAGCAAATCGTCTAAGTACCAAACTACGGCTAACGTTATTCTCGTACAGGTTTTCGTACATAATCTTACGGTAATCTTACTCCACATTATGATGTAAATTGTTCCACATGATGCGGTACGAACGAGTAAGATTACTACGAGTAAGATTGCTCGTACGAGTACGAGTACTCCACCGTCACTTGGAAAAGAGTGACGACAAGATCAACAAGAGCAATCCTCAACCTTCTCTCCTTTCTATTCACTCAAAAACCAACACTCTCATCAAGAATTCAATTCAAAACACGACCGAGTTGGACGCAACCAATCAGCGAGATGCCCGATAATAAGGTTTACGGAACAGATGAGCCGAAGGAAGAGGAGAACAGCTTCACGTCATCAACAGATTACGAAGTACCGCTCGACCAAACGCAACAGACGTCGTTCGGCACCGATGCAGCTTTGGGGCGCAATGGCAACTTGTCCGCTGGCGCCGACGACAGCAGCGGGGGCAGGGCAAACGTGAGTCTTTCGGAATACTTTGATGCTGCCGAATCAACGGCCGAATCCGGCGATGATGACTACGGCAACTTCCACGACAGCAACGATGACAGCAACGACTCTTACAACTACAAGCAACAACTTCCACAACAACAACAACAACAACAACAACAACAGACCGAAACACTCCATGACGGTTCCACTATGGATGAAACGAACGCGGACGAGTCGCAACAAACCGGAGACGACGCTACACCGGTCCGATCCACTCGACGACCGTGGTCAACGCACACCGTTAGCTTTCAGAACTTGGCCGGAAAAGGAAGCATTGACACCGAGACGCAGGAAAACAGCAGTTCCAACAATGACTCCGTTGACAACCACGCGAAACGATCAATGGAAATACGGATGGATGGTCACGTCTTGGAGCTGCGGCAAGCCGATGACGGAACAAACGTGACAACTATTATTCGGCCTACAACACTCGTCACGAACAACAGCTTGTCGGCGTCCGATGTCAATGTCACTTCGGCAACATCACTCTCGTGGGCTGACTCGGACGACGCCCTCGACTATCAAGACGACGACGACGCCGAAACGCCGCGGTTTGCACTCGAAGCGAACGGCAACGACAACGACAACAACAACAACAACAACAACAGCAACCACAACTTCAGCAACCGGAATCTTTTCACCAACTATTCCTCACCAGAGGACGATAGCGACGAATCGAACACCACGGGGACGCGATTTCTGCTCGCCGACAGATTCCGAGACCTTTTCAATATTCGGAGTATGTCTCTGGCGATCGTCAAATGCATGCCCTGTTTCTGGCTGAGCTGTTTCCGACACAACCATCAATTGCACGGGGCCGCCTTTTCCGACCGGTTCATTCTCTCGCGCCTCAATGTTCTGTCCTTTTTCTTCGCCGCGGGTCAGCTCGCGGCCAGTGTGTGGCTCTGTGTCGTTCTCTTTGTGGACGGCGCAGAACAAGAATTTCGACACGGATTCCATCTCTGGAACAACAATGGAATCGTTGCGTTCATTGGATGTCTGGGAGTGCTGTTACTCTTTACCTGTTTTTGGACCGTTCGGATCGTGAAAGAAGTGGATCTCGTGGGAGCACTTCGTTTTCTGTGGCTATTGCTATGGATTCTACCGATTGAAGCGTTTCTCAACATTGTTGCCTTTGATTACCATGGAGTCACAAGCATCTGGATAAGTGAGTGACACCGTGGTTTCGAATCAAATCGAACGATGAAGTGAAATCCTCTGTCATTGTCTTGTCTCTCCGAACTCGGCTCACAATCTTCTTCGTTGCACACACCTGTTGATTTATTGCGTTATTCGTGATACGCGTACATGTACATGTACACGTACACGTACGTAACTCAGTACACTATTGGCCTACTGCGCAATTGTGGTGGTTCAGAGAGCGCTTTTGCTATCCGGGCACTGAGGACGATCTTTGCAAGGTGAGTTAGCTCGTCAGTTCGCTCGTTCGTTCGTTCGTTCGTTCGTTCGCCCCGTGACATTTGTTGCGGTTGATACCGAAAAAATAGTATAGTATTGCCTTTTTCTTGCCGCAGGCACGGCGCACAACCGTTTGGTCGAAGCCCGCAGCAACGGGCCAAGCAAATCACTGCAGTCGTGGTAAAAGCTGCAATTTCTAATACGAAGTCGTTAATTTTTGCGTTTTGATGGATCGCAGGTGCCCATCATCAAAGAAGACACATACTCCGAAGAAGAATGGTGCGAGGACAAATATAATACTACTGGATGTACCGAGATACGAGACAAGGCTCAAGAAGAGACACGCGTTTTTCTTTTGTTTTTCTACAGAACGCTAGCTTCGTGGGGGTGCGTCTACATGTTTGTGATCTATCTAACAATAAAATGTCTCGAACGCATAATCTCGAAACCAATGCTGCAAAAGTCACGAGAAGTGAATGTTGTTGGATGGTTGACGTTTCCGGTAGTGTGCACGGCTCTATTCGGCGGGATCAATCTATTTTCTCCGTTTTCGTACTTGGACAAACTGACCGAGCAAAGGTACGAATAGCGCCGGATCATTCGTACGGTACCGTACGGTACGGTACGATCCAATAGATTGTTGAGACTAGGTCCCTCCAATTCGAGCCCACTCAACCAGTCTTTTGCTCCTTTGTTTTCACGTCCTGCGTTTGAAAGATGGGTTGCATATCTGTACCTAATCGCGTCGGGCCTCTTCTTGATAGCACTTTTGATGGGGTGGTTCCTCTCTGCATTTTCCATTCGCAGCAACACTGACAAAAAAATTAAAAGCAAGGCCGCCCTCATCTTGGTTGGAGTTTTGTTCGTAAATGCTTTTGTTTTGATAGCCATCTTCGTAACATCTGTCATTTGGTCGCGGGACTTGATGCTTTCCGACAGTGAACGGGGAACCATTGCTTGTACCGTGAACAACAGCGAATGCACGAATTGCGACGGTGCAGCCGGGGACAAGCAATGTCCCGAATGGAGTGAGGAGGATGTCACGGGCATTGTGCGTCGGCAATTGAAACAGAGTGCGATCCTGGCCTCCATTTTTATTTTGTATGATTTGAAGGTGATGAGGCATGGGCTGAATCTCAGAAAGCATTTACGCAAGTATGAAATAGATTATGTGTAGTAAATAATACGAAGTAGGAAGTAGTATTGTAAACATACTTGTACTGAGATGATAATCGAAACAATGCTTAATTATTTAGATAGTTGTAAGATTGCCCGTTGCTGTTATAAGCCTTGTATTGTTGCAATGATGAGTCTTTTTTCATCAGCAAATTGCTGATCCGTTGCCTCCTTGTCGGAATGCAATGTCTCCAGGTAGGCACACAGCTTTTGGCTGTTGTCCCTCAGTATCTTTTCTACCTCTGGGATCTTGTTCGGATTTGCAACAAACACTTTGAAGACGTGAAACGCATCCAGGGTTATGTGCGGGCTGGTATCACGAAGAAGCTTCATTACCAGAATTAAATTCGTCCTGGAGTTCACGTATTTGATCATGACGCTATAATTCGATCGTGTGAGCAACACAGAAGACAATATCTGCAGAGCCACTCGTTTTGTCATGTAATTGGCATCGGTGGACAAGAGCTTTCGGTTGAATCGATGATTCCATACGCTGTCATAGTCTCGTATCAGAAAAGTAGCTGCCAATTCGGCCATCTCTTGCTGGGATTTCGCATCAATCGGGGTCATTGCCGTTGAATCGTTGTTACTATCACTTCCACTCGTCGTTCCTGCCGTCATTACCAACTTCAGAGTTTCCATGGCATCACTGGATACATCAAAGTTCGGAAGAAGAGCATATCTATCTAGGAAAGGAAATACAAACTGCTCGACCCGTCTTGTAGTAACCACCAGCTGGCCGTAAAGGTTGGAATGTCGGAAACAAGATCGATACATGGAACCGCAGTGTAGTACTATATCCGTCGTCGCATTGCTAGAGGATCCAGAAGAGACTTCGTGGCCTTTCATAATTGCCGACAAGATAACTTCAAAGTTTAGCACTACGAAGTCACGAAATTTCTGCATGACAGGAATATATATGTCTCGATCGATCCCCTCGAAACCACACACCAGGAGATAGTTGAAAATAGCTGCGACATGTTTTCTGCTTTCGAATGGAAGAAAATGCAGATTGTTGATTAATTCCGGTATCAAACTCCCGAGTTCGTTCGTGTTCGAGCTGACCGAACCCGCTAGGATCTCAACCGTTTCGAGTGCTACCGAAGGGTTCCCTCGTCGTTGCGAGTTCTCTGCTTGCTGAGAGGTGACCCTTCGTTCGTCGTAGAGTAGAAATCGCAGCCTTGCCAGTCGTGCCGCTAAAGAACCGGACGGAGATGGCGAAGACGCTGCTGGGTTCTCCCCGTCGGATGGAGATAGAGTAGCACTGAGATTTTCTTGAATGCCATCGAGCAACGATTTCACGTTCTTCTCCGAGTCAATGCTTTCGATCCCATCTCCCTTGCTGTTGCTGCTGCTACCGAAGAAAAGGCCACCAGAGAGCCATTCAAAGGGTTTTGGGACACCGCCGCTGTGTGGATTCGCCATTTAAGCGAGCTCTGTTCCCAACAAAATTGTTTTTGGATAATGATGTGTCGACCGCAGAAATAAGGCTTCCAGCATTCGTGTACCGGTAGTCGGCTAGTACCAGTTGCCTTCGAAAGTTGAAACAACGAAGTCAACTCGAGGTATTGAATGCGTTCGGGTTGTCCGCATCAAACAATGTTGTATTTTTTGAAAAGTGTACCCGAGCGACTGACCCGGTACCAGTAAGACTCTTACGATACTCGTAGTTACTCGTATTCTGAGCCATTAGTACGTTACTTCGGAGTACGGTACGGACGAAGTAATACCGTATGGAATACTTTTCATAATTATGACCGGTTGGGTTGCATGAAAAAGTGGGGCACTGGATTGATTTTTAGAACGAATTTGGGGATTGCTAAACAAACAAAAGTGACGACACGATTATTTTCAAATTTTGAAAGCTCATCTTTTTTTAGGACCCGAATGAATCAATTCGAATCAATTTGTGTTGCTTCACCGAATCATTCGAGGACCCAAACTCGGCCCGACACAGCCCAGCAGTAATTACTGTATGAATGTACTGATAGACGATCACTCTGGCATACCAGATCAAACAGACATGAGGTTGACAAAATAATATTCTAGCGTAGAGAAACGGTGTGATCATGATGTTCACAATGCCTCTGGTTTGGATCAGGTGGTGCAAGAAGATAGGAGGAGGAAACTGTTCTTGTTGACAGGTTCTTCTTGTAAGAAGGCAAGAGGAGCAGCAGCACAAAAGCATTCATGGTTGAGGACCAACACCACATGGCGAGAAATAGTCAGCATGATCCATAAATTGGCTATGTGGTATTTAGCTACAAGCAAATTCTTACCCCGAAAGCACCTGAACTGCATGCTCCTGAAGAAATCACTCTCACTCCTCTCTCAACACTCCTAGTGCACCGTGGCATATCAGGTCAGCAATATGGACCATACTCACAGCTCTAGTACATTTCCCTATCTGATCAGTGAGTTAGTTAATCTGCAAAAGTCTTCGAGCAAAACTTTCGCCAAAAGCTCATTTATGAAATCTTGTTCTTAATTGTTTCTGTATGTAATGATAGATTGAAGATACTGGTAGTATTCCCTAATCAACATTTCAAATGAGTCTGATGCATGCAAATTGCTGTTGCCGTTGCCGTTGCTGTTGCAGAGAAGGCTAATCTTTAGTTTCACAGCATGATAATAATATTTTTTCCTTACAAATTATATCAGAGTTCTACAGTATTCCAAATCATGCACAGACAAAATGATTCTGCATTCGCGATGACACAACAACACACATCTGACAGAACATAATATGGTACATACAATACAACGTAAAACATGCAATTATTGTCATCTTCCCTCTCCCCCGATCCCTTTCTCAAATCGAAAGCGATCATTGTGATTTCACGCTCGAAACTTTCGCGTTTCTCGATCCACTCGGCAAATACATCTGCGACCAGAAACTTTGTCTCCTGCCTGATCGAAAGGAGACAGACCACACCCCTGTTTGCATCATCGACCGACAAAGCATGAAACGCCACGAATGCGGAACAACACAGGCAGCACGATTTCAATTCACCGTTGCCAAAAGACTAACACACCACGTTCCCATTCCTCAAAACTCACGCATACCACTTATAGCCATTGATACCTTTCACATGATCGAACAAGCAATGAAACAATCGTGGCTGCTATCCACCTTGTCATTATCTGTTTCGTACACAACATCTTCGTCTACTTTCTCTTCCTCTGGTACAACATCAGATTCGAGTTCGAGTTCGAGTTCCGGTTCCGATTCTTCTTCTTCCTCCTGTTTTTCCTCGGCGACGACGGGTTGTTCTTGCTCTTGCTCCTCGACGGGAGGAACATCCTCGGTTGCGGTTACTTCTCTTTCCGACGCCACCTCCAGAGATGGAGGCGTGTCGGAAGCCGTGTCCGGATCATCGGCCGACTCGGTAAACTTCCTTTTGCTCTTGGAAGAAAACAAGCGCCGAAGGGATCGCGAGGGTGAAAAATGCTTCTTGGACGACGATTTCTGAACATCTTTGCTGTTGTTGTCCAGTGGGGCTTCGACGTCGCCCTCGCCCTCGCCCTCGTCATCATCGACATCATCAACGCTGTCATCTTGTTTCTTTTGCGCGCTCCGATATTGCTTTACAAACTTGTTGACGCGACGCTCGGACAGTTTCCATGTGGGATGTTCCGAAGCTATCTCTTTGGCGACCGTGTTCGCGTCCAACGTGTCATCGTGCTGATGTTGATTCATGGAATTGTGCACAACAGTCGACGTGCAGTCGTCGTCGATACGTTTTGGAACAAGTTCTCGTTGTGAGAACGAATCGACAAATTCAAGCAAACAGCGGATCACTCTTACTCTCACCAAACCAAACCAAACCAAACCAAACCAAAAACAAGAACAGGATTCGTCCCTCCCTCCCTCCACCAGAGTCGATGCATGCAATCACGACAGGCAATTGATGCCTGTTGTTCTACCGTAGAACACTCACGTCTTTCAATACCAAACCAACCGCCTCACTAAGATCTTTCCCTGACGGGGGTAGTGCTGCCTTTAGTCCTAACCTTAGATCAACCATGATGGAGGGATATGTCTCTTTTGTTTGTCTCTGGTTTTGTTTTTGAACGGTTGCAACTAAGATTGCCGAGAACGTACGAGTACTTATTTCAATAGTCAATCCCAAAAGAAAAATAATTACGATGTGTTCTATTTTTTGTTCATTAATCGCACGTTTGTGTTGCACTTTTGGCGTACTCGTACAGTTTCATACTCGTACCGTAATTAGTTAATTACGAGTTCGTAAATACCACCGAATACATACCGGTACGTACCACAACATCCAACGGAACGAAACTGCGACCGTTCGAAGTCTAGAAGTTCGAAGCACAAACAATAATTCTCCGTACGTGACGACGCACCTCTAACGCACGAACGAACGAAGTCGCGAAACATTCAAACAAGAACATCATCGAAGTACCGTATTGAGGTACGGTAATCTTACGATTGATTGATTCTGTATGAACATCGGTACTGTTACCATCTTCGTACGTACCGTATGCTGGGAGCTTGGGCAAGATGCTGGGCACACTAATTGCAGTTTCGAACGAAGGCTAACAAATACCGGTACGAAGTACGTACGAGTACGGTTAGGTTACGGAGTAACGAATGCTTCGTACGAAGTACGAAGTATTACTTTCCGGTACGTACGGTACGTACCGGGTACGTACGAGTAAGTACAATTCTGTACTGTCCTGTACACGTACCGTATTAGAAGGAAGAGTCGAACGTAATGGGTGATTCCCGAAATACTTTTATCATTCATTCCTCCCGCTACTGGTGCGGTAGCTGGAGGGGGTCGTGGCAAACTAGGGCTATTGTTTTTAACAGATTACGAAGTACTGTACTTCGTACGTAGTTCGTACTTTACACCAGTGTGGTATGGTATTCAAACCCTCACGATTGAATTCCCACAATTCACAAAAATCTGAAAGCTGATGCCAGACCAAATGACAAGCCGGCTCTTCAACAATATTGAAGTGCGGATGATACTACATATGATCTTAGCTCCTCTATGTGCAAGACATTGGATTTCAAGTTCAACGCCTTTGCAACTGTCTTACCAAATAAATATAAGCTCAACGCTCTTCAGAGTAGTTTACAGAGGAGCTTGCTCGCACCAATCTTAGTTTTACGTAGTTCACTGTCAACCGCATATGTACCCACTCGTCGTATTACTACACTACTTTCACTTAGAGGCATACAGCACTGTTTAAACAGTCAAATAACTGCTTCAATAAATAGTACTATCCTTCATTTGAGTAACAACTACTAACAAGCAACCAACGCTCCCTCGCCAGATTGTCCAGTAATGATGACAAGCTACTCTGTTATCCCTTTCAAGTTTGACTTTGGCCAAGAATCCCTTCAGAAGACAGAGTTCAAGCACACAAGTACTACCAATGGAGTCTTGGACACTGTCAAGGTTAAAGTACCTCTCATTACTGCAGGAGCATCCCTTTTTCAAGTCCTTTTTGCTATCAATGAATTCTCACATGCAAAGAAAACTCTTTCCTTAACAACAGGACACAAGCAACATGACAAGTTTGCTTATCTCCTCAGAGGACTATGCTGACAGGAACTGGTGGAATGGGTATGTATCAGCCAACATACCAAACTGAACTGTGGAGAACTTCCCAACCTCCATTGATGCCTCCATCACCTACAAATTCAACAACTACCCAGATGCATACAGATACCACAAACGATTCCTCAACAACATCAAGAAGACCACCAACATGACTGTATACCAGTTTTTCTCCATGGTTAACTTCAACAACTATTTTATCCCATGACTGCTACCAGGACATCCACCAAAAAATGCATCCATCAATGGCGAAGACTTCTAGAGTTTGATTTTCGAATCCATGCCAACCAAATGGAAAGACTCCTATGAAGAACACCACTCTCCCTATGAAGACACCCTTACACAAGTTGTGACAAAGATGGAGAGATATCAAAACAAAGAGAACATGAAAAGTAAGAAAAACAACCAAGATAATTCCTCCCAAAACAGGAATAACAGGAAAAAACAATAGCAACAGCAACCGAAACAACAATAATCGCCACAATCGGAACAATTGCAATGGGAATAATTGCAACAACAACAGCAGCAACAACAACAACCAATTGAATGGCAACAACAGCCAAAACCAGCAACAAGGCTCCAACAACAGCCAAGGCAACAATGATACAACAACAATTCCTCAATGAGAGTAGCTGATAGCTCATCTTGCCCTATTCACCCGGGTGGAAACCACACTTGGGGATAGTGCTACCTCAATGCCAACAATCGAAACCAACCTAACAGGAACAACAATAGCAACAACAATGATGCGCATGTGAATGATTGGAATTTCACCAGTAACAACAGCAACCAATCAAGTAATTCATCATCCTATGGCAACAACTCACATGAGCCAGAGCAACACATCTGTGTCTTCATCAATGAACCAGAAGAAACACCACCTCCACCAGAACCATGGGTAGACCTCTTTCATGTTCACATTGACAGTGACACTGAGTATTATAATGCAGACCTCCAAAGATTCCCTGAAGCACAAACCTTCGGATTCCCTCAACAACAATGGCAATGTTGCTCCCAACAACAGCAACAACGACAATGTTGATCTTGTACCAACCACAGTCAGTGTCTACAACTCCGTCAACGGTACATCCGGGAAATACTATCTAAAGACCTTCTTTGATTTCAGCTGCACAGACAATCTCATCATTGAATCAGCCATTCCTGCTGAAGCCAAGAATCACTCCCTCGCTCAACCAATCTAAATGCAAACAACCAATGGTAGAGCCACTTTTAATCACTATGTGATCCTGGAGATTATCATGTTTTCAGAGCTGTCCTACTCCATGAGAGATCTTGGAATGAAGATGGACTTCAAAGCTTGCACCATAGAATGGTATGAGAAGACTGTACTTCCATCCAAGGAATTACTTTGATAACAAATCAATGCTCGGCAAGGTCATGTCAGCAGAGCCTCACTCTGATGCTGAAAGCTATTTGAACCAAGCTACTCAACAAGCATATGTCAATGACTCCTCCAAGTATGAATGACCAACCTGTACAAGATAGCATCTGAACAAGACCATCTCTCTGACCATGAGAATTCTTGCTTGCTGAAGATTCTCCTTGAAAATGAAGAACTTTTTGAAGGCCTGAACGACAAGGAATTAGGTATTTTCCCTAATCAAGAGTTCCACATTGATCTCCAGCAAGATGCAAAGTCATACTGCATCAAACAGCCATATCAAATTCCACTCCACCAACAGGAAGCTATGAAGAAGGAAAGAATCGACCGGCAAGTCAAGCTTGGCACTCTTGAAAGATGCTATGCAACTGAATGGGGAATGCCAACATTTGTAGTCCCCCAAACAGATGGCTCCTGTAGGCTCATTAGCGCTATCTGGGAACTCAACAAAGTTGCCAAGAAGCTCCACTATCCACTTCCAAAGATCCAAGATATCTTCCATCATAGACAGTCACTCTCATTCATGTCAGCATGCGATTCCACACCTTCAAGCTTGATAAAGCTTCCACATGGCTATGTGTCCTCGTTACCATGTTTGGCAAATTCCAGCTTCTCCAACTGCCAATGGGCTTCCTCAACTCCCCAAGCTGGGCCCAAGGCTGCACGGAACAGATGCTTCTCCATTTGAAAGACATTGAAGTACACATCGATGATATTGGAATTTTCTCTGACACCCTTGAATCTCACTGTAAATCTGTCTCATCTATTCTTTCCTTGCTCAAAGCCCACAACTTTGCAGTCAAGCCCTACAAATGCCATTGGTTCTAATCACAAGCACCATGGCTTGGCCACATCATTTCCAGAGATGGAATCAGATCTAATCCAATCAAGATAGATCCAATCTTGAAACTGGCTTTTTTTTCAACAACAACCCAGCTCTGATCCTTTGTTGGGATGATCAACTTCTATAGGAATTTCTATTCAAAACGCGCCAAAGTCCTTGCTCCTCTCACAGCCCTCCCTGGTAGATCCAAAGGAAAACTCCAACCAACTTCAGAGCTCATGGATGCCTTCAACAAAGCCAATGCTGTCATTTCACAGGACATCCTGCTTGCGGTTCCAGATCCAAACAAGACCTTCCACCTCTACACCAATGCTTCTGATTATCAACTCCGAGCTGTTGTTTTCCAAAACAGCCAAATTATCCTCTGCTTCTCCCAAAACCTCAAAGTTGCTCAACAGAAGTACCCAACGGTCGACAAAAAGATGCTTTGTATTGGAGAAGTTTTCAAAGAATTTAGACCAATACTTTGGGATGCAGAAATCATACTGTGGACCAGGCCGCATCAACTTGACCTGGCAAAACCTGACAAGCCACCGTATTATGACTTGTAGAATGCTCCTTGACGAGTTTTTCCCTGTATTTTAATACATCCAAGGCAAAGATGGTGTGATTGCTTATACCCTCTCAAGGCTCCTTATCCAGACATCCCCAGAGGGAAAAAAAGAAATCCCTGACCCCAACGGATTGGAAATTGTTCCAACAGACAATCCAACCGTTCCCTCTCCCCTTTTCAACTTGTTCATTAACTACCCAGAAAACATACCGGTGTATCCGTTAGCCTTCACTCAACTTGTGGCCAACCAAGTTGCCAAAATAGATATCTCTACCAATCCAAGGTAGACAACCAAGAATATTAATGGCACCGACTTAGGTATTGTTCAATCCAATGGTCAAAAGGAAATTTTAAGCCCTCCAAATCGAGTACAAGCCACTATCAATATTACCACCATGTCCTTGGCCATGCCGGCTGCTGAAAGATTGTATCAAACCATCAACCAATTTATATACGCGCCAGACCTGAAAGATGTCAAAGGTACATGAACAGCCACCAAAGCCATGACCACCTCCCAACCAAAGAGCACCAGTATGTTCCCTGGGATACCATTGCAATTGATGGAATTGGTCCTTGGAAGATCAAGATCCCCAGCCATGGAACAATTACCTTCAACAGATTCACCATCATGGATATGTGCACAAACATCCTGGAAATAATCTGAGCCCCACAAGTCAATCCAACTGGACTTATGGCAGTCCATGCCCTTGTTGACAATGGTTGGCTCTCCAGATATCCAAAACCGGTGAATTGCATCTTCCACCAAGGAACCAACTTCATGAGCAATGACTTCAGAATCCACCTTGATATTCTTGGAATCAAACCCAAGGTTTGCTCTGTCCGCAGCCCACAGTCAAATGCTGTCCTGGAAAGAGTACACAGTACCATCAAGTCTGCAATGAGAACATAACTCAATACCAATCTACCACAGACCCTCCAGCAAGCCACAGACATTGTCGATGATGTCTTTGCTTTGGCTCAGTTCACTGTTAGATCAACCATCAACAAGACCTTCGGAATAATGCCAGGTTTCCTTGTATTCTACCGTGACATGTTTGTTCCAATCCCCGTGCTTACGGACTTGGCCATGGTCAGAAACAAAAGACAAGCCCAAATTGACAAGAATGCTATGAAAGAAAATAGCCACAGGAAGTTGCATGATTATTGTGTTGGAGATCAAATTATGATGAAAAATTAAAATCAAATTCCAGCTGCTCTAGAAGCAAGAAGCAAAGGCCCGTACACTATCCAGAAAATCCACACCAATGGTGCAGTTTTCTTTCTCTTAGATGATCACATGGTTCAATGTATAAACATCCAAAACCTGAAACCATATCACGCAAATTGAAAATTTAGTACTTTCTATCAATTACTGGTTGCGCGCGCGAGCACAAAAATTCTTTGCAACGAATTGAAGTTGTAACGAGAAGAAAAAGAGTGTGGTATTCAACCCTCACGATTGAATTCCAACAATTCACAAAAATCTGAAAGCTGATGTCAGACCAAATGACACGCCAGCTGGCTCTTCAATATTGAAGTGAGGATGATACATATCTTACTAGTAGTCTAGCTCCTTGACGTGCAAGACGTTGGATTTCAAGTTCAACACCTTTGCAACTGTTTTAGCAAATAAATACAAGCTCAACACTCTTCAGAGTAGTTAATAAAGCTTGCTCGCAATCTTAGTTTTAGTTTACTTTCAACCACATACATACCCACTTGTCGTATTACGACACTACCTTCACTGAGAGGCATACCGCAACCAGGATACTACTAGTAGCTGCATAAACAATACGGAGTATGAATATGATTCATACGTACCGTATTAACGCATTCGATTTTTGTTCAAAAATGGGACCGCACGCGTTTTGTCAATCGTGTTGTCTTCAAACATGGGACTTTTGACGATTTCAGTCGTGATGGGTGATGTCGTCTTTCAAAAAATAAAAAAGGACGCATATGCTGGTCAAGCGAAACCAAAAGACGACGTACTACGGTAAGACTTACGGTATCCATACAATACTTGTATTTAGGCAGTAGTACTACGAACGCTAGAGGTGAGCAATTCTCATTCGAATTGATCTGCTGGATTCTTTTGATTCCGTCGAACTGCACAACTCACACCACTTTCACACTTTCACAAGATCTCCTCCATTGCAGTACGAGTATCTCAAACAGAGAAACGAGAAAGCGAATATCTTACTTGAATAAATCACGAATGTCACGTCAACTTTGTCTCTGCAAGTCAACTTTCTTGGGACTCCTTCGTGACACCGAAACGAATAAAGACGAATCAAGCAATCTACTCTGAGGCCCGTTAGATCCTAGAAAATCTTTTGACTATAATGGTTGCACAAGACGAGTATGTTGTTCTGAATGGCCAGCAGTCATCAAAAACTAATGGAATACAGCGAGCACACAGCTATCCCGGGTTGTCCATGATCACACGTTTAGCTGCTGATGGCAGGAGGGCGTCAGAGGTGTTATTTGTCGATAGTACGTTACGATCATTCTCGCCTCTAGAACGCACCAGAATTTTGAGTGAAGATACCACATGGCTCCAGAGGATAAAGATCAATCGATGGATCCTTTGGTCGGCGGCTTTCATTGCTGTTATGATAGGACAGAGCACGGTATCGATCACTCTGAAACACAATGGAATCATTTCAAAAGATCTGCACGACATTGTCTCCGAGCGCGTATCGCCCGTTGCAGAGCGCGTTATACCAGAACTCCAGCAACAACTCCAGCAGCGATTGGAGCTGTTTGAAAACAGGATGGTCGACACGCTGGAAATGGCAAAATACATGGCTCCGAATTTCAACGAAACTCTGTTTTGGCGGAGGGTGGATTCAACCGTATTGGACCGAGACAACATGGCCATGAAGGCGACGACACACGAAAAACTGCGCCCCGGCTTTCAACTCGCACAAAAATACGGAGCCGAAGGCAATTATCCCGTCGTTATGGTCCCGGGATTCATCACCAGCGGCCTGGAAGTTTGGAAAGGCAAATCGTGCATGCGAAATTTCTTTAGGGAACGCGTTTGGGGGGGTCTGTCTTCCGCACAATATTGGCTAAGGGAACGCTTCTGTATTATGGAGAACCTGGCGTTGGATCCTATCACCGGAGGGGACCCGGAAGGTATAAAGCTGCGAAGTGCACAGGGTTTCGGAGCAGCCGATTTCTTTGTTGGGAATGATTGGATGTGTAAGTAACGCAATGCAATAACAGAGAGCGTCACTTAGTTTGTTCTTTGACATACGATCGTCACTTCCAAATGTTATCCTAACATACGTTTGATTCGTTAACAGGGGGTAACTATTGGGTATGGTCCAAAATTCTCGAGAATCTAGCAGATTTAGACTACGACGCCGATACAATGACCTTGGAGCCCTACGATTGGCGACTAGGAATGAAAATGTTGGAAGATCGCGATCATTACTTTACTCATCTGAAAAATAGAATCGAAGTTTATCACAAAACGTCGGGTAAAAAGGTTGTTCTCGCGTCGCATTCGATGGGAGCCATTGTTGTGCACTACTTCTTTGCGTGGGTAACAGCAAGCGAACGACGAGGTGGTGGGGGAGGAGGACGAAAATGGGTCGATGAACACATCCATGCATATGTTAACATCGCTGGTTCTCATCTGGGAGTACCAAAAGCTGCCAGTGCCCTGATGTCCGGAGAAATGAGCGATACAGTCTTTATGGGAGGAATCGGGAGCGTGATTGAACGATTCATTCCTCGCAAGGCTCGAAGAGATTTATGGACCACATGGGGGAGTCTTTGGGCGGTACGTCGAACAGCTGATTGTGCTCGAAAAAGTTTTTCGTCAGCATCTGTGACAATCGCCATCTAACTGTTTTGTGCTGCTGTTTCCTATTCAACGCATCCTTTCCAGATGTTTCCGAAGGGCGGTGACGCCCTGTGGTCCGTCGGAGCCGACTTTCCCCAAAGCGAAACTTGCGATGGTACTAAAACGGATACTTGTGCCTGGCATCAAGATGAAATTAAGAAAAATCTGTTTGTGATGTCGCCCGAGAGCGACGACAGTGGAGCGACCAACAATCCTATCCATTGCAACAGAAATGATTTATTGGAATCGGAATCAGAATCAGCCATAAATCACGCCCTGCAAAAATTCGCCTCCGGAATAGGCCACACAACGCAAGGTGTAATAGACTTCTTGCTGACGTGGGGTGGAGGTCTTGGTCCCAACACCTCTCCAGCCAGATTATATTCGTTCGAACAAAATCCTAGAGAGAAATCGTCCAGCAGAACTTGGCATGACATTACCCAAACACCACTCCCCTACGCTCCGAAAATGAAGATCTATTGTTTATATGGTGTTGGTGTGGATACTGAGCGGGCTTATTTTTATAAACGCAATTTGGGAGAGCAAGGTTTGTTCGCGCAAGATAATAGCAGTGATAACGGCAACAACGGCACCCAGAAGATTGCCGATCCACCATTTATATTGGATACTAGCATCGAAGATCCCGGCAGCAAAATTGTGCACGGAATCAAATACACCGATGGGGATGGGAGTGTCCCACTGTTAAGTTTGGGATACATGTGTGCTGGTCCTTGGCGAGACAGAAAATCAGGAATGAATCCTTCCGGCATCGAAGTCATAACGAGGGAGTACGCCCACCGCACCGAGTTTCAAGCAGAAGATCCATTGAGGAAGGGTCCATATTCCAGCGAGTAAGTTTTGACTTGGTGGGGATGCACGGAGAGAAGAAGGCGAACACGCTTGTTTGGTTCTCTGTCGTTTATCGTTTTCTCATCCAACAAAACAATGATATTATTGTCTTGTCTTTCGTTTCCCGGGTTGTTCGGATCTCATTATTTCACTGCAATCAGGCATGTCGACATTTTAGGGAACCACGGCATGATGGAAGATTTTATGAAAATTGTTACCGACGAAGATCTGGACTCGGTAACCGATAAGTTCGAAAGCGACATCGAGGGCATCGTGAAGCGAATCGAGGACCACCCGGACGGGGGACTACAGCATCCAAAACGTTCGCGGCAGTGAACCAATGCATTGGTTTTTTGAAACAAGAACGCCAACAACTGGTTGCATTGTATGTTTGAAAATAGTACTGTGTCAGTATCCATGGTTTTGCACAGGTCGTTGTTTTGGCGGAAGTGATACGTACACTACCAAATTTCTAATCAATAAAAAATAATATAGACAATACACATTACATATTCCACGTACGCCGTACGTAACGTCATTGCACGCAGGAACTATTCGTTCGTTTGTATTCCAAGCAACGTTGTTACTTCGTATTCTACAGTACTACCGTACACGTCTGTCTGTTGCTATCCGTGCCGGTGCCTCCTTCGTTTTCCCGGCAATCGGTCGGTGGCAGAACCGCGTTGTTCGATCACGAGGTAGTCGTCGACGCCCCTGCCGTCGGCACCGCTCCCCGCGGTTTTGGCATCCTGGTCCATGTGTTTTTTGCACTTGAACTTGGTTCTCATCCAGTCGTTGCCGTTGCCGGCATCGGTTTCCATTTCGAGGACCTGACCGTGGTAGGCCGCGGAACCACCACCACCACTACCACTCTCGCCGCCGCTGGTGTCGTGCGTTGGTCGTTGTGTGCTGCCGGTCTTCGCCGTTGTCGTTGTCGTTGTCGTTGTCTTCGTGGTGGTGGTGGTGAGTTTCTGTTGAAAGGCCCGGAACCTGGCCATGGTGTCGTTTTCCCGCTGTTGCTTGCTGCTCCCCGCTTTGGTTCGGTTCTTGTTCTTGTTGGCGTACCTGGCGCGCCGGGCTTCGACGAGACTCATTTTTTGTTTTTGTTTCTGTTTTTGTTCGCTCTTGTCCTTTTTCTTCTGGTCTTTCTGGTTGACGGGGTGGCCGGCGCCGGTGTTGTCGTTCTCCGGCGCATCTGATTTGTCGTGTGTTGCTGCAGCGGACGTCGTCCTATCGGCACGAGACGAAAAAGTAGGATGTTGCGAGTTGCTGCTGGTTTCGAGTTTGGTCGTTGCATCGTCGTCATCTGCGGAAGGTTCCGACCTATTCTTGGCAATGGTTGGTGTTGGTGTTGGTGTTGGTGTTGCGTCGATCGTTGGTGCTGTTGGTGTTGTTGTCGTCGTCGTCTCTGTCGCTTGTTGTTGGTCGTGTGCTTCGTTCGTGGCCTCCACGGACGGCTGCTCGTTCGCGCTAGAAACGGGATTCCCGGCAGAAGATGATCCGGATGGCATGGATACGGGTATAGATGATTTTGCCGACAGGGATTTGCTGGCCAATACATCGTGGCTGCTCTGGATCTTTTTGGCCTTTTTGGCGACCGCTGCACCGGTACCTTTGTCGTTTTTGTTTTCGTTTTCGTTTTCGTCGACCATTTCTTCCCCAAAACTCAACAGGTTCGTGTTTTTGACTCCCTTGCGGTGCTTCTTTTTTCGCTTGCGGTTCGCGCCCGCCGCGGCTTCGATCGCGGCAGCGGCAGCCGCGGCGGGATCGACGGTCCACGGGACGAGCGCCCGATCCTGCGTTGGCGCCGGTGCCGGAAGGGTCGGGGGCAGATCGACCGCCAGGATCTTGGTCCGCAGGATCCTCGGTGCCTCCGAAACGATCCGCGGCTGGAAGTTCCGTGACCGTGAATCAAGTGTGTCGTTGTCGTGGTCGTTGTCGTTGTGGTAAATGTCGGTGCGACCGATCCGCAGGGCGTTGAAGATGGTTGGACCGGTGATTCCTCCGAAACACACGTGTTTACCGTCGAGGTGGGAGGCCTCGTCCAGGGTGATAAAGAACTGGGGCTGCAACCGGGCCGCGATCGATGGATCGTCGTCGTCGTCGTTGTTGTTGTTGTCGTCGGTGGTTTCCAGTGCCATGGCGATCTGGCCCCGGTGGTTGAAACGTATCCGGCTGTTGAGCTCGTACCGCCGCCGGTCGAGGGCTTGTGCCGCCCGGTGTTGCTCGCGATACTCTTTGGAGGGCGGCTGCCTCCACGGAGTAGTGTCCTTTTCGTTGTCCTTCCCGTTGTCCTTGCCGTTGTCATCGCCACCGTCCTTGCTCTGCCGAAACGCGGCGTCCCCCGTTTGGATCAAAAAGTTTGGAACGATCCGGTGAAATACGAGATTGTCGTAAAAGCCGTCGACGCACAGCTGCAAAAAGTAGCGGACCGTGTGCGGGCACTCCCTGCACCACAAATGAATGGACAACGGACCGGCGGTCGTCTCGAAGACCACCGAACCGCTGGTCTGGGGTTCCGTCGCGTATACCTGGCTCATGCCGTGCTGCTGCTACTGCTGCTACTATCGAAACGAAACAAAACGAAACTTCACGTAAAGTTATGGGTGGGTGGTGGTTACCGCAGTGGAATGGAATGGGATGGGATGAAATATACGCTCTCGACTGCTCACACGCACTGCAATCGTGTCTCGGGTTCTGTTCAGTGCGGTTTGCTTGTCCGTGGAGTCGGAGGGTGTGTGATTGGTGATTGCCGGTGATTGCCGGTGATTGCACTGCTCCATGCATGCACATCACCTCGAGATCTCAAAACAGGAAATCGTGAGAACGGCAATCTTTGGGGGATCCCTATTTTCGGGCATTGATTCATACCGTACATTCATTCGGGAGAAGGACACCTTTCTCGTATGAGAAGAGTATTTAGGTGTGTACGGTACGTACCGGTACGAGTACGAGTTTAGGTGCGAATGACGAAGAGACAGAGTAGGCCTCTGTAGAATTTGTACTGTAAGCAAAACCTTGAATTAACACTCATGATCTAAATTGGTCTCATGACTGAGTTCACGAGACGTTTTTTCTCTCTTTATTGAGTGATTCCCACCTCGACTAAAGTAATAAAAGTTCACGACTAAACTAATAAATCTATTCACATAGTGCATAGATTTATTAAGTATGGAATATCTTTTTTCAGTCGAGACCGCACCGACTGAAAAAACTTTATTAACTGAATAAAAACAGAATAAACTTGAACGGAATCACTAAAATCAAATATTTTAGTCACCCAACGCATGTGCACCTCTTGCACCTCCTTTGCCGGCACGCGTTTTTGGTGATCATCGCCAATTTTGGCCAGCTGAAAATTTGCGAAAGAAAAAATTGCAGTCCGGAAAGAAAAGAAAAAAAAAGAAAGTCCGTAAAGAAACAGCAACAGCAACAGCAACAGCAACAAGAACAGTACGACTTGTCTCTCCAGCACATTAGACACGGCGGCACCAGCACCACCAATGACTACTGTTGCTGCTCTTGTGGCGCATGCTAGATTATTACTAGATGAATTGGATGACGATGAGTTGATTTCAATTTGTTTTGGCTGCTCGGCACATAAAAAAAGGAACACCACCAGCAATACCATCGATTGTAACAATCAACAGCATGCCCCCCTCGTCGACTGCAGGCAGAGGCAGGAAAGCCGGCATTGGCAACTACACCAGGGCCGAGTTGGTGAACATGTTTGCTGCCATTAGAGCTATCATGCCAGCTGGAACAGATGACTGGGAGGACGTTGCAGACTTGCACTCTGAAAAATTTCCTGGAAGGGATGGTACTTCCATTCGAAACAAATTCAACCGATTGCAACGGAAGAAGGCGCCAACAGGCAATCCGAACATGAGATGGGACATTAAGGAGGCAAAGGAAATCCACCAACTGATAGGGGATAAGTCATTTGTTGTAGAAGGAGAAGATAGGTATGACGTTGAAAGAAATGAGTTTACTAGTCCTCGTCGTCCTCCTCCTTCTGCTGCAAGTCAAACGGTACCACTTCTACTTGGACAACAAACTCAACCAACTCAACCAACACAACCAACACAACCACTCCTTCTTGGTCAACCAACTCAACCAACACAACCCAAAAGTCAACACGTGGTTCGACTGCCCAAAGAAGTTAGTACTATTACTACTAGCAAGAAGAGACAGTACTGTAAAGGAAACGATTCGAAGATGATGAATACAATTGCTCAGGTACTAAAGCTTCAGCAGCAGGCATTGGAACAACAGCAAAGATATCAGGAAAAGGCAGATGAAGAGAGGAAGGTTATGATGCAGGTACTTGTTGCTCACGTCGGCCGTCCTAGTAGCGCCGGTGGTACTAGTGGTAGTGGTAGTGGTGGCGCCGGTCGTATGAGATTGGCATCTCCTCCTCCTAGTGGCGGCAGCAGCGGTCGTGCTGGTCTTAGTGGTCCTATTACTCCCCAAGTTACTACTCCCCAAGTTACTAATGTTACTGAAGGGGGGAAGCTCAAAAGGAAAGTCAACAGTCTCCAGCATCCCGACTACAGCAGCAGTGACAGCGGCAACAGTGACACCGACAATTCGTTGACGTCGATTAGTTAGTTAGGAATTAGTTAGTAGTTAGGAATCGAATCGATCGATTAGTTAAGGAATCGAATCGATCCATTAGTTAGGAATCGAATCGAATCGATTGATTAGTTAGTTAATTAGTTAGTTAGTTAAAATAAAAGAATCAATTATTACTTAAGAAACTCAACAACAACAACAACATTACTCCAGACAGAAGCTTGGGCTACAAAGGCAATAGAAAAACTCTATTGCAACATCTTAAAAGAGAGATCGAAAACCACGAGAGGTGCGCTGGAGCAAAATTATTTGAATGTGTTGTCGACTGCTCTAAATATGAGTAATCGATCGATCAAATCTGCGCTTGTCAACTGCTCTAAATATGAGTAATCGATCGATCAAATCTGTGCTAATTTGTAACTACTATTGATTATTATCTAATTTGTAACTAGCAATCAATCGATTCGTTGAATTGATTTGTTGAATCGATTCAATCGATCGATTCTGATTCGACGACTCTAAAATACGTTGTTTGCGGTTTCAGTTGGTACCAATCCATAGGAGAAGAAGCCTTCAGTCTGGCTCATATAGGTGTTGAGTATGGTGTTGATTCCAACCTTAGCTGTCTGAAAGTTGTACAACAACACGACAAGCTTCAGAATGATCCTTCTGTCTCCTGTTTCTTCCAGCAACATGTTATCTTTGAGTCTAGGGAGCCCACCTTGGATCTGTCTCATCCCCCATTCAGACATCTGTCTAACGCTAGTCGCATCTCTGTTCACTGCAATAGCCTTACGAACGGCCCGTCTTTTCATTTCTCTGGCCTCTTCCATAGGTGTACCCTCAGGTATTTCTACAGGAGCTGTCACAGGGTCATATTGACTACTTCTAACAAGGTATTCGTTTGTAGATATCTTAAACGCCGAATCAACTACACTCTTTGCCTTATACAGCTCATACATGCGCTCCATCTTTTGATACAACCCGTACTTGGCCTGAGTACTATCATGCCAAGAACCAGGACAGTTCAAGACACAAGCCCGGATCCTCCCATCCGGGCAGAAAAGAAATACACTGTTGACATATGTACCACAAGTCCAACCGTTGTAGTATGGATTCTGTTTGGTCCAGTCGCCAGACTGCTGGATATGCAGTTTAAGCCCATCACAGGCAGCCCACACTCTGTGTGGACGTAGAGTTGGATACTTTGTGGCAATAGCATCGATGTATTGTTGAATCTCTTCTTCATTTGGCAAACAAATTTTTGCAGAAGGATGGTCTTGTAATGCAGAAAGAAGGAGCTTCCGTCCAAATTTCAGCCATCTGTACATAGGAGAAGCTGTAATTCCAAATGCTATAGCAACTGCTCTTGCTGCTGATCCTCTGGTTCGGAACCAGAATAAGACAAGAGCAAGACAGCCGGTTGCATCAAACTCTCTCCTTTGAACAACATCGTGTTTTCCTTTTTTAAGGTTCCGAATCGATCCAGTGTTCTTATCGACAGTGTAGGAATTGTAGACTGGCTCAAATATATCTAGAAGCTCCCTGAATACTACATGGTCGACTCCACAGCAGTTGAGAAGGGCTTGATCATTGCCCGATCGATAGAGATACATGAAAGCAGATTGGCTGTATCTCTTAATTGCAATCCTAGGAGTTCTCCGGTCCCTTCTTTTCTTATCTTCCTTGCCAAGCAGTGGATTGTTGTAATCGGGGGTTAAGTAGTTATCATCCTCATAGTAGTCTCCAAGCGCTTCTAGTAACTCCAGGGCCATGGTGATTGTCGAGTGTTTCGCGAAAGAGTGTTTCTTGCTTGCTGGAGAGCAATGTGAGTGTTTTAGCGAGGATACTACTACTAGTAGCTGAAGAAATAAGCAGCGCAAACACTAGTAGTAAGCAACTCGGTACATGAAAAATTCTGAAAATTTCAACTGCCGGTCATCCTTGAATACTTAACAGGCTTGCTTGCCAAAATTAGGCCGGTAGGTGGCGCAGATAGTGATTCAACAGACATAAACAGACAATTACTGTTTCCTATTTAGAGATTCCAAATTCCAAATTTGTTCGGTTTGCATAGTCAATAAAAAATATTTGTGCGTTGAATCTATTCAATCTATTCACTCTCGAATATTTTTTATTACTTTGGTCTTTTATTCACTTTTCGAGGTGGGAATCACTCATTACGAAGTACTGTACAAGTTCGAGTACTGCTGCTCATACTCCTACTCTTTACCACAGCGTCGAACCTCTATTGCGAACCTCTATTGAGCCTCATTGCGAAACTTGACTTGGTGCCACTTCTTTGCTTCCTACTCCATCTAATTGCAACTACTTTAAAAGCACTGACTAACAAATAAACATTACTAAGAAACTACTAATTGAATTACACTGTAGCGTCACTTGTTGTTGCCCTGCGTGCTTTGACAGCAGCGACAATGGTGGTGACGACCCCGTACGATGTGGATTTTTACCGTTTGCCTTTCCTCGTCATCGATCCATTGTTGCTGTTGTTAAAGCTCTTTTCTTCTAAACCACTTGGCCGATCGATCCGCAACTTGGGGGGCTTCTTGTAATTGGTATAAGAAGGAAGGGAACCCTGAGTAGCGAGCGGCTGAGATGGTCTGGTTAAGGAATGGTTTGGTTGAGACCACTTGGTAATGTGATGGGTGTGTTAATGGAGTTTTTTTGATTTTTCATGATTTTCTCGACTGAAAGAATCATAAAGTTGGAAGGGGTTCCGGTGCACGCAACCCCTGCAAATTGGGTATCTTTGGATAGCTCTTCTTGACCTTACCAATTCTGACGCGGTGATTACTTTGGTCAGGAAGTTCCAGCTGGAGAGTAAGATCAATAAGACTAACAGGACCAAAATCGATGGTGTGAGGAGGGGGACCGGGGAAAGTGGTCTCAAAATGACCGCTCCCATTAACACTTATACTCGTACTCGTACGTGCGGTCTTTCCACCCGTACCGGTTAGCGATAACCGGTAAGATCTTACTTCCCCGTAACGCCTTGGTACTGTACGCCGTACGAACGTAGGTCCTACCGGTAGCCTACTGAGCATTGGATACGTACCGTACCGTACCGTAGGGATGTAAGATATGAACCCTCGCGGAGGCACACCAGTCATTGTTCAATTTTTTATTTTCAAGCAAACGGTCCGCAGAAAGCCGTTCCGCGCGCTCTTTTTGTTTTTAGGTATGGAGCACGAGTACTCGTACTGGTACCGGTACGCGTACAAGTACGAGTATCATTTTTTTTACCCCTTATTACCGGTAGGATTTTCAATTTTGAGCGCAAGTTTCTCTTAGTTCGTGGATTTCGGCACGAGTACGGTGCCAGTCCACTTATTGCACTCGCAGGCACTGTGCCTATTCAGTATTCATACGAGTAATATTTACTCCTACGGTACGTACAGTACGGTACGGGGCCGGTAAGATTACCTTTTCGATCATTTTCGAATTTCCTCGTGTTGAGAGTGTTGAGTGTGTTGTGTGTGTTGTGTGTGTTGTGTGTGCAGAAAAGAAAAAATCTCTCGAGTTTCCCGAAACGACCATTAGTAGTAACTACGAAGTAAGACTTACTTCGGGATAGTACTTCGGCATTCACTAGCTCTACTGTGATCGATTGATTCCTCGCGAAGAAAGAAGATCAATACCACGGATTGCTATTCTCGGATTGATAAGGATCCGCCACGGAACGACAGTCGATGATGATGATGATGATGATGATGGTCCCCGCTGCGCTTCGTGTTCGCGCTCGTGCTCGTGTTGGCACTGGCATTGGCATTGGCGTTCTGCCGTGGTTCGTTCTCGTCGCCCTCGCCCTCACCGGATTGGGAGCCCTCGGCAACAAATCGGCGGAGGCACTCCGGCACAACTATGTCACCAAGCGCGATCACCGCGGGTTGATCGGTCCGCTCGGGTTCCCCTTTGGATTCCTGGACACGGGTCACTACAACCTCACCGTCTTTGATTTTGAGCTCTATGCTCCCAAGCACAAACACCGGCACGACGATGGCAAAGTACACCATCACGACGATGGTGATGGTGATGGTGATGGTGATGGCAGTAGTAACGCCAACGGCGAGCTGCTCCTGTCGGACGTCCTGGACAACATCAAGGGCGTCGGATTCTTGCTCAAGGCCTTTAACGACGAGGCCTCCTTCTTTCAATACATGGACTTTATAGCGGAGGACCCCGGACGGTGCATCTTCCAAAACTATCTCGACTCGAAACAAGACGATCCCATGGACGAATTCGACCAGGACGATTTCAAATATTACGACAACGGGTACGATGACGACGACTATTACCCGGACTACTTCGACGACGATAAAAACTACGGCGACGACGAAGGCAATCGCTATCGCTATCGATTGTTGCAGATGCAGACGCAGAGGCAGATGCAGATGCAGACGAAAAGAGAGAATAAAAGGAACACGAACACGAACACGAAAACGAACGCGAAGATGCGGCGGACCGAAGACAAAGACGCCGGCAACGACACCGACGACGGATTCGGGGTCGGAGACGCCTTTTACCGGCCCTCGGGAGAGCTCGACGGGATCTTTCTGGACATGCTGCCCCGTTCCAGATGGAAGCCGAACAGACCCACCGTCTCGTACAACTTTGAACCGGGACAGGCCGGTCTCTACTTTTTGATCTACCAGGTCTGCTACGACATCGAGGAGGGGAGCCGCGCGTTCCTCAAAGACGACAACCTCTACGACATTCACAGCCGATTCGAACTCGACTTTCATTTTTCGAACAAGGACATGTTTGGTCGTGTTTCCTACTTGTCGCGGGGAGAGATGGTGAGTTAGAGTCAGAGTTAGACTTGGACTTAGAATTGTTAGCCAGCTACTCAGTCAGTCAGCCTGTCAGCCAGTCAGCCAGTCAGCCAGTCAACACGAGCGGAAATCGACGCAGTCGATCACGGTCGCAATACAATCCCATTGCAATATTTGATGGTACCCTCACTGAACAACAACATCCCGATTGGCCTTGTTCTTTTTTGTTTTGCTTGGCTTTGCTTTGCTTTGTTTTGTTCTGTTCTGTTCTGTTTTCCTTTCCTTTCCTTTGCTTTGTCCCTGTCATGTTGCATGCGCAAAAGATCTTGCCGTGGATGTTTTTCTTATTCTCCCTGATCTACGCCGTGTGCCTCTACATATGGTACACCAACCTCCAACGGATCAAAGACGGACAATCGGGCTTCTTTGACAGCGGCGACGCTTCGCCACCGGCGGGAGCGATTGGCCTCAACAACGCGTCCGAGTCACCCACAATTTATCCGATCCATTACTTGATGGGGGTCCTGTTGGCACTCAAGTTTTTTTCTTTGCTCTTTGAATCGATTCGCTACCATTATTTGCGTGTCACGGGGCATGCCGTGTTTTTCTCGGCGGTCTATTACATTTTTGCCTTTTTGAAAGGAATGACCCTGTTCACCGGTAAGATTGCGTTGAGTTGCATTGCTTTGCATTGCGTTGCTTTGCGTTGAGTTGAGTTGAGTTGCGTTGCGTTGCGTTGCGTTGAGTCTCGTGGTCATCGGGAATCACTCGATTCACTCACTCGATTCGCTCGTTCACTCCCTTGAAACACAACTATATCCTCGTCACCATTATTTCTATCTCACGGTGTATCTTCGGATTGCGTGTCATGTGTGATATTTTGGCTGTCTTCTTCTCCATTTACGAACTCCGAAACAAATAACAAATAACGAATAACAGTCATTTTATTGATTGGTTCGGGCTGGTCGTTTGTGAAACCATTTCTCAGTGAACGCGAAAAGAAAATGATTTTTGGAATCTTGGTCTTGCAAGTTGTCAACAACATTGCCTTGGTTGTGCTCACTCAAGAGACAGAGGGCGAAAGAGCATTTGATAAATGGACAGCTGTGTTGCATCTCGTGGACATTATTTGCTGCTGTGCCGTTCTCATCCCCATTGTTTGGCAGGTGAATCAACTCGAAAAGAACATGGAGCAAAACCAACACAAAGGTAAAGACGACTATCAAGATCAAGATCAACAACACAATGGAGCGGAAGAAGGTTCGTTCATCAACGGTGACGATCAGGTCCCCGAAGACGAACTCGACGAAGTGGCAAGAATGGATGACGAAGACGACGAAACGGAACCGATTCCCGATGCACGGCTAGCCGCCAAACTGAAACTGTTTCGATCCTTTTACCTATTGGTGATTGGATATGTTTACATGACCCGCATCGTGGTATACCTGTTTGCGTCGCAACTCAATTACAAACATACCTGGATGCGCATTTTCGTTGTGGAATTCGTCACCATTGCCTTTTACTGCTCCGTGGGGTACATGTTCCGACCCATGGTCGAAAACCCCTACACGCACATCCGAAGACGAAGGGGAGACAGTGGCGAAGGAACCGAAGTGGAAATGCCAAAAATAGATACTAGCACGAAAATCGCCCTGGATTAACCGAAGGGGGGGTTGCTTTGGGTCGTAGTCCGTAATTCGTGCACGCGGGCAATCATACCGGTACGGGGAATCTTACCGTAATCCATCCAAAAAAATTATACAATATATCTGATTACAAAAAACTAATTATGTTTCACAACAACTTCATCTCCAATATATGGTCGTGCGATGTAGGTAAGTAAATAACTTTTTCTACTTTCACTAGCTAGAAACGCAGAAAGACTGTTCTTTTAATTGATCTCATTATCATAGGTCATGAATACTTTATCACAAAAAAAATCAAATGCTGTTTTCGCCTAAACGGAATTTCTCGACACCATTCCGTTACCACGGACCGCTAATGGTGTGTTGTTCTTCGGATCAATAAAATAATCAAGTGAAGGCTGTTCTGTTCATGGTTGCTCACAGTGCTGCTGCCTCATGCTAATGCTAATGCAAATGCTATTGCAAGTGCCTCTTGCGGATGCACGAGTAACAGAATGTGATTATGCCCACATGATACTCTTGACGAGCTTTCCTTGGGCGTTCTTCAGATCAAACGTCAAAGGCAAGAAATAATCCGATGTTCCGTCGGGGGTGTTGATCTGGATACCACCCAGCATGGCAATGTATCCGTTTCCTTCCATGGCACCGGCTCCCTTGGCGACGATGCCCTCCATCATCTGCTTTTGGGCCTCGTAGAGAGCGTACGGAAGCTCGACGTTCTGGTCGGCCGCCATCAACAATTGTTCTCCGTATGGCAGCAGGGCGTTGTTCACGAATGACTGCTGGGCATCGAGGGAATCGATCGTGGCGGGGGGAACGGCGGCCTCGCCCGCCTTTGGGACCATCGCTCCCTTGCGGACGTTGCCGAGGGCCGCCGCGGCACTACCGCAGCACGCTCCGCCCTTAGCGCGTCCGCGGCGGTTGACGGTACCGATGCTGCCGAAGGAATCGACACCAACGTGGGGTCCGTAGACCACCAGGCACGATCCGCCATCGGGGATGTGGTGGGCCATGGCACCGAAACTGGTGACACCACCGAAGGGGAAACCGGCCAGTCCACCCATGACGAAGGGTTCGTCGTACTGTTTCGCCAGGGCTTTCTCGAGGGGACGGTTGACCTCGTCGCAGCACAGAGAGGTTGCCACCATGGTGGATGGGCCGTAACCGTAGGGAGTCAATCGTTCGTTGATGCGGGACATCAATTCAGCGTTTTTGAGGGCACCCGGGAAGGCCATGTTGATTTTGGCCTGTTAGAACGAACAACACAACACAAAACAACAGAACAATCATAGTACAGTCCAGTAGAGTAGAGTGGAAGCAACAAATTTAACAAGGAGCAGCGTGTGAGTTTTTGTTTTTCTTCTCGATTCTATCGATCGAGGCGGAAAACAGCGCGAATCACGGCCCTGCTTGAGATAAGATATGACATAAAAAGTACGTACCTCGGGAATGCTGATCGGCGCCTCTCCAACGACACCTCCACCGGTGACACCAACTCCAAGGGCGACACCTCCCGCGAACAAGGAAGCAGTTCCGGCTACCTTCACGAAAGTAGATCTGCCAAAACCGGGTTCGTTTGCGGAAGAAGCCGAGGACGAACCACCGCCAAGCTGCAATGGATTTCCTAGTTGGTACTGCGATCCGGTCAGGGTAGAGACCATGTTGTTGCTTCGTGCGGTATCGGGTCGGGAAAGAGGGGAGGTCGTGATGACATCGCCATCACTCAGGGTGGGGTGACCTCTCACACTGCCGACCAAACTGCCATTGTCGAGAACTTGCCACTGATCGAGGGTGGTGACATCCAACGAGGTGACGCGACGTGCCGAGGTTGATCGGGGGGCGGTGAAAGCATTCACACTCGAAGCGCCGAGAAGAGCTACTACTACACTAAGAGAAAATTTCATCTTTCTAGATTGCTACGAGCGATATGTGCCGAAATGATTTGATGTAAAAGAGTTGGACCTTGGAGGATAAATAAATTACCACGCACCACGAAGAAGGGTAATAGAATACAAAAACCGATCTACACTTCTTTTTTTCGAGTGCCAACTTTGCGGCGTGATCTAGCTGCGATCTGATACGGTAAGATTACGTACCCTATCGTAATACTCATTGTAAAGATGATGACAGACGAATGTCAATTCATCCAGGGTGATTGTTGATTACTGCGTTGGCGCCCCTTTTTCATCCCTCATCTACGAAAGGCATACTCCTATTCTCGAGTGCTCAACGCTTTTCTTCAGTAGAACTTGACGTGTAATTGTTCTGTGACGTCACCAGGACGTCATTATTGCAGCTGATCAAGATTCGTTTTTAAAGGGGGACGTATGAATAACCATTCGAACCCCTAAAGAAAATTCAAGAACAGAATTTGAGGGCCAGGTGCGAGTAAATCTTACGGCTACTCGTAAGAGTACACATAACATGTACTCGTACTCTTACCGGCACCCTCGTAATCTTACCGTACTACCGGTAGTTGGATTACTACGAAGTAAAATTACGGAGTATTATCTAATACGTAAGATCTTACGTCTAATAGTCATATCGCTCATTTTCACACTGATCGCACTTTGTTGCGACTTGCGACCGATGCTTGGGAAGATCTTACGAACTCGTATCTCGTACGTACGTACCGGTACGTACGAGTAATGAGTACATAAGATTTACTCGTATTCAATGCCGTACGGTACGAGTAATCTTACATACCGGTACAGTACGTATTCCTTAGACAGGCAGATCAGACTACATCTAGAAATTACAGTATCCGCATCTTGTATGAAGAAGTAATAGTACAGTAGAAGTAGACGAAAAGAGCAGTGTAAGACAATAGATCTGACATACCGGTACGGTACTGTATTATTATTATTTCTCATGGTTTCAATAACTTCTATCTAATTTATTACTTCGTACTTCGTATGTCTTGATTGTCGCCTTTACCTTTCTTTCTACAAGATGCTTCGAGAGTGTCTGCAGTTCCATAAAAGCTGTTTTGTCTTTCACTTCTCTATTTTAGACGACCTGCTCTGGTTTCACCCCGGAAAGCCAAAAACGAGTAACAGTCTAGCCTTGATCGCTTGATCCTGACTTCCGAATGAGCAACCAATACTTCGCCCACCAACCATGATCACCATAACTTTTTTCCAAGAAGCCAAGCTCATAACCCGCACAAGCCTCGGCGTGACCATCTCTGCTCTTTTTATGAGCTAGTTCTGCAGTGAAAGCATTAGTTTCAATATGCATGAAAACATTGCCGGGTTGGAGTAGACTGGGTTGCTGACTCCATCCAAAGAAGATTATGATTCCACCAGCATGCAGTACACCATGATCCGAATCAAATTCTTTTGTGGGAATCGTATAGCACGGACTACCGCCCTCGAGAAGTATTGCTGACTTGATTTGAATATCTTCCCCAGTACCATTGATGATACTCGCTGCAATGCATCGACGAGAAGACAATCCAGAAAATACTTGACCCCAACAGCTCACAAGAGTCCAAGCTTCCTCGTCAAGACTCTTGAAGAAGTTTGGCATCTCGCTGCCCATCCTTTTGACACGCCCGAAGCAACTTTCAATGAGATCGATTTCATCTTTGATCGTACTGGCTAACTTCTTTCGTTCATTGTTGCATTTGCCAAATATGTATCTGTTTTGAACGACCTTGATTCCTGGAATGTTACTCATCGATACTTCGAAGTCTTCGGTGCTTGGTATACTAGATCCCTTCAACTCGGCCAAATTGCTAGCTGCGTTCCCCATTTTATCCGATTCCATAGTCAATAGTGCTTGGAATTCTGCAACTTCCCGCTCTTCAACAACTTGGAAAATATACGGCTTCAGTCCGGTCTGACTAAATACAACGACGCGGACCCCATCATCTACTCGCCCAAAGTGACTGATTTCTTCCCAGCTAACACACCAAGCCTCGCGAGAAAGCCGGTCGATGGCCCATAGACACTGCTCGCTAGCAATTATCAAGTGGCTAGGTATATAAACGTGACCGATGTAAACATCATCACAGCTTTCTCCTCCTGTGACGATTTTTTGCGCTTTCGCAGCCTGATCGTCGTATGGTCTTAGAATGACGCAATTTGGTTTCTTTGCGGAACGACTTGGTAGTGCTCTTCGTAAACGCTTCGGTATCTTCGGCTGTATCTGCTTGTTACTTGTCGCATCAGAAACGTGATTCATCAACAGAGCAGCAGCATCGCCGACACCCACTACAGGTTTGATGATAGCTCCAACGACGGCTTTCCCGACACCTTTTACTAATCCTACAGGACCGTATTTTGATGCGTACCTCGTAGGCTGCTCAACGATGCCCATAGCGCCGGACTTCACACCCCGCGAAACACTTGCCGCTGCCAAGTACATAGAATCCCTGAACTTTCTATTTGTTGCGCCGCGACTCATGGCATCGGTGAGCATTCGCTGGTGCGCTTTTCTCTCTCCAATGAAGTCATCATCCGCGCTTGCCAACGCCAAATTATGGTTAACAATTTCGGCAACATTCGCGGCTAAAGATAGTCCACCAACAAAAACACCGCGTGCAAGAGATTGCGTACCAGCTTCAAGGCCTTCGATGAACTGCCTGGGACCGTGAACGGCACCCTGAATTGGTTCGTAAAAGAAATCCCGAACACCAGTACCAACATTCGATATAAAATCTGCGGGAGCACCAAGAATTGCCAGACTTCCCAATATGGAAAATATTTGCTTCGTCAGCTGAGAGGAATAGTGGACGCCAATAACTCTAAAGAGAGCCTGTGGAGACTCGAAAACATGCGCAACCACAAATGATGTAAAAGTCAATGGTGCATCTGCGATACTGGCCATGCCACGAAGAAACTGAAACAACAGTGACACTTCATTTCCTTCTTCAAATTCCATCCATTCCTGTGAAAAAGTTAATGCTATTCGAACAGGGTGAAGATGTAATTGTTCAAAATAGAATCGCCCAGAATTAGCAGGGTAAATCATTGACTCAACGCCTGCTGGAGTGTAGCGGCCCGATTGCGAGTATCTCATCATCCCAATAGTAAGATCGGTAACGAAACCAGGGGCTTCTACAGCGGTATCAATCTTTGACTTTAGGACTGGCTCAAAAAATCTTGCGACGTTCTCTGCAGTTCTACGATCCAGAGAAATGCTCACTTCAAGCATCCTGAAAGCAGCATATCGAAATACATACGTAGTACTGTGTTCCTGGAGTCGTCTCACTGCCGACAGGTGAAGAAAGGGTTCTCTATGGTCGTGTTTTGGACAGAAGATCAAAACAGGATGAATAGATGATGGCACATGATTGTCGACCTGCAGAGTCTGCAGTCTGAATTCGATTTCGTGATATCCCTCTCTACTCTGAGAGAAAGAGGCGAAAATTTTATCAAACTGGGCCAAAAGAATTTCTCGCCCGTGGCGACAGGCAGTTGCATTGTCGATTACAGATATAGAAATCGACGGGAATATCAACACGTATGCTCAGCGCGGCATCCTCGACGTCATCATAATATGATGATGGTGTTTGTTTCTTGTTTTCTGTTGTTACTTTATCAATGTTTCTTTGCTTCAGACCAGGTAGTTCAAAAGAGCTAAACTCGGCTACCTTTGTAGAGTGTTCGGCTTTGATCTGACACACTACTTGTTGTTTTCCCAATCTCAGACTGCTTGAAGATCCCATGTTATCAATTTCAACGAGAACTTTTTCGCTGCTCTCGTTGAAGGCCTCAGACTCGTCGTCCATGCATGACCATTCCAAAATACGAGGTTTCTCGGGATCATCAAATCCCCAACAAGCAACTTCACCACTTCGTAAAACCCAAACAAATTCTTCAAGTCGATCGAGCCCAAGAAATGAGCGGACAATAGGGGCGATTTCTCCGCCGCACTCAAATCGATTGTGTCGCTTCGCATTTCTTATCGTTTTAGGCTCTGTTCCACATGTCGCGATCCCATTAACACCATCATCATTCTGTTCTTCTTGCAAAGGCTGGCAGCATAATATCGTGTAGGGGGTGCGGTTCCTCAGTAGATAAAGAGGATCTGAGTTTTCGTTAGCTGACCAAATCACGATGACAACAGCAGAATTTTGTTCCTTCATTGCAAGCCGCACTTCAGCTTGAACAATCATGGGCTTTGTAGGCAAAAAGCCAGCTGTGGGAATTCTAATAGATGTTATCCCAATCTTATCTAGCTGAATGCATCCATTCGTCCAGCACTCGTCGTAGTCTCCAGCATCTTTCTCTTCCATCGTTGGAGTGCCTAGTCTCACTTTCGGAGGAAGAGACTGTCTCTCCCAATGAAATGGGACAGATGATTGAGACGGAATCAACATTACCGAACGCAGGCATCCGTCTTGTGCGACAACCAGTTCACGCTTCAACAGGTTCACTATTTGATATCTTGGAATAAATGTTATTAGTTTCGTCCGAGCATATATAGCCGGACAAACAGTGACACTCATCGCGAGCTCAAAACGACGGTGTCCGCCAACTTCATCAAGCGAGAAGACAGTTTTCGGCAGAACGTTGGAAACGTCCATCGGACTGGTCCATTTCGATTTCACGTTTTTCCCTCCATTCGGATAGGTGCTGTCGTCGGGACCAGCCTCGATGGAGATCGCAATCCTTTCTTTCCGAGAAAAATATAATGACATCCCATTCATACCAACTGACCATTGGTGACCTTGAATTCGAATATCTTTTTTCATAAAAGGGTAACCGGCGCTGTCATTCGGCAAATATGATCTCCTGGAAAATTCAGTATCAGCAGCAGTTCCCATCAAGTCACTGAAGCTCTCGCAGAAGCGGCATCCAAATCCGGTTTTATCTAGTACCCAGTATTGAGAATACGCCCGTAATGTAGGAGAGTGTCCTGCTTCGACACTTACTATCAACACGAGAGAATCTCCAGATTTTCCCAACCGATCAAAATGAACGGTGGTTTTGAATTCCTCCGCGTAATCTTCTGCATCCCCCCTATCATTCGAAAGATGGATTTCCTCCTCAGCTTCAGAAGGTCGCCAAGTGAGCGAATTTGCCTTTCTGTTCACAATTCTTTGCCATGCAGACCATCGGTATCCCGGAACTCTAAGGCTTATGTGAGGCTTAGATCCAGGATTGAGAGCCGTGCACTTCCCTTCCACACCACTGGCCACTTGCATTGTTTCAACATTGGCTATCCTAAATTTTTTTCCACGAGAAATTACTGGTCTATTGTCAACTTGCCTTCTTTCAGATGGTCGAAGAACTTCTCCCAGTTGGCATTCCAATTGACAAGGAAGAAGATTGATGATCTTCAAGACTGGTTCGACGTATATCTTCACTATTCCCTTTTTACTTCTTATATTGAGGAGGAAATGGAGATGCGTTTCTGAGACAGCATTCAATTTGATCGATGTGCGAATCAAGTTGTTTGAATTGTCACTTGTTGGTAGCATCAAATTGCGATCACTAGCATCAAAATCTTGTAGATTCGAGGAAGATCGGTTGGATCTTTTCTTTGCAAGACGAAGGTAAATACCAGATGCGAAAAGAACTGGTATAGACATTTCTTTGTTTGGCTCCGCGGAACCAATCAGTTTTTCTTCATTCCAAGATGGACTGTACACAAAGAAGGATAGTGGTGTCGATGTTGAATTGTGGATGGTGACATGACTCTTGACGTCGATCTTATAGTTGCCCATTTCGTCGACAAACGTTTTCCAGACAATTTTCAAAGGTCGAAGAGGATCATTGAGAAGAGGTGGTTTGACAATCCGTGTCCTTGTCCATCTACGACGACGGCAACAGTCACCACGTTTGTAGAATCGTCTAGTTCTTGTGAATGTCTCAAAATCCGCCGAATATTCGTACCCATCCGCATCAGAAGAGTGCTCAAATTCACCAGACACATCAACAGTCCAGTCGTTTACCCACATCCAGTTGTTATCGGGAAGCATTACACGCTCACGAGCCAAGGGCAAAATGCATGTCATGTCAGTCCATTCAGGTGAATCATTTTTTAGGTATGGCCTCAGCCAATTCCCTTTCAATGGTGTATCGTCTTTCATACGTCTTGTTGGGCTACTGGGAAGGAAATGTTGGACACCGTTCTCGTTTTCGTCCACGGCACCTTCGTATGGGGCTTCTAGACCTTGCATGCTTTGAGCCAAACCAACAGATTCTTTATTGTAGTCCTCTTCGGGAGACCAAAAACTAGATGACAAAAGGTCCCTGCCTTTGTCGAGGCTATAAATATCAACCGTGCTTGATCTCAAACGCTGATTTTGCATGCAATACTCCACAACGGGTTCTGCATGGTAGTACGCATAAGATGGCGATGTTGAATTAAATGTGAGTTGGCTTTGATCTTCGTGTTCCTCGATTTCTGGATTTATTTTTGACTCGAACTGTTTCTGTGAATTATGTCGAAGGGTAGGATCTGGTTGTAGAAAATGAATTGTAACCGATTCGCCTGACAAAGATGTGACTGGAAGATCCACAATGATGTCTCTCTCTCCAATTATGCTTGCCGTAGAAGCTGGGATTTTCAGGCAAAGTTTCGCAGTTTCTAAGTTTTGCCCTGGATCAAGACCATCAAATATAGAATCAAACTTGGCATGACATTTGTCTTTTATCAAACCTGGGCCGATGGAGTCGAATTTCACACATTTTCTGTTAATTTGTGCTGTCGCTGACCTTTCAACATCAATTTCAATGTCGAGACCAGTCGAATTTACTACCTCCACCGAGCGAGACTCAGTGGCCCTCCGTAATCCTACGGTTGATAGGGCTGAAGGAGTTAATGCGTATGAGGTTTCCTTACTTCTTGGCTTCTTAAGGGATTCGATGTCGAGCTCAGAAAAGTCTCGGAGAAAGATTCCAGTTAGATTCAACTGGATTTCGTTATCAGTGGAGATTTCTAAAATCATCTCATTAGGCATTTGATCGACCGATAACTTCAGTGGGAAAGGCTCAACAGCATACTCCCACTCCGAAACTTCAGAATTGTAGAAGTCAACAGAGATATCAGTGATAAACTCTCCCGACAAAGCGGAAACGCAACCATTTAATCTAGTTTTCAGATGATTAAGGTTGAAACTCAAAAATTCTGGCGCTCCGTATCTGGATTGAAACGTACGCAAAACGACAAATGAAAAGTTTTGAAGTTCAACCCTGATATTCGTAGCAATTCCCGTGCCTTTCTTCTGGTACTTTAACAGTGATGACAACGAGTTTTTCTCCTCTTTATTTACCCGTTTATCCCTGGGCCCATAAGCGAAGCCCTGTATTCCTTTAAGTCTCTGTCTCATTATCTCAACGATACTTATCAAAATTGACAGATCATTCGGAGTGAGTGACGACCGTAGTTGCTCGCAATCAATCGAGATGTCGTTTGAAACTGGGCGACCCATATTCTCTGTAGCATTGACCAGTCGAAATTCTGCTTCGGACGGTCCAATCATAGGAGACGCTTGCGTAGGGGACATTTTCTCAAATTCTGTGTCAACACTTCCGCAGAGATTATCAAGGCTGACATGTAATGTTTTCGACCCGCTAGCATCGGCGTTTTCTATACTTTGAAACATAACCAACGCATTCGAAATAACCTGAACGACAGCAAACGAGTACGTTTGTCGAATTTTGTGATTGTTTTTGTTTCCAGGGCTTGAAAATGTTGGTCTACCAGCCAAAATACAACCATCTTTTACAGTCACTTTGACAATAAGGCTCGAATCCGATGGGTGCTTCTTTTTCGTATCAGTACCATTTGATCTTTGAGTTCCAATCTGAAGTTCACCAGCCTCCGAAGTGCTCGCAATTGATATTGCAGGAGATGGAGGTCTCGTTGCATCCACTTTGTTACGATCTAGTTGTCGTGCTTTCCTTCCTTCCTCGTGGACTTTGCGTTCCATTGCACGCGTAATTAATTGTACAAGTTCTGCGATCTTTCGAATGCCTTTAGTGCAATCTTTGAGGGTTGTCGGTGTGACTCTCAGAATGAAGGGCTCAACATCAATCTCTACCTCATCAAGATGTATTGTCCCATCATGCAATACGTTCACACTAAGTACAGGACATTCATTGGCACTATCAACACCTCTGCCGAAAATTGAATATTGAGACTCGCAAGCGCTGTGGCGATATTTCATGGGAGTGTACTCAGATGGAGCTTTCAGTTGAACAATTGAGGCATCGCCTGCTTGCAGTTTGTTTGTTATTATGTCATGGTTCTTGGTTCTATCCCAGCATAACTTGAAGACTTCTACAACGTAGGTCCTCGTCGGTGACGCAAACTGACCAAAAAGCGTTGTGTCGTGGGACTCGATACTTTTCTCGTCTGAAAAACTCAGTTTCGAATGACCTTCTAGAGCCAGTTCAATTTTTTCAACTTTTAGTGAGAGACATTGAGGTGTTGAATTCCTTGACTTGAAGTTTCGTGCAGCGCGCTCATGAATCTCGTAAGTCGATAAAAAAGCTTTCTGATCTGTATAATGGGATTTTCCTTTCGAAGAAACACGTCCACGGGCACTGAGAAGTCCCTGTGAATACCATTTCCCAATGGCTCGAGCTAGAACCTCTGCATCAACTAGATTCAGTGCGATAGTGGTGATTGCGACATCTAGGAATCGAACAGATCCATTATAATTCAAAGTTTCCCCTGACGCTATTTCTGTTGCGAGTTCTCGTTCATGCATACCGCCCGCTGCATCGATCTGGAAGGGTCGAATGATTGAATTCATTCCTTTCTTGGGAGACTCCACAAAGGCGTATGAAAATGGGTTTGACATTCTGTTTCGGACTTCTGCTAACTGCCATCGAGAAAAGTTCACTTGAATATCACTAGCTTCCAGACTCCATGAAACATCAGATTGACTATTCTTTTTGTTGTATGAGTATCGTATATTTCCAGCATCGAGGAAGAGCGCACCGTCGGTCCCTTCGGAAAGTGGTATCCATATTTTTGGTGCAGCGATATTCACATGTATCAGTAGTGTAGACTGAGAGAGGAATGCAAGCTGAGCTTTGCGAGCAAGTGGAGTTGCGGCATGCTTCAAATGGCTTGTAAACTCAGTTTGCATTTTTGTAGATGGTGCCCCAAAAAATTCAGCCACAGCATCGAAGCATTGACGTGTCCACATCAACGTAGCTGGATGAGCAGAAAAACTAAGTTTTGTTGACCCTCTTTCCCTCGCCGAGGCCAAACGGCATACAATCCCAGAAGGAGGGAGGTCCATGAAGGCAGTTGCTTGCCTGATATTGTCCCCTACAAACGATGGAGTGAGAATGAGGTCTACTGAAAGATCAGTAGACTCGTCATCGTCTACTCCGGGACTTGCTATTGGACTTTCGGGCCCATATACTGGGTTGATTGACAGTATTGTACTATCTTCGTCGCTTTTTGTTTGGCAGTCAGTAGCTTGAAATCTCGTTATATCAAAAAAATAATCCATCTTGCCTCCACCGAAAAATTTGATGGTGCCAGTTGTCTCGGAATTCAATCTTACGATTTCTTGATTTGATGCCGACAAAAGCGTAACTGTGAATGTGATATCATATATTTTGAAGTGAATGAACCAAACTTTCCTACCCAATCGCAATGTCATAGCCTCCAGCAAAGTTATGGGACCTTTCGGTTTCTCAATAGGCACTTGTGGTGGTCTACAGTGAGAGGAGCTCTTAGATATTGCCTGGGGTTCTGTTTTTGGCACAAAATCCACGTCGTTAATGCGTTTTGATTGGCTTTTTGAACGACTCCTGGTGAAAATTTTTGTCAAACTACCCCGACTTAGAATTCGTCCTCTTGAGGGGGATGACCTCTCAGAATACCTTTTTTCCTTCCCTACCTTCTTTCCAACGCCTTTTCTACCATCTGCATTGATAGTGTCATCGATATATTCTCTTAGTGCGAGCAAATGAAAAGACAAAAGCGCTTCAATTGGCAAGAGATCTTCTAATCCTAACAGTTCCGAACTCTCTTGTTCAGATAATCCACGGTGGAATCCAGCTCCTTCGGTCCCCTTCACTAGTTTCTTGGCAACCAATTCGATATATCGATCTCTGTTGCGAGCTATCAAAACGACGTCGTTCCATGATCTCGAGTTCGGTCTTGTTGTTATGCAACCAAAGGCATATTTCCACCATTCCCTTGGATTTACTAGAGGTGATTGTGTGGGCCGCTGACGTAACATGGTATCGAAACGTCGTTGGGATAACATGGCAGATTTCAACTTTTTGTATTGAACATATTGATGAGGTCGAAGCTTGAAATTCCAATTGAGCGGTAAAAACTCGAATTGGCAAGAGATCGGACCTGGTTCTGTACGATTACTTGTTCTTTGTCGGGCTTGACCAAATACGCCTTCGAATACATATTGATGAGATCTCTGTTCCTGAGTAGGGCTGCTCATGGTGTCAAGGTTTCGATGCCTTCGATCTTGACAAACCAGTGATTTTCGAATTTTGGCGCCCGGCTCTTGCTGCAAAGCGAGCGATTCCATGGCTACTGCAATCTTTACGTGAAACTTTTCCGAGGAAAGTCGGTGTCCTGGTGTTTTCACAAGTTCACATTCTGAAATCAGAAAGGGCGTGTCATCGTCCCAATACATGCTAAAATTGTTCCATGAGTGAATCTTGTTTTGTCGTGCGTCATATGGGTTTGGCCCTAAGTTATCGTGGTCTGTCGTTTGTTTCGTTTTTTCGTGACTGCCCATTTCCCACTGTTCATTGGCCGTTCTAATCACGAAGGAGTCCAACACTATTCCAAAGGCAAATGCTCTTTGATTATATTCGTGCTTTCGCTTGCGCCTGTATTTTTTATTCCGATGATCAGGATGGCAGAAATCCAAACCCCCTTCGAACACTTCGCAACGAAAATGAATATCATGGACACTCACTTCCAAATTGCGCATAATCTTCTCTCGAAGTTTAACCTTCCAATTACGAGCCAGCTGAGGCAATCCTACTGCCAACCCATCAGAGGAATCAATATTGCTATGGATGCTATTATTCAAATCTCTGAAAGATTTTTCCTGTTGATCCTGTTCTGCTTCCTGTTCATATTGCTTAGCAGTACTCTTCGTCGGTTCATCTTCGTCGCTGCTGTCATTGAAACCTATCTCATCCAAAAAGAACCTTTCCGTCGCATCCTCGGAAAGAAAACTCGACTCTGACGTATTACCCAAAGCATTGTATGGATGAGATGAAGACGTGCTACCCGCTTCACTTGTCACGCTGGTATTCGCACTGCCTCCAGCGAATAAGGAATTGGTGCTCCCTTTCGACTGTTTGCGTGTTTTTTTCTTTTGTTCCCGTTCCACATTTTTTACAGCACTAAGGATCCGTTGAGATATTGGACCTTCTCCAGGAATACGACCTTGTAAATAGTTTTTTTCGAATCGTAACAGCTTTGTTCTTTTCGACCTCGTCCGCAGCGTGCATCGTGGGTCCAGAACATTACCAGCGCCAAATGACAGGTGAGCAGTGGCCGGTAAAAGTGGCAAACATAGCAAATGAACACCGTGCAATTCTATTGTGGTTTTTTCTTTCTCAATATTTTTCAGAGGAACATTGATAATGAGAGATTTGGCCCAACAGCTGAGAATACCAAAACCGGACAACCCAATCTTATCAAAAACGTGGCCACCCAGCACGTCGCCGTCTAGATGAACATTGTCGAGTTTCACTTTCCCTCGCAATGCGGCAATCTTTATTTTATCTTTATCAATGTTTAGGACATATTCTCCGATCACTTCCTCGACAGCTTGAGCGATAGCTTGCTTTGCCATTTTTTGGCCTCACAGAAATCCAAACGCTCTGATAAGAGAGTGTAGTTCTTCACTCAATCGGATCGAATATAGAAAAAATGGTTGACTCAAATACCTCGATTGGAATTCTCTGCTCAGAGTTCAGGCAATTTGCAAGAAATTCAACCAATTGGTACGTGTAGTACGATACTCGAGCACTTTAACAAAGATTGATACAAAGGTCCTCCAACTCGAGTCGTCGATTTGATCATGTTCGGTTATTCATGGTGTGGAGATTTTGAATTTTTTCTAGGAGCGAACTCGTTGCTTCTTTTCGCATCCTCAGCGCTGGGCCATGATGATCGTGTTGTTGTTTGGATCATCATTGGATTACTGTATTTGATGTTAAATTCAGGTTAAATTACGGTTCAATTTTTATTATTTTTTACAATGAGAGAAAAAAATGAATTCACTACGTATAAATGTATAATATTTTGCCTATCTATTATTCATATGATCGAAAGAAAAGCTACATTTTTAGTCACGCTTCCAATATTCACGACAAGATTTCATACCGTACCGTACCGTACCGTACGATATGGACCATCAACCATTCTCGAGAGTTTTGAGAACAAAGGAAAAATCTCGAAGACGTCGCACCGACACAATGTTGAATGTTCACCACACGCACTGACGCTGTCGCCGTCTCGACATTCCTGGTGGATTTTGTAACGAAACCGAGAACAAAAGATTCGCGTTTCCGATTCGAAAGGAAATGGTACTTTCTCTACCACCCGTGTAAAAGATGGCAGAGCAAAATCAGAAGGGTGACGAAAATTGGCAAAGCAGTACCGACTTTTGCTCTTTTTCTGACATTCCATGGCAGACCAACGCAACGGGTGAGGTGCATCACATTACTGTTAATAATCCCGCGGTGGCCTTGCCTCGTGGAGGCCTTGATATTTTCCCAGATTTTCTATCCGAGAAGGAATCGCATGATATCTTAAAAGATGTTTATTTTAAACGAAGAGATGATTTCTTATGGGAAGGATTCGATTTGCGACGAAAGGTTCTAAGGTTTTCTCTTGTGGACGACGACGAGAAAAAAAACAATGACAACGAAAACGAAAACGAGGGTATACCACCAGCCCTACGGTCGTTGGTGGACCGAATCAGGCAAGCCGCTGATCGATATGGTAAAAATCCCATCAGAGAAGTGGCTATCGAAGAGTATCCCGAGAATCAAGTATCCCATCATTTGAATGTAGCGAAAACCATAGCGACAACGTTTGAAACGGCCTCCATATGTTCTGCCTGCTGCTTATCGACTCAAACCGGTGATCTACCATCACCAGAAAACGGCTGTGACTGCTATATGGCCTGTTTACCTTTGACAGTACCTTTGATTGAGTACGCCAACCGACCTAGACGACGAGAAGTCAATTGTTTCGAGTTACACTCTCCCTCCGAAAATCATAATACCTGTTGGGTCCTCCCAAAATCTGCTCTGGTTGTCAAGAAGAAAGATTTTCTGTTTCATTGGCGAAGTCGAATTGTCAAAACTGTATCAATCGAAGATGGGAATATTAAGATTACACCTGATCAAAGGCTAGAGAGTTGTAATCGGATTGTGCTGCTCAAGTTCTATGGAATGACGAACCAATTGGCAAAGTCGTCTATCCCTAGCAACCTCAACTTTGGCTACGTACCTAATCGACAGGATGAAGAAGAAATGTTACGTCGGAAATCAACATCCATGCCAAACCTGGAGGATCTGCTGACGATTATCGTCACAACATCACCTGTGAAATCGAATCCTTCCACGGAGCTCTTAGAGAAAGTATTTGAAACATTCAAACAATGCGGTGACGATTTCGCCTACGAATGCCGAAAATTGATTATTTGCGATGGTTGCCGACAACGAGATAAATCTACCACAAAGAAACACACAAACGACAAACAAAGCATGCGAAATGGAATTGTTACGGTGGATCAAAATAAAAATTATTCTGCCTTCAAGCAAAATTTGAAACAACTCTGCCAAGAACTCGATGAATCATCAATCAAATCCCCCTTCAATCGCACCACTGTCCACGAACTTGATGTTCGGCAGGGATATGGATTTGCTTTGAGGCATGCTTTAAGAGAGTGCGTTGATACCCCCTATGTGATCGTGATTCAGCATGACCGAACATTTATGCGGCCGACCCCCATCGCCGAAACAGTAAGGGCAATGTGGTATAATTCGAATATAAAATACGTTGGAATGAGCATGCGGAGCAATCTCATGATGCGCGATCAGTTTCTTGGTCAATATGGTGGATCTTACGCGGACGAAATGTTAGAATGCATCCTGCGTCCACCAGAGTTGCTTTTGGATGCAAGCAAGTATGGTCCCAACAGCGAATCAACGGAAAATGTCGACTACGGAGATAAAGGAGAAAAGCTTCGCGAAAATCTGCTTGCCTTAGCAGAGACATACAGGGGATCACAGCAACACCTTGATAACGTTGAATGGCTCAAAGCGTCCGAAGTGCCAAACGATAAGTGCCAGTTGTCGCTGACACCAACTTTGTTCTGGTATGATAATGTCCATGTTTGCGAGACAAGGCATTATCGCGATTTCGTTTTTGACCCCGGTTACAAGATGGTAGTAAAAGGTGGCTTCGTCGAAGATAAGCTCAGTCCGGTTATCAAAAGGACGGCAGAACGTCTCGGTCTCAAAGAGGGGCATTCTCGATTTGGTTGCTTCTTGCTTGACGATCATTCGGGGATGTTCTTTACAGGTCACTTGGACGGTGGTAGTTATATGACTCCGCAGCAAAAACAGGAGCTCATCGACCATCACCGGGTCGCAAATGCAACAAAGAGAAAGAAAAAAAGGGGAAGACTGAAACCACTGTAGTCCATAAAACGACTGAAATTATCTGAGAGGTCTCCGAAATGATGAACAACTGTGACTTTTCGTAACCATCATCAGGATCCTTAATTCTCATTTAAAATGTTTGTACAAACTACACTGTTTAGCTTCAGTTTTGAGAAGTTGATGAAATAGCTTCTTCTGTTGTTATCAAAGCTAGATCATGTATAACTCGTATTCAAATATATATGTCCCCTATGCAGTGGAAGCAAAACTTCCAGTGTGCAATAATTCTGAGAGAGAAATCACATGTGTGGGTTGGAATGCGCGTAGTTCTGCATTTTCAATCGCTTATTTGCTTCTGAGTCCCCAGCGAGATAATGCGATGTTGAGGGATTGAATGCAGTGTTTCCTGGCACCATACCACCAACACCAAAAAGTCCAGCTGTCGAAAGACTTCCAAGCCCTCCCGTGAAAGCATTCGCAGCATCTAAGTATCCAGAGCGCGATTGTTGTCCAAAATGCATATTCATAAGATTTTCAGCAGCATTTGCATTTTGAACAGAAACTGGATTTTCGGCTGGAGCAGCATGTGTGGGTTTTGGTTTTCTCGGTTGGTTGAATTTCCGCTTTCGGGCATCTACAGTTGGGTCGTTGTCATGAAGCCGATCCCAAATACGGGCAAAGAATGCCTTCTGGCTGCCAAATTTCATGTTCGCGCGTTCCTCGTCGTGTGTCTTGCGAAAGTTCAGCAAAGTTTCCCGAACCTCTGCAGGGCACTTGCGACACCGCATCATATGGTTTTTAAGGACGTTCAGCGTTTTAGATGTGTCTGATAAAGTCTTGATACTTGATGGGAAAAAACGCCCCGAACCATATCCTCCAAAACAATGACGACAAGCTAATCCTCGAAAACCCGGAGGGAGACCTTTACGCTTCCCGAGACGATCAGCCTCGGTGAATACGCACATTTGCATCTGGCGAATGAGATAATACGAAAATTTTGTTGCAACCTTTTCATCTGCGGGAGTCACTAATGGAGCAGAATTCGATAAGCGTTGTTCGGCAAGTCGCATGGACTCCAAAATGGCCTTTTCTTCTTTGCTAGCGCCTGCCACACTAGAAAACGCATCATCTGGATCTGACTCCATCGCTGGCCCTCCATCCTCGCCAGATTGCTCAATTTTGGTAGAAACTTCGAGAGCATCGGCTTTTCCATCGGATACTCCCTCTGTCAGGGCATTGCTATCTGAGTTGAAAAATGAGTCATCATTTCCTCTCACAGCACTGTAGTTGTCACTAGCCTTCTGTTCCGAGGTCAGACTAGGAAGAGGCGGTGGTTCCGAGCTCGAAAATCGTATTCCTTCGGGTGTATCTACCAATCCTAGACTTCTGGCACTCTTCGCCCAATATTTCTTGGAAGTACCACTGCGAGCATCGTCTGCTTTCAATGTTTCGTATCGTTCCATTATTTCGGGTTTTACCGAAGTGCAGCTGTGCAAATGCCGCTGCAATAAGTTCATTGTGGCGTTATAGATAGAAGAGACACTTTTGGAATCAGCGAAAGAAAAAGAGAATATGAGACTGGCAAGTTTCGCGCCGAACAGTAACATAAACTTTGAATTACATTTCGATACCAAAGAATACATACCAGGTCGGATAGTAAACACTTCCTCGTTCCCTGGAAACATTCCCAGTGTCTGAGTTGTGGCAATGAGGACATCGAATGCCGACTTGGCCAACTTGGATTGGCTTTCGTTTGCCCTTTGTGGGTATAGCAACGTCGGTTTTTGTCGCAGTAAATACTTCTACGCAATGCAGTCGCACGAAGCAATGAAGGGGGGTTAGCCAATCCTTGTCCGCCGACAAACCCAATGGAAGTGATTTCTTCATTATAGTGAAACTTCCGCGAGTCTGATTGTTGAGCAACGATACAGACGCAAGGTGTGAATGATCACTGACACTATTTTGAGACGATGTAGGATTGCTGGGGTTCATTTTGTTCATTGCAGCTTGTTTTGATTCGACTTCTTGTGTAACTCCTGCCAAGGCGCCAAGAAGGTCCAAGCTGCCACGCCGATCGTCCCGGCGCACGCCGTTGTTTCGACGCCAGTTGTCTTCCAATTTCTCCGTGCATGCATTTTCGCAGGCAATGGCCTGGTCGGAATTGGTATAGGCTTTGGAGTTGCAGACCTTGCAGACAAAAAAGTTCGTTCCGTTTCCTGAGTTGAAAAGTGTTCCAGAGTGTTCGTGTCCCCCTGATGTTGCCATCGCTTCCAGTTCGGGGCCGTCTAAGGCTCCTACTTTGCCCCCGAACAAAGAATGCCTCCGCTCAAACGGAACATGAGGCTGGTGTTGACCAGCGACTCCCCCTTGATGAATAGTCTTCTGCATCTCTTTCATTGCCTGCTGTCTCTCTTCCATCGCGTTCAGTAGTTCTTGGCGCTGAAATTCGAGCTTCTTTTTGTTTGCGCTGCAATTCCACTCTTTGTTCCTGCAGTTGTTTTTGACGAAACGCATTCGCACTTAAGTTCGAAGTCAGAGACGAATGCAGGGTCGTTGGAGCGTCGTTGGAGGCAGAGACCCCCGTGGAGTTACTACCACCACCCGTCATAGCTTGAGCGAGCCCCAGTTGATTCATAAAGTATTGGTTCATTGGCGACATCCCCCCTGGCACATTTCCGTTCAAGTTGAATCCTAAGGAGTTATTCATGCCTTGTGACTGCATCTCCATCAGGGAAGGGGACATTCCCATCCCGCCACCACCCAAGAGGCTTGAGCTCGTGCTGTTCGAACTTGCATTCATTGCTGTGTGCGTTGATCCGCCTAGCATCGAGAACCGACGGTTTGCGAGATTCTGAAGCGCAGCGTCGTACACCGAGTCCATTGATCCACGGCGAGCCATCATGCCGCCTCCGACGAGTCCTGCGCCCATCTCCATATTGAACACCTCACCCCCGAGGCCTAGGCTTGATCTGCGTGTAATAAGAGGGTCCGTGAAGCCATTCAGTGGCATCATGCCAGTGATCTCGTGACTTCCATCGTTAGGGTTAGTGTTCGCATTCGCGGATAGTATGTCTCTCGAATGCAAAGATGGGAAGTGAACCCTGGCTGTTGCAAGTTCGTTGTCATGGTCAGTTTTGTTATCGCTGGTATCCATTTTTCGGATTCCTGTTGATCCGCCCAAGGAATTGTTGAGCTTCGTACTTTCTTCCAGGTATTATTGTTTATTATCTTGTCAGTTGTTCCTGCTTACATGAACGTGTCTGGACTGGAATGAAAGCTAGAAGGGTGTAATAATCATCTGATTGGGCCTGATTTATTCGCGTGATCACCATTGCGGTACGGTACCGGTACAATAAGGACAAAAGACAGGGACTAAAAAATTACTATTAAATTTGCATGACATTATCATTCGTACCGTACCACCCCGATGCTTTTTCCAACTTTCGTTTGTGACTACGCTGTAATGACGGTATGTGATTGTACAGTACTGGGTGATTCAGCACCGTTGAATTCCAAATTTCGCTGTAACGTAAAAAATTGCCGGCATTCAATACAATGATGTTCTTTGGTCGAATAGGAGTGACAACACAGCGGTTCGCAGGCATAAGAAATGCAACACACACGTATTCGTAATATTTATCTCAGCGAAGACGGGAATGTCTTGAGTTTCGTAGTCTATCAATTAAATGTTCAAATACGATCTTACGGAATTATCGTACCAAAAGGAAACGGCACGCTCTATTAGAGTCGGCGCGCTGATAAAACTTATTATCAATAACAGTCCGTGCCGGTATGATAAGGTATGCCTGAAGGTATGATAACATGTGTAATAATTGTTCTCGTACTTAGGCTGGATCCTGGGAGCTTGAACAACTATAGCGCGAACGCGCTCAGGTTTAGAAATGACTGGGCTTTTCATTATTTTGAGGGGTATGGCAATCACCTTGTGTCTTTCTCATGTCGAACGTGTCTACTAATAATAATAAGAGATTATTATTTGTATGTCAGAGCAGTGTCGGACTCCTCTCTTAGCAAAATGCACGTGATTTAACCGTAACGGTCGCAATCTCTGACATACTAAGATAACAACTTTACACTAAAACCAACCAATCAAATTCAACCAAGTTCAAGCATGTGCGCGACCAAGTGACAAAGCCGGACCCTCCAATTCCCAAATTCTTCAGCCAATCAGCTTTAACGTGGTGTCACTGTGCACGGGCCCGGGCTCGCAGCGCCCTCTCACCAAACAAGGAACACAACAAACACAACAAACACATACACTTTGATTCTGACAAGAAGAAACATAAAGACACAAAAAACGCCGAAAACGTCGAAAACGTTGAAGCAACGAAAACAAGAACAAAACAGCCAAAACACTTGCATTTTCCACAAAATAACACCACCATCCTCAACAAAACACTCCCCTCGGTCTCCAGCAACAAAAATGTCCTACACAAGTGGCCTATTTGCCAGAGCAGCACGACACGTCCAACAGGATGACCTCGATGGCATTCCAGCAAATACACAAATTGCCTATGGTCGAAAAGGGGCAGAGTTCCTCCAGTATTGCACTACCATGTTTGGCTACCTGGATTATCCGCAAACAGTAACTGAAGAGAAGGTATTCGGCTTCCTTTTCTATCAGGCCTATCGATCCCGAAGGAGAAGAGGTCGGAAGATGAAGCGAGAACAACAAGAGGGAACACGGCCGATAGTAGAAAGAATATTCGATGCCGACGACTATGCAATGGTGATGGCAAAGTACAACAGCAATCATAATTGCGAGGAGGCCCTTGTCGAGGAGCTGGAGGACCCTGTAGGTTGGGATACAGTGAATCAATACTTGTGTTCCATCCTCAAAATACTGAGGCATCAGAGGAGTCAAAACGCAAATAATCTCACGAAGGAACACATTCGATCTGAAAGAGTCACCCAACTGCTGCGAGTCGTTCAAGTCCGAAAGAAGAAGATCAAAAAAATGAGATTCGATGAGAAGATAGATCATGCATTGTCACCATACATGAATGTGCAAAACATCGAGCGGATAGAGGATTTCTTGTTCTCTAAGAATCAGTACAAACCAAGTTATCATGTGGCAGCCTTGAGAGACAGATTCTGTTTCCTTATGACACATGGAGGGGTTCTCCGGGGCGAGTCCTTATTCAAATGTGAGCTGTCCGACCTGTGTGACCTCATCAAATACGATGAAGGCACACACGCCTGCCAGATCCTAATTATGCAAATAATAACAGGCAAAACGAATGGTCAGAAAACTTTATATGGACGCGTTATGAGACATCGAAACGTTAACATGTGTCCGATTGGTGCGTTGGGCTTCTATTTGATGGCACGATTCCATTCAACGGCCGAGCTTGCGCACTATGACTTTGCAAGTAATGCCACTTGGTTCAATGTCAAATTACTCACAGATTGTAATAACACAGGGAACTATCAACAGTCCATCACCGATCAAGCCTATGCGAGTACAATGAAACAAGCTTGCAAGGCCTTGGGGATCACTTCAAAGCATTTTGTTCACTTTGGCCGTGGTACAGGTGCAGTTGCATGTGAAATGCAAGAGGTTGATCCCCAATACATCAAAATGATTGGCAATTGGAACCTTGACGTCAGAGAGGATCGATATTCTTCCAAACTCCCTTTGAAGGCTATGAGGGCATTGGCTGGGCATTCACAAGATAAAGGGGGGTTCTTCTTGCCAAGATGTAGTCTCGATCCACCTCCGGAGCTTCGGCGTCAAGTCTTCCCCTTCCTTGACAAGGCAATGAGCACCACCGTCAATAGCACCCCAAAGCCGACTGCTCAAGCTTTCTTTGAGCTCCTCCTCAATTTACAATGTGTCGTACTGCAGGATGCGGCCATCTTGCTCCACCAAGGTAGGAAGAATCGCCTCTTTTTGTTGCCTGTTTTCGCAACTACCGCGTTCCACACGTATCAAGCCGCTCTCATGGAGAAGGTCAGCATCGAAGCAGGAATGGGAGCTACTACCTCAATCAAAAGGAGTATTGATGTTGCCCTTCCGGGGGTTCGCGACCGGCTTCAAAACCTTCATTCAGAAGTCCATAATGCTTCACAGGACATTCGGCGGATACAGGCTTCAGTTACCACCTTCAGACAACAACAAGGTGTTGTCAACAACCAACTCCACCACTTCCTGCAGCACATGCATTCGTTTCAACTGCCAGCGCCACCAACCAAAGCAACAAGAACAACCGACATGCCGGATGAGGATCCTCCAGAAACAAGAAAGTACTTGTTGTTTCGTACCCATAAGTCGGTTTCATCAATGTGGAATGAGTGGTTCGGACTTGGGGTCTTCGATGACATTGACTTCCCCGGGGGGATTGAAGACCTTGAAAAGATCGGCAGCCGATGGAGAAAGCATTACAACACAGCCGACCAGAAGCATTTCTCCCGCCTCAAGTGCATTGTTGATTATGTGAAGGGTAGAGTTGTTGCTGGCGAATCCTTAGAGGCCATACTGGAAGAAGGCGACAACTTAATGAAGACAAAGGCAAAGACCCTTTCAACACTCCACACCCATCTTCGAAAGACCAAGTCCTTTCAACTTCCCACCACCAACCAATTGCCAATCGATTCATGGCCCATCCCCAAAGCATCAAACACTATGCAAGCAGTTTGACTTGTAGATTGTTGATTGGTTTCCCATTGTCGATTGGAGAGTTGATTGGAGAGTCAATTGGAGAGTCGATTGTTGATTGGAGAGGGGGAGAGCCGCGGATTGGAGAGAGGGAGAGCCGCGGATTGGAGAGGGGGAGAGCCGTGGATTGGAGAGGAGGAGAGTCGATTGTTGATTGGAGAGGGGGAGAGCCGCGGATTGGAGAGAGGGAGAGCCGCGGATTGGAGAGGAGGAGAGTCGATTGTTGATTGGAGAGGGGAGGACGAGAGGAGAGTCGATTGTTGATTGGAGAGGGGGAGAGCCGTGGATTGGAGAGGGGGAGAGCCGTGGATTGGAGAGGAGGAGGAGAGTCGATTGTTGATTGGAGAGGGGAGGACGAGGAGAGTCGATTGTTGATTGGTGGAGGAGGACGAATCCCATGGTCAATTCGATTCCAAGATTGTTTTGCTTAGCATCAGTTTAGGATGAATCCCATGGTCGATTCCTTTCCAAGATGATTTCGCTTAGCCAAGTTTAGCAGAGCCAAAAAAGATGCAGAGTTTAGTTCCAAATTTGAAATTATGAGCACTTTGTTACAAAAGTAGAAATTATGAAGTGGAATCACTTGTTATCTAGTAATATCGCGTGTTACGTAGTGGAATCACGTGCAAATTGCAAATTGCAAATAAGAGTTTCTTCCTTTTGCAAATCACTCCAAGTAATCGTGTCGGATCCCATTTCGTTGAGTATTGAAGAATGCGTCGTGCTTAGTTGAATATCAAAAAACAGAAATCATCTTAGAAAAAGTTTTGGGATTTACCTCGGCCGGCGAGTTTAGTCCCAGCGGGTAGGGCTGTCTCAATTTATGTTCGATCTTCAGTTCCTGATATTCATATAAAAAACTGGAGTGGTGATCACTTGTCGGGTTTGGGTTCGGGTTTGGTCCGTTGGATAGAAGACGTGTGGGACTAAAATAAGTGCCCAGTACAAAACCTACGCTGACAGGATTAATAGTAACTTAAGTTATTGTTAAATTCGAGTATTAATAACTCAGTTATTATATGGTACTTTCTAAAACCACGCGCGCGCAGGTCTGTCAGATAGTCTGACAACTGATCGATTCTGGTAAAAATAATACTTATTTAAGTAGCATTAACCACCAAAGGTGGATCTAAACTTCTCAGTCTGTAGCCAGACTTTAAAGTGTCCTCAATCAAAGAGAGTTTAGGCCCCAAGTTGTAGAACAACAAACTTTTCAAACCAACCGTGAAAGCAAGCAGGGAGGGTACAAAGAACAAACTGATGAATGATGCCCTCAGCAGAAGCCTAACAGGAGGCAGCTGCCTACAATCATCATACAGTAGCAGGAAGAAGGGTATACCGGTAGACATAGGAGGGGCAGCGCCACATCGTGACTTGGTGGAAGAAGCGTCACACAAACGAGATTCAGGGTTATTTCAGAATCACGCGCATATTTGGGTCGAACTCCACTGGTCCCCCTTTGTAATTTCACCCTATTTATTAAAATTAATGTCGAACTCATAATATTTTTATGCACATTTCATTTTCCTACCCCACTGGCATCTGTTTCCGAAGTAGTGGCATGTTACTGAATTTTATGCCTGGAACAAACAGTGCATGGTCGCAATTTTTCAATCTCAATCGTTTCTCCATTTTTATTGTTATTACTGGCTATCGTACGACTTCAGTAGTAACGATGGTCCGCACTCCCAAATATCAGGTATATTGTGTACGTTGCTAACGGGACTCTCCTCTGATCACTACTGGTTACGGAAAGCAGAAGGTTACCAAGAAGAAGAAACCCCCCTTGTTTACAGCGCGACGAAGAAAGAAAACGGGAGTAGTTGTTTCTCCCTGTCTTCTCGACCATATTTCACGTAATCCGGGTACATGCTATTCTTATTACTACCGGTGTTTGGGGGTATTTTGCGTTTTTCTATTATCTGCAACGTCGTTCCACGAAATGCCCTTTTTCCGTATTTTGGATGGTATACTAGTACGGTACAGTCATACCCCCTTTTCATGTGTATTTTGCGTTTTTCTATTTTCTGCAACGGCGTTGCACAAAATGCCCTGTTTCTGTATTTTGGATGGTATACTAGTACGGTACAGTCATACCCCCCTTTTCATGTGTATTTTGTGTTTTTCTATTTTCTGCAACGGCGTTGCACGAAATGCCCTTTTTCCGTATTTTGGATGGTATACTAGTTTCCTATTTCTTCTCTGCTTCATAGCTCTTTCTGAATTTCTCATGGTCAACATGTTAATTTCCTTTTCAAACTGGCTGTTGGGCTGACTCAGTCCAAAGGCAAAGAAGGGCAACGGGAGCTGTAGCTTGTAGCTGCAGGCCGGTTGAGGTGCCGGTCTGTTGTGGTCTAATATTTCTCTGATATCTAACAAGGATGCCGTTGCCGATGGAGTAGTAGATGAATTGCTGAAGATTGCGGTTGCTGTTGCTGACGATGTGTCAAATCGTACGCTGCCGCAGGATGTGTTGGAGGAGGAGGAGGAGTGCTGTTGATGCCGATGCAGATGCCGATGCCAATGGTTCAATCGTTCCTGGTGGTTGCTGTTGCTTTCGCTTTGCGTTTTGATCGTTCCCGGTTTCGGTTGGTTTGATTGTTCCAGTTTGCTCAATTGCTGTTGATTACTCTCTGTCGCCGCTCTGTGTTGCTTGCTATCTGCCGCCGCTATTGTTGTTACCGCTGCCATTTGCAATTCAATTGTTGTTGCTGTTGCTGGTCTATGAAAACATGTAATAATTGAACAAAATGGGTGAGTATCTATTGATGTAGTACTAGTAGAGTAAATAATAACAACAGAATAATATAATCTACATGCTAACCTACACGGTTGGTGTCCGATCAATTCGTTGCTAACGATTTGTTGTTCTGATCTGTTGTTCCACCTCAACAGAAGATTCGCCGCACCTCTATTGTTCCGATTCCTGTTCCGGTCCGATGTTGCAGCCTCCAGCAGGGAAGAAGAAGATGCACCTCCAGCAACACCAGGAAAGATTCGCCGAGCCTCTATTGTTCTGATTTGTTATTCCGATCCGTCCCTATGAAAATAAGAAGAAAAAATAGAAGTGAGGAAAAAGAACATCATCATCAATGCAACAGGCAGGCAGCAATGTCTATCTATCTCACGTTGTTGCCTTCCACTTGGTGCTGCCTTCGATTCCAATCGTTGTTGCCAATATGTTGTTCCGACAATCGTTGTTGGTGCTGCCGTTGATTTGCAGACTTCTAACTCCTATGTCACGAAAAACAGGGTCTTGTTCCTGTTGATATATAGGCAATTGATGCAGATTTTGTGCTTTGAAGATGTCTATGTAATGCGGCCATCCAAACAAGAATATCTTTCCACCAACTAATCCCTAATCAAATGCTTTCTACTTCTTTTGCAGTACAAGGCTGTTATTTCGGACTGAAATATCTGAGAACGGATCGTTGTGCTCGTGACATTGTCACATGTGGCATGTGACGAAGAGGGTCGAATCCCACGTTCTCGGACGAAGTGTTGCTTGCAAGAAACAACACTCTACTCAGATAAGTTGGAAAATGAGCTCGGTCAATTTGATTGGAAAGTGAACTAAATTCACTTTTCGAACAGTGTGAGTGATTACTGAATCTACATGCTAGTACTGAATGCTGTATGTGATCCGTTTGAATCTTTTATTTTGGAATTAGTACTGAATCTACCACATGCTAGTACTGAATGCTGTATGTAATCCATTGAATTTTTTGAACGTTCGAATGTTCGAATTATTTTGGAATTAGTACTGAATCTACCACATGCTAGTACTGAATGCTGTATGTGATCCGTTTGAATTTTTTGAACGTTCGAACCAACGTTTGAAAGAACGTTCGAGATAGTATTTTTTTCTTCGTACGTACTTCGAATTTTTCTTTTTCTTCGTACATACTTAGGGTTAGAGTTAGGGTTTGGGTTAGGGTTAGGGCTTCGAATTTTTTTCTTCATACATACGACTTAAGTAGAACTTATTGGGTAATGACTAAAATTATTCTAAAATTCATACTGACTAAAGTATCAGCCTGTTTCTTGTCCAGTTTGTTTCAAAGTCTACCCCATCCATCGTATGAGCAATATTCATCCTGAAATTGCAGTCAATGCCACACATTTGCACTCAAAACTACCTAGGACTCACTATTTTGGTACATGCATGTCCAGGGACAAACATTATTCTAAAATTCACACTGACTAAAATATCAGCCTGTTTCTTGTCCAGTTTGTTTCATAGTCTACCCCATCCATATTATGAGCAATATTCATCCTAAAATTGCAGTCAATGCCACTCATTTGCACTCTAAAACTGACTAGGACTCACTATTTTGGTACATGCATGTCCAGGGGGGACAAAAATTATTCTAAAATGCATACTGACTAAAGTATCAGCCTGTTTCTTGTCCAGTTTGTTTCATAGTCTACCCCATCCATAGTATGAGCAATATTCATCCTGAAATTGCAGTCAATGCCACACATTTGCACTCAAAACCGACTAGGACTCACTATTTTGGTACATGCATCATGTCCAGGGACAAACATTATTCTAAAATTCATACTGACTAAAGTATCAGCCTGTTTCTTGTCCAGTTTGTTTCATAGTCTACCCCATCCATAGTATGAACAATATTCATCCTGAAATTGCAGCCAATGTCACTTATTTGCACTCTAAAACTGACTAGGACTCACTATTTTGGTACATGCATGTCCAGGGGGGACAAAAATTATTCTAAAATGCATACTGACTAAAGTATTAGCCTGTTTCTTGTCCAGTTTGTTTCATAGTCTACCCCATCCATAGTATGAACACTATTCATCCTAAAATTGCAGTCAATGCCACACATTTGCACTCAAAACCGACTAGGACTCACTATTTTGGTACATGCATGTCCAGGGACAAACATTATTCTAAAATGCATACTGACTAAAGTATCAGCCTGTTTCTTGTCCAGTTTGTTTCAAAGTCTACCCCATCCATAGTATGAGCAATATTCATCCTGAAATTGCAGTCAATGCCACACATTTGCACTCAAAACTGACTAGGACTCACTATTTTGGTACATGCATGTCCAGGGGGGACAAAAATTATTCTAAAATGCATACTGACTAAAGTATCAGCCTGTTTCTTGTCCGGTTTGTTTCATAGTCTACCCCATCAATAGTATGAGCAATATTCATCCTAAAATTGCAGTCAATGTCACACATTTGCGCTCAAAACTGACTAGAACTCACTATTTTGGTACATGCATGTCCAGGGACAAACATTATTCTAAAATGCATACTGACTAAAGTATCAGCCTGTTTCTTGTCCAGTTTGTTTCATAGTCTACCCCATCCATAGTATGAACAATATTCATCCTGAAATTGCAGTCAATACCACACATTTGCACTCAAAACTGACTAGGACTCACTATTTTGGTACATGCATGTCCAGGGGGGACAAAAATTATTCTAAAATTCATACTGACTAAAGTATCAGCCTGTTTCTTGTCCAGTTTGTTTCATGGTCTACCCCATCCATAGTATGAGCAATATTCATCCTGAAATTGCAGTCAATGCCACACATTTGCGCTCAAAACCGACTAGGACTCACTATTTTGGTACATGCATGTCCAGGGACAAACATTATTCTAAAATGCATACTGACTAAAGTATCAGCCTGTTTCTTGTCCAGTTTGTTTCATAGTCTACCCCATCCATAGTATGAGCAATATTCATCCTGAAATTGCAGTCAATGCCACACATTTGCACTCAAAACTGACTAGGACTCACTATTTTGGTACATGCATGTCCAGGGGGGACAAAAATTATTCTAAAATTCATACTGACTAAAGTATCAGCCTGTTTCTTGTCCAGTTTGTTTCATAGTCTACCCCATCCATATTATGAACACTATTCAACCTGAAATTGCAGTCAATGCCACACATTTGCACTCAAAACTGACTAGGACTCACTATTTTGGTACATGCATGTCCAGGGACAAAAATTATTCTAAAATTCATACTGACTAAAGTATCAGCCTGTTTCTTGTCCAGTTTGTTTCAAAGTCTACCCCATCCATAGTATGAGCAATATTCATCCTGAAATTGCAGTCAATGCCACACATTTGCACTCAAAACTGACTAGGACTCACTATTTTGGTACATGCATGTCCAGGGGGGACAAAAATTATTCTAAAATGCATACTGACTAAAGTATCAGCCTGTTTCTTGTCCGGTTTGTTTCATAGTCTACCCCATCAATAGTATGAGCAATATTCATCCTAAAATTGCAGTCAATGTCACACATTTGCGCTCAAAACTGACTAGGACTCACTATTTTGGTACATGCATGTCCAGGGACAAACATTATTCTAAAATGCATACTGACTAAAGTATCAGCCTGTTTCTTGTCCAGTTTGTTTCATAGTCTACCCCATCCATAGTATGAACAATATTCATCCTGAAATTGCAGTCAATACCACACATTTGCACTCAAAACTGACTAGGACTCACTATTTTGGTACATGCATGTCCAGGGGGGACAAAAATTATTCTAAAATTCATACTGACTAAAGTATCAGCCTGTTTCTTGTCCAGTTTGTTTCATGGTCTACCCCATCCATAGTATGAGCAATATTCATCCTGAAATTGCAGTCAATGCCACACATTTGCGCTCAAAACCGACTAGGACTCACTATTTTGGTACATGCATGTCCAGGGACAAAAATTATTCTAAAATGCATACTGACTAAAGTATCAGCCTGTTTCTTGTCCAGTTTGTTTCATAGTCTACCCCATCCATAGTATGAGCAATATTCATCCTGAAATTGCAGTCAATGCCACACATTTGCACTCAAAACTGACTAGGACTCACTATTTTGGTACATGCATGTCCAGGGGGGACAAAAATTATTCTAAAATTCATACTGACTAAAGTATCAGCCTGTTTCTTGTCCAGTTTGTTTCATAGTCTACCCCATCCATATTATGAACACTATTCATCCTGAAATTGCAGTCAATGCCACACATTTGCACTCAAAACTGACTAGGACTCACTATTTTGGTACATGCATGTCCAGGGGGGACAAAAATTATTCTAAAATTCATACTGACTAAAGTATCAGCCTGTTTCTTGTCCAGTTTGTTTCATAGTCTACCCCATCCATAGTATGAGCAATATTCATCCTGAAATTGCAGTCAATGCCACACATTTGCACTCAAAACCGACTAGGACTCACTATTTTGGTACATGCATGTCCAGGGGGGACAAACATTATTCTAAAATTCATACTGACTAAAGTATCAGCCTGTTTCTTGTCCAGTTTGTTTCATAGTCTACCCCATCCATAGTATGAGCAATATTCATCCTGAAATTGCAGTCAATGCCACACATTTGCACTCAAAACCGACTAGGACTCACTATTTTGGTACATGCATGTCCAGGGACAAACATTATTCTAAAATTCATACTGACTAAAGTATCAGCCTGTTTCTTGTCCAGTTTGTTTCATAGTCTACCCCATCCATAGTATGAACAATATTCATCCTGAAATTGCAGTCAATACCACACATTTGCACTCAAAACTGACTAGGACTCACTATTTTGGTACATGCATGTCCAGGGGGGACAAAAATTATTCTAAAATTCATACTGACTAAAGTATCAGCCTGTTTCTTGTCCAGTTTGTTTCATGGTCTACCCCATCCATAGTATGAGCAATATTCATCCTGAAATTGCAGTCAATGCCACACATTTGCGCTCAAAACCGACTAGGACTCACTATTTTGGTACATGCATGTCCAGGGACAAACATTATTCTAAAATGCATACTGACTAAAGTATCAGCCTGTTTCTTGTCCAGTTTGTTTCATAGTCTACCCCATCCATAGTATGAGCAATATTCATCCTGAAATTGCAGTCAATGCCACACATTTGCACTCAAAACTGACTAGGACTCACTATTTTGGTACATGCATGTCCAGGGGGGACAAAAATTATTCTAAAATTCATACTGACTAAAGTATCAGCCTGTTTCTTGTCCGGTTTGTTTCATGGTCTACCCCATCCATAGTATGAGCAATATTCATCCTAAAATTGCAGTCAATGCCACACATTTGCGCTCAAAACTGACTAGGACTCACTATTTTGGTACATGCATATCCAGGGACAAACATTATTCTAAAATTCACACTGACTAAAGTATCAGCCTGTTTCTTGTCCAGTTTGTTTCATAGTCTACCCCATCCATAGTATGAACAATATTCATCCTGAAATTGCAGTCAATACCACACATTTGCACTCAAAACTGACTAGGACTCACTATTTTGGTACATGCATGTCCAGGGGGGACAAAAATTATTCTAAAATGCATACTGACTAAAGTATCAGCCTGTTTCTTGTCCAGTTTGTTTCATAGTCTACCCCATCCATAGTATGAGCAATATTCATCCTGAAATTGCAGCCAATGCCACACATTTGCACTCTAAAACTGACTAGGACTCACTATTTTGGTACATGCATGTCCAGGGGGGACAAAAATTATTCTAAAATTCATACTGACTAAAGTATCAGCCTGTTTCTTGTCCAGTTTGTTTCATAGTCTACCCCATCCATAGTATGAGCAATATTCATCCTGAAATTGCAGCCAATGTCACACATTTGCACTCTAAAACTGACTAGGACTCACTATTTTGGTACATGCATGTCCAAGGACAAAAATTATTCTAAAATGCATACTGACTAAAGTATCAGCCTGTTTCTTGTCCAGTTTGTTTCATAGTCTACCCCATCCATAGTATGAACAATATTCATCCTGAAATTGCAGTCAATACCACACATTTGCATTCAAAACTGACTAGGACTCACTATTTTGGTACATGCATGTCCAGGGGGGACAAAAATTATTCTAAAATGCATACTGACTAAAGTATCAGCCTGTTTCTTGTCCAGTTTGTTTCATAGTCTACCCCATCCATAGTATGAGCAATATTCATCCTGAAATTGCAGTCAATGCCACACATTTGCACTCTAAAACTGACTAGGACTCACTATTTTGGTACATGCATGTCCAGGGGGGACAAAAATTATTCTAAAATTCATACTGACTAAAGTATCAGCCTGTTTCTTGTCCAGTTTGTTTCATAGTCTACCCCATCCATAGTATGAGCAATATTCATCCTGAAATTGCAGTCAATGCCACACATTTGCACTCTAAAACTGACTAGGACTCACTATTTTGGTACATGCATGTCCAAGGACAAAAATTATTCTAAAATGCATACTGACTAAAGTATCAGCCTGTTTCTTGTCCAGTTTGTTTCATAGTCTACCCCATCCATAGTATGAACAATATTCATCCTGAAATTGCAGTCAATGCCACACATTTGCACTCTAAAACTGACTAGGACTCACTATTTTGGTACATGCATGTCCAGGGACAAAAATTATTCTAAAATGCATACTGACTAAAGTACCAGCCTGTTTCTTGTCCGGTTTGTTTCATAGTCTACCCCATCCATAGTATGAACACTATTCATCCTGGAATTGCAGTCAATGGCACTCATTTGCACTCTAAACTGACTAGCCTAGGACTCACTATTTTGGTACATGCATGTCCAGGGACAAACATTATTCTAAAATGCATACTGACTAAAGTATCAGCCTGTTTCTTGTCCAGTTTGTTTCATAGTCTACCCCATCCATAGTATGAGCAATATTCATCCTGAAATTGCAGCCAATGTCACACATTTGCACTCTAAAACTGACTAGGACTCACTATTTTGGTACATGCATGTCCAAGGACAAAAATTATTCTAAAATGCATACTGACTAAAGTATCAGCCTGTTTCTTGTCCAGTTTGTTTCATAGTCTACCCCATCCATAGTATGAACAATATTCATCCTGAAATTGCAGTCAATACCACACATTTGCATTCAAAACTGACTAGGACTCACTATTTTGGTACATGCATGTCCAGGGGGGACAAAAATTATTCTAAAATGCATACTGACTAAAGTATCAGCCTGTTTCTTGTCCAGTTTGTTTCATAGTCTACCCCATCCATAGTATGAGCAATATTCATCCTGAAATTGCAGTCAATGCCACACATTTGCACTCTAAAACTGACTAGGACTCACTATTTTGGTACATGCATGTCCAGGGGGGACAAAAATTATTCTAAAATTCATACTGACTAAAGTATCAGCCTGTTTCTTGTCCAGTTTGTTTCATAGTCTACCCCATCCATAGTATGAGCAATATTCATCCTGAAATTGCAGTCAATGCCACACATTTGCACTCTAAAACTGACTAGGACTCACTATTTTGGTACATGCATGTCCAGGGACAAAAATTATTCTAAAATTCATACTGACCTAAGTATCAGCCTGTTTCTTGTCCAGTTTGTTTCATAGTCTCCCTAATCCATAGTATGAGCAATATTCATCCTGAAATTGCAGTCAATACCACACATTTGCACTCTAAAACTGACTAGGACTCACTATTTTGGTACATGCATGTCCAGGGACAAAAATTATTCTAAAATGCATACTGACTAAAGTATCAGCCTGTTTCTTGTCCGGTTTGTTTCATAGTCTACCCCATCCATAGTATGAACAATATTCATCCTGGAATTGCAGTCAATGGCACTCATTTGCACTCTAAACTGACTAGCCTAGGACTCACTATTTTGGTACATGCATGTCCAGGGACAAACATTATTCTAAAATGCATACTGACTAAAGTATCAGCCTGTTTCTTGTCCAGTTTGTTTCATAGTCTACCCCATCCATAGTATGAGCAATATTCATCCTGAAATTGCAGCCAATGTCACACATTTGCACTCTAAAACTGACTAGGACTCACTATTTTGGTACATGCATGTCCAAGGACAAAAATTATTCTAAAATGCATACTGACTAAAGTATCAGCCTGTTTCTTGTCCAGTTTGTTTCATAGTGTACCCCATCCATAGTATGAACACTATTCATCCTGAAATTGCAGTCAATGCCACACATTTGCACTCAAAAACTGACTAGGAATCACTATTTTGGTACATGCATGGCCAGGGACAAACATTATTATAAAATTCATAATGACTAAAGTATCAGCCTGAGACTTGTCAATATTGTTTCATAGTCTCCCCAATCCATAGTACTATGAGGAATATTCATCCAAACATTTCAGAAAATAACACACTTTTGCACTCAAAAAGTAACTGAGAAACACTATTTTGGTTACTTGTTCATACAAAAATCAAAAAACAATAACCAAAAATTACGGAGACTACCCTTTGTACACCACATCTCTACGGAGGAATCAATCCACTGGGCACGTTAACATCTATATCAAGAACCAATCATATCCTGACGAGGAAAGTTACACTACTTAAAGTTAGTCTGTTTTTAATGGACTAGTAAAAAAAGACGTCGGTACATTCAAAAAATGTACTCCATAGAAAATAACAAAACAACAAAAAGGGCTTTTCTTGCAGCACCGTTGCAGAAAATGAAAAGACAATAGGTACGAGAATCAATGCTTGGGATACGTACGATTACCCTCAGTGGAACCTACGGATTGTGGTCCGCGCCAAAATTTTCAGGACACCACATTGCAGAATATCACGGCACGCGCAAACAAAAGATAGGCAGGCGCCAGTAAAACAACACTCACAGGTAGTACAATTACTAGTAATACAGCACTTCTGGGAGGCAGTAAATCAAGCACCTACAGCGCGTACAGTATGAATGAAAAAAACATGCCAAACGCTTCCTTCAAACAACATTATTATCATAAAAATAGCGCGCCAAATCAATCAAAGGAAAAAACGGTAAGTTGAGGTGCACGAGTTAACAAAAAAATAATGGTGGAACTGAGTACTAGTTGCAGTCCGGTGACAGGTAGAACCATTGTTACCAATAACACAAACAGCCCAAACAGCAGTGTATCGGGAAGTGACCGAACAAACACAAACGATAGCCAAACATATAAAACCAAAGACAGTAGCAACAGAAATATTCTACAGACAACAAAAGACTACGATAACAATAACTTGGAAAACAGCATTGTCAAACATGTCAAAGAAAAAGCATTCAGGAAATTTAAATTCCCGCCAGAGATTACATTCGTGAAGGCGACGATATTCAAAATTGTAAAACAAGCGAATAACAATGAAATACCAAATACGATCGATATAAAAGACCAAAAGTGGAGTGGAATTTATTGCCGAGCAGTGACTGCGTGTAGGCACAATGCTCAAACTCTTGGCAGGAAAAACTACAAAGGTACGCAACCAACAAGAAAATGATTGCCGGCATGCAATCTTTCATAATCCATTCTAACATTTTGGTCGTATTAACACTGACACGTAGACGATAAAAGAAACAACCAGATACCAGATAGTTTCCCAGGAACGGTTCTAATCACGGACACACAAGACGTTAGCTCAGAAAATAGGTACCAATTGCACGAAGACTATCGGCGGAAAAATTCACCAGAATTCAAATACTTCATGAAAAGAATTCTTGGAGCGGTGTCACCAAAACAGACAGACTTCAAAAGAAAATCAGTCAGAATGACAATCAGTAACATTTTCACACCAAGCGATGAAGCTTTTGCATTGCTTTTCCTTTACAAGGACTACGACTCGTGGCTAAACACAACAAAGGGCACGAGGTTGAGAAAAAAATTCTCTGACTGTAAGTCTGGAAATAAGGAGGGGTGGAGTAACGAGGGACAAGATCTTTACGAAATACCTAGTAAGTGAATTAGAAGAACAAAGGGAGGAACAACAATCAAAAGAATTAGAGACGGAAATACTTAAAATGTACCAAAAGCAAAATGGCAATCGTAAACAACAAGATAAGGAGGAGAACAAAGAGGGAAAAACACGGAAGCGAAAAACGTACCTTGGTTGAGATTCTAGGCGAAGATGATGAGGACTACAAATTTTTCATGGAATACAATAAAAACGAACAAGAGTAATTGATGATATCAACATCAATAGTAGAACGGCTAGTTCATTATTATTTTATGGTTTAGCACAATATTGTTCCGGGTCTTCTGTTCGAATATAATACAATAAACAAGATAATTTCAAAAGGCTGATAAAATACTTTCGTATTTGTTACAAAATATGTTTGTTGTATTTCCGTATTTGATAAGCGTAGCAGTGAATATTGTAAAATGTCGGAGAGTATTGCAAATGCGGATAAAATATTTTCTTATTAGTACAAAAATATGGTTGTTGGCTTTTGATATTCGAAAAAAGATAGTGTGAGTAACGTGAAAGTGACGTAACAGAATACATTGCTGGTTATCAAGAAGCTCAGTATATTTGTTCAGAAAATGGTATCAACGCTACGACAATATCAGTGTACATAGAGGATATTATTACAAAAGATGAGTTTCGTGTGGAAAATAACAAAAATTCAATGGCGAGTAAATATTAACGGGGTAAGCATGAAACAAAATTGTAGAATAGAAAAATTTGGAAGCAACCATGAAACGAGGGATGAAAATATGGATAGGAAAATAGTCCTACTTGAAATTGTTGCGTGCAAAAATAGGTAGAGAATTATTTATTGTGCGCGCAACAAAATGTTTCGGAATATTTTAAAACATCGCACGAATATTACGAAAGCACGAGCATCGTTTATGTGACGAGCAGGCGGGCTGGTCCTACCTACGCGTAGGTATGTGGGATGGAAAACCTAAGTGGAAGCCATTTAAGGGGGGGCACAGGAGGCATGGTCTTGGCGGAAGAAGAACAAGGCCGGCTGTACACTGGGGTCCTATGTGGGATGGAAGAACCTAAGTGGAATCCATTTAGAGGGGGCACAGGGGTCATGGTCTTGGAGGAAGAAGAACCAGGCAGGCTGTACACTGGAGGGGTCCGGTGTAGGATGGGGAACCATAAAAGAACAGCACTTAGAGGGCACATGGGCCATGGTCTTGGAGGAAGAAGGACAAGGCGGGCTGCACACTGGAGGGGACCTAAGTAGGATGGAGAACCATAAAAGAACAACACTTAGGGGGCACAGGGGCCATGGTCTTAGAGGAAGAAGTACAAGGCGGGCTGTACACTGGAGGGGTCCTATGTAGGAACTAGGAGGGCTCTAAGCAAAAACACTTCGGGACCAAGGGGCAGTAGATGTGAAAACAGATGCCAGCTGTAGGGCACATCTGAAAGGTACATGTAGGAAGTAGGGCCCTATGCTAAAAACAATTAGGGACCAGGGGCTATAAGTGAATTTGCACTTAAAGGTCAGGGGAGTAACAGAAAGGGAAACTTGAAGTTCAACTCACGAGTACTCATACTCTGTAGTTCGCAGGGGAAGAGACTTGAAGAACAGAAGGGTTATATAAACGTCCGATAACTGTCCCGTGATTCTTTTTTTTCATCCCAAGGTACTTTCGCAACCCCTGCTTGTGTGTAATTTTAACACAAGCCCCCCCTGTGATTCAGTAGCTTTGTATCATGCCCATTTTTCCAACTCTCAATCCCTGGTTCGCGATTATTTTTTTCCTTGGGTCATGAATAATTAATTATTAATTTTTAATATAACCTACCCGTACGTTCGCAAATCACACCTACTAAAATTAAATACGTAAGGTCATGACTCACAACCAAGCCCCCCCCTGTAATTCGGTAGTTTCCTATCATGCTCATTTTTCTAACTCTCAATCCCTGGTTTGCGATTATTTTTTACCTTGGGTCATGAATAATTGTTATTAATTTTTAATATCACCTACCCGTACGTTCGCGAATCACACCTACTAAAATTAAATACGCAAGGTCATGACTCACAACCAGTAAAATTTAACATTAGTGCTCGCGACACACAACCCTTACAATTGAACACTTGGGCTCGCGACACACAACCCTTAAAATTTAACACCATCGCTTGCGACTACCTACCACTACAGTTGAATTATTTGGGTCAAGAATTTGTCTAGTAGTGTTATATGCAAAATAAGTATGATAGTAGGTATGAGTACATCTTCCCGTACATTTTAGTCATTTGTGTCACACAATCTACTATTTGCAACCATGGTATGCAATGTATGTATAATATGTACCTTTCACCCTAATCACTCTCCCCGAAGATTTACCCGTGTCGTAGGTGTGAACCAACCCGCGTCAAATTAGTGAATGGACTTACACAATGAACACTAATGATTCTGACAACAATGCCTAAACTTCCTCCAATTGGCCAAGCAATTGCATCAATACAGGATCAATATAGTTGTCATCCTCATTTTCCTCTTCAGCAAGACTACTGGCAACAGTGCCACCATCTTTATATACAGTACCGGTAGGGTTTTTTTCTGACTTGAATCTTTCCAGCATCATTTTCTTCAAATTTTTACCCGTTTCCGGATCTTCTCTTAATGATTGTACCTTCTTGCACAATCTAGCAAACACTTGCCTCGCTCCATTGTTCTGTTCTGTTTGATTGTTCCATTTTGTCATTCCGTTTCATCCCTTTGTCCTTCTTATGTCCTTTTGTTGGTTTGTTGTTCCTGAAGAATAAAAATAAGAGAAAGAAAGATCAGAAGCAAATAGAATCTCCAAGAAATTGCTGTCATTGTCACTCACTAGTGTTTCTCATTGTTTTCTTTTGTTGCCGATCTGTTGTTTCCGTGCTTTTCATTTTTAAAAATACCGTGCCAACCAAGAAGGATGTGTTGCTTTTTGTGTGATTTTGATTTGGGGTATGTACAGTTTTCCATGTGTGTACAGTTTTTTTTTTGTGAACTTTTTTGTTGTTCCATTCTGTCGTTCTGTCCCATTGTTCCGTTCCATTGTTCTGCTCTGTTTCATTGGTTGTTCTGTTTTAAGTGCCCTCCTTTCCTTTGTTGGTTCGTTTGATTGTTGTTCTGTTTCAATAAAAATAAAAATGAAAGAAAGAAAGATCAGAAACAAATAGTATCTCCAACAAATTGCCGTCATTGTCACTCACTGCTGTTGTTCTGTTGTTCCATTCTGTCATTCCTTTTTTTAAATTCGTTGTTCCATTTTGAGTGTCGTTCTTTCCCTCAGTTGGTTTGTTTGATTGTTGTTCCATTTCAATAAAACTAAAAATAAAAGAAAGAAAGATCAGAAACAAATAGAATCTCCAACGAATTGCTGTTATTGTCACTGACTAGTGTCTCTTCTTTGTTGTTCCGTTGTTCTGTTGTTCGTGACTGTCGGACAACATTCATTTTCCCTGCTTCAAAAAAAACTGTGCCAACCAAGAAGCATGTGTTGCGTTTTGTGTGGTGGTTCCGTGTGTATACGGTTTTTCATGTGTGTGTGGTTTTGTGTGTGTTGTGTGTGGTGTGCACCCTGACTTCTTCCATGTGCCTGGCTTGTGCACGGCCTTTATTTTCTATATAAGTAAAGCATGTACAAGTGCACGCCACCCCTCCTGCGCCATAATTTTTTCAAAGAGGAAATTGTGATTACACAAAGGTTATGTATCTAAATTCCCAACCCATTTGTAGAATATGGTAGCCAGTCAGTGGTTCGAAACTCCCTTGGGTCAGTGTGGTACCTATCTACGTACACTTTTTGCACAGTACACAACTATGCACCTTTTTGCATGCAATATTAGCTACAACTAGTAGTACTGGTAATATCTGCACCATTCTTTTGTCTGAGAATAAGTAAAAAACAGCACCTCCATTTCAATTAAACAACTTATGAATTATTTTCATTTGACACTCATTAAAGTACGTTTTTGGTGATTGGATTATACAAAGTAGTAAATGTTCTTCCTATTATGGACTTGACCTCATACTTTGCCTGTCATTACCCAATAAGTCATTTTGTGCCCTGGATTTGCACCAATAATATTCTCTTGTGTGCCATTTGGAGAGACAAACCACAACAGTTTCAGCAATCTGTGGGGCAATATTGTTACCAATATGCATCATAGGAGTCATGAAAAAATCATTCATTGCCTGGGACCGGATACTTTGTAAGTCATTACCCAATAAGTCAGTTTGTGCCCTGGATTTGCAACAAAAATACCCTCTTGTGTGTCATTTGGAGACACAAACCACAAGATTTTCAGCATTATGTGTGGTAATGTTGTTCCCAATATGCATCAGATGAGTCATGAGAAATATATTCATGCACGGCACCAAAAACTTTGAGAGTCATTACCCAATATTTTTCCTCCAAATCCAGTACCCAAATGCACTTATTAGGTGGTGACACACCAAACATCACACATAACTCACTTCTGCTTTCTTTCATGATTCAGCTTATCCATATCAGGAACAATATTCATGGACTAATCACCCAAAATATGTGATTTTCTAATTTTAAATTGCAAATTAGTGTGTATTCTTCCTCCAAATCCAGTACCCAAATGCACTCATTAGTTTGTGACACACCAAACATCACACATAACTCGCTTCTGTTTCTTTAATGATTCATCTTATCCATTCCAGGAACAATATTCATTGACTAATCACCCAAAATATCTGATTTTCTAATTTTTAATTGCAAATTATTGTGTATTTTCCCTCCAAATCCAGTACCCAAATGCACTCATTAGTTTGTGACACACCAAACATCACATATAACTCACTTCTGTTTCTTTCATGATTCATCTTATCCATTACAGGAACAATATTTATTGACTAATCACCAAAAATATCTGATTTTCTCATTTTTAATTGCAAATTAGTGTGTATTTTTCCTCCAAATCCAGTACCCAAATGCACTCATTAGGTGGTGACACACAAACTATCACAGATAACTCACTTCTGTTTCTTTCATGATTCATCTTATCCATAACTGGAACAATATCCATTGACCGATCACCAAAAATATCTGATTTTCTCATTTTTAATTGCAAATAAGTGTGTATTTTTCCTCCAATCCAGTACCCAAATGCACTCATTAGGTTGGTGACACACAAACTATCACAGATAACTCACTTCTGTTTCTTTCATGATTCATCTTATCCATAACAGGAACAATATTCATTGACTAATCACCAAAAATATCTGATTTTGAAATTTTTAATTGCAAATAAGTGTGTATTTTTCCTCCCATTTCAGTACCCAAATGCACTCATTAGTTTGTGACACACCAAACATCACACATAACTCGCTTCTGTTTCTTTCATCATTCATCTTATCCATTACAGGAACAATATTCATGGATTAATCACCCAAAATATCTGATTTTCTAATTTCTAATTGCAAATAAGTGTGTATTTTTCCTCCAAATCCAGTACCCAAACGCACTCATTAGTTTGTGACACACAAACTATCAAAGATAACTCACTTCTGTTTCTTTCATGATTCATCTTATCCATAATGAGTGATTCCCACCTCAAAAAGTGAATAAAAGACCAAAGTAATATAAAAATATTTGAGAGTGAATAGATTTAATAGATTCAACGCACGAATATTTTTTATTAACTATGCAAACTGAACAAATTTGGAATTTGGAATCTCTAAATAGGAAACAGTAACTGTCTGTTCAATCACTACCCGCGCCGCCTACCAGCCTATTTTGGCAAGCAAGCCTGTTAAGTATTCAAGGATGGCCGGCAGTTGAAATTTTCAGAATTTTCTATGTACCGTATCGATTGGCTTTGCTGAGACAAATTACTACCGGTAGTACTAGCTATCCTCGCTAAAACACTCACATTTCTCTCCAGCAAGCAAATACAAGCAAACACTTTTTCGCGAAACACTCTTTCTTTCGCGAAACACTCTTTTACAATCGACAATCACCCGCTTGGAGACTACTATGAGGATGATAACTACTTAGCCCCCGATTACAACAATCCACTGCTTGGCGAGGAAGATAAGAAAAGAAGGGATCTGAGAACTCCTAGGATTGCAATTAAGCGATACAGCCAATCTGCTTTCATGTATCTCTATCGATCGGGCAATGATCAAGCCCTTCTCAACTGCTGTGGAGTCGACCATGTAGTATTCAGGGAGCTTCTAGATATATTTGAGCCAGTCTACAATTCCTACACTGTCGATAAGAACACTGGATCGATTCGAAACCTTAAAAAAGGAAAACACGATGTTGTTCAAAGGAGAGAGTTTGATGCAACCGGCTGTCTTGCTCTTGTCTTATTCTGGTTCCGAACCAGAGGATCAGCAGCAAGAGCAGTTGCTATAGCATTTGGAATTACAGCTTCTCCTATGTACAGATGGCTGAAATTTGGACAGAAGCTCCTTCTTTGTGCATTACAAGACCATCCTTCTGCATAAGTTTGTTTGCCAAATGAAGAAGAGATTCAACAATACATCGATGCTATTGCCGCAAAGTATCCAACTCTACGTCCACACAGAGTGTGGGCTGCCTGCGACGGGCTTAAACTGCATATCCAGCAGTCTGGCGACTGGACCAAACAGAATCCATACTACAACGGTTGGACTTGTGGTACATATGTCAACAGTGTATTTCTTTTCTGCCCGGATGGGAGGATCCGGGCTTGTGTCTTGAACTGTCCTGGGTTTTGGCATGATAGTACTCGGGCTGAGTACGGGTTGTATGAAAAGATGGAGCGCATGTATGAGCTGTATAAGGCAAAGAGTGTAATTGATTTGGCATTGAAGATATCTACAAACAAATACCTTCTTAGAAGTAGTCAATATGACCCTGTGACAGCTCCTGTAGAAATACCTGAGGGTACACCTACGGAAGAGGCCAGAGAAATGAAAAGACGGGCCGTTTGCAAGGCTATTGCAGTGAACAGAGATGCGACTAGCGTTAGACAGATGTCTGAATGGGGGATGAGACAGATCCAAGGTGGGTTCCCTAGACTCAAAGATAACATGTTGCTGGAAGAAACAGGAGACAGGAGGATCATTCTGAAGCTTGTCGTGTTGTTGTACAACTTTCAGACAGCTAAGGTTGGAATCAACACCATACTCAACACCTATATGAGTCAGACTGAAGGTTTCTTCTCCTACGGTTTGGTACCAACTGAAACCGCAAATGATGTATTTGATAATTGATAGTAGTTACGAATTAGATAATAATCAATAGTAGTTACAAATTAGCAGAGTTGATCAGTTAGTCGATTGATTTGATCGATTGATTAGTCGGCGTCCGATCGATTTGATCGATCAATCATGATCGATCGATTACGAGCAGTCGACAGTACCTCGAAAGAATTTTGCTCCAGCGCACCTCTAGTGGTTTTGGATCCCTCTTTAAAGGTGTTGCAACAGAGTTTTTCTATGGTCTTTGTAGCCTAAGTTTCTGTCTGGAGGAACATTGGTAATGTTGTTGAGTTTAACTAACTAATAATCGATTCTTTTATTTTAACTAACTAACTAACTAACTAACTAACTAACAAATCGATTGATTCCTAACTAACCAATCCATCGATTCGATTCCTTACTAACTAATCGATTGCTTTGATTCCTAACTAACTAATCGACGTCAACGAATCATCGGTGTCACTGTTGCCACTGTCACTGCTGCTGTAGTCGGGATGCTGGAGACTGTTGACTTTCCTTTTGAGCTTCCCCCCTTCAGTAACATTAGTAACTTGGGGAGTAGTAACTTGGGGAGTAATAGGACCACTAAGACCACGGCCGCTGCTGCCGCCACTAGGAGGAGGAGATGTCAATCTCGTACGACCGGCGCCACCACCACCACTACCACTAGTACCACCGGCGCTACTAGGAGGAGCACGGCCGACGTGAGCAACAAGTATCTGCATCATAACCTTCCTCTCTTCATCTGCCTTTTCCTGATATCTTTGCTGTTGTTCCAATGCCTGCTGCTGAAGCTTTAGTACCTGAGCAATTGTATTCATCATCTGCGAATTGTTTCCTTTGCAGTACTGTCTCTTCTTGCTAGTAGTAATGGTACTAAATTTTTCGGGCGGTCCAACGTGTTGACTTTTGGGTTGGGTTGCTGGTTGTGTTGGTTGAGTTGGTTGACCAAGAAGGAGTGGTTGTGTTGGTTGAGTTTGTTGTCCAAGTAGAAATGGTACCGGTTGACTTGCAACATAAGGAGGAGGAGGACGAGTAAACTGGTTTCTTTCAACCTCATACCTATCTTCTCCTTCTACAACAAATGACTTATCCCCTACGTCCGAGAACTGTTTCTCTACCCCCCGCGGGCTATCGCGCGGTATTTTTAAAATTCTCGACCCTATTTTTGAAATTTCCTATCTTTTTAGGTCGCGTGTCTACTAAAAAACCTCGCGCGTCGCACACCTTTACTTTCGAGACAATATCTCGTCACTCCTCAAACAAAATAGCTATTTTAGGGTTAAGGATATCATATTCTTTTCGTGTCAAGCACTATTTTGTGTACAACTTATGCACGAATGACTATTTTTATCTTCTCAACTTTTCTGTTGACTGTACTGTGCACTACCGGTACTAAACATATTGTACGAGGAATGTTGCAATCATCACTAAGTAGTAATGCATTTACTTCACGGACAATTTTTGCAAAAGCAACAGCAACAGCAAAGAGCGAGAGCAACAGCAACAACAACTAGCGAGAGCAACAGCAGCAGCAACAACAACTAGCGAGAGCAACAGCAACAGCAACAACAACTAGCGAGAACAACAGCAACAGCGGCTAGCGAGAGCAACAGCAACAGCAACAGCAACAGCAACAGCGAGAGCAACAGCAACAGCAATAGCGACTAGCGACTAGCGACTAGCGACTAGCGACTAGCGAAAGCAACAGCAGCAGCAGCAGCAGCAGCAGCGAGAGCGAGAGCGACTAGCGAGATCAACACCAGCGACTAGCGAGAGCAACAGCGAATCCGCTCCTACTCATCCAACAGATTTGTCTCCTCCTCCTCCAACAACAACAACAACAACAACAACAACGGGGATTCGTCTCCTCCTCCTCCAACAACAACAACAACAACAACGGGGATTCGTCTCCTCCTCCTCCTCCTCCTCCAACAACAACAACAACAACAACAACAACAACGGGGATTCGTCTCCTCCTCCAACAACAACAAGGGGGATTCGTCTCCTCCTCCAACAACAACAACGGGGACTCGTCTCCTCCTCCAACAACAACGGCGATTCGTCTCCTCTATCCAGCAGTGAATCCGCTCCCCTCATCCAACAGAGCAGCGATTTGTCTCCTCCTCCAAGAGCAGGATTCATCTCCTCCTCCTCCTCCTCCAACAACAACAACAACAACAGCAACAACAACGGCGATTCGTCTCCTCCATCCAGTAGCGAATCCGAATCCGCTCCCCTCATCCAACAGAGCAGCGAGGATTCGTCTCCCCCCCCCCATAGCAGGATTCGTCTCCTCCTCCTCCAACAACAACAACAACAACAACAGGGATTCGTCTCCTTCTCCTCCTCCAACAACAACAACAACAGGGATTCGTCTCCTCCTCCTCCAACAACAACAACGGCGATTCGCCTCCTCCTCCTCCTCCTCCAACAACAACAACAGGGATTCGTCTCCTCCATCCAGCAGCGAATCCGAATCCGCTCCCCTCATCCAACAGAGCAGCGATTCGTCTCCTCCCCCAAGAGCAGGGTTCGTCTCCTCTTCCTCCAACAACAACAACAACAACAACAACAACAGGGATTCGTCTCCTCCTCCTCCTACAACAACAACAACAGCGGCGATTCGTCTCTTCCTCCAACAACAACAACAGGGATTCGTTTCCTTCTCCTTCTCCAACAACAACGGCGATTCGTCTCCTCCATCTAGCAGCGAATCCAAATCCGCTCCCCTCATCCAACAGAGCAGCGATTTGTCTCCTCCCCCAAGAGCAGGATTCATCTCCTTCTCCTCCAACAAAAGCAACAGCGGCGATTTGTCTCCTCCTCCTCCTCCTCCTCCTCCAACAACAACAACAACAACAACGTCGATTCGTCTCCTCCTCCAACAACAACAGGGATTCGTCTCCTCCTCCAACAACAACGACGATTCGTCTCCTCCATCCAGCAGCAAATCCGAATCCGCCCCCCTCATCCAACAGAGCAGCGATTTGTCTCCTCCTCCGCCAACAGCAACAACAACAACAACAACGGGGATTCGTCTCCTCCTCCAGCAACAACAACGATTCGTCTCCTCCATCCAGCAGCGAATCCGAATCCGCCCCCCTCATCCAACAGAGCAGCGATTTGTCTCCTCCTCCTCCAGCAGCAACAGCAACAGCAACAACAACAACGGGGATTCGTCTCCTCCTCCAACAACAACAACAGCAATTCGTCTCCTCCATCCAGCAGCAAATCCGCTCCCCTCATCCAACAGAGCAGCAATTCGTCTCCTCCATCCAGCAGCGAATCCGCTCCCCTCATCCAACAGAGCAGCGATTTGTCTCCTCCTCCTCCAACAACAACAACAGGGATTTGTCTCATCCTCCAACAACAACAACAGCAATTCGTCTCCTCCAACAACAACAACGGGGATTCGTTTCCTCCTCCAACAACAACGGCGATTCGTCTCCTCCAACAACAACAATGGGGATTTGTCTCCTCCTCCAACAACAATGGGGGTTTGTCTCCTCCTCCAACAACAACGGCGATTTGTCTCCTCCATCCAGCATCCAGGAATTGCCGACGTTGGTGGAACGCCGGTGGAGGAGGAGGAGCGTTTCGATGATTCGTTGCAGAGCGCCGGTGGAGGAGCGTTTCCGTGATTCATTGCCGAGCGCCGGTGGAGGAGGAGCGTTTCCGTGATTCGCTGCCCAGCGCCGGTGGAGGATTAGGAGCGTTTCGATGATTTGTTGCAGAGCGCCGGTGGAGGAGCGTTTCCGTGATTCGTTGCCGAGCGCCGGTGGAGGAGGAGCGTTTCCGTGATTCGCAGCTGAGCGCCGGTGGAGGAGGAGGAGCGTTTCGCCGGTGGAGGAGCGTTTCCGTGATTCGTTGCCGAGCGCCGGTGGAGGAGGAGCGTTTCGCCGGTGGAGGAGCGTTTCCGTGATTCGTTGCCGAGCGCTGGTGGAGGAGGAGCGTTTCCGTGATTTGCAGCCGAGCGCCGGTGGAGGAATGTTTCGATGATTTGTTGCCGAGCGCCGGTAAAGGAGGAGGAGGAGCGTTTTGCCGCGATTGGTGTTGGGTCGATTGGTGTTGGTGTTGGATTGATTAGGGTTGCAGATCTATCTCTCGTTGCTGCCGCTTGCTGCTGTTGCTCTCGCTGCCGCTTGCTGTCTATTCGACGAGTCGTTAGGCTTGTTGTTGCCAACGAGCCTATTCAAATAGATGATATGATAATTGAACAAAATGGGTGAGTATCTATTGATGTACTACATAGAGTAAATAATAACAACAGAATAATATGATAATGTACATGCCGATCGATTCGTAAACACCTACAGGGGAAGATTCGTTGCTTCCGATTCAATGGTTGCTTTGATGGTTTCGATTAGTAGTCGCTTCCGATTCGCACGGGGAAGATTCGTTGCTTCCGATTCGATGGTTGCTTCCAATCCGTTGGTTTCGATTGGATGGTTGCTCCCAATCCGTTGCTTCCAATTCGATGGTTGCTTCCGCTTCTGATTCGATGGTTGCTTCCGATCCGTTCCTGTGAAAATAAGAAGAAAACAGAAGGGAATCAGTAATGCCGGTGGAATGGAAGACCAATCAATTGCTGTTGCTGTTGCCGATGCCTATCTCTCTCATTCTTACCGTTTATTCGTACCGTCGTACCGTCGTTCTGACAATCGACCCGATGAAATTGTAGTTGCTGCCGTAGATTACTTCTTACTCCATGTCACGAAAAACAGTACCTTGTTCCTGTTGATATAATTGCAAGGGACAAAGCCAGTTCATTGATTTCAAGACGTATATGTAAGGCTGCAGTCCAAACAATATCTATCCAGCAAATCCCCTTCTCGTCAAATGCTAACTACTTCTTTTCCAGTACAAGGCTGTTATTTCGGACTAAAATATCTGAGAACGGATCGTTGTGCTCGGTGAAGAGGGTCGGATCCCACGTTCTCGGACGGAGTGTTGATTGCAAGAACCAACACTCTACTCAAATAAGTCGGATGTAAGAAGGCAGATTATGAAGTGATTGTTTTTTTTTGTTGCGAGGTAAAAAAAGTGATTTTTTTTGTCGCGAGGTAGAAAAGAAAATTACTGTGTGTTTGTGTGAGAGAGATTGTTTTTTTTTTTTGCGTCGGGTAAGATTTTCGATCGATCGATCGATCGATCGATCGATCAATCGCGTACCGTACCGGTACAGTACGTCATGTAGAATTCTACATGAATCCTACACGTTTTTAGTACTAGATAAATTCTCACTACTGAATCCGCGTAGGTTTCTACACGACAAGATGTTTACTTCTTACTACATAATTTTTGGCATTGAATCCGTGTAGGTTTCTACGCGAGTAGATTTCTACACGTTTTTAGTACTTCATAATTTTCATTACTCAATCCACGTAGGTTTCTACACGTGTACGTTTGTACGTGTTTTAAGTACTAGATATTTTGGGATATTGAATTCGTTAGGGTTTGGGTTTGGGTTAGGGTTGAGGGTTAGGCTTTAGGGTTAGGGTTAGGGTGTAGGATTCGACGCGAGAGGATTAATACAAGCTTGTTGTCCAAGATACACACTAGTAGTGTATCAACATGGTACAGAGGGGGAAAGAGCTTGCGCGAAGTCCACATATAAGAACAAATAATTACTGAATTTGCGAACCGGATGTAACCCTAACCATATTGGGAAAAACTTTGCCACACAGAATGCCCAAAATGTTGTGGTTTGACTCTCCAAATGGCAAACATGAGGGTATTTTTGGTGCAATTCTAGGGCACAAAATAACTGATTGGGTAATGACTAAAATAGTATCGGGTCCAAGCCATGAATACATTGATCATGACTCATCCAATTCATATTGGAAACAACTTTGTCACATAGAATTAACAAAATCTTAAGGTTTGACTCTACAAATGGCAAACATGGGGGTATTTTTGGTGCAGTTCCAGGGCACAAACTAACTTATTGGGTAAGGACTCAAAAAGTATCCGGTCCAAGCAATGAATACATTCATCATGACTCATCAAATGCATATTGGGAACAACTTTGTCACATAGAATGCCCAAAATGTTGTGGTTTGACTCTACAAATGGCAAACATGGGGGTATGTTTGGTGCAATTCCAGGGCACAAACTAACTTATTGGGTAATGACTCAAAAAGTATCCGGTCCAAGCCATGAATACATTCATCATGACTCATCAAATTCATAATGGGAACTACTTTCTCACACACAATGCCCAAAATCTTAAGGTTTGACTCTACAAATGGCAAACATGGGGATATTTTTGGTGCAATTCAAGGGCACAAACTAACTTATTGGGAAATGACTCAAAAAGTATCTGGTCCAAGCCATGAATACATTCATCATGACTCATCAAATGCATATTGGGAACTACTTTGTCACATACAATGCCCAAAATGTTGTGGTTTGACTCTACAAATGGCAAACATGGGGATATTTTTGGTGCAATTCCAGGGCACAAACTAACTTATTGGGTAATGAGTCAAAAAGTATCCGGTCCAAGCAATGAATACATTCATCATGACTCATCAAATGCATATTGGGAACTACTTTGTCACATACAATGCCCAAAATGTTGTGGTTTGACTCTACAAATGGCAAAACATGGGGGTATTTTTGGTGCAATTCCAGGGCACAAACTAACTTATTGGGTAAGGACTCAAAAAGTATCGGGTCCAAGCCATGAATGCATTCATCATGACTCATCAAATGCATATTGGAAACAACTTTGTCACATATAATGCCCAAAATGTTGTGGTTTGACTCTACAAATGGCAAACATGGGGGTATTTTTGGTGCAATTCCAGGGCACAAACTAACTTATTGGGTAATGACTCAAAAAGTATCGGGTCCAAGCCATGAATACATTCATCATGACTCATCAAATGCATATTGGAAACAACTTTGTCACATATAATGCCCAAAATGTTGTGGTTTGACTCTACAAATGGCAAACATGGGGGTATTTTTGGTGCAATTCCAGGGCACAAACTAACTTATTGGGTAATGACTCAAAAAGTATCTGGTCCAAGACATGAATACATTCATCATGACTCATCAAATGCAGATTGGAAACAACTTTTTCACATACAATGCCCAAAATGTTGTGGTTTGACTCTACAAATGTAAAACATGGGGGTATTTTTGGTGCAATTCCAGGGCAGCACAAACTAACTTATTGGGTAATGACTCAAAAAGTATCTGGTCCCAGCCATGAATACATTCATCATGACTCATCAAATGCATATTGGGAACTACTTTGTCGCATACAATGCCCTAAATCTTAAGGTTTGACTCTACAAATGGCAATCATGGGGGTATTTTTGGTGCAATTCCAGGGCACAAACTAACTTATTGGGTAATGACTCCAAAAGTATCCGGTCCAAGCAATGAATACATTCATCATGACTCCTCAAATGCATATTGGGAACAACTTTGTCACATACAATGCCCTAAATCTTAAGGTTTGACTCTACAAATGGCAATCATGGGGGTATTTTTGGTGCAATTCCAGGGCACAAACTAACTTATTGGGTAATGACTCAAAAAGTATCCGGTACAAGCAATGAATACATTCCTCATGACTCATCAAATGCAGATTGGAAACAACTTTTTCACATACAGTGCCCAAAATGTTGTGGTTGGACTCTACAAATGGCAAACATGGGGGTATTTTTGGTGCAATTCTAGGGCACAAACTAACTTATTGGGTAAGGACTCAAAAAGTATCCGGTCCAAGCAATGAATACATTCCTTATGACTCATCAAATGCAGATTGGAAACAACTTTTTTACATACAATGCCCAAAATGTTGTGGTTTAACTCTCCAAATGGCAATCATGGGGGTATTTTTGGTGCAATTCCAGGGCAGCACAAACTAACTTATTGGGTTAGGACTCAAAAAGTATCGGGTCCCAGCCATGAATACATTCATCATGACTCATCAAATGCATATTGAGAACAACATTGTCACACAGAATGCCCAAAATCTTAAGGTTTGACTCTACAAATGGCAATCATGGGTGTATTTTTGGTGCAATTCCGGGGCACAAACTAACTTATTGGGTAAGGACTAAAAAAATATCGGGTCCAAGCCATGAATACATTCATCATGACTCATCAAATGCATATTGGGAACTACTTTGTCACATACAATGCCCAAAATGTTGTGGTTTGACTCTACAAATGGCTAAACATGGGGTTTTTTTTTTGGTGCAATTACAGGGCACAAACTAACTTATTGGGTAAGGACTCAAAAAGTATCTGGTCAAAGCCATGAATACATTCATCATGACTCATCAAATGCAGATTGGAAACAACTTTTTCACATACAATGCCCAAAATGTTGTGGTTTGACTCTACAAATGGCTAAACATGGGGGTATTTTTGGTGCAATTCCACGGCACAAACTAACTTATTGGGTAAGGACTCAAAAAGTATATGGTCCAAGCCATGAATACATTCATCATGACTCATCAAATGCATATTGGGAACTACTTTGTCACATACAATGCCCTAAATGTTGTGGTTTGACTCTACAAATGGCAATCATGGGGGTATTTTTGGTGCAATTCCGGGGCACAAACTAACTTATTGGGTAATGACTCAAAAAGTATCGGGTCCAAGCAATGAATACATTCCTCATGACTCATCAAATGCATATTGGAAATCACTTTGTCACACAGAATGCTGTAAATGTTGTGGTTTGACTCTCGAAATGGCAAACATGAGGGTATTTTTGGTGCAATTCTAGGGCACAAACTAACTTATTGGGTAATGACTCCAAAAGTATCCGGTCAAAACTATGAATACATTTATCATGACTCATCAAATGCATATTGGGAACAACTTTGCCACTCAGAATGCCCAAAATGTTGTGGTTTGACTCTCAAAATGGCAAACATGATGAGGGTATTTTTGGTGCAATTCCAGGGCACAAACAGTCTCATTTGGTAATGACTACCAAAGTTTTTGTACCAGGCCATGAATGCATATCACATGACTTACGAAATGCATGTTGGGAACAACTTTTAAATGCATATTGGGAACAACTTTGACACACACAGTACAGACAATGATGTGGTTTGTAGATACAAATGGCACACAAGACAGTACGGTATGTTAGGTGCAGCAGTCTACGAGATTCTACATGTGACTAGAGGATTGAAATACATAACCTTAGTGTGATCAAATGTTTCCCTTCTGAAAAAATTATGGCGCGGGAGGGGTGGCTTGCACAGGTACGTGCTCTACTGCTACAAATATAACAGCGCGCCCAAAACCAGACAACACACAGAAGATGTTCGGGCAAACAACATAGTACAGAACCCACGGAAAAATTCTACACACAAAACATCGTACACATACTACACGAAACACCGTACACACACACACACACACGACACACACAACACACACAACACAAAACACCGTACACAACCCGACAAATTATTAGTACACACACAAAACCACACAAAAAGAAACACATGATTCTTGATCGACACCGTATTCAGAAAATGAAATAAAAAAATATGAATGCTATCGGAAAGACACGACGAAGCAAAAAATCCGAGGGGAAGACCCTTCGAAACAACAAAACCATCCGGCCCGGTGATCATCAAAATACAGGGGACAACAACGGTAAGAAAAGAAGAGTTAAAACAAACACCGCAATTACTAACAAAGTGTGTAACAGTAATACCACAACTATGAACGCATCAAAGGGCAACAGTAAAAAAAATGGTTCCGACAACACAATTTCTACTACTACAAACACGGAAGAACAAAACACCATCAACCAGAGTAACGAACCAGCGCTGACCATTACCAACACAACCACCACTACAGTAACGAACCAACAGAAAGAAGGAACAAAAACCAATGTGGTAGAGAAAACATCTAACGGAGAATGCTACAATTTAGAGGATGTTGCCGAACATGTCATGAAAAATATCCAATATGACAAATTGGCAGAGGAAGTGGCAAAACGCTTACGGAAACAAGAGAGGGAACCACATATAGGGGTGGGAAAGGTAGTAATGGTACCTAAACAAACGGAGGCAACCATGCAGGGAGAGGGGAGTTACAATGCCGGCGACACAAGAGAACGAGCAGTAAGTACAATTACAGACGAATATGGACTTATAATAGACAACGATATGCTTAAGGCTTTGAGTGATATGACTGAAAGAGTGGAGAAGCAGCTAAGGGATTACGTCAAAAAACATTGGTACCCCAACATGAAGTTCCCTATCAATGACAAGGTAACGGCGCTTGTAATAAATAAAGCTGTTGGAGAAAGTGCGGTTATGAAGCCACCAAATATTCCACTTGCGGCATTCTGTTCCTTTTACAGGAAACGAGTAGGGACAGTACTGACTGCATTGAGGCACAACTCACAAACATTAGCGAGAAAAAACTGGATAGGTAAATACAGGTGGGAGAATTGGTTGTTGAAATTAGGATTTTGAGAATCTATTTTTGGTCCGACAACACTAACATGCTGCCCGTTGATACTTATGATACTTCCGTACAGACGATTACAGAAAAGGTCGAGTCCCTATCACATTCCCTGGTACTGTTGCAGTTATTCAAGACACAGAATATGAAAACACAGGTATTTTAAACCCTCAATACAGAACATACAAAGACGCGGAAGATGAAGATTTTTATTATTTTGTTACAAGAATCATGTCGGCAATCAATCTGACAAATTCCAATTTCAAACAACGGAAGGAGAGGCACTTGCTGAGTGATATATTTACTATAGCAGATGAAGCATTTGCATTGGTACTAATCTACAATGAGCATCATGTATGGGTGAACCAGCAGCGGCGAAAGGGTGATGCCACGATTCCGCGACAAAAAAAAAAATTCTGCGATTCAGACAGTGGAAGCAGAAATGGATGGATGGAGGAAGGTCGCGAGTTGTTCAGTGACTTGTGCGACAAAATTGGCGAGATGCGAAAACACCCAGAAACAGGAAGGAAATTGGAAGAAATGATGAGGGACAGATTTAGGAACGAAAGTTCGACAAATTACACCAACAATAAGCAGGGCGATGCAAATATTACTAGTAGCAGCTCCACTAATTGTAGTGGACCAAAAAAGAAAAAGAAAAGAAACGTCTATATTGATCCGGCAATAACAGCATTGATGAATGAAAGTTTATCTATGGGTGAACTAATGTAGAAAATAACAGTACATACATAATACAAAACTACTACTAATCTTGAACTTAATTTTGAGAATATTAGAAATAATGGAGGATTCGTAATACGTCGCAATAGGAATAAATCAAGCATAATAGAATCTACATTTTAAAAAGGGAATATTGTAGTCAAGAAATATAATTCACAACTAGGGGAGCAGAATCGAATTGTTGTTTGGTAGATTAATATTTTGGAATTAATACTGACTCAAGATTTCTTTTTTATTCGTGAATAGAAGTAAGTGTTGTTCGTACAGAATAATAATTCGGTTCTGCTAGAGACTGAAATAAATTATTTTTATTTGAGAGTAGAGTAATGTGCATCACGCGCACAGAAATAGTGCTGAGTTTACATATACCCTTATACGATCGTCGCGAATTTCAGGGTATCCAGAAATATTGCCGTGTTAAAATCACGCACAAAATTTGTGCGCGAGAAGTAAATTCGAACCCCGCGAAACAGTTCTCGGACGTATCAGTTGGTGGATTTCCTTTGCCTCCTTAATGTCCCATCTCATGTTTGGATTGCCTGTTGGCGCCTTCTTCTGTTGCAATCGATTGAATTTGTTTCAAATGGAAGTACCATCCCTTCCAGGAAAATTTTCAGTGTGCATGTCTGCAACATCATCCCAGTCATCTGTTCCAGCTGGCATGACAGCTCTAATGGCAGCAAACATGTTCACCAACTCAGCCCTGGTGTAGTTGCCAATGCCGGCTTTCCTGCCTCTGCCTGCAGTCGACGAGGGCATGCTGTTGATTGTTACGATCAATGGTATTGCTGGTGGTGTTCCTGTTCCTTTTTGTGTGTGTGCCGAGCAGCCGAATCGAATCAAAATTGATTCATCATCCAATTCATCTAGTAATTATCTAGCATGCGCCACAAGATCAGCAACAGTAGTAGTCATTGGTGGTGGTGGTGCCGCCGTGTCTAATGTGCTGGAGAGACAAGTCGTACTATTGTTGTTCTTGCATTTGTTCTTTCTTTCTGGACTTTCTTTTCTTTCCGGACTGCAATTTTTCTTTTGCAATTTTTCAGCTCAGCAAAATTGGCGATGATCACCAAAAACGCATGCCGGCAAAGGAGGTGCAAGAGGTGCACATGCGTTTGGTGACTAAAATATTTGATTTTAGTGATTTCGTTCAAGTTTATTCTGTTTTTATTCAGTTAATAAAGTTTTTTCAGTCGGTGCGGTCTCGACTGAAAAAATATATTCAATACTTAATAAATCTATGCACTATGTGAATAGATTTATTAGTTTAGTCGCGAACTTTTATTACTTTAGTCGAGGTGGGAATCACTCAATAGGAACAATATCCATTGACCGATCACCCAAAATATCTGATTTTCTAATTTCTAATTGCAAATTAGTGTGTATTTTCCCTCCAAATCCAGTACCCAAATGCACTCATTAGTTTGTGACACACAAACTATCAAAGATAACTCACTTCTGTTTCTTTCATGATTCATGTTATCCATAACAGGAACAATATTCATGGACTAATCACCCAAAATATCTGATTTTCTAATTTCTAATTGCAAATTTGAGATTTTCCAACCACTTCTTTAACACCCAGTAACATTCATTTTGAGATTTCAAATTTAAACATGCTTCGAACACAAAGCCTGCAACGCTGTTCCGGTTAGAGAATTCTGAATTGTACAAAAAAATGTTTCACCACCCCAACAGAAGTCATTACTATCATACCTACATTACTACTACTACTATCATAATACACCCGGTCACATGTCCGAAAAGAGCATTTTTGGGAACGCCGTTCCCCAAAAAGGAAAAAAGTGATAATGGTGGTGAAATCGTGTAGGAAGGTAGTGCTGTAGATTTCTACGCAAATTTGTTACCAGAAATTATCTAGTACGAAAATGGTGTAGAAAGCTACTGCTGTAGATTTCTACGCAAATTCGTTACCATAAATTATCTAGTACACAAATTGTGTAGGAATCTACTGCTGTAGATATCTACGCAAATTCGTTACCAGAAATTATCTAGTACGAAAATGGTGTAGAAAGCTACAGTCGTAGAATGCTACAGAAATTGGTTACACGAAATTATCTAGTACAAAAATTGTGTAGAAAGCTACTGGCGTAGAATGCTACGCAAATGCGTTACCAGAAATTATCTAGTACGAAAATGGTGTAGAAAACTACTGTTGTAGAAATCTACGCAAATTCAATACCATAAATTATCTAGTACAAAAACTTTGTAGAAATCTACTGTCGTAAAATGCTACGCAAATTCAATACCAGAAATTATCTAGTACAAAAATGGTGTAGAAAGCTACAGTCATAGAATGCTACGGAAATTCGTTACACGAAATTATCTAGTACAAAAATTGTGTAGAAAGCTACTGTCGTAGAATGCTACGCAAATGCGTTACCAGAAATTATCTAGTACAAAAATGGTGTAGAAAACCACTGTTGTAGAAATCTACGCAAATTCATTACCATCAATTATCTAGTACGAAAACTTTGTAGAAATCTACTGTCGTAGGATGCTACGCAAATTCAATACCAGAAATTATCTAGTACAAAAATGGTGTAGAAAGCTACTGTAGTGGAAATCTACGCAAATTCAATACCAGAAATTATCTAGTACGAAAATGGTGTAGAAAGCTACTGTCGTAGGATGCTACACAAATGCGTTACCAGAAATTATCTAGTACAAAAACGGTGTAGAAAGCTACTGCTGTAGATTTCTACGCAAATTCAATACCAGAAATTATCTAGTACGAAAACTTTGTAGAAAGCTACTGCTGTAGGATGCTATGCAAATTCAATACCAGAAATTATCTAGTACAAAAATGGTGTAGAAAGCTACTGTAGTGGAAATCTACGCAAATTCAATACCAGAAATTATCGAGTACAAAAACGGTGTAGAAAGCTACTGTCGTAGGATGCTACACAAATGCGTTACCAGAAATTATCTAGTACAAAAACGGTGTAGAAAACTACTGTAGTAGAAATCTATGCAAATTCAATACCAGAAATTATCTAGTACAAAAACTGTGTAGAAAGCTACTGTCGTAGGATGCTACACAAATTCAATACCAGAAATTATCTAGTACAAAAATGGTGTAGAAATCTACTGTAGTGGAAATCTACGCAAATTCAATACCAGAAATTATCTAGTACAAAAACAGTGTAGAAAGCAACTGTCGTAGGATGCTACACAAATTCAATACAAGAAATTATCTAGTACAAAAATGGTGTAGAAATCTATTGTTGTAGAAAGCTACGCAAGTTTTATACCAGAAATTATCTAGTACGAAAAAGGTGTAGAAAGCTACTGTCGTAGAATGCTACACAAATGCGTTACCAGAAATTATCTAGTATGAAAGGCGTGTAGAAAGCTACTGTTGTAGAAAGCTACGCAAATTCAATACCAGAAATTATGATCTACTTCGTAGTACGCGTGAAAAATGTCACTTTCACCGGTACATGAAAGATCTCACCGTATCACAAGTTGAGAACACTAACTAAAAAATCAGGGCACTATTCTTTATTATTCTATGTTCAAAACGCGCGCGCTGCTCGATATTATTTACTTAAGGTTATGAATCAACTAATTTAAGAAAGTCAAATCATTATTCATTGTTCTATATTTAGTGAATTAGATCTCACAGGTTAAGTATCGATTTTTTTTTCGAATACACACACACTCACCACACACACACAAACAGGGATACTGAAAAAAAATTGAATTTCATGTAGATTCAGTACTAAGAAAAAATTCGAAGGATGAGGCAAAAAAATTCAAATTTCATGTAGATTCAGTACTAAGAAAAAAATTCGAATGGACTTCGCGAAAACACTCACACTGCTGATTTTACAGTGTGATTTTACAGTGTGATTTTCTTTTCTTTTCGAGGCAAAAAATACTACTCTTTCCCTTCATAATCTTACCGAACTTATCTTGAGCAGAGTTGCTTTACCATACTTGTACAATAAAGCACTCTGTCCGAGAACGTTGAATCCCACTGAACTGATCAGCAATGATCACTAGGCAGGGAATTCAGGCTCGAGATATTTTAGTCCGAAATAACTACCTTGGCTGAAAAAAGACAATAGAGACCAGGACGAGAGAGGAATTGCTGGATAGATATTGTTTGAGGGCCGCAAACACATACGTCTTGAAAGCAATAAATCTGCATCCCTTGCGTATTTATATCAACAGGATCAAGATCCAGTTTTTCGTGATATAGGATTAAGAATTCTTCAAATCAATGGCAGCAATGGATCAGAACAACGTACAATGAACAACAAATCGGATCAGAATAATGGATCGGAACAACGAGCAACAAATCGATTGGCAAACGGTACGAATTGGTAAACAGCAACAAGGAATGAATTTGCTGATGAGGTGCAAACAAGTTTGAAACATTATTCTAACAATGCCGTTCTGTTATTATTTCTTTTTTATCACAGTAAAAAGAGGTTAGGATTCCCTTGAGGTGCAGCATTTTCCCTGGAGGATCGTAACGTTCGTCCACAATGGCAACGGATCGTCAGCATCGCATCGATCTGACACAACAGAGCAAGCAACAAGGCAACACGATGATGATGTTGGTGTAGGTGTTGGATGGATGGGATGGTGGACTTGATGGTGGACTGGATTCAATTTGATGTAGCAAACCGGATGAGGGGAATGGTAGTGAAGTACAGACCAGCAGACCGGGGAACAACTTTGAGTATACAGCGCACGCACTTCGAGAAAGATCTCACTGTATCAGCAATCAGCAACATCGGTGCGACAGAACGTTCCCCGTAGGTACAGTACATTGTACTGGGAATTCTGTAAGCATCAAATTCTGCAAGCGAATCTGCAAACATCAAATTCTGCAAGCGAAATCTCTGCAAATACAGGCTAAGCGCTAACAAGCCTGTAGAGGATTCCCCCAGCAGAATACAAGCCCACAGCTCACTCTTTTTGCTCCTAAAGGATTAGTAGTAGAATAAGTAAATACATAGGTAACGCGTCCTGGTCCAATAGTTATCCTATTGTACCCGTACGGCAAGCCTATCTGTTGGTCCCCTAGCCTGGCCTAGTGTACCCATACAGCATTCCACCTGTTCTAGTCCCCTAGCCTGGCCTAGTGTACTTGTACAGCAGTCAATTTTACCTCTCACCCATCACCGGCTCCTTACTGTCACCTTACAGCAGGCCCGGCATTGAGTACCCAACCAAGCATCCGGAAATCGATTGGCCGGCGGCGGCACCTCCAGTCGATTGATTCGGCCTGCACCTCCAGTTGACTCCACCAAGGCACCGACTAGTCCGATAGGTTGCACATTGGTTACCGGTCTGCACCTCCAGTTGATTCATCACACATCAACGTCTACCCTGCACCTCCAGTCGATCGACTCGGCCAAGGCGCACCTCCAGTCAATCACCTCCTGCCAATACCTCGAATGCGCCTCTTCAATCCGGCACCTCCTCCCAGGCTCTCGCACCTCCAGTTGATCCCTGTGACACCAAGATACCGCGACCGCCCAAGCACCTCCAAGGGGCCGGGGACTACTCCGACAACCCGCACCTCCAAGCGGCCAACCGACACCGGCCGACAATCCGCACCTCCAAGCAGCCTGTAGATTCCGATACCCCTTCCGAGGACAAGTACTCCGACAATTTGCACCTCCAAGCGGCCGACAATCCGCACCTCCAAGCAGCCCGTAGATTCCGAACTACTCTGAAACCGGCTCCAGCCACAACATGCTGACCTACACTGAGTATTACCAGACCACCACCAGTCCCCTTGGAGTGGGACCTGCCCGGGACTTGGCCTACCAAACCATCTACGACTACTTTGCTGAGGAAACAGCCACCCCCCTACTCCTAGGCCAGCTCTTGGACCTCTTCGAACCAAAAGCTGTGGGAGCCCTAGGAATATTCCTGACCAACACCTTTGGGAGGGCTCAACTCCAATTGGTGCACGGCCTCAGGAAGTACCCGGGGCCCTTAACCGCGCCAAGTACCAACAAGGGCAAGGCCTTTGGCTACCTGGATGACATCGAAGGCAATGCCGGAGAGCTAGTGCTAGTGGATGCTGCCCTACTTGAGCAGGCGCCTGAGACCCTGGTGCTGTCCCTCGACCGCCACCTCAACGTCATCAAGTATGCTCACCATTCCCACATGATCCCCATGGTGCTAGGCGATGATCCTCACATGGAGGTCATCACCCCCTACAACGCCTGCTTCATCCCCTTCCAATTGGTGCCCCTACTCCTAGGCAACGGCCTTAGTCCAATCCAAGCCTTGAATATCATCTACCCCTACCTCGACACACTCAACCTGGCACTCACCTGCACCCCCCTACTGAATACCCTCCAAGCTGCAGGTACCGACCCCACCATTGCCGATGGAGGTGTCCACTTCGCCACACCCGGCACCCCCTTTCGAGGGGAGCCCGGCCTGACCTTGTACATGCAAAATCAGGTACTATACCGGGACCTCCCGGGCTTGAAGCACCCCTCCCATCCGGGGCAGCAGCCGGCACCCGGCCAGCCAGCAGGGGTAGATCCCACGCTGGCAGCTACCCTTACCGCCCTTGCCAACCAACAGCTCAAGCTCAGTGAGGGCCTAGACCAGCGTCGCCCCCCAGCCACTGTCAAGAGCACCTGGGGCCCCTTGTACACCCAGCGCCCGCTACTGCTATGCAGCAAGCTCAAGGAAGCCAACCTACCCCCCATCTACCAAGCCTGGGCCCAGAAGGGCAAGCACGAGAAGACCCACATGATCTTCCAGAGTCAAGTGGCCACCTGCGCCGCCGAGTTCCTCATCCAAGCACCCTTGGTCACCACGGCTGCACTCAAGAAGTTCCAAGATGGCAACTTTCATGGGACGGACCCCTTTGACGTGGTGGACGGCATCCTCCCGCTGGCTTTCACTCCCCCCGGTGGATCAGCAGCCTCCTTGAAGAGGGAACAGGAGGCTGCAGCAACTGTGGCCGCATATGACACCATGATCTCCACCGAAGGCAACTCCCTCACCCTGAAAGATTCCCTGGAGCTCCAGAAGACCAAAGCCTACCTACCCATTGACTGGACTGAAGCTACCACCCAACTGGAAAGCTATCTGGCCGTCCTGGCCACCATTTTAGGCATGCATCACCCAATTGTGCAGGGCTACCAGAATGGACTCGCCAAGCTCAAGCTCCAGCAAATGCCCCTCCGCCGAGCAATTGCCGATGAACTGGGGGAGCTCATCACCCCCTCCATTGTTGTATACTACTTCCAAATCCGGGTGCAAGGTTGGCTAGAAGAACAATGGGGATCAACCTTTACTGTCCCTTCCCCCGACTTTGGGAAGGACTTCCAAGCCTTCAGAATCACCCAGAACCTCTACTGGCTCCCCAATGTCACCAATGTGGCCGCCCTGCGGCACCTCCGCTGCGCAGCAGCCGTGGCTGCCCCTGCTGCAAGCCCTCCTCCCCCTGCCGCAGGCCCCACCAAGCCAAAACCTACCCCCGGTCCCAACCAGGGCTCCTCAGGGGGGGCCCGGGTGTCCAACCCAAGTCTGGATCCCTGGCTACAGGTCTCCGGCGTAGCCAACAAAGTGAAATACTGTTGGCTGAGGGAGGTCATAGCTATCATGAGAGACAAAGGCACCATTCCCTTGTCTCATCCAGATGGCAGAGACAGGTGCCATGCCTGGCACCTTCGGGGTAACTGCTTCTCCAACTGCAGGAACATCCATGACCATGGTGCCATCACGAGCAGTGAACAGGACCAAGTCTGGGCTTGGTGCCAAGCCGCCTATGGAGTCTGACCGAATGGCAAGCACCCTCTTGGCACCTTGACCCTACCCTCTACACCACCGAGGGGGGCCCTGCCTAAACGACGACTATCTACTCCCCCATATAATCATTCCTCACGATGACTATCTACCCCCCCATCTACTCATCCCTCTAAGCCATTACAAATCACCCCTGAACTAGGTAAGCCCAAATGCGTGCGTTTCGATTTGCCCCCTATGCCACGGCCCTGGTCCGAGCCCCACGTTCCTCCCTGCTCCCTCTCCTCCACTTCAATGCAAAGGCCCCGGTCCGAGCCCCGAGTTCCTTCCCCTTCCCTTTCTACCCCCAGATGGCCTCGGTCCAAGCCCCGCGTCCAATCCCCTCCCACACGGCCTTGGTCTAAGCCCCGCGTCCGCGTCCCTACCCACCCAAGGCCTCGGTCCCGGCCCCGCGTTCCGTCCCCTGCTACTGCATCCCGGCCTCCCGGAGCCCCTACCCCCCCTTGTCCTCGTGGCGGGCTCGCTGCTCCCCTGGATGCGCACGTCTCCAGGCCTGATCCCAGGCTCGTTGCTCCCGCCCCCTACCCTCCCGACAGGCTGGATGCGCATGTCTCCCGCGCCGTCGCGGCCTACCACAACAGCGCTAGCTGGGGGGACTTCATCCGCACCATCCGAGGACGGGGTGACATCCAACCGACCGTGGGCACTCTCCCCCACCCAGCCAGTCACCTCTTAGACCAGTTTGGGAAAGAAGGCACCCCTGCCTCCATGACCAGGCAACCTTGGGACCCCGCCCGGATTGCCGCGGCCCTCGCCAGGGGTCCACACCAATCCTCCCACCAGGGCATTGACTTCCTGCGCAACAAATATGCTGACATGATGGACAGGCAACAATGGACTGTTCTCCCTGCCAGCCTCATCCAAGACCTTCCCAGACTCCGGCTGAGCCCTCTTGGCTTAGTACCACAACGAGGCCAGCGCCCCCGAATGATCTCCGATTACACCTACTCGGACGTCAAGCAAGACACCACCCCTCTCGCCCCTGCCAAAGCCATGCAGTTTGGCACGACACTCCCGCGACTCCTCACCAAGCTGCACCGCGCCAACAACAGGTTTGGTCCAGTGTATATGTCCAAGATTGACTTAGCTGATGGCTTCTACCGTGTCCGGTTACACCCAGATGACACCATGAAACTTGGAGTGCTGTTCCCTTCCAGGCGGGGAGAGCCTCCCCTCATTGGCACCCCCCTCACCAACCCCATGGGGTGGAAATCCAGTCCTCCCAACTTCTGCGCCTTCACTGAAACCATTGCAAACTTGGCCAACGCCACTCTTGCAACCGGGCTCGCCGAGGCCCGGCTCACCCCCCATCGGCTGGATCTCCCCTCTGAAACCACCCCCGTTGCGCCTCCCGTTGAGCCACCCGCTCCGGCCCTCCAGACGCTGCCTCCTCCTCCCCCTACTGCCTCCAAGCCGCCCCTACCCCCTCCTAGTAGCACCACTCCCAGCAAGTCGCCGGTTCGCTACTGGGATGTCTATGTGGATGACTTCTGTGGCCTTGCCCAGGGCAACCAATGGACACGCCGCGCCATCAAGCGCGCTCTCTTCCAATCCCTCGACACAGTCTTCCGGCCCCTTGATCCTGGTGACACTCCCTTCCGGCAGGAGCCAGCCTCCCTCAAGAAAATGCTCCAAGGGGACGCCACTTGGACCACCAAGAAGGTTATCCTCGGCTGGCTCATCGATTCTGTCAACAAAACCATCAGCCTTCCTCCCCATCGAGTGGCCCGCCTACAGGAGATTCTCCACTCCATTTCACCCACCCAGCGCCATGTCCCCATCAAGCAATGGCACCAAGTCCTTGGGGAACTCCGGTTGATGGCGCTGGCCATTCCTGGCTCCATTGGCCTCTTCTCCATTCTACAAGAAGCCTTCCACCACCAGGAACCGGGCAGGCAGCGGCTCCGGCTCACCAAGCGCATCCACAGCTTCCTTCGCAACTTCCAATGGCTTGCCAATGACCTCTCCAACCGGCCTACCTCCATTGCCGAACTCGTGCCAGACACCTTCCCTGCCACCTTGGGCGCCTGCGATGCTTCTGGTCTTGGAATGGGGGGCATCCATTTTGTCCCCCTTCCCAATGGCGCCGTGCAGCCCGTCATGTGGCGGCATGCGTTCCCCAAGTGGGTCGACGCTTCCGGGTGCCATCGGGGTTGGTTACAAGGAAGGATCGGCCTTGTAGATCGGCAATCGGGACCGTAGGAATGGTAATGGGTTTACCATCATCGTCAAATTGTGCGTTACCTTCTTCGTTGGTAACAACTACCTGTGATGGGTCTACTGAAGGAGTAGCGGGGTTGGTGTGTGGAGTTGTGACGTCACTAACATCAAAGTATGCTAATTCCGGTGGATCAAAATCATCTTCAGTAAGGAGAACGCCATCGGATGTCTTGCTGAAGATGTGTGTCGTAGGGGGACCATCAAAACTCTCCCCATAGTTGTTAGGGAGAGGAGAAGGTGAACAGCTGGGGCTGTCATCGACCTTCTGATAAAGAAAGCTCGGTAACGAGGGGTGGGCGGGTGGTTGAAGAATTGGTTGAGTGCCAGATGCGTGGGGCGTAGTACCTGGTTGTTCGTTGGGTACAGATGGGATGGTGTCATCGGCAGTGTCAGAATCAGCGGGTGAAACGCTAGGGGGATTGCGGCTGATGACCCGGTCACCGTTGCAAAATATGGAAAAGACAACAACTTGCTTGACCTCCCGGGTTGGAAACGCCTCAAGCGAATCACCAACCTAGCGCGACAAACCAAGAAACTTGATCGTCTCGTGCACCAAGCCAAACTACGTTCTTTCCGTACCACTCCGCAGTACCAATATGGATTCAAAGTACCTCGTAACCACGAAGAAGCCCTCCAATTTGATCAAGCCAACGGAAACACCAAATGGGAAGATGCCACCACTCTGGAAATGGCACAACTCAATGAATACAATACATTCATTGATAAAGGCGTGTACAAGACAAGCTCCATTCCCCCCGGATTCCAACAGATCAAGGTACACATGATATATGCTGTCAAGCACGACGGTAGACACAAGGCTCGTCTTGTTGCTAACGGTAATCTCACTGAGGCCCCTATCCACAGTGTGCACCAAAAGAGATATCATGCTCTCCAGCAAGATTACTCTCTTATCTCATACTTTTAACATTCAACTGATTTATATCCCAAAATTCACACTAGTTGCTACCAACTACTTGTAATCTACATACTAAGGTCTGTCTTGCTGCAATCTGAATAAGTCACAGCAAGAAGAGATCCGGCGTTTCCCTAGCTTCGCCTGTAGTCCGATTAATCACCAACCTAGCGCGACGAACCAAGAAACTTGATTGACTCGTGCACCAAGCCAAACTACGTTCTTTCCGTACCACTCCGCAGTACCAATATGGATTCAAAGTACCTCGTAACCACAAAGAAGCCCTCCAATTTGATCAAGCCAACGGAAACACCAAATGGGAAGATGCCACCACTCTGGAAATGGCACAACTCAATGAATACAATACATTCATTGATAAAGGCGTGTACAAGACAAGCTCCATTCCCCCCGGATTCCAACAGATCAAGGTACACATGATATATGCTGTCAAGCACGACGGTAGACACAAGGCTCGTCTTGTTGCTAACGGTAATCTCACTGAGGCCCCTATCCACAGTGTTTACGCAGGTGTCGTATCTCTCCGCGGCCTACGTATGTGCCTATTCCTAGCTGAACTCAACGACTTGGAAGCATGGGGTACCGACATAGGTAATGCCTACCTAGAAGCAGTTACCTGCGAGAAAGTATGCATCAAGGCAGGTCCCGAATTTGGATCGCTGGAAGGTCATCTATTGATCATTTACAAAGCCCTATATGGCCTCAGGTCTTCAGGCAAGTGTTTTGGAGACTTACTCGCAGCTTGTCTCATCGAACTCGGCTTCGAAAGATCCCGCGCAGAACCGGAAATATTCCTCAAGCCTGGAACGAACAAGCATGGTGAACGTGTATATGAACTTATATGCACATATGTCAATGACCTATGTCTCTGCATGGCAGATCCCAATTCCTTCTTGGAAATATTACAGTCATTGCCATATAACTTCAAACTGAAGGGATCCGGACCTATGAACTTTCACCTAGGTTGCGGATTTGAGCGTGACGAGCATGGTGTTCTATGCATGAATCCCATAAAGTTCATCGAAAAGATGGAAGCGTCTTACGAACAAATGTTCGGATGCAAACCTAACACTAGGTTCCAATCACCCATTGCGGAGAACGATCATCCCGAATTGGACTCCTCAGCCTTTCTCGAAGAAACCGGTATACAGAAATACCAAAGTATGATCGGTTCACTGCAATGGATCATCGCTATTGACCGTTTCGATGTACAAACAGCCGTGATGACGCTCTCAAGTTTCAGAGCTCAGCCACGAGATGGGCATCTCGAACGTGCAAAACGTATCTATGGATATATCTCCAAGTTTAGACATTTTAAAATCAGATTCCGCGTGGAACCACCCAATTTTATATTGACTAAACTCGACACCATCGACTGGTCCAACACCGTCTATGGGGAGCATTCTGAAGAGCTACCCGACGACGCTCCTACACCGCTTGGAAAGACAGTAGTGTTGACACATTTCTATGATGCCAACCTCATGCATGATATTCTCAGTGGTAAGGCTGTAACCGGCATTCTTCACTTCGCGAACAAGACTCCCATGATGTGGTTCTCGAAGAAGCAGTCTACTACAGAAACAGCCACCTTTGGAGCTGAATTTGTTGCAGGAAGGACTTGCATTGAACAGATCATCGATTTACGCCACTCATTCCGATACCTAGGAACACGGGTCCATGATATCTCCTACTCTTGGGGTGACAACGAAAAGATGATCCAAACGTCAACCTTCCCTTACGCAAGGTTGCACAAGCGTCATAACATTTTATTGTTTCACTACGTACGAAGCATGATAGCAAGAGGTTTCATTTTAATGATGCACATCCCAGGTAAGGATAACTGTGCAGACATTCTCACCAAGCATTGGGGACACTCAGTTGTGTATCCACTGCTCAGGCCCATCTTCCACTTCTGTGGTAATACCGGCGACCTTCTCCAAGATGATGGAAGCATCATGTAGAGCGTGATGACCCTTCACAAGGAGACATGGGGAGTATTAAATTCCTTTCGTGACCAGAAGTACCAAAGCTACCAGATGGTAGATATCCTATTCGTACGAATCAATGAGTCCCATATCAACCAAAGTAATCGATTCCCACGGCATATCGATTCCCACGGCGCATCGATTCCCATCGCGCATCAACGGTGAGCAATCCCTGTTTTACAGTATTACCATTGTTCTTCGGTGAGCAAACTCTGATTTCATAAAATATCACACGAGCTACGGGAGCAATTCCTGAAAAAGGACGGCGACACCCAAATACCTGTAGGAACATCATCATATTCCGCCAATTTTCATCAGTGGTATAATCCTGGCGAAGATCTGACCTTTCCTAACAATAGCCCAGTAACGTCGTACACATACCGCATACACAAAACTACGGTTACTAGCCCTGGTTTTGCCATGGTCGATCGCGGCGCAAATGGTTGCATCATCGGCAATGATGCATGTCTCATTTCCAAGGATATCCCACCACGATATGTCAATGTCACCGGCATTAACAATCACCAGGTTCAGAATATCCCCATTGCTACATGCGGAGCATATTCCATATCAAACAGAGGCCCCGTCATCCTCATTTTCAATGAATGTGCCTATACAGGACGACACCCTTCTATATTGTCCTCCGGTCAGATGGAAGCATATTTTTCCACTGTCGACGACACATCCATCAAAGCTGGCGGTGGACAAGTCATCACCACCTCCGATGGATATGCACTGCCTCTTAGCATACGACACGGTTTACCATACCTTGCAATGCAAAAGTACACGACTGTTGAGTTTGACACGCTCCCACATGTTATCATGACACCCGATAAACATTGGGACCCATCTGTTCTCGATACCACGATCAGTGCGAAAGATGAACAATTTCTCCAGAAATATCCTCCTCAGCCACAGCAACTCCCTTATGCCGATTACGACGAATATGGAAACCCACGTTGTCTGTTCCCTCTACATACGTACGGAAGGAATTTAATATGCCCCATCTTCTTGAACGTGATCAAGTGTGTCACATAGCTCGAAAAGAAGAACAAGTAAATTTCGTGAGTACGTATGTGGAAGCAATTTAATATGCCCCATCTTCTTGCACGTGATCAAGTGTATCACATACTTCGGAAAGAAGATCGATCGTAGCCGCCCAGCTTGTCTCCTTCGACAATCCTGAGGGCTCCATCAACAACAGTGACCTCAAGCTAACCGGTTCCATTGCCCACAATGATATTCTGGCCCAGGCTGCTTGTGTCCACACCCGCACCACCCACAACTGCTATGACAACACAGCAGCTGTCTATTGGCAACGCAAAGGCGCCACTACCACCACAGGCCCTGCTGCCTACCTCCTCCGACTCCAGTCTCTGCACCAGCGCCTCTTTCACTATGTCCCCCTCAGGGATTACATCCCGGGCCCAGCCAATCACCTGGCTGACCTCCTCTCTCGATCTGACCTCTCTGACACTGCCTTGCTCCATCACTTTAACACAACCTACCCACAGGACTTGCCCTGGACCTTATGCCACCTTCGGCCGCCCATGCATTCCGCGCTGACCTTGGTGCTGTCCAGAAGACCATGCGAGCTTCCATCACTGAGCTTTATGCCAAGCGCAAGGATGCCCATTGGGATCAATGGGTTCAGTTCTGTTTGTCTCAAGGTTTTGACCCGTGCCTCCAGTCCCTTCAGGATCCAATCCCCATCCTCCAAGTCTTTGCCAAACTATTAATTTCCTTCTGAATCCGGTCTGTTGGGAGTCTGATTCAAAGGCTTCTGAAGAACAGCAATGCTGCATTAGTGTGTTAGTAGGCGAACGATTGTACTCTACACGTGACAATTGTGGTTGGATACTTTCAGCAACGGATAATCGGACTACAGGCGAGACTATGGAAACGCCAGATCTCTTCTTACTGTGAACTTATTCAGATACAGCGAGGCAGACCTTAGTGATGTAGATTACAAGTAGTTGGTAGCAACTAGTGTGAATTTTGGGATATAAATCAGTTGAATGTTAAAAGTATGAGATAAAGTGAAATCTTGCCGAAGCGCAAGATATCTCTTTTATTGAGATGAATACGTTGCAACTGCTGTTGTGTAGTGATGGGATTACTCGCTGATTATTTCCGTACATGCATTGGTCGTTGACCGTATATATCTGTATATATATATATATATATTGCGTGAGAATCACACGCCAACGGTTTTCTTCTCTTGTTCCGTTAGGAAGACTTCATGATATGTTTATCATTAAGATCAGGAATTGCTCCCGTAGCTCGTGTGATATTTTATGAAATCAGAGTTTGCTCACCGAAGAACAATGTCAATACTATAAAACAGAGATTGCTCACCGTTGATGCGCGATGGGAATCAATGCACCGTGGGAATTGATATGTCATGGGAATCGATTACTTTGGTTGATATGGGACTCATTGATTCGTACGAATAGGATATCTACCATCTGGTAGCTTTGGTACTTCTGGTCACGAAAGGAATTTAATACTCCCCATGTCTCCTTGTGAAAGGTCATCATGCTCTACATGATGCTTCCATCGTCTTGAAGGAGGTCGCCGGTATTCCCACAAAAGTGGAAGATGGGCTTGAGCAATGGATACACAACTGAGTGTCCCCAATGCTTGGTGAGAATATCTGCACAGTTATCCTTACCTGGGATGCTCATCATTAAAATGAAACCTCTCGCTATCATGCTTCGTACGTAGTGAAACGATAGGATGTTGTGACGCTTATGCAGCCTTGCGTAAGGGAATGTTGACGTTTGAATCATCTTTTTGTTGTCACCCCAAGAGTAGGAGATATCATGGACTCGTGTTCCGAGGTATCGAAATGAGTGGCGTAGATCAACGATTTGTTCGATGCAAGTCCTTCCTGCAACAAATTCAGCTCCAAAGGTGGCTGTTTCCGTAGTAGACTGTTTCTTTGAGAACCACATCATGGGAGTTTTGTTCGCGAAGTGAAGAATGCCGGTTACAGCCTTACCACTGAGAATATCATGCATGAGGTTGGCGTCATAGAAGTGTGTCAACACTACTGTCTTCCCAAGTGGTGTAGGAGCGTCGTTGGGTAGCTCCTCAGAATGCTCCCCATAGACGGTGTTGGACCAATCGATGGTGTCGAGTTTAGTCAATATAAAATCTGGGGGTTCCACGCGGAATCTGATTTTAAAATGTCTAAACTTGGAGATATATCCGTAGATACGTTTGGCACGTTCAAGATGCCCATCTCGTGGTTGAGCTCTGAAACTCGAGAGTGTCATCACAGCTGTTTGTACATCGAAACGTCCAATAGCGATGATCCATTGGAGTGAACCGATCATGCTTTGGTATTTCTGTATGCCAGTTTCTTTGAGAAAGGCTGAGGAGTCCAATTCGGGATGATCGTTTTCTGCAATGGGTGACTGGAACTTGGTGTTAGGTTTGCATCCGAACATTTGTTCATACGACTCTTCCATCTTTTCGATGAACTTTATGGGATTCATACAGAGAACACCATGCGTGTCGCGCTCAAATCCGCAACCTAGGTGAAAGTTCATAGGTCCGGATCCCTTCAGTTTGAAGTTATATGGCAATGACTGTAATATTTCCAAGAAGGAATTGGGATCTGCCATGCAAAGACATAGGTCATCGACATATGTGCATATAAGTTCATATACACGTTCACCATGCTTGTTCATTCCAGGCTTGAGGAACATTTCCGGTTCCGCGCGGGATCTTTCGAAGCCGAGTTCAATGAGGCAAGCTGCAAGTAAATCACCAAAACACTTGCCCGAGGATCTGAGGCCATATAGGGCTTTGTAGATGATCAATAGATGACCTTCCAGCGATCCAAATTCGGGACCTGCCTTGATGCATACTTTCTCGCAGGTAACTGCTTCTAGGTAGGCATTACCTATGTCGGTACCCCATGCTTCTAGGCTGTTCAGTTCAGCTAGGAATAGGCACATACGTAGACCGCGGAGAGATACGACACCGGCATAAGCACTGTGGATGGGGGCCTCAGTGAGATTACCGTTTGCAACAAGACAAGCCTTGTGTCTACCGTCGTGCTTGACAGCATATATCATGTGTACCTTGATCTGTTGGAACCCGGGTGGGATGGAGCTTGTCTTGTACACGCCTTTATCAATGAATGTATTGTATTCATTGAGCTGTTCCATTTCTAGAGTGGTGGCGTCTGCCCATTTTGTGTTTCCGTTGGCTTGATCAAATTGGAGGGCTTCTTCGTGGTTACGAGGTACCTTGAATTCATATTGGTACTGTGGGGTGGTATGGAAAGAGCGAAGTTTGGCTTGATGCACGAGTCAATCAAGTTTCTTGGTTCGTCGTGCTAGGTTGGTGATTCGCTTGAGGCGTTTCCAACCCAGGAGGTCAAGCAAGTTGTTGTCCTTCCCATATTTAGCAACGGTGACAGGGTCATCAGCTGCAATGTTGGCTAGAGGTTCATATGTTCGTTCCATATTTTCCCATTCAATCCAGAGGTTATACTTGGAACCTTTGTATTGAGGATGCTTGTTATCTAGCGGACCTTGGTGTCCTAGGATTCGGCGAAACGACCAAAGTTTGTCTTCTTCTTGGGTTGAATCACGATGGATGTAATTCATGACATCATTGTATGCAATGATATCGTTAAGTTCGTCATCAGAGTGTTTGCACTTGAACTTGATGAAGTCTTTGTTGCGTTCAAGACTGTCTTCTACATCGACGATGGTAAGACGCTTCCGAGTGCCATCGGGGTTGGTTACAAGGAAGGATCGGCCTTGTAGATCGGCAATCGGGACTGTAGGAATGGTAATTAGTTTACCATCATCGTCAAATTGTGCGTTGCCTTCTTCGTTGGTAACAACTACCTGTGATTGGTCTACTGAAGGAGTAACGGGGTTGGTGTGTGGAGTTGTGACGTCACTAACATCAAAGTATGCTAGCTCCGGAGGATCAAAATCATCTTCAGTAAGGAGGACGCCATTGGGGGTCTTGCTGAAGATGTGTGTCGTAGGAGGACCATCAAAACTCTCCCATAGTTGTTAGGGAGAGGAGAAGGGGACCAGCTTGGGCTGTCATTGACCTTCTTATAAAGAAAGCTTGGTAACGAGGGGTGGGCGGGTGGTTGAAGAATAGCTTGATTATCAGATGCGGGAGGTGTTGTACCTGGTTGCTTGCTGGGTACAGAGGGCGTGGTGTCATTGGCGGTGTCGGAATCAGCAGGTGAGACGCCAGGAGGGGGAGTAACTGAGTTGCCCTGTGTTGTAGAATCTTCAATGGTGCTACTCTTAGTGATATGCTCCCCATGTTTGAATGTTGGAGCGTCTCCAGTGGCGTATAATCGGGGCAAGGAATCCTTGGCTTTACGCCATTTGATGAAACCATCATCAGTGAATAGGCCCGTGCGTTTGTTGCGAGACTCAGGCGTAAGAGCAGAGCGTACACCGGACCGGTCGAGTAACTTGTTGGTAACTGGATCCCAGATTCGGAAACAAAGGCTATTGCCAACATGTTCGGCAATGCCGACAAAGTGACCGAGACGTTCGGTAGACTGGGTACCAAAAGGGGAGTCATTGGTCTTGAATTAAACAGGTTCGAACCAGAAGAAACTGGTGTATGCACTGATGTCGCCAAGTGTACCGGTAGCAATGAAAACCGGTTGTTTGTCTGACAGAGTAGGATCAGAAATAACATTGAGGAGTCCGGCAACGTATGTCATGCACAGTAGCCATAGATGTGGTGGTGTGCCTGTACAATCCATGACGCGATTGACAATGCGTTTGAACGTTTGGTATCGCCGTTCAAATTGATTCTGGTGTTGGTGGTAAGGTTCACTTTGCCAGAGTCCAATCCATAACATTTTCAGGTAGTCGGTGACTTTCTTACTAGATTGGTAGTTACCGTGATTGCAAAGGAGGCGAATGGGCCTGCCCCATTTTCGAACAAAGTTCTGGAAACATGATAGAAAATCGCCGGTGGTACGCATTTCCTCAACATGTATGATATGTGACTTTCGGCCGAAGAAGATCTGAGCAATCTTGGTGCCACCATCAATTGCTGGGACATCTGAATAGACAGCATCAGACAGAACATCGTCATTGAAGAGTCGAACGTTCATAGCCGGTTGGGGAGAATGGAAGCGTTTGAAAATGTTTCCATCAGGACTAATATCGCTATCAAACCTGTATTGTGTTGAGTTTTCAAACGTAGCTTTGATGCGATCTGGTGGAAACCCAACAAAAGAAAGGTTTCAGGGATAAGTAGTCATGTTCGTTGGGGTATCGCTCACGGGGTGTAGCTGCAATACGTGTAGTATCACTAGCAGTACAGTCCGTTGGAAACGCAGTGACTGTCCCAGAGATTTGAGGGGAAGTACAGCATGCGAGGCGTTCCTGGTGAGCGTAGTCGGTAGGAGTAAGCCAGAATGAGCGATCGCTGGTTCCATGATCATCAATAGGGAGGAAGGGAGACCGAGTGGAGTGGCTGGAATACGAACTGAGAGACGTGACCGTGGAAGAGCCAGGGGACACAGAGATATCCAACCCTTCAAGGCAACGTGGGTTTCCGTATTCGCCGTAATCGGTATATGGAAGTTGCTGCGGCTGAGGAGGATATTTCTGGAGAAATTGTTCATCTTTTGCACTGATTGTGGTATCGAGAACAGATGGGTCCCAGTGCCTTATCGGATGTCATGATAACATGTGGGAGCGTGTCAAACTCAATAGTCAGTGTACTTTCACATCGCAAGGTATGGTAAACCATGCTGGATGCTAAGAGGCAGTGCATATCCATTGGAGGTGGTGATTACCTGTCTACCGCCCGCTTTGATGGATGTGTCATCAACAGTGGAGAAATATGCTTCCATCTGGCCAGAGGACAAGATAGAAGGGTGTCGTCCCGTATATGCACATTCATTGAAAATGAGGATGATGGGACCTCTATTCGATATAGAATAAGCTCCGCATGTAGCAATGGGAATATTTTGTACCTGGTGATTGTTAATGCCTGTGACATTGACATATCGTGGTGGGATATCCTTGGAGATGAGGCATGCATCATTGCCGATGATGCAACCATTTGCACTGCGATCAACCATGGCAAAACCGGGATTAGTGATTGTAGCTTTGTGGACACGATATGTGTACGATGTTACTTGACTATTGTGTGAAAAGGTCAGATCATCGCCGGGATTATACCATTGGTGGAAATTGGCGAAATAAGAGGATGTTCCCACAGGTATTTGGGTGTCACCGTCCTTTTTGTACCGAATGTCAGGGTTTTTGGAGAGGAATTGAGCGGGATGCGCGGGTGACACGGAAGACTTGAGAGGTCTTTGGTCCTTGAAGGAAGAGGTTTTAGACTTGTATACACCCAATGATGCATGGAAAACGCCTCTACGGTCATTTTCTACAGCGGGATGTAGGTCTGCTGAGGAATTGACATGTTCATCTTTGTTCAAGGTATCATCTTCTAGGAATGAGACAGAATGTCTATGTTGGTATTCTTTCCAGGTGATGGGCTTGACATTGTTAGGGTCAGGTTGATCATTTGAGAGCAAATCGTGACATAACGATGCGACCACTATTTTCTTGCCTTCTGGAGAAAAGTTTAGCCAACTCTTCATGTCTTGACGTGATAGGGCCTTCCATATGTTTGTGGGCAGGCGCGTGGTAGGGTCAGGTGCACGTCCAGCCTTGAATACCGCATAGTCTTGATAGTCACCTTCGAATTCGATAGGGAGAGCATAGTCGTCATGGTTTTGACTTTGTCCAGATGAGAAGTCGTGAACATGTGCACGTACTGTTGACTTAGGAGCCGACATCGCGGACTGGGAATCGAGTCGAGTTGCTTCGAGTAGGAGCGTGATTTTAAGTTTGTGAATAGCAGCTGCTTCAGCGACTGCATCTGTCACGGTGCTATTTGTGCCACCTGGATCCTTGACTTTGGCAAACTGTTCACTTAGCTGAAAGCTGGAATAGCATGCCTGACATAACGCTGATTTTGCAGTATGGTATTCAAGGGGCTTGTTGGGAGGACAGAGCTTGTTGAGGTTATTTAATTCCTCAAACCAATGTGTGATGAATTTCACTTTGGATTCTTTCCAATCGCTGAGATTCAACTTTAGCAACGCCTGTAGTTGAGTCGAGTTGTCATATACCTTGGCTTTTGATTCGCTGTGGAGGCTTACGAAAATCAAAGTATGCTTGACGTCCATTACGTGTGGTAGAATGGCTGTGTACACACGACACGGATAGATCACTTTTGAAGACTTCCAACATTAGGACCTAGAAGAAGGCACACTGTTTAACAAAGAGGTCACGTGTATAACCTTGTAGCGCAGCTGGAGGCCAGGTTTCATCAAGGAATGTTTCTGTGTCGATGTCGTATGCCTCGAGTTTAGCCTTGAAACCTACGAGCCAATGTTCGAATCTTGAGTCATTCGTGAGGGGCGTAAAAGACTTTTCATCCCGTGCTTTTTGGCACCAAGATTCGTACTTTACCTGCTGGGGTGTCTTTTTATTACTTCCTGGCGGAGGAGGTGGAGGGTTCAGAGCAGATTCAGTCTGCATACAGATGGCACGTTCCAAACGAAAGGTTCTGAAGTCTTCATATGGATATGACCTTGCATCCTTCCAATTCTTCCCGTCCTCTTGTAGGCCGATAGAGAACTCCGCAAGTGCCTCTATGATCCGTTGGATGGATCGATGAAGATGGGTCGGTAGTCCTCCTTGAGTATAGGTAATCTCGCGGGAAAAATTTGGTTCGATAAGTGCGTTGAGAAAGGCCGTCCACTCGCATAATCCTCCTTCCTTGAGAGCTAAACACAGGGTGTTATCTGCTTCTCTTGTTATGCGAAATAGAGATAGAAGTATCAGCTTCATATCAGTATCAAAACTAGGGAAATGGTTGACAGCAGCGACTTCGGCATCACCCGTGCCGTTCCCGCCTCCGAATAGATTGGCGGCATGTTCGGCATTTGTGATGATCCTGATCCGTCGAAGGAATCGCACGGTGAATGGGAATTGCTTCGTGTACCATGTGCGATTGGCATATGCCAGCGTAGGGATTGTATTCAATTCCGTTCCTATTCCTTTTGTGTGCAAGTCGCCTTGGAGCTTGCGACTGTTAATCTATTAATTTCCTTCTGAGTCCGGTCTGTTGGGAGTCTGATTCAAAGGCTTCTGAAGAACAGCAACGCTGAGTTAGTGTGTTAGTAGGCGAACGATTGTACTCTACACGTGACAATTGTGGTTGGATACTTTCGGCAACGGATAATCGGACTACAGGCGAGACTATGGAAACGCCAGATCTCTTCTTACTGTGAACTTATTCAGATACAGCGAGGCAGACCTTAGTGATGTAGATTACAAGTAGTTGGTAGCAACTAGTGTGAATTTTGGGATATAAATCAGTTGAATGTTAAAAGTATGAGATAAAGTGAAATCTTGCCAAAGCGCAAGATATCTCTTTTATTGAGATGAATACGTTGCAACTGCTGTTGCGTAGTGATGGGATTACTCGCTGATTATTTCCGTACATGCATTGGTCGTTGACCGTATATATCTGTATATATATATATATATATATTGCGTGAGAATCACACGCCAACGGTTTTCTTCTCTTGTTCCGTTAGGAAGACTTCATGATATGTTTATCATTAAGATCAGGAATTGCTCCCGTAGCTCATGTGATATTTTATGAAATCAGAGTTTGCTCACCGAAGAACAATGTCAATACTATAAAACAGAGATTGCTCACCGTCGATGCGCAATGGGAATCAATGCACCGTGGGAATTGATATGTCATGGGAATCGATTACTTTGGTTGATACGGGACTCATTGATTCGTACGAATAGGATATCTACCATCTGGTAGCTTTGGTACTTCTGGTCACGAAAGGAATTTAATACAAACGCCTCCACAATGGCCACCTCTCCCGTAGCCACAAGCCCATCCAATCTTGCACAGTATTGGACACCATCCGGTCAGTGGGCCAGACGCTCGCCCGCCTGGGGTCCAAAGACCCTCAAACCGACTCCACAGGCAGTCTTGACTTCCGGCTAACTGCCCAGTTCAAGGCCTATGCCAAGCTGGTCCTTCTATCTTGACTCCCGCATCATCCACCACGATGGCCCTGCGCATGAGCTCCAAGCTGCTACCTCTGTCACCCTCACCTTCACCACACAGAAGAATGGGGATAAAGGGGAGGTCGTTGCTCATGCCAGAAGTGGTGACCCACTATGCTGCCCCGTTGCAGCCTGTGCACGTCAAGTCCTTCATCTCCGAAGCTGTTGCTCTTCCAGCTCTCCCTTTGGTCCCTCCCTCAAGCTTGCCAGTTACTTCGACAATGGGGTCCTCACCCTTGTTTGCGCAGCAACTGTCACTTCCTCCATGAGAGTCTATGCCCAGACCCTCCTTCATACTACCGGCATCTCCCCTGCAGCAATCTCTGCTTGCTCCCTTCGCGCGGGTGGGGCCATGGCCCTGCTACAGGGCAAATGCAACTCTAATGTCATCAAGCTCCTGGCAAGATGGCACAGTGACTGCATGATGCGCTACTTACATCAGCAATCCCTCCCCATCTTCAAGAATCTTGCCTCTGTCATGTTCAACAATGGAACATACTCCTTCCTGCCCGAGGAATGGGTTTCGGCCGCGGACCCCACTCCTGCTGGCAGCTCTCTTTGAGGCACCCTGGCGCCTCTTCCCTCCCTCACTCTGCTCCAAGCTCAGGCTCTCGCTCACGCTCTCCACGCCGTTCCCACCCTGTGGCTTATGGCCCAATGACAGAAAAGGCTTAACAGCCAGAGGCTTAACCGCCCAAGCTGTTAAGCCCGACTGTACGCGGGTGTGTGTGGGCAAAGCAAACTAAGGGACCGGCCTCTGGGCAATACCACCAGAGTTCCAGACCCCCCTCTAGCACTGCTTAACCCACCAACCCACCAATGAGCTACAAGCATTTCACATCCATTACTACAAGTAGGTTAGCTACTGAAGCTATCACAAATGTAGCGCGTGATAGTTGATGTAGCAAACCGGATGAGAGGAATGGTAGTGAAGTACAGACCAGCAGACCGTACAGCGCACGTACTTCGAGAAAGATCTCACTGTATCAGCAATCAGCAACATCGGTGCGACAGAACGTTCCCCGTAGGTACAGTACATTGTACTGGGAATTCTGTAAGCATCAAATTCTGCAAGCGAATCTGCAAGCATCGAATTCTGCAAGCAAAATCTCTGCAAATACAGGCTAAGCGCTAACAAGCCTGTAGAGGATTCCCCCAGCAGAATACAAGCCCACAGCTCACTCTTTTGCTCCTAAAGGATTAGTAGTAGAATAAGTAAATAAATAGCCCGCCACGCCCGCCCGCAGAAAAGGCTTAACAGCCAGAGGCTTAACTGCCCAAGCTGTTAAGCCTGACTGTACGCAGGTGTGTGTGGGCAAAGCAAACTAAGGGACCGGCCTCTGGGCAATACCACCAGAGTTCCGGATCCCCCTCTAGCACTGCTTAACCCACCAACCCACCAATGAGCTACAAGCATTTCACATCCATTACTACAAGTAGGTTAGCTACTGAAGCTATCACAAACATAGCGCGTGATAGCAATTGGATGGATTTGGTGGGGGGGGTTCAATTCGATTGATTGGATGGTGCATTTGGTGGGAGAATAGAATGAACTCTCTCGCTGTTGCACTTGCTGTTGCTCTCGCTAGTCGCTGTTGCTCTAGCTAGGTACTACTAGTAGTTGTTATTGCTGTTGCTCTCGCTGGGCACTAGTTGTTATTGCTGTTGCTTTCGCTAGTCGCTGTTGCTCTCACTAGTTGCTGTTGCCGTTGCTCTCACTAGTTGCTGTTGCTGTTGCTCTCGCTAGTCGCTGTTGCTCTCGCTAGTCGCTGTTGCTCTCGCTAGTCGCTGTTGCTCTCGCTAGTCGCTGTTGCTTTTGTTGGTCGCTGTGGCTGTTGCTGGTCGCTGTGGCTGTTGCTGTTGCTGTTGGTGCTGCTCTCGCTAGTCGCTGTCGCTGTTGGTGTTGCTCTCGCTATTCGCTGTTGGTGTTGCTCTCGCTATTTGCTGTTGGTGTTGCTCTTGCTATCGCTAGACGCTATCACCGCTGCTGGCTGCTGGCTGCTGGCTGCTGGCTGCTGGCTGCTGGCTACTGGCTGCTGGCTGCTGGCTGCTGGCTGCTGGCTGCTGGCTGCTGGCTGCTGGCTGCTGGCTGCTGGCTGCTGGCTTCCTGCTACTTCAAAACGCTGCTTGGAATGATGCTGGCTTCCTGCTGCTCCAAAACGCCGCTGGAAACGCTGCTGCTTGCTGCTGGCTTCCTGCTGCTCCAAAACGCCGCTCCAAAACGCCGCTGCTCGCTCCTGGCTTCCTGTTGCTCCAAAACGCCGCTGCTTGCTGCTGGCTTCCTGCTGCTCCTCCAAGGCGTCGCTCAAAAATGCCGCTTGAAACTGCTGCTCCAAAACGCCGCTCCAAACAAAGCTGCTTGCTGCTTGCTGCTTGCTGCTGGCTTCCTGCTGCTCGAAGTGCTGCTCGAAACGCTGCTCCAAAACGCCACTTGAAACGCCGCTGCTTGCTGTTTATTGCTGGCTTCTCGTGCTGCTCAAAACATAATCATTTTTATGTTACTCAAGTGGCTTGTTTGCTTCTTGTCTCTGCTAGAGGACGACGAAGACAAAGATGAAAGGCGCCAAAGACATAGGCGTACACAAAGGATCACCCTTCCGTGCTCTTGCTAGTCACTGTTGCTTTTGCTGTTGCCCTCGCTAGTCGCTGTTGCTCTCGCTAGTCGCTATTGCTACTGCTGTTGCTGTTGCTCTTGCCAGTCGCTGTTGCTCTTGCTAGTCACTACTGCTCTTGCTAGTGGCTCTTGCTCTTGCTAGTCCTCGCTCTTGCTAGCCGCTGTTGCTAGTTACTGTTGCTAGTTGCTATCTCTGCTCCAAACGTCGCTGCTCGCTGCTAGCTTCCTACTGTTTGAAACGCCGGTCCAAAACGCCACTGCTGACTGCTGGCTGCTTCCTTCCTGCTGCTCCAAAACGCCGTATTATTTTCCTTCTGAATCCGGTCTGTTGGGAGTCTGATTCAAAGGCTTCTGAAGAACAGCAACGCTGTGTTAGTGTGTTAGTAGACGAACGATTGTACTCTACGCGTGACAATTGTGGTTGGATACTTTCGACAACAGATAATCAGACTACAGGCAAGACTATGGAAACGCCGGATCTCTTCTTACTGTGAACTTGTTCAGATACAGCGAGACAGACCTTAGTAATGTAGATTACAGGTAGTTGGTAGCAACTAGTAGTGTGAATTTTGGGATATAAATCAGTTGAATGTTAAAAGTATAAGATAAGAGAGTAATCTTGCTGGAGAGCATGATATCTCTTTTAGTGCAGTGATGAATACAGTACCTGCTAATCGTACAGCACTGTAGAATCACGTGCTATCGAACTGCTATGATATTATCATGAGAAGTTTCCTTCTAATTGTGATCATTGAAACAGCTGTTACAAGAAGCTTCTTCGAACCTCCCTTTTGATCATGAGTATCGAAACACATGATTGGAAGTATCAAAATGGCTATACCGGAACCAGGCAATTCACCTTGTTTTGGTCATGAAAACAGAAGGAACCTTGCTTCCGATCTTAAGTATCAAACTTTGATCGTGAAAACAGAAAGAATGGTCCAAAGTATCGAACTTTGATCCTGTTTACAGAAAGAATGGGCCTTCCCGGTCATTTACCATAAGATATGAGCTGGATGCAGTCATTGACCTTACAGAAGATCATTCCAATCCTGTTAACAGAGATACTCCAATCTTGCTCACAGAGGTGCATATGATTCGATCGGTAGTATCGTACCACTTCAGCTGTAGTACTGTAAATTACGTAGGAATCTATGTAAGTTCAAGTACCGGCCTGTGGTTCCCTTACATATGTACGAAAGGAATTTAATATGCCCCATCTTCTTGCCCGTGATCAAGTGTATCACATAGCTCGAAAAGAAGAACAAGTAAATTTCGTGAGTACGTATGTGGAAGTAGTTTAATATGCCCCATCTTCTTGCACGTGATCAAGTGTATCACATACTTCAGAAAGAGGAACAAATAAATTTCATGAAGCATGCATATACCGGTATGCTTCATTTTCTTACTCGGGAAAAAGGAAGATTCAGAAGACTTTATCACAGGAAGAATACCAATTGATAAGAATGCCCCATGATTGGGCATGGATTTGCAGAGATCAGGATGCACCATGTGTAGAATTGGATCAATCAAAGATTTGGATTAATCAAGCTTGAATCGGAGAATCGAATCGGAGAATGCGATTGACCGAATACAATGTGGATACACATTGGATTGTTGAATCGTAGATTGAACCGATAAACCGATGCATGGATCAATTCGTACTAGAAGACAGCGACGTGGATTGTATATTTGTCATATATCAGGCCGTAGAAAAAGATTGATCGTAAATATCAATCTAGGAATGATTTGTAGGAATCAATTTGTAGATATCAGCTTTCATTGTATCAAGAGCATGTTGCTGAATCACCATAGAATGGATTCGTAGTGAGCAATGGATCAAATGTAATCGAATCGTAGAATCGTTTGACTGATCAAATTGTAGAGATTGATTGATCACATCATAGAAATCGATTGGTCAAATGCAGTCGTAACTAACAGTCGTAACTGAGGCTTGAATTGGTGATTCAAATTGGATCGTAGAAACCTATCTTGAATCGCTGCATAGATCAAGCCATTGGAACAATTGATTGAAGATGATGGATTGTAGGTTGAATCGTGGAATCAAGTTGTAATAGGGAAACATCAAAATTCAATCGTAACCAAAGCTTGAAGCGTAGAATCAGATCGGAGAAAACGATCAATCAAATACAATCGCAATCGAAGCTTGATAGCTTGATTGGAAAATCGATTTGGAGAATTGAATCGTATCAATAGGAGTCAATCGTAGAGTTGATTGCAGACAATTCATAGATCAAGTACAACTGTAGTATTCACAATCGTAGATTTGATCGTAGGCGGATTGATATAATTGTAGTAGCAAATTGTAGCAACCATGGATCAAGTCGTAGAATTGTATCAAGACTTGAATCGAAGATTCGAATTGTAGTGTCGATTCGTAGGAATCCAATCATAATCGAAGCTTTCTTGATCACGCGAGTTCTAATTGTAGACACAACCATAATTGATAATCGATTGTTCATAGGATATCGATTTGTAGATACAACCATAATCGATTTTAGGATATCGAATTGTAGATACAACCATAACCGATTCGTAGGATATTAATTTGTGGATGCAACCATAATCGATTTGTAGTATATTGATTTGTAGATACCAAGTTTGGAATGAATCATAGAAATCGATTCGTAGGCAATCGATTCGTAGATACCAACTTGAAATCGATCCGTAGGTACCAACTCGGAATTGCAAATAGTCGTGAAGGATTTGTAGGAAATCCAATCATGCCCCATATCAAGCGTTTCTGCAAGACAGTCGGAAAGACGACGTGTCAAGTGGCTTTGTCACAGATCAACTCATAGAAATCGATTGGTTTGTAGGAATCCAATCAGATTCGTAGGAATCCAATCATGCCCCATATCAAGTAATGTCGTTGTAAGTCCAATTAGCGACCAAGAGAGTAGCATGTAGGTGATATAGCTTGAGCTTGATAGCATCATGGTGCTGTTTGGTGATGCACACAGCAGGCGAGTTGTAGGTCAAGGAATGTGCCCCATAAAGGGGCTTCCGACCAGGGCAAGAAGATGCAGCACCATGCTGTGGATAGGCATGACCTGAGCTTGGAACGATGGCATGACCTGAGCTTGGAACGACACTATCCTTAGAAAATGTCCCAGATGGTGGAAGTTGCAACAAAGGAATGGAAGTACAAGAAGGCTTGTGGGAAGAGAATTGCTTGGGTGACCGGTGGAATGTCACAGTGGCAGATTTAGGATGAAACGTCCATCTTGAAGTAGCTGAAGGCTTAGAGGAAGGACGCGGGGAGTGACACTCACGGTTTGTAGTATGATAGGCATCACCACGTGGAGTGTCCGTGTGGACAGTAAGAATGGTTGAAGAGACAACTCTGTGAAAACGGACTGATTCGGTGCTGGGGAAGTAAGTCCAAGTGTAGGATGGAGTACATGTGGAAGCATGGAGATCAGTATTGGGAGCTAACTTGTGCGTTTCAGGGGATCCAAGTGGATTCCCATTGTTGGCAATAGTAGAAATGATAGGCGTCTCGCAAGCAGGATCAGGTGCTGGAGACGGTAAGGAAACAAGTGCTGGAGGCGTGACCGAAACATGTGCTGGAGGCGTGACCGAAACATGTGCTGGAGGCGTGACCGAAACATGTGCTGAAGATGATGCCGGTGCTTGAGTCGTCTTAGAAACATATGTCATTGTCGTAGATGACGCCTGTGATAGGACTGGTTTTGTCAGGCAAGGTTTAGCTTGTACTCTGCGTTGTTGTGATGCCAGAGGAACTTGATCAGTAACATGTGGAAATGGCGCTAAAGGAATTGCAGCATTACCCTTGTTTTGAAAAGCAGTCAGTTCAGGGTGCTGGTTGCGCGCATTACAAAATGCAAGGAAAGCGTCCCGGGTGTACTGATTGTGGCCGTACCAGTGATGGCCAGCTTGGGGAATGATATGATTTATAAGATCAACGAAAGTAGTTAATGTGTGTTGATCTTTTATACTGATAGAACCGGAGCCGGTCTGAGCTTGGTATTCTAGGTCAACAATAGAACCATATTCATAAATTTCACAAATGAATCGAGTCCAGGTGGTTGCTCCTGCTATAATGAGAGCCTCACAGATGTGGTTGCACGGTTCTTCAGGAACATCCAGAGTTGTATGTAGGATATGGGCAAGTTTCAAATCAAATGATGGAAACAGTGATATGAGAGTTGAATTTGACATGTTGGATTGGTGAATGGGCAAAGCGTCACTAATTTTTGATATCTCTGTCAATAGTGGGAGATGGACCAGGATGGTACCGGTATGTTCAGAATAATGAGGGGAAGCCGTTTTGGATGAGATACGACGGGTCGTTGAAGTGTCGAAGCGACGAAAATTCGTTACCGTTGTTGTTGTTGTTGTTGAAAAATATCGTGCTTGCAATAGCGATGGGAAGCCAATTTTGATGAGACGTCGTCGTTTGTGGTAACAACTATCGATGGTAATTGCAATACGACGTGAAGGAGACGTGGCAAAGCAACAAAAAATCGATAACTTTATTGTGCCGTTGTTTCAAGATGACGTTGTCGCAACCAAAATTCGGTTAATCCAATCAATCGAGGGAGATGGTAGTAGAAACGATTGTAGATCAAGCGTGTCAAATAACGATTGATGCCGGCGTGTCTACTATATAAGGAGGAACCGTTTTGGTGAGACGTCGCCGTTGGTTGCGTCGTCGGCAATAGTTGTTGTTGACGAATAACCGATCGTAGAATTGGTTATTGTCGTGGTTGTCGTTGTTGTTACGATTGTTGTGTCTTATGCTTGGTGATTGATATCTCTATCAATATTGGGACCTAGAGGGTCAGGATGGTACCTTTGTTTCTGCAATAACGAGAGTAATCCGATTTCGATGGGAGTCAACGGGCCTTTGAAGTGGCGAAGCAACGAAAATTCGTTTACTGTTGTTGGTTTTGTTCTCGTTTATTTGGGCCGTCGAGGCGTTGTCGTTGGAGCAACGAAATGCGGTTGTTCGGATCGTCGTTGTTGGTGGTAATAATCGGCGATGGTAGGTGTCGAACGACGTTGCCGGCGGTGTTGGCAAAGAATCGATTGTAAGAACAAGTTTGCGAAAGATAATACGATGATTTGGAGAACCAGAATGGTACTGGCGCGTGTCCACAACAGCGAGGGAGTTATTCTTGTGTATCAATAAGGTGATTGACCGTAGAATCAAATCGTAATCATCGTAGGTCTGATAAGGCAATTATCGATGGAACAATTGCAGTCAGTGGTTTGCGGTGCTTAGCACAATCAAATGGGCGTCGATGGGTCCCTGACAAAGTTGGTGTCACGAGGAGTGTAGGCGCGAAAATATATGATCCGGAAACTTGTGTTCTTTGGATGGGGATATTGCTATTGGCGTGTCCAATGCAATGGGTTTCTATTAAAGACTTTGGCGTGTCCGATTGGTGTCTTTCTTGTGTGTATTGGATCAGAGGACTATCGGATTGATTGATGGGTCTTCTGTCGGATTGTTTGCGGCGATTCGGATTGGCTGCGGCGGTTCTTCTTATGCAAGCTGCCTTTGAGCTTGCAACTGTTAATCTATTATTTTCCTTCTGAATCCGGTCTGCTGAGAGTCTGATTCAAAGGCTTCTGAAGAACAGCAACGCTGTGTTAGTGTGTTAGTAGACAAACAATTGTACTCTACGCGTGACAATTGTGGTTGGATACTTTCGACAACAGATAATCAGACTACAGGCAAGACTATGGAAACGCCGGATCTCTTCTTACTGTGAACTTGTTCAGATACAGCGAGACAGACCTTAGTAATGTAGATTACAGGTAGTTGGTAGCAACTAGTGTGAATTTTGGGATATAAATCAGTTGAATGTTAAAAGTATAAGATAAGAGAGTAATCTTGCTGGAGAGCATGATATCTCTTTTAGTGCAGTGATGAATACAGTACCTGCTAATCGTACAGCACTGTAGAATCACGTGCTATCGAACTGCTATGATATTATCATGAGAAGTTTCCTTCTAATTGTGATCATTGAAACAGCTGTTACAAGAAGCTTCTTCGAACCTCCCTTTTGATCATGAGTATCGAAACACATGATTGGAAGTATCAAAATGGCTATACCGGAACCAGGCAATTCACCTTGTTTTGGTCATGAAAACAGAAGGAACCTTGCTTCCGATCTTAAGTATCGAACTTTGATCGTGAAAACAGAAAGAATGGTCCAAAGTATCGAACTTTGATCCTGTTTACAGAAAGAATGGGCCTTCCCGGTCATTTACCATAAGATATGAGCTGGATGCAGTCATCGGCCTTAGAGAAGATCATTCCAATCCTGTTAACAGAGATACTCCAATCTTGCTCACAGAGGTGCATATGATTCGATCGGTAGTATCGTACCACTTCAGCTGTAGTACTGTAAATTACGTAGGAATCTATGTAAGTTCAAGTACCGGCCTGTGGTTCCCTTACATATGTACGAAAGGAATTTAATATGCCCCATCTTCTTGCCCGTGATCAAGTGTATCACATAGCTCGAAAAGAAGAACAAGTAAATTTCGTGAGTACGTATGTGGAAGTAGTTTAATATGCCCCATCTTCTTGCACGTGATCAAGTGTATCACATACTTCAGAAAGAGGAACAAATAAATTTCATGAAGCATGCATATACCGGTATGCTTCATTTTCTTACTCGGGAAAAAGGAAGATTCAGAAGACTTTATCACAGGAAGAATACCAATTGATAAGAATGCCCCATGATTGGGCATGGATTTGCAGAGATCAGGATGCACCATGTGTAGAATTGGATCAATCAAAGATTTGGATTAATCAAGCTTGAATCGGAGAATCGAATCGGAGAATGCGATTGACCGAATACAATGTGGATACACATTGGATTGTTGAATCGTAGATTGAACCGATAAACCGATGCATGGATCAATTCGTACTAGAAGACAGCGACGTGGATTGTATATTTGTCATATATCAGGCCGTAGAAAAAGATTGATCGTAAATATCAATCTAGGAATGATTTGTAGGAATCAATTTGTAGATATCAGCTTTCATTGTATCAAGAGCATGTTGTTGAATCACCATAGAATGGATTCGTAGTGAGCAATGGATCAAATGTAATCGAATCGTAGAATCGTTTGACTGATCAAATTGTAGAGATTGATTGATCACATCATAGAAATCGATTGGTCAAATGCAGTCGTAACTAACAGTCGTAACTGAGGCTTGAATTGGTGATTCAAATTGGATCGTAGAAACCTATCTTGAATCGCTGCATAGATCAAGCCATTGGAACAATTGATTGAAGATGATGGATTGTAGGTCGAATCGTGGAATCAAGTTGTAATAGGGAAACATCAAAATTCAATCGTAACCAAAGCTTGAAGCGGCAAAATTGTATGTCAAACGTGTCTAAAACCAAATACCTACATAGTTGATGGAGAATAGATTGGGAATCAGTGGAGAATCATTCTTGATCTATCTGTCGTATGCCTCTAAAAAAGAGATGACGTGTATGGTAATTTGAACTAGTAATTGTTTAGGATTGTGAGATTGATAAATCTGAAGAGAGGAAACATGATTTTGGATACTTTTGTATTCAATCGTATTTGGATTGGGAGAAGCTTCTCATATACAAAAGTGGTGTGTTCTCGGAATTGGAGCATGTGATCAAAGTTCTGATTCCAATTCAATCGTATAACACATGATGGATAGACCTGTAACAGACAAAGGAGTGACGGGATACGACACCCTTCTCTTTCTCGTAGAATGAGTCAAAGAGTAGGATGATAAAGGCTTGATGTGACGAATAATGATTCTTTCTTTGAGGTGTGCAGTTTTCAAATAGGCAACTGTGCCGTTGGTGAATATTTGGTCAATTGTGAATGGACCAACGTTCTTGGCAACAAGAGTGTCTGCACCTGTTTTAGTGATCATGATTTGTTCATTGACCACAAAGTTGTGTTGTTTTTGGTGAGAGTTTTCACGGAGTGTGTCATTGTTGATGACATTTTGGTGTTTGTTTCAGATGATATTGATATCAGTGATGATTGGAATGGGGAGGAACATATCGTGATTGAATACGAGAGCACCCAGAGAGATGTCAAACATTTTGTGGACAGTGCAACGCATTGCAAATTGAGTAGATGAGAAGATATTGTCAATGAGATCATGAGCTTGTTGTAGATCTTGAGGAGGATTGGCATTAAGTTTGATGTGCATGGCTGTTTTGATAGTGCCATGAGCGCGTTCAAGAACAGCATTTGATTGTGGGTTCTTGACTGTGGACATCTTGGGTTTGATTCCTAGATATTTGAGGTGAAATTGGAAGTTGTGGCCTATGAAGCAAGGACCTCTGTCAAATTGGCAACAATTGGATTGAGGGTAACGAGATAGTAGCCAGGCATTGTCGAGGACATGGACAGCCATTAGACTTGTAGGGTTGACTTGAGGAGATCAAACAATTTCAAGTAGGTTGGTAGACATATCCATGATGGTGAAACCGTTAAATTGGATTGGTTGAGGATGGCCAGGGAGTTCAATGGACCATGGGCCAATTGTGTCAATGGCTATGGCATCCCAAGGTACATGAGTTGCTTGGCGAGTAGCTAGATGACAATGGTGGTGATGATCTGTCTTGTATCATTGACAAGCATCGCAAGTTTGGCAGAATTGAAGAACTGCATCTTTGAGGCCAGGAGCATAAATGAATTGATTGATGGTGCTGATGAGACAATCAGCTCCAGCATGCGCGAGGACATGGTGATACCATTTGATAGTGTTGGCTCTGAGGATGTTGGGAAGAACAATTTGGTTTGATTATTGTGCTTAGTAAATACAATGATATCAGCTCAACTGAAATTCTGAGTTATATACTTTTCGTTTTGGGTAATGCTTTCGTCAGCAAGTTGTGCTTGTGCTAGTTGCAGAAAGGATAGTGGGCATTTGGGGATTGCTTCCGGATAGTTGATGAAGAGGTCAGATACTTTGAGAGCAGGATGGTTGCTGATAACCCGGATCCTGCCATCCGGAGCAAACATCAAAACACTATTGACGTATGTACCACAAGTACAACCACTGTAGTATTGGTTCTGTTTCATCCAGTTACCAGACTGTTGGAGATGCAGTTTAAGGCCATCGCAGGCTCCCACACTCTGTGAGGTGCTAACACTAGATACTTTGCAGAAATTACATCGACATATTGTTGAGTCTCTTCTTCATTTGGCAAGCAAACTTTTCACAGCAGGATGATCTTGTAATGCAGAAACAAGGAGCTTGCGTCTGAATTCCAGCCATCTGTACATAGAAGAAGCTGTTAATCCAAAAGCTTGAGCAACTGGTGCTCTTGCTGCTGATCCCTGTGTTTGGAACCAGAATAAGACAAGAGCAAGACATCCGGTTGCATCAAACTTTTGACAACAAACAAAGTCTTGTTTTGTTTCCTTAAACTTCCAAATTGATCCAGTTTTGCGATCATATTTGTAGCAATTGTATTAAGGCTCAAACAAATCAAGGAGCTCCCTGAATACTACATGGTCAACTCCACAGCAATTTAGAATTGCTTGATCATTGACCGATTGATACAGATACACGAAAGCGGATTAACTGTATCTCTTAATTGCAATCCTGGGAGTTCTCTGATCCCTTCTTCTCTTATCTTCCTTGCCAAGCAGTGGACTATTGTAATCAGGGGTTAAGTAGTTATCATAGTAGTATCCAAGCAGTGCTAACTTCATTGCCATGTTGCTTTTCAATTGTTGATTAAACAGAAAGAGTGTTTGCTGGAGAGAGTGTTTGCTGGAGAGCAACTTGCATGTTTTAGTGAGGGTAGCAAAAGTTGGTACATGAAAAATTCTGAAATTTTCAACCGGACAGCCTTGCTTGCCAAAATATGCGGGTAGGTGGTGCAGGTAGTGATTAAACAGACAATTACTGTTTCTTCTTTAGGGATTCCAAGTTCCAAATTTGGAAGTTGATAAAAATATTCATCCGCTGGGTGCACCAAAAATCTATTCAATGTATTCACTCATGAATATTTTTTATTAACTATTCACTCTGAGCTGGGGGGAATCACTCATTAACACATAAGGAATGTTGTCGGGGACACAAGTGACATGGGACACATGACAACAACAAAAAATGCAACTCAAAAACAGCACTAACGCAATAAAAACACTTGAGTCTTCTGGTGCTGGTAACTGGTCATCTTTGTGTCTTTTCATCATAAAGTGTGGTGAACATGTCTGAAACAAAATACACAGCCGAGAATTAATCAAGATTAGACCGGGTGAGAATCATTCTTGATCTATTGAGAATATATTCTAAGTCTATAGGAATATATTCTCGATCTGTTTTTGAACATATTAACACCTATAAGGAAGATGAATTGTCTGGGACACGAGTGACACGGGACACGGGACACATGACAACAACAACAACAACAACAACAACAATTCAACTCAAAAACAGCACTAGCACAACAAATCACTTGTGTCTGTTGCTGACAACCATGGTGGTGACAAAGGAATCTATTGAGGAAGCCCTCATCAAACACACAATCCAATGGCCGCAAAATCAGACGTGGAATTCCACCGGGAAGTATACTACGTGAATCAGGGTGTTCTTTGGTGCCCCAACTGAGGTGATTGCTGATGTTTCGAACCAAATCTGGGAAAGACTATCAGATGAAGAAAGAACTGAAGTTGTGTGCAAACATCTTCTTGATGTGCTTGTTTTCCTCAAGATGTAATAGTCAGAAGAAATTCTCACTTCATTTGTTGGATGGCTGTCAAGGACTACTTTCCGTAAATGGGAGTGTTTTTTTATTGATCAATGAATGAGCTAAAGGACGATACTATTTGCCTTGACAACAACCTACATTCAAAATTTGCTTATGCTCATCCTTGAGTCCAGCAACATTCTCTCCTAAGCTGTCCTAGACCTTGTGTCTGCGGGGAAATCTTCCAGCATAGGCAATCTTTCTTTCCTTGCCTTGGATTGGACTTGGAGCATGTCCAAGGTGGTGGTCGGCAACACCTTCTTTGTAAACGCCGGTCACTTAAGCTTCACGGTCAAGGTGTAGGGATCTTCCCAAATGAAGTCAAAGCCCTTCTCGTTGATGCCACTGTGAACAAGAATCCAAATGATGGCGTCTCCTTGCTTGATTTCAGTGTCAAAATCAAACTCATCCCATCTGTCAGAGAGATAGCCATACGGAAGAAACCTTTGAACAGTTTGGAAGGTACAAGAATCATCAATAGACATACTCACAGAAAGCTGTTAAGCGTATGATGATGCTAGAGATGACAATGCCTTCTTGGGTGTTGATGTCTTGAGGATAGGTCTTGATGGCATCCTCACTTCTTCTGCTGTTTTGATGTTGTTGAGCTGCACTTGCTTTGTAGCCATCTTGGTGACTGGAACTGCAGGGATTTGAGGTGCTTCAAGAAAGATTCTTTTTTTCCAAAAGTTTCTGTGCAGGAGTTTGCATAGACTGGATATAGTGCAATAGGTTAGTGCTGACTCCTCTAGAAGTGCTATGGATGGAGAACAGTTGACCTACTTTTGCTCAGTGGTTGAACTGGTTCTCATTGATAGACAAAAGAATGAACTGTGAGCTTCAATAATGACGTTCCACTGATACTGGCACTGGCTTCTTTTGCTCTGGATCACTGTTTCAATCAACGGTTCATCCTGTTTTCAAGTGGATGTAGAAGTTGTAACAGATCAGCTTGTTGATAATTGTTTGCTGCTTGTATTCAACTTCAGGTGGTTTGTTGCTGTGTTTCTTGCTGAGAGAACCGACAGTCCATGCCATCTTTCAAGAATATGAAAACAAAGTGATCCTCCAGATTCAACCTGGACTCTGTCATCAAGCAGCACTATTACTGGACTCTGTCATGAAGCCACGGAGCTGCTCATGGATCTCAACTAAAACCAAAACAGAGAAGTGGCATCCAGCCAAATATTTTTAATATGTGTAGTGACATAAAGCTTGATGCGCAAACAATCATGAGATCTTTGAGTGACTGGGAATTTTCATTCTCTATTATTTTTTTTCTAGCTCAGGCTGTATCCACAACTATTTTCAACACAAACAAACAAAAAATTGTTTTCATTTTTTAGTCACAACGGTAAGAGTTTGGTGTAAATTATGCTATGATACCGTAGAACCTGGTATATTTTGTACATGTGGCGAACCACTCAAAATAACACCTATTTGCTCACCTGTCACACACACACACACACACACACTACACACACACACACACACACAATATGTGCACGCACAAACACACACAAAACGGTACAAATACATACAATACACACACAAAACCGTGCAAAACATACAAGAAACACACAAAAGCATGTGAAACATTAAAAACACAACCTCGGAATGCTTACTACTGTGCTAAAATGTATTCATATCTCCCAAAGCGCACAATGAAAATAAGCTACAAACATAGTACCATTGGAAAGAGCACATTATAACCACACTTCTATGGGCGTTTTTTGCACTTTTAGCTGGCGCTAGTTACTGGAATAAGGCAGGGTTGACAGGTGGCTGTTGGCTGATTGTTTTCAATTAACACGCAAAACACCGCACAAAAATGAAGCTCATAACCTGTCGTTTGAAAAGCGTAATAATTTACACCTAAATTCTTAGTCACACCAAAGATCCTACCGGTACTACTGGTACCGGTTCGTAACAACATAATGTCATGGATTTTTTGTTTTGGTAAATTGTGAATTGTAAACACACCGGACCGTGTAGCTGGGGCACACAAAAACTACCTGCATAGTGCTACAATTGCGCCCAGCCCCCGGTGCTTAGAGCTACACATACTATGAGCTCCTGCAAAGACAAACAATCTATGATATATATGCTTCACTCAAGGCTTGAACAGTGGTTATCCATTTCTGTCACTCTTTCTTAGAGGACTTCTTATTGGTCCTCACATTGACAGCAAAATCTTCCCTACCCTATCCAAAATACTTGTGAGGATCATACTCAAAGAAGCAGGGCTCTTTCTTCTTATTGAAACAAAGAGCAACATGATTATCACTAGACTTTTTGCAGTACTACATGTTCACACATAGTGTAACATCTTTTGCTGCACATGAAACAAGGCCTTCCACTTCGTCATTTATTGGAAAAATAGACTTTTTGGTGTTCTTTGTAGACCTCTGTATCACATTCCAAAACAGAATATCTGCACCAGCTTTGGCTTCAGTGACTCTTTCAAGACAGAGATAATTGAGAGCACGACCACTTCAAGTCACGCGGTGACATGCTCTCTTCTGATCACTCCTTGTGTTTCTGTATTATTTGAAGTCTGAACAATTTCACAAGGGAGACCATCCACTGAATAAAGCTCATCTTTTGGGTTGTACTCAAGAATTTTCTCTGATACCTTCTGCCTGACCACTTGATAATTCAATGATTGTTTCTTGAGGATCAACCAGGCAACCTCATGAGTACCATTAACAAGTTCCTTGTAGAAATCAAAAGCTCTCGTACTGCCAAGGTAATTATTGTTTAAAGGTTGGCTTGTACTTTTGCCAGCATTTCTGACATTTGGTGTTTCATAAACAGGATTGAATGAACAAAATTGTAAACATAATTAATACTCCAGAGGGATTGAACATAAAAAGTAGGATGTGCCTAACGGGGAGCATCCAGCTCCAAGCAGTTTTGAACCCCCGTCTTTGTTTCAGATTCTCAAAATGTTGTCTTTCCTAGAGGATCATCCATTATATTGAAGATGGAAAACAGGAAGGGCAGACAAGTGTGGGCGCCCTCTTTCCCCCTTTCTCTTCTTCTCATTGGAGGACTAAGATACCTTGGGAAGGCTTAAGCATTTGACGGCATTTAAGAGGGAGCCACAATTGTGCACGGAACTCAAAGTTAGTTCTCTCATTTATTCATTTTGTATGTAGAACAAACAGGCTAAACCCTCAGAGTTGTCACTACAGCAAACACTTGTCACATATTTCTCAGGTGGAGAAACCAGTTGTTGCAGGATGTATTGGCCGCACTGATGCCACTTACATTGCAATGGCTTCTCACTCTTATGGTTTGAGAACATTCACTTGTATAGTGATTACAAGCTTCCGTCCCCTTCCTGCAGTTTTACCTTACACCTACTAACCATCAATGTTTCATACTACACACTACCTCAGGCAACCCTTCCTCTTGGAACAACAAAACTCTTCAGCAATTTGGTAAAGTGATGTACGGCCTCCAGAACTGTAAGCTGCTCAATAACGTTGAATTCTCCTTCTATGACTTCAATTCAATGGTGACATTGTTCAGGTTTGTTAAAAAATGGGTTCATGGTAGACAGCAGTTACCTGAATTGGAGCACATCTAAGCAGTATTCCTCATAAAAGACGCCTTGTCCGACAAAGATGAACGATTGTCACAGTAGGTTGAGTCCATTAGGAAAGATGTTAAATATAGCTACTTTTGGTACTGCAGTAAAAAAGTGGACTGTCCTTGAAAGCACCTGTGCGTTTGAGATTGCTCCACCCATCAGGTTGACAGGCCGTGGAAGACATCATGATGTCATGCTGCGCCCTGCATGATTTGCTTTTGGAGGCAGATAATCAAATTGGTCAGTGGGATGCTGCTCATTGTGAAAACCATGACCATCAACAGGATCTTCCATTTGCATTACAGCGGCTGTATGCAGTAATCCTCTTGCGGTGTCCAGTCACGACTATTCTGGGATGGATGTGGACATGGATTTGAAAATTAACAACCTTGAAGATCTGAAATTGGGCTCTACCTAAGTTTATCTAAATGAAATAAATATTGCGAGAAAACTTTCACAATCCACATTTTGTTCCAGCTTGGCAACACACTTTAATATTTTGTACAATCAGGCCTCTTCCATAACTTTTTTGTATCCTACATTCATTGTTGAACTATGTTCACTCCTACTTTATTTAAATTGTCGCAAAAATTTACTAGCGTGCTGAGATACTACTCTTCGGAGAGGAATACATTTGCCCAATGCTCATAAAACGACAGATTAAGTTTATGCTTGTGTCGATTGTTTATTTTGGGTCCGATGATAGGTACATATCCGCAGTAGTATTTAATACTTCGTAGTTCTCAAAAGGAGTCCTCGTCAGATCGTTTTGCAATCGATGAATGGCATCGACGATGTTTGCAATCGGGGATAACACAAGAGACAACTTAAAATGGGTCGACATTTTGTATGTGGTGAGATTCGGTGTTGCATTCGTTCGAAAGCACTTTCTGTCGTAGCACCAGTCACACAGATTCACACCGTTCGCGGCGAGCTTTCAACTTCACAAGCGTACAGCTTCACGAGATTGGACCAGCGCGAAGGTGGCGTGGATGTTGGCGAGGGCTTTGATTGAACATCAGCTTCACTCGTTATGTCGCCCGTGTCTACAGCTGCTGCCTCTCGAGGCTTCTTCTCTTCCAACAACTCAGAAGCAAAATCAACCTTCCAGACTTCACAGTTGCCAAACTTGTAATCCAACCCGAGCATGGCTTTGAAGAATTGCGAATGACCCACTAACGCAATTATTTGTTCAGGCTGCTCTCCCAACCATGCTTCAAAGTCAGAAATTCGCTTCAAAAAGGATTTACGGTACATTGGTGTCCATTCGGCGGGTGTCTTTTCCAACAGCAGAGCCGTTTCGGTTACCCTAGAGACGGTATCGGCTTTTACTTCCTTCACCGCGACATCGGAAGACGACGCAGTCATACAACCGAGCATGCCTTCGCTCGTCTGGCGAGCACGCTTGAGAGGCGAATGCACCACCAAGGTGATCCCGGAGGACTCGACAAAGTTTTCCTTCCGAAGCTTCTCTCCCATGTGGGCAATCTGATTCGCTCCAATATCACTCACGTCGGAATCCACTTGAGCAGAAACATTCAAGAGCTCGGTAGAAGTAGACACATCCGATGTTTTTGGAAGCGATAATGTTTTCAAGCTCTGAAAGGTTCGGCACAAGGCAGATATTCTCCGGTTTTCTTCCGACTCGGCATGGCGAATAAGGTAAACAGTCTTCTTGGATGGAGTACCGGACGTCGATAGTTCATTGTTATCGGCCTCTGAAGTCATTATTTTTGCTACAAGCGTCGCTCGAAGAAATTTGGTGTCCCTGAAAAGAGTAAATACAGCAGATTCAAGATTCTAGTTGCAACTAAGACCGCGTTTAGAACAGGTTTAGAATACAAACGACACCGAATGGAATTCGAAGTTTTCGACTGTTCATTGTGGAACCAAGAAGAAGGCGTTTAATGCTCGCTTATTTTTTTTCACTCTTCACTAACAACGCATGTGCATACCTAATGTGATTGACATAATTACGTACGATCTGTACGAACGTGTACTTAATTTGCATTATTTTACACTCTAACAACTTTTTCAAAAAGAGACCCATATCTACCGGTACGTTTCTACCGGTATGGGATACCGTGTATCGTACCGGTATGACATCATACCGGTACGTCAAAGAAGGATCTACTCAACCTTTGGCCAGGATCAAACTTTCTACAAGCTCTCCATGACCCCTGCTCTTCGCAACATTTTTCTGGCACAGAAAGTGAGAAGTTGCCTTTCTTTTAGCACCGGCGCTTTTCGACTTTGTAGGTCATTTTGGCCATTTTTCCCTTCATGAGAATCCGTATTACTAGTTCTCCTCTTTTGTTGTTTGACTTCTTCAGTCTCTGATAAATTGGCGTGCCTCCCATTCGTACCGATTGGATCCATTAAATCTTTTTAAAAAGTAAGATACGTAGAGGGGAAGTTTCTTCTGAACTTGCGTGCAGGGGTCAAAAGTATCTTTTTGTATCTCGAGTTACGAAATACTTCAGTTAACCTTTTCCACATTATTTTCGACGTCTTACCATACCGTAGTGCTCCTGTTAAACTACGAAGTGTACGGCAGTCAAACCTCAATATATTCCTTACATGCTATTGGAATATTCGCTACGCAAAGCAAAAGTTAGAAAAATGGCAACCGATCTTTATTATCCCATGGTGCAAAAATATACATGGTTTCTATTCATTGCGGCACGGCCGATTGGATAGCAGGCAAAGCGTTCTCTCTCCAATTCGCATCCCATTTTGTTCGTCCCATTAATTTTCGACTGTATCTTGCTAGGTCTCCAAAACTATGCGGCGGCCATGCACCCGGGTACTTGTCGAGTGGACTCAAAAGACTGAGTAGCTGGTCGTGCAAGTCTGAAATGGTTTGGAATGTTCTGCCATTGACGTCATCTTGCACAAGTTCTTTGAGACAGGGAAAGTCGAAGGCGCAGACGGGGACCTCGCAGCCGAAATTATCCAAGATTTTCATTGGAAGGTCGATCCCACTCGTTGAAGTGTGAAGAGAAATTCCAAGATCAGCGCAAGCCAGTAGTCGTGGGTAGTCGGCAGGTTCTAGCCAAAGCGTCACGACGGCAATATTTCTCAACTTGAGCATCGAGATTTCTTTCTGATAAAATCCCTTCAGTGGCCCTTTTCCAGTTACGGCTACTACCACCTTCAAGGACGACTGCAATTCTGATATTGATCCGTCGAGTCGTACCAGCGCCTTCAATAGAACTCCAAAATCTTCGTCGGGAGTCCACGACGTAGAGCTAGTGATAAGTGCAGGACGATTGCTTCGAGGAGCATAATCATCAGTGCCACGATCTGCGGTTTTTTCAGTGAAAAGAGTTTGATAAGTGGGGTCTAAATGTTGATACCAGGGTCGCGGACATCCGGCACAAAGCTTGCCGTGTAGCTTTGCAAGCAATTCATGGTTGTCTATCGCAGTGCGAGGATAAAACATGGAACTGGGACAGTCGTGCAAAACATGAACTTTGGAGGAGTTTATTCCGAATTGATCTTCAACGAATGTTTTCATGGCACCGGTCACACACAAGTGGGACGTTGCCAGAGGTGCCATGATTTGCTCGTAGAACTTCGCAATTTTTGCGAAAACAAAACTGTTTTTGGATAGCACTGAGTCAACCAAATATCAGAGGACAACAACATATTGAATATTAGGAAACGTAAAATTGTTTTGAACCTACACGTAGGTACCAGTCCCAAGAAGATGCTTTATTCATCCAAAAAATCAGAACCATACTTACTGGTGAATCCCTGCAGGATTACATTTTATTTAATCAAAGCCATGGAAGTCGTAATCCAAGTATGCACAAGCAACATTGAGTTAATATCTGTAATCTCGACGATGTTCCACGAAATATAGGTTAAAGCGAAAGCCGGTAGGACACACACTCGAACGATTCCAGATCTTTCCTTACCAAATTATGCCAATCGATAATGAATGCTGGTCTATATCCTTTTGTAATTGCGGTGAGACCACAGTATAAATATACTACTGCAAGGAGGGGCATCGCCGGTGGATTTTGGACTAACACTCCGTCAACCCGTTTCATCTTGGAAAGTCCCTTTGGCACTGATACCATCAGAGCATAAAGCAAAAACAAGCAAAGGCTAAGGATTCGCCAGACCAAGTATATCGGGAGGCATTTCTTAATTATGTCTGGGGACGGAACAGAGAATCGAACCACATTCAATTGGTCATCAGTGCTTTCTTGCAATTCAGGTATCAAGTCCTTGTATAATACAGTTTTGGAAAAGTTCGAAAGCGAAGTCGAGTAAGGAACGAGAAGACAATACAGATTTGATCCCTGTCAATACGATGCTTTATTCTCACCTCTCCATTGTACCCAACAAGCGAAACCGTATGGCCTTCTTTGAGAAGTGAGTTCGCATGATATTGCATCCGAGGAGACCTGCCCACGTCCCCAAGAACAACAACTATAATGTGAAGCGAGCGTTTTCTCCGCTAGATTATTATTCTCCATGCTATCAATTTATCTGTGTCCTATTGCTTCCTTTCGCTGTGATGCATTGACGGATCATCAACTTTTTTGTTTTTTTAATTTTCAACGTCCTTCGAACTGGGTGCGATCTCGCTATCCATCCTGGTGCGGAAACAATCGGTCACAATGAAGACTCAAGACGGCCTTAAAAAGATCTAAGCTCGACTTTAGATTGACCTCGCAAATATTGTTCAATCTGCGCGGCCTGCGCGATTAATTCGATTTTTATGCCGCAAGCCGCAAGAACTCCATTCCCACTTCAAGACACGAAGTGAATCTGTGACTCATTTCTTTCACTCTCTACATCAAATACTGATCTACCGGAGTAGATACGGTAATACTTTACTATTCATGAATGTGGAATTTGGAGTACCGGCATGAATAACAATGCACTTTAACAAACATCAAATGCTTGTTGGGGACGTGCAATGCACTCCTCACTACCTGAAATAGAATAACCCAGTTTTTCTTTTCTCTCGACTGCGCTTCACTCCGTCTGGAATGACCGATAAAAGTATTGTTGTCCTGATTTCGTACTAATATATCGTTTAAAAGGCGATGGCCATTGGTTTGGAATAAAGCGTTATTTGGTAGTATTGCTGCATTGTTGTCTCCTTTTCATGGCTTTCTTGGTACTCACTATTGTAATGATATTTTACGGGTTCCGTATTCGGCAGAAAACTCCTTTTCTTCCTTACGTCCATACTACGGATTCAAAGTGCACAAAAGGCTATCCCAGGAGGTTGAAAATGGATTTTCACTTTTATTTTTTGAGGGAAGGAAGCTGACCTAAAAACTGGTAACCTCGTTCACGCTATTCCGAGAGCTGTTCCGACCAAAGCCATAACAATACCAACAACAACCAACAACAAATAAAGCACCCGCTCCACCATCGATAGTTTCGGCCAGAATAGCTTTAGATAAGCTCCGGCGGGAAAAATAACGGAGACTGCCATCGTACAAATCATTCCAACCATAGAACATAAAGCACTGAAAGAAGGAACATAAACAGCCACGGCTAAGGCACCGAAGAGCAGTATAAGCTTTATCGCAGAACCAACCAACAACATGGATGAATCACTCGAAATGTACGGGGCGACAATTTCCTCAAAACCCATAGCCAAGGGAAACATCGTGAGGGTAAGTTTGGAGAATGCCGTCAGGATCATAAGCCAAGTTAGAATCTTCATTGCAAGGATTGCTGATGAGTTCTGATTCAATGAAAGTGTGATTTGATCCAGAACAAAGTCTCCAAACATGGTGTATCCGCTTAGACCAATAGCCATACACGCTGCTACAACAATCATAAAAGTAACGTCCACTACCCGTTCGAATTGATATGGCTTCTCCATAGAAGTATATATTGATGGGACAATCGCATGGCCCGAGAAACAAAATGCCACAAGACCAAATGCCGCGTCTAATCCACCAATATTCCAGCTTTGATGATGAGGCCCTGTACCTTGCACTGAGTCTAAATCAGATTTGGATACAAGCTCCTTCGTGATGTCACCTTCGCGAAAGAAAGAGAAAACTACCGCTAGAACCACAAAGATCGTTGCAATCGTTCCGACCAAACTAAGATAGCTCAGTAGACCAGCCGTTCGAAAAACTTGGGTTCCAGTAGTGATCAATAAAAAGCGAGTAGAAAAAAGTCTGTTAGCGACACATCAATCCCTTTTCCACATCGGATATTTTACGAGTCTTACCGATCACAGGTATTGCAGAAAAAATAGTGAATCCGAGCATGTGTGTTGTCACAGGAACCGAAGGAAAAAGTTCATGCATGTGGTCCCCAATCGACACAATGAAAATAGATAAGGCAGGAAAATAGTTCGAAGTACAGAATAATCCCAAGCATAATTGCACCTAGATCACCAAACGCCTCGCGCGCAATATCTGGGAACGATCGTATAGGCTTTCGCATGCGCACCACTGGATCAGATCCAAGAGAGAGGTTCGCGTCAGATCCCAAATCCGCGAACGATGAAAGTGGACGCGGGTCACCATTGAGCTCTCTCCCTATCAAAATTGAAGTCTTCCAGCAGACAAGGGCAAAACTTATGATTGCCAAGGTGCCACCGAAATAGCCGGCCTTTGAGAAAGCAAATGGCAATCCAAGCAGTCCAACTCCCATTAGAATATTCGCCAAATTGAAGACGCACTGTAAAAATGTCGTCTTTTCCTCCGAAGAAGGCTTGCTACTTTTCCCCCCCTTTTGCTTAGCAAGTATTTTCTTCCTGTACTCAGCAGCTTCTTTCGACTTTTGGTCGAGATCCTTTTGTGCCTTCGCTATTGGTACAAACTTCGCTTGCGCTTTGAGATGAGCTTTGATCGCTTGAAAGTCCATGCCCCTATTATTCTTTTCTTCATCGACAAACGTTCTAAAGGATCGTCTCGGTTTTGGGGGTACTAAACTGCTGAACTCGGGTGTGCATGTGCTGTTTGCTCGATTCTTTGTGGGGTCGGTATGATTTCAACATACGTGGATCAGATTGCAAAATGTAAACAATGATTCGACAAAGGAAAACGAGAAGTATTCGAGGAACTTACGAGCATTCTTCTTCTAATAGCCAATGGTGTGTTTCCTGGCTTCGGACTTTTTGTCAAGTCATTAGCTTTTTCAGCCTTGATAACAGGAGATGCGAGCAGAGAAATAGCTCGTTCGAAAGTAGCAGGCCACGGTGCATCCATTTCGTTCCATAGAGCGTAGTCTTCATCTGGTGAAGTATCACTTGCACCTGAGTCCTCCGATGGCTGCGATTCGGCGTTGTCATGATTGATTAGTCTTGTCGATTCGCTATATTCTTCCCCGGAGCCATGGCTATCGGCATCGCCTGTGGATGGCGTTATCGGCTTCATTTTGGTCGGTTTGCTGTTCTTGGAACTTTGTTCGGTCGTCAGTTTACGGTATCGTCAATCGGTCGTCAGTTTACGGTATGTCTCTTTGGCTTCTCCACTGGAACAAAGGGCTCACGTCCAAACAGAAAGATTTTTGCCGGTATTCCATCGGAACAAGTTCTCTTCGTGTGGATGAAAGAATGTCACCAATCATCCGGTCTGGAGTTAAAAAGACTTCTCAAAAATACGAAGTAAATGACAATGAAAAAATAAGCCTTGTTAAAGAGATGAATCGAGTGAGTCGAAGCAATGCCATGAAGTGCTCCTGAAAATTCAAAAAACACGGAACATTTCAAAATCGTCATCCAGTAACATCGGGAATCGGCACGTCCCCCCCTTCTTGAGAATGGTAAGATTACGAGTATATACCGGTACGATAGATTACCAGGGCCCAGATGCCAGTCCAGAATCCTCGTCCACAGTTCGTACCGGTACGACTACGGTACCGGTACGAAACTTTTGTCTTGGCAGTATTTTTTATCTTACGAGTACAAGTACTCGTACGTACCATGAACGAAAATTGGTCTCATAGTACATAAAATTTTGAAAACACCGATGACAACAACTTCTAAACCGTATCTAACCCAATGACGAAAAAGAAAGCTTGCAAGAATAGAAAAGCTTCAACAGAGCATGATGGTGATGATTAACAAGTGCATATAGTCACAAAAGTGATGAGATAGAGAGTAACATAGATGATAATGGTTCTTTCGATGTTAATTGTGGTCACAGGGGACCATTTCTCTCACTACACCTGAGTTCAGAGTGAGGTTGGTGTTTGACTTGCAGCATTGCAAGTTGTGATTAACTCTGTAGCATGTCCAACACCGACTCGTACACCAAGAATGTCACTGCCGCATTGGGTGCTACCCTCACTGCATTTGGAATCGCCCCTTTGAAAAAGCCGGTGATACCTTCGTGTCTCCACATTTTCTGCATTGTAGATACCAATCCAGTATAATTTCGTCTCACAACTCTAACATCCCCAGTGTTTGTGAGCTCAATCGAGCTAGAAGGTTGCTGTATCCTCGATTTCACGACCTGCATTGGGTATGTTATTGTACTTGCAGCCCTGCGATGCAAGCGAAAAAAAGTCACAAAATTAGTCCACGATACTTCCATGAGCAATGATTGCTTGTATCGAAATCTTTCTCAGTCGATCCCTTGTTACGAAACGCAAGCCAAACCAGAAAAAACACGAGGGCACTTACATTTTCGAAATAGCCCCCATAGTTAAGTACCCTAAAGAATCCTCAAAGCGTTTCACGACAGAGGATGATTCGGTTGACCTCTGGGCTTTGGCGTAATGAAAATGTTTCCGTAGAAATTCGTACACAACGAATTGTACCCCCCCGTGAGATGTCAACAACAGTGCTGGCCCTGTTCCCTTATAGAGACCTACAATCCCCTCCGATCGAAATATTTTCCGAAAGGCGTCCGAAAATCCATCGTAGCGTGTTACGTTCTTGGCATGGAGATGTTCGGATGTTCGTTTCATTTGTAATTGCAACCGCAACTTTATCAGCCAGATGGGATTCGTCACAAACACCATCACGGCACCGGAAGCAGTCCCTACTACAAAATTCTCCCAGGAATCCAGTGTCACGGCTTTCTGTTCGATCCTGTCGTCGGTAGCATTGTTCGGTGCGTTGACCGATTTAAAGTATCGCAATTGCTGCTTCATTGTCTCGTATACGAAAAAGAATCCACCCCAACTGACCGCAGATCCGACAATAGCGGGCACCAGCCCTTGATAGAGCCCTCGGACTCCTTCGTACTTGATCACGCCTCGAAACATCCGAATCGCCCCTAATCTCGCTTGAGACTTGTTGTGCTGTTGTTTCAGCAGAGATCCATTCTTTGACGTCACATCTTTGCTACTTTCTACCGAAGTCGGCGACCCTTTCGTGCTGCCTCCTTCGTTGACCTGGAGTCTTACTTTGATGTTGTCAAGTGGTAACAGAAGTATAGTGCTCACTGCCCCACCCGAGAAGCCGGCAACTCCTGGTTTCCAAGACGGTTTGGTCGTTTTTCCTTCGTTTGCAGCGTCAACGGTCATGGTGCAGTAATATACCCGAGGACTTTAAGGGTTGGAGTCTCTTTGCCAGCTCCTCTCTATTCTTTCTCACCAGCTTGCGAAATTGAAAATCGATGTTTTCCATGAAAAAAAAATTCCGTCGGTCCGTCTCGATCAGGCTCTCCTGTATGTTTCATGTTTCAATTCATTCACCAATTAAAGGGACTCGATTCATTCGCAAGGAAGCTAACTGTACCGGTACGAGTACTCGTGAGAGTACGAGGTACCTCGTACAATACGGTACAGATCGTCCGTACATGGAACTGTACTACAGGGCCTGGTAGCACCAGAACCATGAAACACCAGGGACAGACAGGCTCTGAAGGCACCCTAAAAAGTAAGAGATGATGTTCTTGTTGTGATGAGTGAATAAGATTATCTGTTGCGTGGATACATGTAAGAGGATAATCTTACGGCATGTACAACTTATTTCAATCCATACCACGACACCATCGAATCTACTTGAGCACAGTAGGCAACAACTAAAACCATAAGCGTTCTGTTCGATTTCTTACATTTTCGAGATGTCCTCTCTTCCTTTACTCGCAACCCGGCGTGTCTCCCAATTGGCGGCTACGGCCGTCCGGAATGGTGCTCTCCAGTCCGCGTCACCGGCAACTCTAGCTGGTGCGGCCCAATTCCCATCGACTTCGTCACCCTTCCAGCACCAACAAACCCGGACCGTGACAAAGAAGAGAGTTCACAGACAAGAAAAACGCAAGCGAAAAGAAGAGCTTGCTGCCCAGGGAATTTATCCTCCCAAACCTCAAAATTACATTCCGGTGGATACACCCGTCCTGAACGCCGTCTCGAAAGAAGCACGACTCGCCGATTCGAGACGCCAAGACAAACGTGCGGCCCAAGAACTCCAAGATCGAATGCAATTTCAGAAGGACAGCAAAACCGAGCCCCTTCGATTTGGATTCACGGACTCGAGCGACCTCGTCATCAGTGACCGCGTCAAAAAATTACTAAACTTGCACAATGGCAACCAGAAGGAAGTCGTAAAAGCTCAGAAGCAACAGGCCATGGAGATCTTTCAGATGCGAGAAGGTGACACCGGTTCGTCGGCGGTACAAGTGATTGCCTTGACCACACGTATTCAACAAATCCAAACCCATTACAGCAAACACAAGAAGGACAAACACAGCAAACGCGGATTAGATGCGCTTTATGTCCGACGACGCAAGCTCCTAGATTACATGGAACGGAAGGATTTTGAATCGTATCGCAAAGTTGTAAAGACTTTGGGCTTGAATCATTAGATAAAAGCGCCAATGCTATGAAAAGTACAAAAAGAACGGCCAACTTCGAAATGCCTCTCAAGAACGTTTGGAAGTTTTTGAGAACGTTTTGGACTTTGAGACAATTAATGAGTTGACACTTAACAATTCCTTTAACATAACCGCGGGTTGTGGACTTCTTTCTATTGTATCTTAAACTTTCATTACCAGCTAATCAAAGTATGCTCGTAGAGTCGCACTAGGCGGTGGATTATGTTTTGCAACATTACTTGAGTCTCTTCCACCCGATCATTGCCCAGTTCACCCCCTTCTTTCTCGTTCTCTGAGGACGCCGCAGCGGTGTATTCTGCCAGAATTTCATTCAGGCCTGCAGATCCATCGCATATCGACAGGAGTTCGCCTTCCAACTCGTCCAGCAGATAAAACCATTCTCCTCCCCGGTCGGAATGCATTGGTCGGTCGGGCATACGCACGCGAGTTGTGGTGACAACCTGCGATTTGTCCATTTCGTCTTCGTCGGCTTCGAATGTGGTTTCGAAGGTGGTAGAGCCCGTCCGTTTCGGACATCTTGGTTCTACAATGAATTCTTGCTCCCGTTGATCGGTCTCTCCCAACAATGCACGGAGGTCTGCTTTCTTTCGCTTGATGACATAATCCCCCATGACGAGCATTTCAATCGATCCCATGGAACACAGGAAGCTACGGATGGCATCTTCGGGGCTTTCAACGATTGGCTCTCCTGGCAGTGTATTGAATGAGGTGTTCAAAACCATGGGGACTCCCGTGAGCTCATAGAACTTGGTGATCAGCCTGTGATACAGGCCGTCTGCTTCTGGTGTAACAGTTTGAAGACGAGATGAGCCATCTACGTGGGTAACCGCAGGAATTCGAGCTCTTTTCTCTCTCTTTACCATAGCCGTCAAGCTCATAAAGGGACTAAAGTTGTTGTCGTCGTATTCTTCTACCTCAAACCAATCAGCAACATACTCGGCCAAAACGCTGGGAGCGAATGGGCGGAATGATTCTCTCTTTTTCACGTGTTGGTTTATGAAGCGCACGAGGCCTTTCTTTCGTGGGTCAGCTAGGATGCTTCGATGACCCAAGGCGCGAGGTCCAAGCTCGGATCTGCCCTGATAAAGTGCAACGACCCCTCCCATCTCGATTTCCTCGGCAGCCATGTCAAGTCGAGTACCTTCGTCACGGATGACGTCAACTTCCAGCCACGGCATCGCAGCATCAATGGCAGCCTTGATGGCCATTTCCGATGGATCTGGACCAAGGTACGGCGAAATTGGACCTTTCCAAATAGGTGGGCGGACTTCGCTTTCTTCTTCTTTCTTCAATGTATCGAGAATCTCGTTTCCGAAAAGACCGTAAGCGCAGCAGCCAACAGCAATTCCATCGTCTCCTGGATAGGGGGAAATAAATGCTTTTTTTGAAGCCTAATTCTCTCGATAGCTTTCCATTTAAAACCGAATTCAGTCCAACTCCACCAGCAATGCATAGATTTTCCTCGCCTGTCACTTGCTGGAAATGCTTCACAAAGTCTATCGTTATTTTTTCTATATCGACCTGTATCCGATGGGCAAGGGAGATAGCTTCGAGAGCCACCCTTGTTGGAAGCCTGGCTTCGTCTCCACCCTTCCGTTCGCTGCTGTTGCTGTTTTCTTCGTTATCGTCAAAGTCGTATCGTCTTTTTGGAATTAGATTACCTTGGCCGTCGAACATATCTGCATCCATTCGAGCTATGAGAGGCATTCCCGCAATGACATCTGTGTTCTTTCGGAATTTGGTTTGCTCGTCTTCGGAATAAAGTGTACCCTGTAAAATGCGTCTAGTTTCTTCCTCGGGTTTCACATCAACCGATTCATCCTCCGACAGGAGCGAGGATTCCTTCCTTTTCCATGAATGAATCATCCAGGGAGCCAACCCCATGACTTTGCCACACGCGTTCCAGTCACCAAAAATATGCGAAGAAGCTCGGGAGTACAAAGCCCCAACACTATCCATATTTTCAAACCCGTGGTTGTAAAGTGTGGGCGGCGATCGCTCGGGAGTAAAACGCTTGAAGATGGGCTTCAAGTCGATACCACTGGGTTTCTTTTCGAAGACATAGATACTTTCGGCCTCTCTCCAATCAAACGGGGTGTATTGTGCCTGTTCGGCCAGGTCGCTGGGAATGCAGTCAAAAGCAAACCCGTCGTCATTGTCCTCGTCGTTCGACGGGAAACTCAAATCGCTCACGTATGTGGGATCCTTTGTTTTCCTTGCTTGCAACATTGTCCTATAGGTTTCTCCCATTCCATCCATGACTGCGACCATTCCTTTGTCAAACGGTGCTTGTGTCGCTGTCGAGTAGGCATGGGCCAAGTGATGCGACAATTCCATTTTGTTGCCATCGTCAACTACATCCAGCAAATTAAATTCGTCGTCGTATTCATCGCCTTCACTCCCCCCATTGATGTTGAGTCCGACTTCCCATCGCATGTGCATCGGGTCGTTTTCCAAGGGCAGTATACGGTGGTGATGGTTGTTCATCACAACCTTTTCGACGGCGTCGTCATAATCCAAATCGAGGGCATCCAGGCAAACTTCTACCATGCTGGCAACATTTCCGGCATCGTGTTTTTTTCGCGACAGTCGTTCCTTGGAAACAGCAAACAGGACCTTTCCCGTCTTGGCGTCGGCGGCGCAAAGCGATGTATCGTGGGTGTACTTGTTGAGTCCAATCACAAGCTTGGTGTCCGGTGGGCACCCGAGAGAAGAGATCTCGTCGGAACCGTATGGATTTTGGGAATCTTCGTAGTAATCCAATTCGAAAGGAGTAGAGAAGATCGTCTTCGATTTGCAACCCGTTGGGTGAAGACTCTTCGTATTCGTCACCCACGCATTGCTGCCACGCAGAAGAGTGGCGACGATCGACAATGTCCACAGAACTCTCGGATCTGCCATTTTCTTTCTCTTGCGATGTTCAATGTAGGTCTAGCCCAGTTGCTACTAGTGCCAGTGATGTAGTTTGTTCGAATCAGTTGAATAGCTCACTGCGTACTCGTGAAACAAGCCAATGCCTGCTAACTTGTGGTCGATCGAATTCGGAATGGATCGATTAATGTTTGTCTTGGTGATGATTCATGAATTCGAACATGTGCGGTACAGATACTCCTTACAATATCTAACGGTTCGTACTACGGTAATCTTAGCATCAGTCGGCAAACAACATCCTACCGGTACATACTTCACCTCATCATTCTGGACATGCATCCGATCACGAAATAAGAAAGCAATAGATTTGGATTATTTGATGGCTATCGTATTGGCCATCACTAGTATCAAATTCAATCGAGTTAGTCCAATTTGAAGGAACTAAGATATACCTAGATCAACCCAAATCCGATCGAGATTTTGAGATAAGCATATCGAAACTTGGAAAAAACTATCATCTTCTTTGACTCCGTTGAAAATGACCCCCCAAATTGCTTTTCTCACCGCTTTGTTCAGATCACTCGTAACGGTGCCAAACATCCGCCAACCCAAACACTACGAGTATTGTATCCATAGTTGTTGACGGAAGTTTTGTCATACTCCCAGAGCGAAAGCTTCTCTCACTTATCACGCCACAAGAAAGAAAGCGATCTGGCCAACACATCCCAATATGGTTCTGTCCACGTCTCAGGTCACCCTGAAATCATCCCAGCTCAAGGCCGTCTATCGGATGCTAGCATTCAACGAAGACGTTGATGCCGTCGAGGACGACTTTTCCCTGCCACCCGCTGGTTCCTCCCACAATCAATGGAAAATTTTGATTTACGACCAGGAGTGCCGGAGCATTATTTCGCCGCTCCTCAGCGTCAGCCAACTCCGCCGTCGTGGAGTCACGTTGCATCTCCTGCTGAATTCCGAACGGGAGCCGATCCCGGACGTACCCGCCGTATACTTTTGCCGGCCAACGAAAGAAAATCTCTCGATCATTGCACAAGATTGTGCCAAAGGACTGTATGGAAGATCTCACCTGAATTTCGTGACGAAACTCGATCGACCGCTCATGGAAGACTTTGCCAAACTGGTAGTACAATCTGGGACGCTAGAGACCATTTCGGGCATGCACGACCAGTACTTGGATTTCGTCTGCCTTGAACAACAACTATTTAGCCTGGCAAAGAAAGACTCTTATGCGCTTTACAATGGATCGGGAGTGGACGAACAAATGATCGAGGAGGCCATGACAGAGATCGCATACGGACTGTTCAGTGTTGTTGCAACGCAGGGAAAAGTGCCAATCATTCGATGTCCTAGGGTAAGTCCAAAGGCATATAAAACGAAGTTGCACAGCTTTTGAATCCAGTTTTCAAGATCACTTGGTTACTTATCGATTGTTTTCATGTAATGTCGGTATTCGACTTGCCTGTGTGAATCGAATTGAAAACTAATTTTGTTCGTTGTCGTCAGGGAGGTGCACCCGAAATGGTAGCTCGCAAATTAAATCGCATGATTGCCGAACACCCCACCTTGCTTCGAAATAAATCCAGCGGTCTTCATCGGCCCCTGCTAGTGATTCTGGATCGGAATACCGATTTGATTACACCAATTCAACACACTTCTACATACCAGGCATTGATTGACGACATGCTGACGCACAAAGCCAACAGAGTTGAATTTGATGTTACCACCGACACCGGGGGCAAACGCCCAAAGACTGTGCAAAAGAAATTCGATCTGGATCCAGATCAAGACCCATTCTACAGTCGCCATAAATTCCATCCGTTCCCAGAGGCCATTGAAAGCAACGGAATAGACCTGCAAGAAGTGACCGCAAAGGAACAATCGATTCGCAGCAAGGCGGCTGGCAATGAAATACCGGATCCATCCTCTTCTGCAAGTGATCTTGCCACTGCTGTCGATTCCTTGCCGGCATTGTTGGAGCGCAAAAAACAACTAGAGGTTCACACTAGCATTTTACAGGCGGTAATGAATCAAGTTGCGGCACGAGATGTTCCTCAGTTTTTTGAATTAGAAACCTCCTTGGCGACAGGGTCCTACAAAAACGACGCAAATGGTGCCAAGACCGAAGTCCTGCAGCTTGTAGCGGATGCAACAAAGGGGAATATCGATGATAAACTGCGATTGATTGTCGTTTACGTGTTGACGACCAATGCGAAGACTGCCGATGTTGACGAGGTAGCTGCTGCCCTTCAACAGGCTATGGAGGGAACTGGAGACGACGGCAAACCTCGACTCGACAAAGAAGGAAAAGCTCGCCTAGAAATAGGCACTAAGGCCCTCGCGTACTTGAAACAACTCCGCTTCTATGAACATGTTGCCGTTGTCATCTGCGTTGCAAGAAATCGACTCCAATTCCGCTGCGGCCGGGTCGAGCGTTTTCTCCAGTGTCTTCAACAAGGCCACATCACAAGCCACCGGGCTCTTGGCCAAGGCAGCCGACAAGGTCTCGTCCATGTTAGGAAAGAATCACAAACATTATGCTACCCAGGTTGTGGAGAACTTGTGCGAAATGACACCAGGTACGGAAGATGACGACTACCTCTATTTGGATCCCCGGGTTAAGGGCGATGTCGACGTACAAAAGCTCCGTACCATGAGCCGGTCCCCGGTACACGAGACAACTGCATTTGTTATTGGTGGTGGATGTTATGCGGAATATCAAAACTTGCAGATGGTTGCGAACGAACGAAGGACTGTAAGTTACGGGAGCACAGAGCTCTTGGATGCCGGTGAATTCTTGGCACAGCTTGGAAAACTTGGATAAACAGGTCGGCTGACAAATGTAACAGATACAGCTTAGAGTCAAAGTACAGATCAAAATTTCTATTTTATCACTATTAGTATTTTTCTATTCGCCACATATCCGCCACATATCTCCAAGGGCAGCAAAATCATACAAGGCTAATGCGTAGCAGGAACCATAATGTACTTTCTGGACGATACAAATTGAACGTATTGTTGCGAGGATTTGATTGAGGGCCCAGATCCAATGGTGGTTTCTATGCCAACGCCAATTGAATCCATATCTTACATGGGAATCGATAAGCGCATCCTTTCTATCGGCGGCGATGAAACGCTTTGAGAATCAGATGCATCACGATCATTACTGCATTCTTGGATGTTTATAGTACGAATGTCTGGTTTCGCGGCGGTTGTTTGTATTGGTTCCCCCCCAGCACAGATTGTTTCCAACGATAGCGTTTGATCCACAAGGGACTTACAGTTGAAACCAACGGAATTAGTTGTTGGAATAACAATGTTCCCATCAGTCACTCGTGTATTGGTGATAAACGAAACAAAGTCTTTCCGCTTCATTGCGTGCGATCCCAGACCTCGTTTGTATTCCATATCCATCCCGAGATCCCAAAGCTTAAATCCTAGCTTTGAGAGCAACCGACCTAGGCTTGCTAATTGAACCGACCCAGCGCTATCATGGGCAGAAAAGCCTGTGAGACTCGTATATACGCTTCCAACTGTGTAACCCAATTCCCCGGCCGCTAATTCTCCTGTTTCTTTTGTCCAAACCTCAATGGAATACATCCGGACCGGCGCTGTTTCTTGTGTTTGACTGGATAAAATTGATGTAGTGGGATGGACAACGCAGTCCACTTGACCGGCCTCGTTGATGTCCTTGAAAACTCGCACCAGTTCTGGATACAACCAACACAATTCGCCGTGCTGTTCGTGGCATCCTTCGACAACCCGATCGAAGCTTTGATTCACCGTGAGCCGAAACCTTTTCGATTTCTTCCGAGCAGATTTCGAGACGTGCAAACCCTCCGGTAAGGATATCACAGATCGTTCGTGATGCAATTTCGGGAGGATAAAATCGTCGGCCGCTATGGGCAAGAATCCCTCCATCATCAGTGCTGCTAACAATCGACGATGGTAGATAAGAGTGTAGCAAAATTCATCGTGATACGGAGCAACATACCGCCTCAGATAGTCGGGGATCCATTTCCCTATTTTGTCCTCTTCCTCTTCGCTGCATTCGCTTTCGAACTCTTCTCTATTGGTCATCGTCAAGTCTACCATACGTTAAGGACATTCAACATAATGAATACTGTATCGGTGAACTCAACTCGTACGAGTTGAAAGACAATAACCGACCCAACACAAACAGTCGAGCAGGAGCTGGTAATTATTGTCTACTACGATGCCTGGTCCGGTCTCCCACGAACCGTTAATTACCTCAATACGACCTTGTTATTCGTATTCGATTTCCTTTACACGTCATACCGTAGGACACAGTTCCAATCAGGGGTCATAATGGTTCCAATCAGCTGTCCGGCCAGTTTAGGTCCTCTAGTAATGATTTCTACGTGAACTGGAGGATAGCTGATAGGAATTGTGTATTACGTTTTGGGGGACAAAAGGCGAAAAAGGTGCCTCCCAACTTTCTCTCGATTAAGACTTGTGAGAACTGGTGTGGTGTGGTGTGGTGTGGTGAACAAGTGATTCACCGTTTCATTCCCGGTTGAAGTGCTAAACGTAAACGTGTACGTTGTGTTGTTGAAGAACAAAAATTAGAGAAGGTTGCGAAAGAGACGCGTGTATCTTACCAGGACATAATAAGGCCCATTAAATTACGGTAGGGGGAATACGTATCACCGAGGCAGAACTATATATGGGTTGGTCAGACGTGAGAAATATCGTAGCTACTATCGTATGAGATCGTCATCAGTTCTGACCTCTGTATCGTTTCGTACTACTGAAACAAAAGTCAGTCGCAAATTGACAACAAACGTAGTTACAGTTTTCACTCGATTTGTTTCTGTATCAGTTACGAAGAACTTCGTACTTCGTTTGACAAATTAGCCATCAAGGGATAGGATACTCGTACTCGATCAGGATTCACAATAGCGAACACCACACGATGAACCTTTCTATCGCTCTTTCGCTCTTGCTTTCGGCGGCACCCACGGCATTTGGGTTTGCTCCGATTTCGTCGACAACCCCTTCTACCACGAATTTGAATTTGGTCTCGGGAAGTGCCGGTACCGGAGAGGGATGGATCGAAGCCTCGGCACCTGTGAATAGCGAAGCCTCCCTCAAGCTTACCCTAGAGAAATCTTTGGAGGGTGCAACCTTTCAGAAGCGACTTTCTCTCCTTGGATCAACTGGATCCATCGGTACCCAGACTCTGGACATTGTCGATGCGTGCCCCGACAATTTCGTCGTCGATGCTCTGTCCGCTGGTACCAACTCGAAACTGATGACCGATCAAGTTTTGAAATACAACCCAAAGATCGCTTGTATGGCGACAGAGAAAGCCGCGCAAGAGCTGAAATCGAATCTGGAAGATGCTGGCATGAAGAACATGCCAACCATTCTGCACGGCGACGAAGGTATTCTAGCGGCGGCCACCATCGATACCGCCGACACGGTTGTCACAGGTATTGTCGGTGCGGCCGGATTGCTGCCTACCATTGAAGCTATCAAATTGAAGAAAGACATTGCCCTTGCTAACAAGGAGACACTCATTAGTGGTGGACCCGTTATCAACCCACTTGTCAAAGAACACGGCATCAACATGTTGCCTGCCGACAGTGAACACAGTGCCATCTTCCAATGTTTGCAGGGTGTTCCCGAGGGCGGCTTGCGACGTGTTATCTTGACTGCTTCCGGTGGGGCTTTCCGCGATCTATCGAAGGAAGAACTTTTCAACATGTGCCGGGATGATCCTCGTGCCGTACAGGCCAAGGCCACGACTCATCCAAATTGGGATATGGGTGCCAAGATTACTTTGGATAGTGCCACCATGATGAACAAGGGATTGGAGGTGAGAGTGCAATGCATCTGTAGTCTTTGGTGCTGTTCACTATCTATTCGTCGTACGCTCTTTCTTTGTGGAATGGTTTTACTCACACTTTCTTCACCAATAATTTCATCATCGCAATGGTTATTTGTCGACATGAAGGTTATCGAAGCGCACTACTTGTTTGGGGCTAGCTACGACGACATCGACGTCGTGATTCACCCCCAGTCTATCATCCATTCAATGATAGAAACAAAAGACACTTCCTGTATTGCGCAATTGGGTTGGGCGGATATGCGACTTCCATTGGTCTACTCTGTGTCCTGGCCTCACAGATTGGAGATGCCTTACGAGCCTTTGGACTTGGCCAAGGTTTCTCAAATGACCTTTATGAAACCCGATCACGAAAAGTACCCTTGCATCGCATTGGCGTACGCGGCAGGTCGGGCCGGTGGTACAATGACGGCCGTCCTCAATGCTGCCAACGAGGCAGCCAATGAAATATTTAGAAAGGATGTTGGACTCGGCTTTTTGGAAATTCCCAAGCTCGTCGAGAGTGCTATGGAGGCACACAAGGAGGACCACAAGACACAGGATGTAACATTAGACGATATCTTGTCGTGTGATGAATGGGCACGACAATTCGTCCTTGAAAAAAGTGAGACAATGAAATCAGAATTGATTCTTCCGCGATAATCAATCGTTGTATCGAGTTTTGCAGCTCTCAGTTCCGTGTCTTTGACTGCCATTTCTTGCACTTCCTTCGTTGGCTGCAGGCAAATCAATGAGGACTGGTCGAATCATTGGTGACATCGGTACTAACCCAAACAAAGAACCAATCTTCTTGACAGACCTTACAGAATTATAGTTAAATTCGAGACTTGCTGTACTTAATGCGAAACCTATGAACCAATATTTTTGATAGACCTTAGAAAATATTTCTACAAAATTGAGTTCGAGATGCGTATGTGTACTAAGGCAGCTACTTGTAGTTTAAACCTGTATTATTGGCAGGCCTTCGAGAACTATTCGAGACAACTTACTACACGTAGCTAATGTACATGAAACACGTGCAGTAAATGCGTTTAAAGATTGGCGTATATTATTATTATTATTATTGTTATGATAGTATTTAGCAACTAAATTTAAGCAAATATCCTGTTTGTTAGAAGATCACAGATGTTTTGTGAACACTGTTGGGCAGTCAGAGGCAATGACTGATGCTGGGAAAATTGTATTATTTCGACCAAAAATGGAAAATAGAGATGATATGAATGTGGTAGATACCGCTAAATGTATGTAAATTCATCGATTTAATGACTCAGAGGCATTTCTAGCGACTTCGTCTGCTTTTCAGTGACCGGACTGCTTGAACCTTGTCGCATATGGTCGCCCCAAATTGGCGACGCAGCCACTTGCACATTTTCGCCAACCTTTTCCTTCTCTACCTCTTCCATGCCTTCGATCGCAACAATATTTTGCTGCCTTAAAAACGAGTTGGCTCTTTCAAAGACTGGAGCCAGCTCGTGGCAAGACTCTTGCCATCCCCCACCTCTGGCGGGAGTAAACTTAAGCACTGTGTGCATTGGCACCTCGATCTGCATTGCTTCTTCCACAGGCGACTTTCGTAGGTAGGCGATTAGCATTTGCAAAACTGAAACATGACTTACGACTAGAGTTGGAATTACCTGTTGCTCCAGGTCAACAACAACTGATTCCAGCCGAAGAATCAAATCCTTGTAGGATTCACCTCCGGGAAATCTTTGGATGAATCAAGTGCGATAAAACACGGATAGGTTAGGCGTTATCGATTTCGAGAATTTAACAAAGAGTTTTGCCTTTTTGGTAATAGAATCGTACCTTGTGTGGAAAGGATCTTTCTCCAGTCGACTGTACCATTCGGGATTAGAGCTTTGAATTTCGAGTAATTCCTTCCCGGCAAAATCCCCCTTGTCCATCCTTTGTTCGGTGTGATGAAAGAAAAAACGATATGACGAGTCAGCGCGACCTACATGAATGCATTTCACGCACGCAATCGGTTCTTGATGCCATGCTGCTCGCGTTGAATTGTAACTTCACATTCATAGTCACTGTGCTCGTATTACTTACGGGTTCAACGTCGATAGTTCGTCCACCGGGAACTCGTAATCATCCCAATCAACCGTTTCGGCCGCTCTAGGCATCGTACTGGAAAAGATTTTCAACGGAAAAGCGGCTCCTGAATCGCCATGCATGGGGAACCCACTTGCAACTCCACTTATCGATGTGCCGGTGTTTGACATGTCACACACCGACGCCCGTCTCAACATGAATTGCAGAGATTCTTCGGATACGAAATCATACAACGCTTCTGAGAATTTTTTTCCTTGAGGACCCAGTCTATCTCCTCTCGTAAGTCTTTTTTGAGTATGGCGTGAAAGGTTTAAGAAATCTTGTGATCCCGTACTCATTTTGACACCAGTTATGTAGTCATCGCGATCTGTGGTAATGTCTGATAAAGTTTGTCCTGGACGACATAGGAAAATAGGTCTCGTTCCGATATTCCAAGCCATCAACGCAGGGACGATGACCTTTGACATACGTCCGTATATGTGATTGACCAACAATTTCGTCGACAAATTGAAAATTTTGATGTACGACAGAGAATCATCAGTTATAGTCTCGTATTGTTCTTCATATTTTCTGACACGTTGTTTGAGGTCCTCTACTGCTTCTGTCTCGTCCATATTGACGTAATCAGGTGAGTTATTGATTTTGAACCGGAAGTTTTCAAGCAAAAGTTCTTCATCGTCACAAATGGACTCCACGAAAACAACCCCAGTTGGCTTGCCTGGTCGCTTTGCAGGATTTGTACACTCTTCCAAAATCCACCTCCTCCTCTTGTCGGTGCTATTTGTGGCGTCAAATATAGCTATTCTGTCTCGTGCTTCTGTAACGGACGAATTTGAAGATCTTGAGTTCACGCTGCGAGAAGAATTAGAACTTAGTTGTTTGCCTTCTCCGTCATTATCTGTTTCTTCCTCTCCGTCAATCCATCGAAGCATATCACGCAGTGCCAATTCAGCCACTTCCTCTCGAAGTGCAGCGGCCCCCTTATTATCGGCAGCAAAAAAATTGGCATCGCACGCTCCGCCCGAAGCCTTCCGCCGATACCTTCCCACGTTGAATATTTTACAGAGAGAACCGTGCCATTCTAGAAAATTCAGTAGTTTCCGTGCAACGAACGATTTTCCTCGTGCTGGTAGCCCAACCAATACGATAACGAGTCGGCTGGAATTCGTTGTCAATTTTCGTCTCTGTTAAGTGCCGCATGGGAAAGATTGGGAATGTGTTAATGAGTGATATGATCGACGAGGACAGAGACTCAAACAAAGATTCAAATTATGGTACGTACTGCTTCCAAGCGATTGATCACCAATGCCGTGTCTGTGGACGCTTCGTTGCTGCCAGAATTATAGTAGTCCTTCTTAGGAGTTTCTGAGCCTTTCATGTTCAGTCGTTCTATTTTGCCTCGTTGGATGTATGTCGCTGCGTGAACTGCGGAGCTTTTGGTCTTGCTCTCTTTTACCGGATTGCCTTGCTGACTTTTTGCCTTTCGTGCTGACCGGTTTCAAAACCGTTTACTGCAAAGGTTGTTTTGTGTTAGTGTAGTTGAGAATATGATGTGATCTTGCTGTGATTTTCGTTTCATTACTGGTAGGTGATGCGAAAACGATGCCGGCAAGGAATGGCAAGATTCGGGAGTTTCGAAATTTGAGGTATGAAATTGATGGAATCTTCGAAGATATGTACAAGTTGATGGCCATATTCTGGGCTCTGGTGGAACACTTTCAAAAATCGAAATTACGTAATTTTGGAACGTCTGTAAATTCGTAAGTTCGTTTCGGTAACGAGAACCGAACCGGCGACGTATGATTGGGGACAGGATGACATAAAATGCATAATATGTCGTCATGTTTTTATGTCCCATTCAAATTGAAGGACAGACGACATCTGACGTGCCAAAGAACAGAAATAAAACATAATGGCCCTACATGATGTTACGTAATAAAAATTGTACTAAAAATAATAATATACAATTTCACATACAAGTATTAACCTTCCCCATCATCATTATTTTGAAAAGTATAAATGGATATAATGTTGAAGTTGTAAGGGGCACTTGCAAGGGCACTTGCAAGGGGCGGCCTATTATGACCTCAAGCAAGGCATATCATGTGAAAAAAGAGCCCCATTTCAGTGCAAGGGGCTCCATTCTGAGGCCTGCTGGGGGTCCTGCTATACCTTCTCTCTGATGCCCTGGGCCCCATTCCAGTGCCTAAGATTATGCCTTCTCGCTTATGGGTGTTCGCTGACATGTCATGTGTCTGTCCTCTGATTTGAATGGGGCACAAAAAATGAAGACATATGCATTTTATGTCATTCATTTTTGCAAAGGGAACAGGGGATGCACGAGCTGAGAGTTGCTATGAGAAAAAAAGGACTTACTCCTTTTTGAACAGAATACCTAATAATGAATCATTTATGCTGAGAGTATTATTGTTGAAGGATTCAAGGGAACACAACCATAACATAATTATACTCTTCATATTGAGATATTCATCACACAAATGAGATTTGAGGTTCTAGGGGAATCACACGCATACGTGGGCTGAACTCCACTGGTTCCCTTTTGTATTTTTGTTGATCTTTTTAATTAATGCCAAACTCATAATTCTTTTACGCACAGTATATCTTCCTACCCCACTGGCAACTGTTTCCAATCTGGTGGCTTGGAACTGAATTTGATGTCTGAAACAAATAGTGCATGGTCGCAATTTCTGAATCTGAATTGGTTCCTCATTTCTATTATGACTGGCTAATGATGGTCTGCACTCCTACATATCAGGTTTATTGTAAACGGTGCTACCTGTACTTGTCTCCAATTACTAATTAATTAATATACTTATTTAAGTAACCTTAACCACCGAAGGTGGATCTAAACTACTCAGTCTGTATCCAGACTTTAATGTCGCCTCAATCGAAGAGAGTTTAAGCCCCAAGTTGTAGAACGACAATTTTTTTCAAGCAAATTGTGAAAGCAAGCAGGGAGGGTACAAAGAACAAACTGATGAATGGTGCCCCAAGCAGAAGCCTAACAGAAGGCAGCTTCCAAAAATCAGACAGTAGGAAGGGATACACATAGGAGGAGCAGCGCTGCATGGCTCCACTCAGGCGGGCTGGGCAGACCGTGTGTGGGATGAAAAAGACAGGGGCCATAGTCTTGGAGGAAGAAGAACAAGGCAAGGGAGTTTGAGTACTTGTAGTGGAGGTGCGTTTGATCTGGAGTCTTCCGCACCTCGGTCGTCAAGTCTGAGTTTTTTATCAAATTTGCCACCGACACGTGAGGAAGGGATACATATAGGAAGGGGTGAGTCTTCCGCACCTCGGTCATCGAGTCCGAGTTTTTTTATCAAATTTGCCGCCGGCATGTGAGGAAGGGATACACATAGGAAGGGGTGAGTCTTCCGCACCTTGGTCGAGTCTTCTGCACGTGGTCGAGTCTTCCGCACGCCGCCGGCAGTAGGAAGGGTATACACACCATAGGAAGGGGCATAGCGCCGCACTGCTTGGTAGAAGAAGCAAGCGCACGGTACACTAAGATCCTAAGGTAAGGAAATGGAAGCCCCTAAGTGGAATTCAGTTAGTGGGGGGCACAGGGGCCATGATCTTGAAGGAAGAAGAACAAGGCAGGCTGTACACGGGAGGGGTCCTAGTATGTACTAGGATGAGAGCCATAAAAGAACAACACTTAGGAAGCACAGGGGCCATGGTCTTGGAGGAAGAAGAACAAGGCAGGCTGTACACTGGAGGGGTCCTATGTAGGATGGAGAACCATAAAAGAACAACACTTAGGGGCACAGGGGCCATGGTCTTGGAGGAAGAAGAACAAGGCAGGCTGTACACTGAAGGGGTCCTATGTAGGATGGGAACCATAAAAGAATAACACTTACGGGGCACAGGGTATGTAGGCTGGAACTTGAAGTCCGACCTGTGAGACCTCTCTTATCTCGCAGGGAACACTTGAAGAACCGGGTGGAACACTGGAAGGGTTGTTGTCGGTTAAAAATACGACGACCAAAACACCGTAGAAATTATACGGTATACAAAGTACAAAGCAAAGGTACGTACACACGATTACTCGTGAACGAAACTGGCTTAGAATCAAACGCACCTCCACTACTTGGAAATCCTTAAGTGGTAAAAACGATATCACCTAAGGCTACAAACAAAAGAGGTTAATCGGTTAGAAACAAGACATCTCCAAAGACCTGAAAGATAAGTAAACACTTGGAACCCTTAAGTATATTCAAACAAATATACTTAATATCCCGTGAGGAAATTACTTATCCTGATCATGAAAATCAATACCGATTCCAGATGGGCCTCATCTAGCATATATACCACAAACAAGCATACGCCCCATCAAACAAAACACTTAACCTCATAAATGACCAGTACCGATGAATGACCAATACAACGAGACGCTAACACAGGAACAGCAGCAACAATATCGGTACGATAAAGACAGTAACAAATGGTAACAACTAACCGGGGAAAGATCTCTACTACGTAAAATACAGAGAGCCCCGATACAGTACAAAATACATAGTGAAAATAAGAGCCTCTCTCTGAGCTCACATCTCTTTAAATTTTAACATCATATATCTTTTGATCAATTTTTAGAGTAAAAACAGGTTATAGAGCCCTTATAACTTACACTGCCAAGTGTATACCTTAAGCTACCTATCTCCACCCCATACAGCACCTCCACTGCTGGTTACAGCCAGAGTATACTTGGTACGGGACTCGCACGCCGGGCTGTATCCTTGCTCGCGTATCAAGGGGTGTATCTACAGATCCTTCTGTCAAGAATCTTCTTCTGTAATACACGACCAAGCATACGTATCCAGGGGTGTACCTACAGATCCTTCTACTAAGAATCTCCTTCTGTAATTACGTCGCAACCTCGACGATGATCGAACGATTCATCGCCGATTACGACGATTGAACGATTACGATTACATTAATACAAGATAAAGACCACCGCCGTCTTTAGTACAAGCCCATTGCACTGGACAAGCCGATTGCAATACTCCATATTTTTTCTTCCGCGTCCATCACCCACATCAAGGGCCATCGACGCCCGTTTGATTGTGCTAAGCACCACTTCAAACCGCAACAGACCGCAACTCATCCTTCGATAGTTGCACCTCCGCGGATCATTCCAACGGTCTTTCGATATTTCGATCCACGACCTACATCAAATCAATAATTACATCGACGTCGGACAATCCAACAGCCGCCGGTTATCTCATCGCCACAACAAAATTATTTACGATGATAACTTAAACCATGCCGGCAACTGAATTTGACTGGAATCAGATCCGAGATATTGCAATCCAATTTGGAACATTCAACACCAAGGGCAAGTGCTCACAAACATGAAGCCCTCAACACATCATTCTCCCACGATCTAGAGGACACGGACGGTCTATTCATCACAAACGATGATTCAGAAGGGCCCAAAACACTGGCCCCAGACCCGGTCGCCATGTTAAAGGAAATCATTGTCAACGCAATCATGGATATCATCCCCTCCAAGGAACAAACCGAAGTCAACAAAGGACACATATCCACCCTTTTTGCTGATGCCACCTTCTGGTATGTCGCTCCAAACAAATTGACAAAGAGACTCAGAAACAAACGTGGGATGGACAAGGCCGGAGAACTAGCCATCAAAAATGGACAAAACACCTTTCCCATAGAAATCAGAGCAACACACTGGGGATTCAAACCAGACTGGGATGCAGTACATTTTAACGAGGTCTATGACACCAACATCTACAGCTTCCCTGAAACAAGTGACGATGACGACGGGGACACACCTGCTACTACAGCAATTGGTCAACAATGGAAACAACAACCGCAACGCCGGCACCAACAACCAAGTTGACCTACCATGGAATCCTGCAACCTTACCCCCAACAGTCAAGGCTAGATACAACAAAAGAGACAAATTCCTTACCAGGGATGAAATGAAATACTTTGAAATCACTTCTACAGATGCAACGGGAAATGAAACAACTGTCAGACAAAACTACTACCTACACAACCTAGGCAGTGGTAGAAATGACCAACGCCTCATCACAAGGAGTGGAGATTGCTTTGATCTAACCAGAGCTTCTGACAAGTCCAAGGAAGCGGCAAGAGACAAATTGTTTCTCTCAGGATTCCCACAACTAAAGAATTCAACGGACCCTCAGGTCCAAAAGTGGTACAGAGAGGTCACAGCCCATGCACAGCAGCATCATATCTACATCCATCCATATTAGAAGTACCTCTACAGACGCGAAGCGGATCATCTCAGAGGATTCACCATTGAAGATAAATTCCCACATGACCTACCTGCGCGATATGAATTGGCTATTCACGAATGGGGAAATCTTATTTATACTGCACTCAGAACTGATAAAATCATTCCTGATGCATGCACAAGTATGAAGGCCGCCATTCAAAGCTTTGAGGGAGGACAAGGATACAAGGCACTGTACACTGTGATTGCGCAGACACACCCCAACTCCAAAAGACCATCCAATACAGGACAAATGGTGAGGAACCCTCCAAATCAAGATACAAGTGAGTTGCTTGAGGAATACTACTTTCGTTACAAGGATTATTTGAGACTTTGAGTCTTCCTCCACAACCAATCCAGCACAATCAGCTCAATAGAAGAAGTTAGCAACCTCATTGAAGGAACCACCCTCTCATATGAACTCTTCAAGAAAACAGAAGACGAACGCGAATCAGATGACCAATTCAAACGAGACAAATATAAGGCAGGGCGGCTACTACAAACTCTCCAAACATATGAACAAGAAATCAAGGCTGAGAAGAAGTACAAGGACAAAACCTCCAAATCAAGCCTGCCCAAACAATTGCCTACCACAGGAATCAGACCAGGTCCTCGCCGCAGTGATAGGTTCCAAAAACGTGCTGACAACAACACTGTCAGAACACGTTCCACTCTAACTTCTCACTCAATCAGTCTGATTGACTCACTTGAATACCCTGAAATGAATGAAGTGTCTGGCAATCCCTTCCTCCATCAAGCATATTGCAACGCAATCACTGCATTTGACAAAGAGCCCAGCCTCTTTGACACCTCCAGGAAATGTATTGTTTGCCACACCTCTGGTCATAGCTTTGACAATTGTCCTGCCCTGCAAGATGTTGAATCTCTCAGGAAACATAGGATCGCAACTGCAGTTTTTATAAGCAAAAGCAATAGGGAAACACAACAGCTCTTGGATTCTACTCAACGCATCTCCAAGATCAACGCTGAGGATGAGAACCAGGATGAGGAATCCTCAGATGATAAACCAGAAGACCAAAATTTTTTGCCAAGGTCAGGAATAGAGAGACTTTCTTGCAGCCAGACCACGTCACCTCAAGATGATCCTCAAGGATTTGACAATGCCCCAGCATCACCAATGGAAGGCTCGTGCCCCTTCTTGGACTCCAGTAGTGTCAGTTCCTATGAGTCTATCCAACTTGGTGCGGTCAATGTGATCCCACGGGGTACTCTTCACCCATCCATCCCAACTGATGTGTATTGTGGTATGGAAACACTTGAAGTTACAGCCCCTGCATTGAAATCACATATGGAAACCAATGGGGATCCCAACTTTGACCGTGACAACCCCATCCGAGTTAATACCAACAATGTCAAGAAACTTGTACCAGCAGATCCACTAGCAGCTGCATCATACTTCCAACAGGGCCAACAAGCGCAAATTGATACAGGTGCCAAAGTTTCTTGCACAAACCTACTGCATATTCTCCATAATTACAAACCTTACACCAAGGGGAGGAAATGTCCAGTCAGGCTAACAGCAGCAATTGGAGGCAAGGCATCCAGTTGCATCCCAGAAGGGTCCAGTTATGTGCGCATACCAGCCCTGAATGACAGAGGCTACATCAGTGTTTTCTTCTACTATTCCCCATTGCTTTCGACAACATTGCTGAGTGAGAATGATCTCTGTGGCACAACATCTCACATGAGGGACCAGTTCAGTGCACAGTCCATACACAAAGCCTTCACTGACACCCAAGGCTCCTCCACTCAGAAGAATGGTAACCTCACCATTATTTGTCACCACAAACACAGCACTGCCAAAAGCCTCGTCCTTCATGGAGCTATCATTGATGGTCAATGGTATACCCATCCACTGTTAATCCCAGATGTAGATCTGGAATCCCCATATGCAAATTGTGCCACCTCTTCAGCCTATGTCTTAGCAACTGACATGGAGTTTAAACAAGCTTAGTGAACTAGTCTCCAAGGAAGCAATCAGCAATTACAGATATGACATCTACACAAACCTTGTCACCCTTCAAAAATGTACTGAAGCTGCTGGAGGAAAACCTGACTCCAGTGACAAACCCTGGTTTGATGCAAAATTGTTCTTTACCAAGATTGCTGACAGAGAAATCCCTATTCAAGCCATCAAAGCGAAGACCTCCAAGCTCCTCTGGCACCAAAGACTTGGCCATCCCTGTGATGCCTTCTTATACAACGCCCACAAATACATTCTTGGTGTTCCAAAGTTCAAACGGCAAACAAGCATTCTCAACCAATGTCCTACCTGCATTCAATGCAAGCAAACTAAGTCGCCTGCCGGGTCCCATTCTACAAGGAAGGCTACTCAACCCTTTCAAGGTTTGTCTATTGACTTTGCTTTCTCAGGAGCCAAATCATCCAACAGTAAACAAAAGCGTGACTATGAAGGCATCCATGGTAAGACAGCTTGGATTCTCATCACTGATCATTTCACTGGTATGAAGTATGGTGACACCAGAATCTCCAAGGCAGCACCACTTCATTGGCTTGAGCATTTCTTCTCCCAGCACAACCCAACTTGTGCCAACAAGTATGTCACAGTTGACCAAGGTGGCGAACTCTATCACAATCCGGATATCTGAAACCTATTCTCTGCTTTTGGATACTCCATTTTCTCAACTGGTGCTGATGCTTCACATCAAAATGGTACTGTTGAAAGAGCCCACCGAATCCGTGCTAACTCCATGAGGACCATGCTCAGTGGTGCCAATCTCCCAGTCAAATTCTGGCCTTTTGCCTTCTACCATGCACTGCGTTTGTCAAATGCATTCCCTGAAGGTAACCAGCTCCATTCACACTTGGAATTGGCAACTGGTCACAAGGAAAATCTCACTGACTTCAGAACCTTTGGGTGCCGAGTTTGGGTTAGACCTCCAGGCAAGAAACCAGTCAAGCTCAAACCCAATGCAAGGAAAGGCATATTTCTAGGTTTTGTGCCATACACTACCAGAAACATTCTTTGCTATGAGACAGAAACACATCGTGTCAAAATTGCCACCCATGTCAGGTTTGATGAAGGTATGAATGACCTACCACTTTCTGACCTACCCACCAACGCCAAGCACCTCCTCTGGACTGATGACAATTTGCCTCTTCCACCAGAACCCACTGAAGTCTCATCCAGTGATTTCCAATTCTTCATCTCACCATTTGCCGATCTCACCAATCTCAGGCTCACTGTTTCCAGTTCCTGTACTGATCAAGCATTTGGTCTCAGGTATGCCAATGATTCACTCCTTGGACAAGCATACATTACTGACATCATTCCCAAAAGCCCTGCATCCAAGCTCTACTCCTCTCATAAGAAGTCCCTTTCCAAGCTCCATGGTGCTTATATTGTATCTATCAATCACAATCGTGTGTTCACTGCTGCTGATGTCAGTACAGCCCTGCTTGAATCACACAATCGAGGGGTGAGGGATTCCATAGATACACCTATTACCTTTGCACTTGAAGCAAAATTATCTATGAAGAAAGTCAGGAAACACTTGAACAAATAGGTTTATTTGCCCCCAATACCTCCTGGAAGGAACCCACCGATGAAGAAGATCCATCATTCTTGGACCGGATTTCCTCCATTAAAACCATCAAGCGCATTGGCACCAAATACAATAAGCTGATACAATCAAGAATCAACCAGGTTGATAGCACTGAAGCCGTCCATGCCTCCATCCAAAAACATTTGGCACCAACTGAAGATGACATGGCTGTTGTCATTCCCACTATTGATATCGTGTCACTCAGAGCCATCACCAAGCTTCATAAGGCAGGCAATCATGCATTACCACTAGATGCAGATTCACTACCAACTGAACAAATTGAACTCTTAATCAAGGCCATCAATTCAAAGGAAACCACACCTGAAGAACAAGCCCTGGGACACTTCACTCACAGAAACCTCAAGTCATTATCCACATGGAATGAATGGGAAGCTGGAGAGCAAAAACAACTTGATCAGTTTGAAGACTTGGAAATGTTCGGATCACCAATCCCATATCCCAAAGATCCCAATGCCATCATTCTCAGGCCCCATTGGCAATACAGTGTCAAAAGGAATGGAGTCAGACGAGCAAGACAATGCTGCAATGGAAGCAAATATGCAGCTCCAACCCTGCATGCATTGCCATGTCATATTCATCTTGTGTTGAACATCCCATCCAACGGTTATTCTTTGCTATTGCATCATCCCTTAACCTCAAAGTCTATGAAGGTGACGCGGCAGACGCGTATGCACACAGCCCTGGCCCCAACATCCCTACTTATATGACTATAGATGATGCATATGCAGAATGGTACAAGCACGAGCATGGCAAAGATATAGACAGAAAATTGGTACTACCAGTCCTACGAGCACTCCATGGCCATCCTGAATCTGGTCGCCTATGGGAAAACTATATCAACAAGATCCTGAAGGGCCCTGATCTCAACTTCAAAACCACCACACATGACAGGATGATCTACATGACGGTTTTTGAAGGTGAAATAGTCTACATGCTGAGACAAGTTGATGATTTTGCGCTAGCCTGCGCATCAGAATCCATATCTGACAAGATCTATGGCATTATTGGTGAGAAACTGAAGCTACCTAAAGAAGATGTTGTTCCCTTCACAAAAATGGGATTGCTTGAAGATTTCAATGGAATTGACGTCAAACAAACAGTCGACTACAATGAACTGTCCTGTGCCAATTGCATTGACAGAATCATGAGATCTCATGGTTGGGAAACAGATTCTAAAATGAAGCCACACTCCAAACCATCAGCCCCACTATCAACTGAGGTACTGAGTCAGCTACAATCACATACAAATGGACCACTAGAAGGCACCAAAGAACATGCTAAATTGCAATCCACATCTGGTTTCTCTTACAGGACAATCTTGGGTGAAATGATGTTTGCGTACGTTAGCTGCAGGCCAGACATTGGGTATGCAGTGACACTGATGTCAAAATACAGTTCCAACCCCATGGCTTTCAACTATTCCAGTCTGAAGAACATAGATTGGTATCTCAGAACAACCAGATCCTGGGGTATCAGGTTCTACAGACCAAATGCTGAACCATCCCTGCCTCCAGGGGTGCCATATGACGACTCAGTCCAAGATGCATCACTTCCCCAATATCCTGAAAATATTAAACAATGCAAATTGATGTGTTTCGTTGATGCAGCATATCGAAATGATCCAAAACATTGCAGGTTCACCACAGGCTATGTTTTCACTTATGCTGGTGGAGCAATTGTTTATCGATCCAAAGCACAATCGCTCACTGCACAGAGCTCTGCAGAAGCTGAGTTCATTTATTATTTTCCTTCTGAATCCGATCCGTTGAGAGTCTGATTCAAAGGCTTCTGAAGAACAGCAAAGCTTTGTTAGTGTGTTAGTAGACGGACAATTGTACTCTACGCGTGACAATTGTGATTGGATACTTTCGGCAACAAATAATCGGACTACAGGCGAGACTATGGAATCGCCAGATCTCTTCTTGCTGTGAACTTATTCAGATACAGTGAGACAGACCTTAGTAATGTAGATTACAGGTAGTTGGTAGCAACTAGTGTGAATTTTGGGATATAAATCAGTTGAATGTTAAAAGTATGAGATAAAGTGAAATCTTGCTGAAACGCAAGATATCTCTTTTATTGAGATGAATACGTTGCAACTGCTGTTGCGTAATGATGAGGTTACTCGCTTATTATTTCCGTACATGCATTGGTCGTTGACCGTATATATCTGTGTGTGTATATATATATATTGTGTGAGAATCACATGCCAACGGTTTTCTTCTCTTGTTCCGTTAGGAAGACTCCATGATATGTTTATCATTAAGATCAGGAATTGCTCCCGTAGCTCGTGTGATACTTTGTAAAATCAGAGTTTGCTCACCGAAGAACAATGGCAATACTATAAAACAGAGATTGCTCACCGTCAATGCCCAATGGGAATCGATGCTCCGTGGGAATTGATATGCCGTGGGAATTGATTACTTTGGTTGATACGGGACTCATTGATTTGTACCAATAGAATATCTACCATTGGGTAGCTTTGGTACTTCTGGGCACGAAAGGAATTTAATACTCCCCATGTTTCTTTGTGAAAGGTCATCACGTTTTATATGATGCTTCCATCATCTTGGAGGAGGTCGCTGGTATTCCCGCAGAAGTGGAAGATGGGCTTGAGCAGTGGATACACAACTGAGTGTCCACAATGCTTGGTGAGGATATCTGCACAGTTATCTTTACCAGGGATGTGCATCATTAGAATGAAGCCTTTCGCTATCATGCTTCGTACGTAGTGAAACGATAGGATGTTGTGAGGCTTATGCAACCTTGCGTAAGGAAAGGTTGACGTTTGAATCATCTTCTTGTTGTCTCCCCATGAATAGGAGATGTCATGGACTCGTGTTCCGAGGTATCGGAATGAGTGACGTAGATCAACGATTTGCTTGATGCAAGTTCTTCCTGCAACGAATTCAGCTCCAAAGGTGGCTGTTTCCGTAGTAGCTTGTTTCTTTGAGAACCACATCATAGGAGTCTTGTTCGCAAAGTGAAGGATGCTGGTTACAGCCTTACCACTGAGAATATCATGCATGAGATTTGCATCATAGAAGTGTGTTAACACTACTGTCTTCCCAAGTGGTGCAGAAGCGTCGCCGGGTAGCTCTTCAGAATGCTCCCCATAGACAGTGTTGGACCAATCGATGATGTCCGGTTTAGTCAATATAAAATCTGGGGGTTCCACGCAGAACCTGATTTTAAAATGTCTAAACTTAGAGATATATCCGTAGATACGTTTGGCACGATCAAGGTGTCCGTCTCGTGGTTGAGCTCTGAAACTTGAGAGTGTCATCACGGCTGTTTGAACATCAAATCGTCCAATGGCGATGATCCATTGGAGTGATCCGATCATGCTTTGGTATTTCTGTATACCAGTTTCCTTGAGAAAAGCCGAGAAGTCCAATTTGGGATGATCGTTTTCCGCAATGGGTGACTGGAACCTGGTGTTAGGTTTGCATCCAAACATTTGTTCATAAGATGCTTCCATCTTTTTGATGAACTTGATGGGATTCATACAAAGAACACCATGCGCGTCGCGCTCAAATCCACAACCCAGATGAAAATTCATAGGTCCGGATCCCTTCAGTTTGAAGTTGTATGGCTCTGACTGTAGTATTTCCAGGAAAGAATTGGGATCTGCCATGCAAAGACATAGATCATCGACATATGTGCATATGAGTCCATATACACGTTCCCCATGCTTGTTCATTCCAGGCTTGAGGAAGATTTCCGGTTCCGCACAGGATCTTTTGAAGTCGAGTTCAATAAGGCAAGCTGCTAGTAAATCACCAAAGCACTTGCCCAAAGATCTGAGGCCATATAAGGCCTTGTAGATGATCAATAGGTGACCTTCTAGTGATCCAAATTCGGGACCTGCCTTGATGCAGACTTTCTCGCAAGTAACTGCTTCGAGGTAAGCATTACCTATATCGGTACCCCACGCTTCTAGGCTGCCTGTTCAGTTCGGCTAGGAACAGACACATACGTAGACCGCGGAGAGATACGACACCGGCATAGACACTGTGGATAGGGGCCTCAGTGAGATTACTGTTTGCAACAAGACGAGCCTTGTGTCTACCGTCGTGCTTGACAGCATATATCATGTGTACCTTGATCTGTTGGAACCCGGTTGGGATGGAGCTTGCCTTGTACACGTCTTTATCAATGAATGTATTGTATTCATTGAGCTGTTCCATTTCCAGAGTGGTGGCGTCTTCCCATTTGTGGTTTCCATTGGCTTGGTCAAATTGGAGGGCTTCTTCGTGGTTACAAGGTACCTTGAATTCATATTGGTACTGTGGGGTGGTACGGAAAGACCGAAGTTTGGCTTGATGCACGAGTCGATCAAGTTTCTTGGTTCGTCGTGCTAGATTGGTGATTCGTTTGAGACCTTTCCAACCTGGGAGGTCAAGCAAGTTGGTGTCTTTCCCATATTTAGCAACGGTAACAGGATCATCAGCCGCAATGTTGGCTAATGGTTCACATGTCCGTTCCATGTTTTCCCATTCAATCCAAAGGTTATACTTGGAGCCTTTGTATTGAGGGTGCTTGTTATCCAATGGACCTTGGTGTCCTAGGATTCGGCAAAACGGCCAAAGTGTTCCATCTTCTTGGGTCGAATCACGGTGGATGTAATTCATGACATCATTGTATGCAATGATATCATTAAGTTCGTCATCAGATTGCCTGCACTTGAATTTGATGAAGCCGTTATTGCGTTCAAGACTGTCTTCTACATCGACGATGGTAAGACGCTTTCGAGTACCATCGGGGTTGGTTACAAGGAAAGATCTTCCTTGTAGATCGGCAATCGGGACCGTAGGAATGGTAAGGGGTTTACCATCATCGTCAAATTGTGCATTGCCTTCTTCATCGGTAACAACTACCTGTGATGGGTCTACTGAAGGAGTAGCGGGGTTGGTGTGTGGAGTTGTGACGTCACTAACATCAAAGTATGCTAGCTCCGGTGGATCAAAATCATCTTCAGTAAGGAGAACGCCATCGGATGTCTTGCTGAAGATGTGTATTGTAGGAGGACCATCAAAACTCTCCCCATAGTTGTTAGGGAGTGGAGAAGGGGACCAGCTCGGGCTGTCATCGACCTTCGTATATAGAAAGCTCGGTAACGAGGGGTGGGCGGGTGGTTTGATAATAACCTGATTACCAGATGCGGGAGGTGTTGTACCTTGTTGCTTGGTAGGTACAGACAGCGTGATGTCGTCATGTTCCGCAGGAGTGTCAAGGCTTCGATTGGTGTCGGAGTCAGTGGTTGAGATGCCAAGAGTAGGAGTAGCTGGGACGTCCTGTGGTGTAGAATCTGCAGTGGGACTATTCGTAGTGGTATGCTCCCCATGTTTCGTGAGTGTAGGAGCGTCACCAGTGGCGTACAATCGGGGTAAGGAATCCTTGGCCTTACGCCATTTGATGAAGCCGTCATCTGTAAAGAGGCCAGCTCGTTTGTTGCGTGACTCAGGTGTAAGAGCAGAACGTACACCAGAACGGTCAAGCAATTTGTTGGTGACTGGATCCCAGATTCGGAAACAAAGTCCATTGCCAACATGTTCGGCAATGCCTATGAAATGACTGAGGCGTTTGGTAGACTGGGTACCAAAAGGGGAGTCATTGGTCTTAAAATAAACAGGTTCAAACCAGAAGAAACTGGTGTACGCGCTTATATCGCCAAGTGTACCGGTAGCAATGAAGACCGATTGTTTGTCCGACAGAGTAGGATCAGAAATAACATTGAGGAGTCCGGCAACGTATGTCATGCACAACAACCAGAGATGCGGTGGTGTGCCTGTATGGTCCATGACGCGATTGACAATACGCTTAAATGTTTGATATCGCCGTTCAAATTGATTCTGGTGTTGGTGATAGGGTTCACTTTGCCAGAGTCCAATCCATAACATTTTGAGATAATCGGTGACCCTCTTACTAGATTGGTAGTTCCCATGATCACATAGAAGGCGAAGAGGCCTGCCCCATTTTCGAACGAAATTCTGAAAGCATGATAGAAAGCCGCCGGTGGTGCGCATCTCTTCAAAATGTATGATATGAGACTTCCGACCAAAGAAAATCTGGGCAAGTTTGGAACCGCCATCAATTGCTGGGACATCAGAATAGACAGCATCAGACAAGACGTTGTCATTGAATGGTCGAACGTTCATAGCCGGCTGGGGGGAATGAAAACAATTGAAAATGTTACCATCAGGGCTAACCGCTAACAAACCATATTGCGTTGAATTGTCAAAGGTAGCTTTGATGCGATCTGTAGAAACCCAGCAAAAGAAAGGTTTCAGAGATAAGTAATCATGTTCGTTGGGATAGCGTTCACGGGGTGTAGTTGTGATACGTGTAGCATCACTAGCAGTACAATCCGTGGGAAAAGCAGTGACCGTCTCGGAGATTGGAGGGGGAATGCAGCATGCGAGGCGCTCCTGATGAACATAGTCGGTAGGTGTAAGCCAGAATGAGCGGTCGTTGGTTCCATGATCATCAATAGGGAGAAAGGGTGATCGAGTGCAGTGACTGGAGTACGAACTGAGAGACGTAACCATGGATGAGCCAGGAGATACAGAGATATCTAACCCTTCAAGACAACGTGGGTTTCCGTATTTGTTGTATTCAGGATATGGAAGTTGTTGCGACTGAGAAGGATATTTCTGAAGAAAGTGTTCATCTTTAGCACTGATTGTGGTATCGCGGACGGATGGGTCCCAGTGTTTATCGGATGTCATGATAACATGTGGGAGCGTGTCAAATTCAATAGTTGTGTACTTTCGCATGGCAAGCTATGGTAAACCATGTCGAATACTGAGAGGCAGTGCATATCCATCGGAGGTGGTGATTACTTGTCCACCGCCCGCTTTGATGGATGTGTCATCTACATTGGAGAAATATGCTTCCATCTGGCTGGAGGACAAAATAAAGGAGTGTCGACCCGTATATGCACATTCATTGAAAATGAGGATGATGGGACCTCTATTCGAGACGCAATAGGCGCCGCATGTTGCAATGGGAATATTCTGCACTTGGTGATTGTTGATGCCGGTGATATTTACATATCGTGGCGGAATATCTTTGGAGATGAGGCATGCATCATTACCAATGATACAACCATTTGCACCGCAGTCAACCATAGCAAAGCCGGGATTGGTGACCGTAGCTTTGTGAGCACGGTAGGTGTACAATGGTAATTGATTATCATGTGGGAAGGTCAAATCATCGTCAGGGTTATACCATTGATGAAAATTGATGGAATAAGAGGATGTTCCCACAGGTATCTGGGTATCGCCGTCCTTTTTATACCGAATGTCAGGATTCTCAGAGAGGAATCTTGCGGGATGTGCAGGCGACACAAAAGACTTGAGGGGTCTTTGGTCCTTGGGGGAAGAAGTCTGAGACTTGTATACACCAAGTGATGCATGGAAGACACCTCTACGGTCATTTTCCACAGTGGGGTGGGGGTCTGCTGAGGTATTGGTATGTGTATCACCGCTCGAGGTATCATCTTCAAGGAATGAGACGGAATGCCCATGTGTGTATGCCTTCCAGGTGATGGGTTTGACAGCATTGGGATCCGGCTGATCATCTGGGAGCAATTCGCACCGTAATGATGTGACCACTATTTTCTTGCCTTCCGGGGAAAAATTCAGCCAACTCTTCATGTCTTGACGTGATAGGGCCTTCCATATGCCAGTGGGCAAGCGTGTGGTAGGGTCAGGTGAACGTCCAGCATTGAATAACGCATAGTCTTGGTAGTCACCTTTGAATTCAATGGGGAGAGCATAGTTGTCATGGTTTTGGCCTTGTCCAGATGAGAAGTCGTGTACATGTGCACGTACTGTGGACTTTGGAGCCGACATTGCGGACTGAGAATCGAGTCGAGTTGCTTCGAGTAGGAGCGTGATTTTGAGTTTGTGGATAGCAGCTGCCTCAGCGACTGCATCTGTCGCGGTACTATTCGTGCCGCCTGGGTCCTTGACTTTAGCAAACTGTTCACTTAGCTGAATGCTGGAATAGCATGCCTGACATAATGCTGATTTTGCAGTATGGTACTCAAGGGGCTTGTTGGGAGGACGAAGCTTGTTGAGGGGATTCAATTCTTCAAACCAATGTGTGATAAACTTCACTTTAGATTCTTTCCAGTTGCTGAGATTCAACTTCAGCAAAGCTTGCAATTGAGTCGAGTTGTCATATACTTTGGCTTTTGATTCGCTGTGAAGGCTCACAAAATCAAAATATGCTTGACGTCCATTGTGTGTGAGGGAATGGCTGTGAACGCATGACGCGGATAAGTCACTTTTGAAGACTTCCAACATGAGAACCCAGAAGAAGGCACACTGTTTGACAAAGAGGTCACGTGTATAGCCTTGTAGTGCAGCAGGAGGCCAAGTTTCATCAAGGAATGTTTCGGTGTCAATGTCGTATGCCTCGAGTTTAGCCTTGAAACCCACGAGCCAATGTTCAAATCTTGAGTCATTCGTGAGGGGCGTGAAAGACTTTTCATCCCGTGCTTTTTGGCACCAAGATTTGTACTTCACTTGCTGAGGTGACTTTTTATTGGTTCCCGGGGGAGGAGCTGGGGGATTCAGGACAGATTCATTCTGAAGGCGCAGAGCGCGTTCCATACGGAAGGTTCTGAAGCCTTCATACGTATATGACATTACATCCTTCCAATTCTTCTCGTTCTTGCGCAGATCATTCGAGAATTCCGCAAGTGCTTCTATGGTCCGTTGGATGGACCGATGGAGATGGGTTGGTAGTCCACTGTGAGTGTAGGTAAGCTCGCGGGCAAAATCAGGCTCGATGAGTGCGTCGAGAAAGGTCGGCCACTCGCGTAATCCTCCCTCTCGGAGAGCTTCACACAGATTGCTATTTTCTTCCTTTGATAGACGGAATATGGTTATGAGTATCATCTTCATATGGGTATCAAAACTAGGAAAACTGGTTACAGTAGCGGCGGTGCCATCTCCAGTGCTGTTCCCACCACCGAATGGATTGGCGGGCATGTTCAGTCTTGATGATGATTCCGATTTGTCGGAGGAATCGCGTGGTGAAAGGAAACTGCTCCGTAGACAATTTGCGATTGGCATATGCCAGCGTAGGGATTGTGTTCAATTTCGTCTCTGTTCTTTGTGTGCAAGCCACCTTGGAGCTTGCGACTGTTAATCTATTATTTTCCTTCTGAATCTGATCCATTGAGAGTCTGATTCAAAGGCTTCTGAAGAACAGCAAAGCTTTGTTAGTGTGTTAGTAGACGAACAATTGTACTCTACGCGTGACAATTGTGATTGGATACTTTCGGCAACGAATAATCGGACTACTACAGGCGAGACTATGGAATCGCCAGATCTCTTCTTGCTGTGAACTTATTCAGATACAGTGAGACAGACCTTAGTAATGTAGATTACAGGTAGTTGGTAGCAACTAGTGTGAATTTTGGGATATAAATCAGTTGAATGTTAAAAGTATGAGATAAAGTGAAATCTTGCTGAAACGCAAGATATCTCTTTTATTGAGATGAATACGTTGCAACTGCTGTTGCGTAATGATGAGGTTACTCGCTTATTATTTCCGTACATGCATTGGTCGTTGACCGTATATATCTGTGTGTGTATATATATTGTGTGTGAGAATCACACGCCAACGGTTTTCTTCTCTTGTTCCGTTAGGAAGACTCCATGATATGTTTATCATTAAGATCAGGAATTGCTCCCGTAGCTCGTGTGATACTTTGTAAAATCAGAGTTTGCTCACCGAAGAACAATGGCAATATTATAAAACAGAGATTGCTCACCGTCAATGCGCGATGGGAATCGATGCTCCGTGGGAATTGATATGCCGTGGGAATTGATTACTTTGGTTGATACGGGACTCATTGATTTGTACCAATAGAATATCTACCATTGGGTAGCTTTGGTACTTCTGGGCACGAAAGGAATTTAATACTCCCCATGTTTCTTTGTGAAAGGTCATCACGTTTTATATGATGCTTCCATCATCTTGGAGGAGGTCGCTGGTATTCCCGCAGAAGTGGAAGATGGGCTTGAGCAGTGGATACACAACTGAGTGTCCCCAATGCTTGGTGAGGATATCTGCACAGTTATCTTTACCAGGGATGTGCATCATTAGAATGAAGCCTTTCGCTATCATGCTTCGTACGTAGTGAAACGATAGGATGTTGTGAGGCTTATGCAACCTTGCGTAAGGAAAGGTTGACGTTTGAATCATCTTCTTGTTGTCTCCCCATGAATAGGAGATGTCATGGACTCGTGTTCCGATGTATCGGAATGAGTGACGTAGATCAACGATTTGCTTGATGCAAGTTCTTCCTGCAACGAATTCAGCTCCAAGGTGGCTGTTTCCGTAGTAGCTTGTTTCTTTGAGAACCGTTGATTTGATCCAGGTTAAATGCCGGCTTGAATCGAATCAAACAAACAAAATATACACCGACAGTAATCCAACATCGAGTGACCATGTTGGATCAAGAGGTGTGTTGCCGGTTAAAAATACGACGACCAAAACACCGTAGAAATTATACGGTGTACAAAGTACAAAGCAAAGGTACGTACACACGATTACTCGTGAACAAAACTGGCTTAGAATCAAACGTACCTCCACTACTTGGAAATCCTTAAGTGGTAAAAACGATATCACCTAAGGCTACAAACAAAAGAGGTTAATTGGTTAGAAACAAGACATCTCCAAAGACCTGAAAGATAAGTGAACACTTGGAACCCTTAAGTATATTCAAACAAATATACTTAATATCCCGTGAGGAAATTACTTATCCTGATCATGAAAATCAATACCGATTCCAGATGGGCCTCATCTACTAGCATATATACCACGAACAAGCATACACCCCATCAAACAAAACACTTAACCTTGTAAATGACCAGTACCGTTGAATGACCGATACAACAAGACGCTAACACAGGAACAGCAGCAGCAACAATATCGGTACGATAAAGACAGTAACAAATGGTAACAACTAACCGGGGAAAGATCTCTACTACGTAAAATACAGAGAGCCCCGATACAGTACAAAATACATAGTGAAAATAAGAGCCTCTCTCTGAGCTCACATCTCTTTAAATTTTAACATCATATATCTTTTGGTCGATTTTTAGAGTAACAACAAGGGTCCTATGTAGAAACGGGCTCTAAGCAAAACCACGTAGGAGCCAAGGGGCTGTAGGTGTGAAAACATATGCCAGCTATAGGGCACACCTGATGGTATATGGAGGAAGTAGTAGGGCCATAAGCGGAAACACTTAAGGACCAGGGGCTATAAGTGAATTCACACTTATAGGTCAGGGGAGGAACATAGGGGAACTTGAAGTTCGACCTGTGAGACCTCTCTTATCTCACAGGGAAGACTTGAAGAACCAGGTGATACACTGGAAGGGTTTTATGTAGAAACGGGCTCCAATTGAAACCACTTAGAAACAACTTGAAGTTCGACCTGTGGGACCTTTCTTATCTCACAGGGAAGGGACTTGAAGAACCGGGTGATACAGTGGAAGGCGGGTCCTATGTGGAAACGGGCTATAATCGAAACCACTTAGGAACCAAGGGGCTGTAGGTGTGAAAACAGATGCCAGCTGTAGGGCACACCTGAGAGGTATATGGAGGAGGTAGGGCCTTAAGTGGAAACACATAGGGGCCAGGGGCCATAATTGAATTCGCACTTAAAGGTCAGGAAAGGAACAGAATGGAACTTGAAGTTCAACCCACGAGACCTCTCTTATCTCGCAAGAGACTTGAAGAACCAGGTGGTACACTGGAAAGGGGGTCCTACGTAGAATCAGCCTCTAATCGAAACTGCTTAGGAACCAACAAGGAGCTGGAGGTGTGAAAACAGATGCCAGTGGTAAGGCATACCTAAAAGGTATGTGTATGAAGTAGGGCCTTAGGCAAAAACACTTAAGGACCAAGGGCTATAAGTGAATGCGCGCTTATTGATCAGGGGAGGAACATAAGGGAACTTGAAGTTTGACCTGTGAGACCTCTCCTCTCTCACAGAGAGAGAGAGACTTGAAGAACTGGAGGATAGAAAGTATATTGCAACGTCAACTGGCAAATACTTAAAGGTCAGGACTTGAGGGGCCTTCTAAACGGGAGGGATATGTGTATGTTTGTCAACTTCAACTTGAAAAGACTTAAGGAAACCAAAACTTTAAGTGAAAATCACTTAGGGGGGCTTGGAAATAGTTCAAAAGAACCTTGAGAAATGAAGAACGTTGAGTGTAACAGGATAGAGCTTGTAAGTAAAGATACTTAAAGGTCTTGGGGGAGAAGCTTGAAAACTGATCGAAGTGTTGCGAAGAAGTAGCTTCGTGGGTTTAGTACTCGTCTACAGGATTCAGCGTAGGTAGAAGTGATACTGGATTCAGTGTAGAAGGAATTTGATTGGTTTGCAAGCTCAACGACCACCGGCCGACCAAAAACGACAATGGTGAAATAGGAGACCACAGGGGGCAAGGAAGGCACCAAACGACCAAGCTGATAGCAGAATCGAAAAGGGCAGGTCTTGGTTAGTATGTGTAGGTCCTGGTGTCATTGGTGGCGGTGTAGAAGTGAGCAAGATATGGCAGGGGAAATTTGTGTAGAAATCTATGTGTTTTTAGTACCGGAACATTGGAAATTTGGAACGTCGGACAAAGTTGCGGGAGGCACAAAATTGTACTTGTCTCCAATTACTACCGGTTACGGAAAGAAGAAGGTCACCAAGAAGAAGAAACCCCCATTGTTTACTTCAAGATTAATAAAGAAGACAGGAGTAATTCATTTGCCTGCTCTTATGGACCATATTTCACATAATGATACATACTATTCTTATTACTACTTGTGTTTTGGGGTAGATGATTTTGCATTTTCCCTGTTTGTCAGAAGTTCCAAGAAGAAAGAGGATGCTACTGAAAAATTAGGTCTAACAAACACCCATAACAGCCTACTGAGTAGTGGTTTAGTACCATAGGTGCTCAACAATCATCAAGTTATGTATGATCCCTCAGTTGAACCGATGGAGCGTGTCTTGATTTGTCAGGAATTAAAGGATGATGACTCTGTTCTAATGATAATTGTTTCCCTCACAATGATGAGGATGACGAAGAAGAAATTGACAGCAAAGTCCCCCCCCCCCCCTTTGAGTGTCAATAGAGAAGGCAACAACATGGCTGTTGATGATTCCCCTCCTGATTTGAACACAAACAAGACAATGACAACTCCAATTGCTGGAAGGTATGTATCAGACAAACTGAAGGTGAAGATCAAACTAATGAAAATCATGTGGAAATAGCATACCTTTAGTTGCAGAGAAGGAATTGTATGAATGGGCAGTCAAATTGGAGCGTCTTTATTTATTTTCATGGACAAAAGAAAATCTCATAAAGACCATGTCAAGAGTCATGAAGGACATTTATGTAACTGTGCCTGAAATAGAAGGTGATGACTTTGAACCTCATCTCATTGATTGATATTATAAGAAATTGATGAGTGCTGATGTTGCTGGTCGTAAACAAATCTATTTCCGGTCATTCTGTGAAAAACACTTCATTCCCTATTAACCAATGTCGCATTGGTAAAGGAAGAAAATCTTTCTTTCCCCTATGCTGAAGACCCAACCTTACCGGTCCAGCATCCAGAACTACTATGTAGCATTGACATAGACAAACTCCATCACAGTCAATGGTGGATTGATACTTGGGAAAAGAGATGCAACAAAAATAGTAATGAAATTTTGGTGCCTATAATTCTCTACATGGATGGAATTGCAATCAACACGAGTGGTCAAACCACGCTCACCCCACTGAACATGACACTTGGCATATTGAACACTCTAACTCAGAACTCTTGGCTGGATGTATGGGAGACTATATATTTTCACCCCACAGGGACATGTGATAAAGGTGACAAATCAATTGACAATATGAAACAATCTTCACTCTGGCCTTTGTGAGGCACTTTCATCTATGAAAGGTGCCTGCAACTTAGTGAGGGATGGTATAGAATGGCCCAATTTTCTGTGGAACAGGAAGAAATGGTCTGTTCAAATGAAATTTTCAGTCACCTATTTCATTGGCAATACTCCCCAGCACAACCAACTTTGTGGACATTATCAAACGGCCAATACAAAGATGATTTATAGGCATTGCAATTGTCCAAGGGCACTTGGTAATAACACTCGTGTCAATTTTATGAAGGCCCCTGTTTCAATTAAAGGTGGGAAGATGAAGGTGTCTAAGAATAATAATGGGGAAGAATATGAATCTGTTTTTCTATGGAGTATGTCCAAGTTTACTTATTGTATCCCAAGGGGGGACCAAGGAGTGAATGTTGAACAGTATTTCCAAAATGTGTCCCGCCACCATGTACAAAATGGTAACGTGTTTTATGATCTTGATTTTGGAGAAAATGCACATAATATTCATCTAGCATCACCGGGAGAGAGGCTCCATATGCACCAACTTGGTTGCACAAAGAGAGCAGCGGAGGCATTCCGCAAGGACTTTTTAGGAAAGAATCACATGTATTTCCATTTATCACAGTATATAATATTATTTGGTCCTCCAACTGGATGGGACTCTGCAGCCAGTGAGAGTGCTGTACACTCAAAAATTGACCAGAATGTATAACAAAATTTGAAATAATTAAGATGTGAGCTCATGGTGACGCTCTTAGTTTTGCTATGTACAAATCAAGTCTACACTAATAAAGCAAACCTGCGAGCAATTAGTGGAGTATCTTACTATTGATTGACTTGACCATGAATTTGATTTGTTTGAACACAAATCCACGACAGGAACAAACCATCCTACCAAGAGTGGTTGGTCAGCGGGGTCCAAGTTTTTTTATTGGTGTTATGGATGGTTTGCTTTACATGAAGTGGGACAAGAAGAAAAACACAATGGATGTTCTCAGATTTTTTGTGACGTGACCCTTCCAGCTGCGGGCACCAGCATGCTTTGAGGATCCATGGAGCACAAGAGATATGACAATTATCATGGAATGAAGCTACATTTTTGGGCCCATCCATCGTTCAAGTCTGATTTGGGATAAGTGGCAAATGTATGGTGTGACTGGGCAAATTTTCAACTAGACCTTCTGGACGGACGTGGACTGCAAGTTTATCCATGTCAGATTCTGTGCCTGCTTCATCTTGAAGGTTGTTTCCCCCCTATAGTTCTGTAAGTGGGTTTGAATTAGTGCATGATGGTTATTACACCGTTGCTTGTTGCTTTGTTTCTGTTGAACCAATATTGAGCAATAGGGAGAAAGGGAAAAAACACCGCCATGCATTGGTGAAGCAAGGGGAGTTCCAAAACAAATTATATTTGTTCAACTGCAATACAATTGACTCTGAAGGCCCTTTCCCCCCTGGAAGTTTGGTCAGTGGGTTTGAATTATTGCACAGTGGTTACTACGCCGTTGCTTGTTGCTTTGTTTCTGTTGACCCAATATCAAGCAAGATACCGCCATAATTTGGTGAAGCAAGGGGAGTTGCAAAGCAAGTTATATTTGTTTGACTGCAATGCCATTGGGTCTGAAGTTACCGTGGTCAGAAAGTGTGGTAGCAAACAAGACAAATACTTTGTCCTTGGGAACCGTGAGCAATGGTTGTTAAATGTCCGTGACATAATGGCTGAGTTGAAAAAAAAACTCAAATTGGCAGTGCAAGCCGGTGAAACAAGTATTGATTTTTAAGCATTCCTGGAACGGCGTTGCAGGGAAGTGAACGTAATAATTTGTTTTTCAATTGGTGGATCGTTCTTTCCTACAAAATTTCCTCTATTGCTGGAACTATCTTCCATGTTCACACAATTGACTAAACATGGTTGATCTTTGTTCCCCCTTTCTTTTAGTCCCAGAGCGCTGTAGTAGAAAATCTGTTTATTTTTATTGGTAGAAGTTTAGACAAATTCCAGTCTGCTGTTTGGAACTATGTTTTCAACTTCATTGTATAGTGTTGCAGGGTTGAGAGTCTGGAATAGCATTGCAGCGACAATTGTGTGGAACAGCATTCCACACTTCTCATTTGTACACTTTAATTTGGGAATACGTGACTTAACCTTTAATTATAGATCGAATTGTTTTTGGATAAAAGTTATTACTACTGTTTCGTGCATCCCCTTGTGTCAAGAGTGACTGGATCCGGAATGCCACAGAAGAACTACGGTACTAATTACTGTAAAAACTTATGGATTTTTATTGGTGGAAAATTTAATAGAATTCGGTCCAATGTGTGGAATGGTCTTTTCAAAGTTCATTGTCTGGAAAGGGGTTGCAGGGTTAAGTGTCTGCAACGGCGTTGCAGATTCAATTGTCTGGAATGGCGTTCCTGAGTTCTGATTTTTTAATGAACAATATTTCACCATACATTAATTTGTACACTTCCATTTTGAACAATGTGACTTAAATGTATTATGAAGTAGTGAAAAGTTTTGCAATAATGGTTATTATTAGTGTTTCACGCGTCCGCATGCGCCACAAGGGACGGGAATTTTGTTGTATTCCTCCAAATCTTCAGGCAAATTCCAATGCTTATGGTAAAGATGGAGCCAGTGCTGAATGCTTCTTTCATTTTTGTCTTTTTCCTCCTTTTTCTCTTTGTCCTTTAATTGCTTCGGTTTCTGCTTTTTAGTCTTTGACTGGTTTCTTGATTTGTTCATGAATGAATCCCACTGCTCAAATCGCCCTTTTTTGCTGTTGAGTCTTGTTCTTGCAGCGTTGGTGAGCTTGCATCTGTCAAGGATTGTGAGTACCTAGTGCCCATTTACAGCACATAGCAGGTCAAATCTGATTTCAAAATGATATAAAAACTAGTTTAGGTCTTCATCTTGCAGCTCTTTTGTCTGTTTGTTGTACTTGGCAGAAAACATAGGAATCTGTGGTGTTTTCTCCCCCATCTTTGTCATGGATTCTGTTCTGTGTTCCATTTTCCTATTATTCCTAACTTCCAAGGGTTGCCAAGTAATTACCGTGCACTCAAACCAAGAATGTTCAAGTTGTTGAACCCTACTGGTTATGTTCACTTTTGGGCTGTGGATACTTCTTCCCAAACAAATGCCACATCAACCTGGTAGTACCACATGTCACGGGAACAAAATGATTGAATCACTTACAGACTTTTAGTACTGTTACTTGCAAGAACGTTTGCATGAATGGTTGACACTGACAGCACTGAGGTCAGTGGTTCAAGTCCTGGGACCTATGTACATGAGAGCAATGCTTCAACTTAGTACACACATACTTATTTCACTGTAACAACATGAGTAATTCTTTTCTTTCATACTGAGCAACAAAAGAATCCTGATCTTATTATTTTGTAATTCAATGATACCCCATGATTACGCTGATGATCCAGATCTGATGCCCATCTGAAGTACTACTAATTCTCTTTTTTCTTGTTCTTGTTGAAAGGAACAGTAAACTTATTAGTTAAAAGTTTTTGTTTCATTAATATGTTCATAGAATATGTTTTCCTTCTTCCAAGGAAATAAATAACAAGGAGGACTAAAATAAATAAAAGTTACCATTCTCTTCTTTTGAAATCAAGTAATAGTGGGGCAACATAGTAATCCAACAAAAATAACCAAGAAAATGACAGGCACATCTCAACTGATCGTTTTTACATTTTTTATATTGTTTGACAAAGGAACACTAAAATTAGTTACAACACCTTCTTATTGTTGGTGTTTTACATAACCTTTATGTGAAATAATTGTTGAAAGAAGAAGAATGATAGTAAGAAGGAGCATGTTTTTTTGTTTTTTTTTTTTGGGGGGGGGCAGTTACTTGAATGGGATAGCCTAAATTTTCAACATGGCCCAAGTTTGGAGAAACCTTCCTCTTCTTGTGCTTAATACTTTGATTTGATTGCTGTGTTGCCATCTTTGTACGTTTGTGACTGGGACGCAAAAACAATCTTTGTGCCTTTGGCTGCAGTGGCAGCTTATTATTGTTTACTTGTCATCCCCTTCCCATTCATTTGTGAATCCTTCCTCATCCCTTTCCAATTGTTTGTTAGGGTCTCCACCATTGCCGTTTAGCGGATCAGCTGGTAATTCTTCCTGTGATAAGTCATTGACTGCTGAGCTGTCAACCCAAGGAGCTTGGAAGAATGACCTGACTCCATTCTTCCCTTTGTTTGTGAACATTGGTCATCCAACAGAGTATGTATTTTTGTTTTTGCTGAACAATTCCCATTGGCAGCATTGCTTTCTTAGGAAGTCCAACTTTGTAATGTCGGCCGCACGGTGACGGTGAAAACCTGGAAAACTGATCTTTTCAAAAACTCCATTCAAAGAAAGACCATAGGATTTTAAATTCTTTTCTGTTGTTACTCTAAAAATCGACTGAAAGGATAGGATAATTAAAATTTAAAGAGATGTGAGCTCAGAGAGGCGCTCTTATTTTACTGTGTATTTTGTACTGTATCAGGGCTCTCTGTATTTTACGTAGTAGAGATCTTCCCCGGTTATTTGTTACCATTCTCATACCGATACTGTCACTGCTGTTCCTGTGTTAGTGTTGTGTGTCAGTCTTACTGTATCGGTCATTCAATGGTATTGGTCATTTACGAGGTTAAGTGTTTTGTTCAATGGGCCATATGCTTGTTCATAGAGTAGGTAGATAAATGAGGCCCATTCTGAATCGGTATTGATTTTCATGATTGCAATAAGTAATTTCCTCACGGGATGTTAAGTATATCCATTTTGAATATACTTAAGAATTCCAAGTGTTCGCTTATCGATCAGGTCTTTGGAGATGTCTTGTTTCTAACCGATTAACCTCTTTTGTTTGCAGTCTTAAGTGATATCGTTTTTACCACTTAAGGATTTTCAAGTAGTGGAGGTACGTTTGATTCTAAGACGCGATCATCAAAAGATAATCGTATCTCTGTTGTCTGTTACGTTGTGTTAATATCACGCACCTCGGTCGTCGTTTCTTTTCGTTTGTCGGCTTTTTCAATCGAATTTGATGCCGACAAAGTCCGTATTTTTCGCCGACAACATTTTCATTGTCTTCTGATACGAAGCCAACTTCCAAGTTTGCCTGAAGGACACTTTTTTTGGGATTAATACTGCACACAGAAGTTCTGAAGTCAAAGGAGTGAACAATTACCCCCAACCGGTAAGTAATTGTACATAGTGAGAAACTCCAGGGACCTTATGAAAAAGTTACTACTGCAAATTAGTATTTCTGGGTGGGTGATACAAATCTCACAAAATATGTGTCCTGTGTGCTTGCAGAACAACCAGCCCTCCACCATGTATTGGCAGTTCTCATCAAAATTAAGAAGCCTTGTAATCGGCTTCCAATTCTCCTTTTTTGGAAAAAGGTAAGTCCCCCTTGACTGGACACCACTTAGAAGTTCTGGGGGAGTCTGTTGTTTGTCAAATTGGATGGAACTCCTGCTACTTGTGGTGTAAATGCACAACCAATCATTGCAGAAACCTCCACCATAGTGTACCTTTGACAATGATTGGCCCTCTACTTTCAAATATACCTCCATCTTCCCAATTGCAGTGTTGAAGTTCAGAATTCTTTGTGGTGTGTCAAACACTGCATCAGCTATTGCTTTCACAACCATACTTCAATCCACCAACCCACCTTCAACTGTGGGATCACGTGACAACTGAAGAAAAGCTTTGCCACATCTTTTCATCACCTCTATGTGAACCTTGTATTCTGACTCATTGTCAAAAATGTCAGATGGTGAAGGATCAGCATCTACATCACCTGGAGTTACCACTGCTGTTGGAAGCACAATGTTTCCTCCTTCACCTCCACAAGAAGCTGCAACTGCGGCTGCGGCTGCGGCTACATGCACTAATGGAACTACGTTGCTTAAATGATGCTCATGCTTGTGCCAAATTTGTGCGATGTATTTTAAAAATTTGGACATGTTTGTTGCGCGCATGAAAACAATTCTCTATGTATTTTTGCATGCAACAATTTCACGGTACTTATTAAATTCCTTTCGTGACCAGAAGTACCAAAGCTACCAGATGGTAGATATCCTATTCGTACGAATCAATGAGTCCCGTATCAATCTAAGTAATCGATTCCCACGGCATATCGATTCCCACGGCGCATTGATTCCCATCGCGCATCAACGGTGAGCAATCCCTGTTTTACAGTATTGCCATTGTTCTTCGGTGAGCAAACTCTGATTTCATAAAATATCACACGAGCTACGGGAGCAATTCCTGACCTTAATGATAAACATATCATGAAGTCTTCCTAACGGAACAAGAGAAGAAAACCGTTGGCGTGTGATTCTCACACAATACATATACATGCATACAGATATATATGGTCAACGACTAATACATGTACGGAAATAATCAGCGAGTAATCTCAGCACTACGCAACAGCAGTTGCAACGTATTCATCTCAATAAAAGAGATATCTTGCATTTTGGCAAGATTTCACTTTATCTCATACTTTTAACATTCAACTGATTTATATCCCAAAATTTACACTAGTTGCTACCAACTACTTGTAATCTACATACTAAGGTCTGTCTCGCTGCAATCTGAATAAGTCACAGCAAGAAGAGATCTGGCGTTTCCCCAGCTTTGCCTGTAGTCCGATTATCCGTTGCCGAAAGTATCCAAACACAATTGTCACGCGTAGAGTACAATCGTTCGTCTACTAACACACTAACACAGCGTTGCTGTTCTTCAGAAGCCTTTGAATCAGACTCTCAACGAATCGGATTCAGAAGGAAAATAATAGATTAACAGTCGCAAGCTCTAAGAAGGCTTGCACACAAAGAGGAACAAGAACGGACCTGAATACAATCTCTACGCTGGCATATGCGTACACGAAGCAGTTCTCATTCCCAGTCACCGCGCAATTCTCTTGGAGGATCGGAACCGTCACAGATGCCGAACATACCGACGATGCCCGGCGGCAAAGAGAAGAATGACGCCAAAGTCGCTACTGTCAACCACTTTCCCAGTTTCGATACTGATATGAAGAAGATACTCGTATCCCTACTCAGCGTAACAAGTGAAGCCAATAGTAAACTGTGTTTAGCCCTCAAGGAAGGCGGATTATGCCAGTGGAATGCATTCCTTGTGTAACACACTAGGGGTAGAATTTGAGTAGGAGTGATAATTATGAATGGATTAATACTTTACGAAAATGGATGGAAACTTAACAGATAAAATAATGAGCGATCGGGCCATGCTGGCTTTGATCGTGCCCTGCTGGCTTCGATCGCTCGTGGATATTCATATAGAGTGTTGCGCTATGAATCGTGCGCCTGCCGGGTATCGGTATACCATTGTATACAGATAATGGCTCGCTTCTTAATGATTCTTAGAGTGGTCCCAAGTCTCATTAGTTCGATCGCACGTATCCTTCGAATGGTATCTTAGACTTGTACGGTAGATTGCAGTACGTACTCGTAGTAGGTACTAAGGTACGCTACCTTGGTAGGTACGACCGCAGTACGTTACAGAGTCCCCCAATGAGTGACTTGAGGATCACTGTTTCGTTACTAGACTTCTTCCATGTCTAGATCATTGTTCGCCGGTTCATCTTGTGCTGGATGTTCTTTGTATGGGGTCAGCTTTCGAATGTTGACTGTTTCCGTGACATTTGGAGACAGCCTCAGTTTCACTGTGCCATTGGTATGTACTTGCACAATTTGATATGGACCTTTCTTCTGAGGTTGTAATTTGTCTGGATCTGGTTCTTTCATCCATACCTTATCATCAACCTTGAAGACGTGCTTGATGCGCTTGGCATTCTGTCGGAGCAGATTCATGTTGATGCCCTGCTGCCGAATTTGTTGTAGGGCAATGAGATTGGATGTGAGTGGGATATCCAGTAGCATGTCCCTGTTGAAAACCAAGGCTCCTGGTGATGAACCCATAGATGCATTGATTGCGCACCTGGTTGCGTGCATGCAGGTAGCTAAAGCATTGTCCATGAGCTGTGTGGCCTGTGTGTTGGTTTGAGGCGGATTCACATGTACCAATATGCGCAGGGTGTCTGCAATGGTATGATGGGCTCTTTCGCAAACAGCATTGCTCTGAGGATTTTTTACTGTGGTAGCCACACCTTCAATTCCATAGGATGCCAGTGTATTTTGGAATTCATGGCCTAGGAACTCTCCACCATTGTCATAGACACACTTGACTGGTCTTGGATATCGGGCTAACCAGCAGTTGGTGAATTGGTTGGAGACATGTTGACTTGACTTGTCTCTGATGCGAATGATTTCCAGCAGGTTGGTAACCGGGTCGATGCAAGTGAGAGCCTTGAAGTTGTAGACTTTTCCTTGGGCTGTTACCTTCCATGGTCCAATCAGATCCACATGCACTTCACTGAATGGTGCCAATGGCGCTTGCTTGGGCGCCAGCAACCCGTAACTAGCATTTCTGCTCTTGTACTTGATGCAATCATCCGGGCATACATATTCTTGGCATAGCTTGGTAAGACGTTCCACGTGGAACCTGGAGGCTATTGTTTGGTTGAGCCTGGTGGATCCACAGTGCCCTAATAGTAGATGGTACCACTTGAGTAGTTGTGGAGCAAGGGAGGTTGGAATGTAGATTTTCCATTCTTCTCTGGTTTCTGCTTTGGAGTAGCATGCAATTTCCTGATTACCAAGTTGTTGTTTGAAGAAGGTTGGTAATTGTAGCTTGGCTGGTAGCGTCTCATCGTTTTGTTGATGTTGAGCGATATTGGTGTAATTCACTGGGCATTCCATCTCCTGGAGTGTTGGCAGGTTGACTAGACACTCATTGTTCAGTAGACATGAATATAATTCATCGTCTGCGTCATGGCATAGGTTTGGGAATACCTCTGGGAATTCTTGTAGAAAAAGCTCTTCATCTGCTTGTTCCGGGACGTCTAACTTGAGAAAATCGATCAAAGTTCCTTTACCTTGCTTCTGTTTCTCCCCCACTGTAGGTGGATCCATCCTGGGTAATCTTGAGAATGCATCCGCGAGTACATTCTTGGGTCCTTCCACATAATTCCACTTGAGGTTGTATTCTTGTAGAAAGAGATTCCATCGGAGCACTCGCTGCGGAGAGAGGGTTTTGAAGGTGAGATTTTTGTGGTCTGTGTAAATGTTGAGTTCACAGCCTAAGAGTAGTTTCCTGTATTCCTTGCAACACAAGACTATTGCAAGGAGTTCCTTTTCTGTCGTAGTATAATTCTTCTGAGCTGCATTCAGCTTCTTGGACCAATAAGCAATTGGTTTTCCCTTTTGTAGGATCGCTGCGCCAAGTTGTAGATCTGATGCATCTGTGTAGATATCAAATGGTAGATTCAGATCCGGGTATGTGTTCAGCGCGTCGCTTGCTATCATGGCTTTCATTTCTTCAAAGGCTTTTTCCTGAGCCAGCCCCCATGTGAAGGCCGACTTTGTTGTTGTTTTAGGCTGCCCAGTGGCAGTCTTCTTGGGGGTTCCCGTGAGTTCAAACAAAGGAGAGAGGACATGTGATCTTCTCGGCCACATATCCCGGTAGTAACCAACAGCACCTAGAAAGGACTTGACTTGCGTGATTGTTTTGGGTCTGTCCATTCTCAGAATAGCTTCAATTTTCTTCTTCCAAGGTTTCACGGCTTCTGGAGTCATCCAAAATCCGAGAAAGTCAGTTTCCTGTACAGCCCAGTCACATTTGAGGGGGTTGCACTTGCGACCATTTTCATTCAGTCGGTGCAGAATTGTGTCCACTGTTTGCATGTGGTGGCTGAAGGTGCCATTTGTCCAGATTCCAATATCATCAATATAGACGGTGCAGTTGGTGCCTTGCAAAATGTCCTCCATGAGTTGTTGTGCCACATGTGGAGAGATTTTGACACCCATCGGAAGTCTTTGATACTCATAGCATCCATATGGTGTGACAATCGTGCATAGTTTCTTGCTTGGTTCATCCAGTTCAAAACAATAGTATTGCATGGATAAATCAATCTTGGTGAAGTGGGTGTATTTGCCACGGCGATGCATGATGTCCTGTATTCTTGGTATTGGATATGGTCTTCTGACTAGCAGTTCATTGAGTTCCCGGAAATCTGACACCCATCGAACCCTGTTATCCTTCTTTGGAATGATGAAGGTCTGAAATGCCCATTCCGCCGGTCCCTCACATCTTTTGAGGACTCCATCATCCACCAGATTCTGGAGCTCCCTTTTGAATAGCTCTTCTCTTTTGTATGCGACTGCATATGGCTTCTTGTGAACTGGCTTGGCATCGGGCTTCAGTTTGAGTGAGATTTTCTTGTGTGGGTATTTTCCTAGTTTGCCATTGAAGACGTTTGGATATTTGGATAAGACCACTTGGAACTGTTGTTTTTCGGATGCTGTCATATGTGCTTGCTGCTCAGCAACTAAGGTTGGATTGGTTGCTTCATACGCTCTATCAAGGATGACAGGTGATGACGATACCGCGTCATGCGCGAATAGCTCAGAATCAATGGATTCCTCCAGTAATGCTTGAAAATATGCTTCTTGCAGATCTGGAGTAATATCAAAACTGGCTGTCTCGCGCATTGGAATTTGTCGCGTGTTCCATTGAATCATGCTGGATTCAAATAACAAGTTGATATTGGAGCTGCATAGGAAGTCTCGACCGAAGATAATATCATATCTGCATGATTTGGATTCAAATAATCTGGCCTCACAACGCTCAATTGTTGTGTTCCCAAATTCTTGTAGCTTGAGATTCTTCATTACGACAAACAACGAGGTGTCGAATGATCCATTGGCTGTGGTTGTGATGGTTCTTGTTTTGGATTGGATTGGTAGAACTCCAAAGGGAAGTGCCCTTTTGTTGATGAGGGTTGTTGTGCTGCCGCTGTCGAGTAGGGCAAGCATTGTTTTTGTTGTTTTTACAGGAATGCCTTGAATGTATTGGATGGTTGTTAAAACAATAGGAGCCACATCGCTCTTATGTTTGGTAGATACGGGGTATTCCGTTTTTGGTTGTAGGGTCTTTGCTAGACACGAGGTCCAGCTTGTTGCCGCTGCCCCATTCATTTGGTCGTTTGTACCCGTAACCGCGTTGCGATTATTGTTGTTGCCGATCGAATCGTCATTCAATTCAGCTGTGTTTTTGGCTTCTATACCCATATTTTTCTTTTTACCGACGCGTTCATCCATGAACTGGACTCGTCGTGAGCTCTTGTCAACATCAGATATACGTTCTGTAGGTTTCTCCCCTTCTGTGGAGAGAGTTCCTCCTGCGAGCCCAATTGGCTGTGCCAAATTGGCATCCAGGTCCTATGGAGCTGGAGGCAGGGTGACTGCTCTTGGTTGTTGGCCTCAAGGAAGCCAGATTTGCTCACCGCTCTGTACGCTGTGTTCTGCTTTGCCGCCATGTTGTTGGAGGAAAGCTTCCTTTGCACGCTGCATGTGTGCTTGGAATGATTCATTGCTGGCTGTGGTAGTCTTGCCTGCCAAGTCATTTTTCTTGTTGTCGGCGCGTTGCTTTTTCTTCTGTTTGGAGTATCTGTTCTTGGGACACTCGGACCAGTCATGGTTGTGCCCGGGAATGCGACAGGGATTAGAAGATTTTTGTCCTTGGTTTTTGTTGTTGGTTTTGCGTTTGGATTGGTTGGCATTGTTTCCAGGACGTCTCCCTTGTTTTTTGCCTCCTCCATTCCTCAGCTTGGACTCTCGCTCTCGACTGGACATATATTCCACAATCTTTTGGATGGATGTTTCTGCAGTGATGCCCCCATGAATTTGGCCATATTGCTCAACCCACAGGTTGGGGAAGGTGTGGAGCAGTATTGTTGTTTTGTTGATTTTGTTGAGGTTTTGGCCATGACCTTGCAGCTTCTCCGAGTACCGAATGAGCCTGTTGATTCGCACTGCATGGTCCTTGGCTGTGGTATCATGAGGTTTCTTGCATGCGTCGCTGCGAATGTAGGTTTGCATGATGTCTTTTGCATCCCCTGCATCGCAGTAGTGTTCTTGAATGTAGTCCTTGAATGCTTCTTCATAGCCTTCCATGTTGTCTGGATAGTTCAAATCATCATTGTCGTCTCGGGTTGTCTCGTCCCACTTTCTTTGTGCTTCAGGGCACAGTATCTTGGTGAACAGTTCAATGTATCGATGTTCTGGTAGTGGTAGTCGCTTTGCGCCAATGATGAATGCTTCTTGACAATAAAGTAGTTCTTCAAGGCCCCCTTCATCTGAAAAGATTGGTAGTTTCCATTCCTCCTTGGAATTATTGTTGGCGTCATACACTTTCAAGGTGGCAAGTTTGTTCTTAGTCCGGTCAAAGCTGGAATCATAGGTGATTGGTGGTTGTCTATGCAGTCCGGTCGACATGTTTGATATTGTACTTGCCTGTTGTTCTGATGTTTTTCTTTGTTTCGACGTTTTCGGCGTTGATTTTGTTTCGTTTTGTTTTACTGATTAACAATGTCGACTGGGCGTCCGAGACCGCTTTTCGTTTCGTTTTTTTCTTTTGTTCTGTTAGCGAGAAAGAAAAGCCATTGTCGTTCGAAAATTCGTTAGCGTTCGCAAATTTGTTAACGTTCGAAAATTCGTTGCAAATTTTGTTAACGTTCGAAAATTCGTTGCAAATTTCGGTAGGTTATTTGTTCGAAACTTCGATCGTTATTCTACAGTAGCTGTAAGAGTAATTACTGTGTAACACACTAGGGGTAGAATTTGAGTAGGAGTGATAATTATGAATGGATTAATACTTTACGAAAATGGATGGAAACTTAACAGATAAAATAATGAGCGATCGGGCCATGCTGGCTTCGATCGTGCCCTGCTGGCTTCGATCGCTCGTGGATATTCATATAGAGTGTTGCGCTATGAATCGTGCGCCTGCCGGGTATCGGTATACCATTGTATACAGATAATGGCTCGCTTCTTAATGATTCTTAGAGTGGTCTCAAGTCTCATTAGTTCGATCGCACGTATCCTTCGAATGGTATCTTAGACTTGTACGGTAGATTGCAGTACGTACTCGTAGTAGGTACTAAGGTACGCTACCTTGGTAGGTACGACCGCAGTACGTTACACCTTGACGCACTTATCGAACCGGATTTTGCACGCGAGCTTACCTACACTGAAGGAGGGTTACCAACGCATATCCCTTGATCCGTTCAAAGGAACGTAGAAGCACTTGCGGATTTCGCTATCGATCTACAAGAAGACGATGCCGCTCTAGCAGAAGACTTGAGAACTTGGAAGGATGTGAAATCATATACATATAAGGAATTCCAGCCATTCCGCGAAGAGCGTGCCCAACGCCTGCGTAACGAATCCGCTCTGAACCCCCCACCTCCTCCGGCGGGAAGTAGCAAAAAGTCCCCTCAGCAGGTAAAGTACGAATCTTGGTGCCGAAAAGCACGGGATGAAAAGTCCTTTACGCCCCTCACGAATGACTCAAGATTCGAACACTGGCTCGTTGGTTTCAAGGCTAAACTCGAGGCATACGATATCGACACAGAAACATTCCTTGATGAAACCTGGCCTCCAGCTGCGCTTCAAGGTTATACACGTGACCTTTTTGTCAAGCAGTGTGCCTTCTTCTGGGTACTAATGTTGGAAGTCTTCAAAAGCGACCTTTCTGCATCGTGTTTACACAGTCATTCTACCACTCGAGATGGACGCAAGGCATACTTCGATTTCGTAAACCTTCACAGCAAATCAAAAGCCAAGGTATATGACAATTCGACTCAGCTACAAGCGTTGCTAAAGTTGAATCTCAACAATTGGAAGGAATCCAAAGTGAAATTCATTACACATTGGTTTGATGAATTAAATCACCTCAATAAGCTCCGTCCCCCCAACAAGCCCCTTGAGTACCATACTGTAAAATCAGCACTATGTCAGGCATGCTATTCCAGCTTTCAGCTAAGTGAACAGTTTGCCAAAGTCAAGGATCCAGGTGGGACGAATAGCACCGTGACGGATGCGGTCGCCGAAGCCGCTGCTATCCACGATCTTAAAATCACGCTTTTACTCGAAGCAACTCGACTCGATTCCCAGTCCGCGATGTCTGCTCCTCGGTCGACTGTACGTGCACACGTTCATGATTTTTCCTCTGAACAAAGCCATAACCATGATGACTATGCTCTCCCTATCGAATTTGAAGGAGACTATCAAGATTATGCTGTATTTAAGGCTGGACGTACCCCTGACCCTACCACACGGTTGCCTACAAACATATGGAAGGCCCTGTCACGTCAGGACATGAAAAGTTGGCTTAGTTTTTCTCCCGAAGGCAAGAAAATCGTGGTCGCATCGTTACGACACGACTTACTTAACACGGACCAACCTGACCCCAACAGTATCAAACCCATTACCCGGAAGGCATATCAACATGGACATTCGGTATCATTCCGAGAAGACAATACTCCGACCAAAGATGAGCATGTCAATTCCGCAGCAGACCTACATCCTGCTGTAGAAAATGACCGTAGAGGTGTTTTCCATGCATCCTTAGGTGTATACAAGTCAACGACCTCTTCATCCAAGGACCAGCGACCTCTCAAGTCGTCCGTGTCACCCGCGCATCCCGCTCAATTCCTTTCCGAAAACCCAGACATTCAGTACAAAAAAGGACGGTGACACCCAAATACCTGTAGGAACATCATCATATTCCGCCAATTTTCACCAGTGGTATAATCCTGACAAAGATCTCACCTTTCCTAACGATAGTCCAGTAACGTCGTACACATACCGCATACACAAAACTACGGTTACTAGCCCTGGTTTTGCCATGGTCGATCGCGGCGCAAATGGTTGCATCATCGGCAATGATGCGTGTCTCATCTCCAAGGATATCCCACCATGATATGTCAATGTCACCGGCATTAACAATCACCAGGTACAGAATATCCCCATTGCTACATGCGGAGCATATTCCATATCGAACAGAGGCCCCGTCATCCTCATTTTCAATGAATGTGCCTATACAGGACGACACCCTTCCATATTATCCTCCGGCCAGATGGAAGCATATTTTTCCACTGTCGACGACACATCCATCAAAGCGGGCGGTGGACAGGTCATCACCACCTCCGATGGATATGCACTGCCTCTTAGCATACGACACGGTTTACCATACCTTGCGATGCGAAAGTATACGACTGTTGAGTTTGACACGCTCCCACATGTTATCATGACATCCGATAAGCATTGGGACCCATCTATTCTTGATACCACGATCAGTGCGAAAGATGAACAATTTCTCCAGAAATATCCTCCTCAGCCACAGCAACTCCCTTATGCCGATTACGACGAATATGGAAACCCACGTTGTCTTGAAGGATTGGATATCTCTGTGTCCCCCGGCTCCTCCACGGTCACGTCCCTCAGTTCGTATTCCAGCCATTCCACTTGATCTCCCTTCCTTCCTATTGATGATCATAGGACCAACGATCATTCCTTTTGGCTTACTTCCACCGACTACATTCATCAAGAACGTCTCGCATGCTGCACGTTACCTGAAGCATCTGGGACAGTCACTGCGTTTCCGACGGATTGTACTGCCAGTGATACTACACGTATGGCTGCTACGCCCCGCGAGAGATACCCCAACGAACATGACTACCTATCCCTGAAACCTTTCTTTTGTTGGGTTTCCACCGATCGCATCAAGGCCACGTTTGAAAACTCAACCCAATATGGTTCATTAGCGGTTAGCCCTGATGGAAACATTTTCAAACGTTTTCATTCCCCACAACCAGCCATGAACGTTTGACCCTTCAATGATGATGTCATGTCCGATGCTGTCTATTCGGATGTCCCAGCAATTGATGGTGGCTCCAAGATTGCTCAGATCTTCTTCGGCCGCAAGTCACATATTATACACATTGAAGAAATGCGTACCACCGGCGATTTTCTATCTTGCTTCCAGAACTTTGTTCGGAAATGGGGCAGGCCACTTCGCCTCCTTTGCGACCACGGTAACTATCAGTCCAGCAAGAAAGTCGTCGATTACCTCAAAATGCTATGGATTGGACTCTGGCAAAGTGAACCTTATCACCAACACCAGAATCAATTCAAACGTCGATACCAAACGTTCAAGCGCATTGTCAATCGCGTCATGGACCGTACAGGCACACCACCACATCTATGGCTACTGTGCATGACATACGTCGCAGGTCTCCTCAATGTCGTTTCTGATCCTATGCTGTCAGATAAACAACCGGTCTTCATTGCTACCGGTACACTTGGCGACATCAGCGCATACACCAGTTTCTTCTGGTTTGAACCTGTTTATTTCAAGACCAACGACTCCCCTTTCGGTACCCAGTCTACCGAACGCCTAGGTCACTTCGTTGGTATCGCCGAACATGTTGGCAATGGACTCTGCTTCCGAATCTGGGATCCCGTTACCAACAAGTTACTTGACCGGTCCGGTGTACGCTCTGCTCTTATACCTGAGTCTCGTAACAAACGCGCAGGCATATTCACTGATGATGGTTTCATCAAATGGCGTAACGCCAAGGATTCCTTGCCCCGTTTATACGCCACTGGTGAAGCTCCAGCATTCAAACATGGGGAGCATACCACTCTGAGTAACCCCATTGACGCGTCTACACAACCAGGCAACTCAATTCCCCCTAGCGTTTCACCTGCTGATTCTGACACTGCCGATGCCACCACACCATCTGTACCCAACGAACAACCAGGTACAACACCTCCCGCATCTGGCTCTCAACCTATTCTTCAACCACCTGCCCACCCCTCGTTACCAAGCTTTCTATATAAGAAGGTCGATGACAGCCCGAGCTGGTCACCTTCTCCACTCCCTAACAACTATGGGGAGCGTTTTGATGGTCCTCCTACGACACACATCTTTAGCAAGACCTCCGATGGCGTTCTCCTTACTGAAGATGATTTTAATCCACCGGAATTAGCATACTTTGATGTTAGTGACGTCACAACTCCACACACCAACCCCGTTACTCCTTCAGTAGACCAATCACAGGTAGTTGTTACCGACGAAGAAGGTAACGCACAATTTGACGATGATGGTAAACCAATTACCATTCCTACGGTCCCGATTGCCGATCTACAAGGAAGATCCTTCCTTGTAACCAACCCCGATGGCACCCGGAAGCGTCTTACCATCGTCGATGTTGAAGACAGTCTTGAACGCAACAATGACTTCATCAAGTTTAAGTGCAAACACTCCGATGACGAACTCAATGATATCATTGCATACAATGATGTCATGAATTACATCCATCGTGATTCAACACAAGAAGACGGCAAACTTTGGTCATTTCGCCGCATCCTAGGACACCAAGGTCCACTGGATAACAAGCATCCTCAATACAAAGGTTCCAAGTATAACCTTTGGATTGAATGGGAAAATATGGAACGCACATATGAACCTCTAGCCAACATTGCGGCTGATGACCCGGTCACCGTTGCAAAATATGGGAAAGACAACAACTTGCTTGACCTCCCGGGTTGGAAATGCCTCAAGCGAATCACCAACCTAGCACGACGAACCAAGAAACTTGATCGACTCGTGCACCAAGCCAAACTACGTTCTTTCCGTACAACTCCACAGTACCAATATGGATTCAAAGTACCTCGTAACCACGAAGAAGCCCTCCGATTTGATCAAGCCAACGGAAACACCAAATGGGAAGATGCCACCACTCTGGAAATGGCACAACTCAATGAATACAATACATTCATTGATAAAGGCGTGTACAAGACAAGCTCCATTCCCCCCGGATTCCAACAGATCAAGGTACACATGATATATGCTGTCAAGCGCGACGGTAGACACAAGGCTCGTCTCGTTGCTAACGGTAATCTCACTGAGGCCCCTATCCACAGTGTTTACGCAGGTGTCGTATCTCTCCGCGGCCTACGTATGTGCCTATTCCTAGCAGAACTCAACGACTTGGAAGCATGGGGTACCGACATAGGTAATGCCTACCTAGAAGCAGTTACCTGCGAGAAAGTATGCATCAAGGCAGGTCCCGAATTCGGATCGCTGGAAGATCACCTGTTGATCATTTACAAAGCCCTATATGGCCTCAGGTCTTCAGGCAAGTGCTTTGGAGACTTACTTGCAGCTTGTCTCATCGAACTCGGCTTCGAAAGATCCCGCGCGGAACCGGAAATATTCCTCAAGCCTGGAACAAACAAGCATGGTGAACGTGTATATGAACTTATATGCACATATGTCGATGACCTATGTCTTTGCATGGCAGATCCCAATTCCTTCTTGAAGGTATTGCAATCGTCACCATATAACTTCAAACTGAAGGGATCCGGACCTATGAACTTTCACCTAGGTTGCGGATTTGAGCGCGACGAGCATGGTGTTCTGTGCATGAATCCCATCAAGTTCATCGAAAAGATGGAAGCGTCTTACGAACAAATGTTCGGATGCAAACCTAGCACTAGGTTCCAATCACCCATTGCAGAAAACGATCATCCCGAATTGGACTCCTCAGCCTTTCTCGAAGAAACTGGTATACAGAAATACCAAAGTATGATCGGTTCACTCCAATGGATCATCGCTATTGGCCGTTTCGATGTACAAACAGCCGTGATGACACTCTCGAGTTTCAGAGCTCAGCCACGAGATGGGCATCTTGAACGTGCAAAACGTATCTATGGATATATCTCCAAGTTTAGACATTTTAAAATCAGATTCCGCGTGGAACCACCCGATTTTATATTGACTAAACCCGACACCATCGACTGGTCCAACACCGTCTATGGGGAGCATTCTGAAGAGCTACCCGACGACGCTCCTACACCGCTTGGAAAGACAGTAGTGTTGACACATTTCTATGATGCCAACCTCATGCATGATATTCTCAGTGGTAAGGCTGTAACCGGCATCCTTCATTTCGCGAACAAGACTCCCATGATGTGGTTCTCGAAGAAGCAGTCTACTACGGAAACAGCCACCTTTGGAGCTGAATTTGTTGCAGGAAGGACTTGCATCGAACAGATCATCGATTTACGCCACTCATTCCGATACCTAGGAACACAAGTCCATGATGTCTCTTACTCTTGGGGTGACAACGAAAAGATGATCCAAACGTCAACCTTCCCTTACGCAAGGTTGCACAAGCGCCATAACATTCTATCGTTTCACTACGTACGGAGCATGATAGCGAGAGGTTTCATTTTAATGATGCACATCCCCGGTAAGGATAACTGTGCAGACATTCTCACCAAGCATTGGGGACACTCAGTTGTGTATCCACTGCTCAGGCCCATCTTCCACTTCTGTGGTAATACCAGCGACCTTCTCCAAGATGATGGAAGCATCATGTAGAGCGTGATGACCCTTCACAAGGAGACATGGGGAGTATTAAATTCCTTTCGTGACCAGAAGTACCAAAGCTACCAGATGGTAGATATCCTATTCGTACGAATCAATGAGTCCCGTATCAATCTAAGTAATCGATTCCCACGGCATATCGATTCCCACGGCGCATCGATTCCCATCGCGCATCAACGGTGAGCAATCCCTGTTTTACAGTATTGCCATTGTTCTTCGGTGAGCAAACTCTGATTTCATAAAATATCACACGAGCTACGGGAGCAATTCCTGACCTTAATGATAAACATTTCATGGAGTCTTCCTAACGGAACAAGAGAAGAAAACCGTTGGCGTGTGATTCTCACACAATACATATACATGCATACAGATATATATGGTCAACGACTAATACATGTACGGAAATAATCAGCGAGTAATCTCAGCACTACGCAACAGCAGTTGCAACGTATTCATCTCAATAAAAGAGATATCTTGCATTTCGGCAAGATTTCACTTTATCTCATACTTTTAACATTCAACTGATTTATATCCCAAAATTTACACTAGTTGCTACCAACTACTTGTAATCTACATACTAAGGTCTGTCTCGCTGCAATCTGAATAAGTCACAGCAAGAGGAGATCTGGCGTTTCCCTAGTCTCGCCTGTAGTCCGATTATCCGTTGCCGAAAGTATCCAACCACAATTGTCACGCGTAGAGTACAATCGTTCGTCTACTAACACACTAACACAGCGTTGCTGTTCGTCAGAAGCCCTTGAATCAGACTCTCAACGAATCGGATTCAGAAGGAAAATAATGGAAATCTACCCTTTGGTAGCTTTGGTACTTCTGGTCACGAAAGGAATTTAATAGTCTGTCTCGCTGCAATCTGAATAAGTCACAGCAAGAAGAGATCTGGCGTTTCCCCAGCTTTGCCTGTAGTCCGATTATCCGTTGCCGAAAGTATCCAAACACAATTGTCACGCGTAGAGTACAATCGTTCGTCTACTAACACACTAACGCAGCGTTGCTGTTCTTCAGAAGCCTTTGAATCAGACTCTCAACGAATCGGATTCAGAAGGAAAATAATAGATTAACAGTCGCAAGCTCTAAGAAGGCTTGCACACAAAGAGGAACAAGAACGGACCTGAATACAATCTCTACGCTGGCATATGTGTACACGAAGCAGTTCTCATTCCCAGTCACCGCGCAATTCTCTCGGAGGATCGGAACCGTCACAGATGCCGAACATACCGACGATGCCCGGCGGCGAAGAGAAGAATGACGCCAAAGTCGCTACTGTCAACCACTTTCCCAGTTTCGATACTGATATGAAGAAGATACTCGTATCCCTACTCAGCGTAACAAGTGAAGCCAATAGTAAACTGTGTTTAGCCCTCAAGGAAGGCGGATTATGCCAGTGGAATGCATTCCTTGACGCACTTATCGAACCGGATTTTGCACGCGAGCTTACCTACACTGAAGGAGGGTTACCAACGCATATCCCTTGATCCGTTCAAAGGAACGTAGAAGCACTTGCGGATTTCGCTATCGATCTACAAGAAGACGATGCCGCTCTAGCAGAAGACTTGAGAACTTGGAAGGATGTGAAATCATATACATATAAGGAATTCCAGCCATTCCGCGAAGAGCGTGCCCAACGCCTGCGTAACGAATCCGCTCTGAACCCCCCACCTCCTCCGGCGGGAAGTAGCAAAAAGTCCCCTCAGCAGGTAAAGTACGAATCTTGGTGCCGAAAAGCACGGGATGAAAAGTCCTTTACGCCCCTCACGAATGACTCAAGATTCGAACACTGGCTCGTTGGTTTCAAGGCTAAACTCGAGGCATACGATATCGACACAGAAACATTCCTTGATGAAACCTGGCCTCCAGCTGCGCTTCAAGGTTATACACGTGACCTTTTTGTCAAGCAGTGTGCCTTCTTCTGGGTACTAATGTTGGAAGTCTTCAAAAGCGACCTTTCTGCATCGTGTTTACACAGTCATTCTACCACTCGAGATGGACGCAAGGCATACTTCGATTTCGTAAACCTTCACAGCAAATCAAAAGCCAAGGTATATGACAATTCGACTCAGCTACAAGCGTTGCTAAAGTTGAATCTCAACAATTGGAAGGAATCCAAAGTGAAATTCATTACACATTGGTTTGATGAATTAAATCACCTCAATAAGCTCCGTCCCCCCAACAAGCCCCTTGAGTACCATACTGTAAAATCAGCACTATGTCAGGCATGCTATTCCAGCTTTCAGCTAAGTGAACAGTTTGCCAAAGTCAAGGATCCAGGTGGGACGAATAGCACCGTGACGGATGCGGTCGCCGAAGCCGCTGCTACCCACGATCTTAAAATCACGCTTTTACTCGAAGCAACTCGACTCGATTCCCAGTCCGCGATGTCTGCTCCTCGGTCGACTGTACGTGCACACGTTCATGATTTTTCCTCTGAACAAAGCCATAACCATGATGACTATGCTCTCCCTATCGAATTTGAAGGAGACTATCAAGATTATGCTGTATTTAAGGCTGGACGTACCCCTGACCCTACCACACGGTTGCCTACAAACATATGGAAGGCCCTGTCACGTCAGGACATGAAAAGTTGGCTTAGTTTTTCTCCCGAAGGCAAGAAAATCGTGGTTGCATTGTTACGACACGACTTACTTAACACGGACCAACCTGACCCCAACAGTATCAAACCCATTACCCGGAAGGCATATCAACATGGACATTCGGTATCATTCCGAGAAGACAATACTCCGACCAAAGATGAGCATGTCAATTCCGCAGCAGACCTACATCCTGCTGTAGAAAATGACCGTAGAGGTGTTTTCCATGCATCCTTAGGTGTATACAAGTCAACGACCTCTTCATCCAAGGACCAGTGACCTCTCAAGTCGTCCGTGTCACCCGCGCATCCCGCTCAATTCCTTTCCGAAAACCCAGACATTCAGTACAAAAAAGGACGGTGACACCCAAATACCTGTAGGAACATCATCATATTCCGCCAATTTTCACCAGTGGTATAATCCTGACAAAGATCTCACCTTTCCTAACGATAGTCCAGTAACGTCGTACACATACCGCATACACAAAACTACGGTTACTAGCCCTGGTTTTGCCATGGTCGATCGCGGCGCAAATGGTTGCATCATCGGCAATGATGCGTGTCTCATCTCCAAGGATATCCCACCACGATATGTCAATGTCACCGGCATTAACAATCACCAGGTACAGAATATCCCCATTGCTACATGCGGAGCATATTCCATATCGAACAGAGGCCCCGTCATCCTCATTTTCAATGAATGTGCCTATACAGGACGACACCCTTCCATATTATCCTCCGGCCAGATGGAAGCATATTTTTCCACTGCCGACGACACATCCATCAAAGCGGGCGGTGGACAGGTCATCACCACCTCCGATGGATATGCACTGCCTCTTAGCATACGACACGGTTTACCATACCTTGCGATGCGAAAGTATACGACTGTTGAGTTTGACACGCTCCCACATGTTATCATGACATCCGATAAGCATTGGGACCCATCTATTCTTGATACCACGATCAGTGCGAAAGATGAACAATTTCTCCAGAAATATCCTCCTCAGCCACAGAAACTCCCTTATGCCGATTACGACGAATATGGAAACCCACGTTGTCTTGAAGGATTGGATATCTCTGTGTCCCCCGGCTCCTCCACGGTCACGTCCCTCAGTTCGTATTCCAGCCATTCCACTTGATCTCCCTTCCTTCCTATTGATGATCATAGGACCAACGATCATTCCTTTTGGCTTACTTCCACCGACTACATTCATCAAGAACGTCTCGCATGCTGCACGTTACCTGAAGCATCTGGGACAGTCACTGCGTTTCCGACGGATTGTACTGCCAGTGATACTACACGTATGGCTGCTACGCCCCGCGAGAGATACCCCAACGAACATGACTACCTATCCCTGAAACCTTTCTTTTGTTGGGTTTCCACCGATCGCATCAAGGCCACGTTTGAAAACTCAACCCAATATGGTTCATTAGCGGTTAGCCCTGATGGAAACATTTTCAAACGTTTTCATTCCCCACAACCAGCCATGAACGTTTGACCCTTCAATGATGATGTCATGTCCGATGCTGTCTATTCGGATGTCCCAGCAATTGATGGTGGCTCCAAGATTGCTCAGATCTTCTTCGGCCGCAAGTCACATATTATACACATTGAAGAAATGCGTACCACCGGCGATTTTCTATCTTGCTTCCAGAACTTTGTTCAGAAATGGGGCAGGCCACTTCGCCTCCTTTGCGACCACGGTAACTATCAGTCCAGCAAGAAAGTCGTCGATTACCTCAAAATGCTATGGATTGGACTCTGGCAAAGTGAACCTTATCACCAACACCAGAATCAATTCAAACGTCGATACCAAACGTTCAAGCGCATTGTCAATCGCGTCATGGACCGTACAGGCACACCACCACATCTATGGCTACTGTGCATGACATACGTCGCAGGTCTCCTCAATGTCGTTTCTGATCCTATGCTGTCAGATAAACAACCGGTCTTCATTGCTACCGGTACACTTGGCGACATCAGCGCATACACCAGTTTCTTCTGGTTTGAACCTGTTTATTTCAAGACCAACGACTCCCCTTTCGGTACCCAGTCTACCGAACGCCTAGGTCACTTCGTTGGTATCGCCGAACATGTTGGCAATGGACTCTGCTTCCGAATCTGGGATCCCGTTACCAACAAGTTACTTGACCGGTCCGGTGTACGCTCTGCTCTTATACCTGAGTCTCGTAACAAACGCGCAGGCATATTCACTGATGATGGTTTCATCAAATGGCGTAACGCCAAGGATTCCTTGCCCCGTTTATACGCCACTGGTGAAGCTCCAGCATTCAAACATGGGGAGCATACCACTCTGAGTAACCCCATTGACGCGTCTACACAACCAGGCAACTCAATTCCCCCTAGCGTTTCACCTGCTGATTCTGACACTGCCATTGAAAAAATAGTAAAGTAATTTTTCCTACTCCGTGTTGAGCAACTCAAAAAGTATTTTTAGGATATTTTCACTGAAGTTGTGTGTGAAAATATCCTAAAAATACTTTTTGAGTTGCTCAAGGGTGGATCACGGGATTCTGGGCCCTGCACGATTGTTGATTCCTTGACACCGCTGTTGTGTAGGATCTAGTAGAATCCCTACTACATCCTGGATTTTAGAAACCTTTTTGGCGGTTTTTCCCTGTACAGAAGGATCTAGTAGAATCCCTACTACACCCTGGATTTTAAGAACCTAATCACGTATATATTTTCAGCCGTTCTTACCAGTCAAAAATATTTTAAAGCCTTTTATCATAAGTAACTTAGTATTTTTAAGCGTTTGTCACATACCGGTACCAACTCCGGGTGTTGAGCACTACATATGGCAAAGAAGGAACTAGCGCGGGATTAGCAACAACAGCGGCAGCGATTTCATTTGATTGCTTCTCACTGTGTAGAATCAAGTAGAATCCCTACTTCAACCTTGATTTATTGCTGTTTTTCCCGGTTGTATTTCATTATTTCAAAATCAACCACTTTGCAAAAGCAATTTGCAAAAGCAAATCCCCCCCCCGCTCCCCGACCATGGGAATAGACCCTTTCCACTGCTTCCTATCCTATTACAACAACGAGCAACCCACTCTATCTGTAAGTCATTGCCGGTCCTTTGTTTGCTGGAAGGGTGAGATGGTGTTTTGATTTGATTTCATTTCATTTGATTTGATTTCATTTGATTTCATTGATTTGATTTGATTTGATTTGATTAGGCGGAGGCGGAGGCGGCGTCGGCGTCAGCGTCAACAGTGATTTGTTTATTCCTATCTCACGACACTCTTCTGCTTCTTTTTTGCTTTTGACCACGGGAATAGCTCCTTTCAGCAACCATGGTTTGAACTGTACCACCTCGAAAGAGCAAGGCTCCAGCTCCCCAGAATCGATCTTCTGCTCCAGCTAAAGATCTTTGGTCTCGGACTCGGTCAGTCATTTACAGACGCAACAAAAGCAACAACCCAACGTCGGTCTGTAGCAGACAGGAATTCTTCATTGAGAAACCCCTATAATAGTAAGAAGACCAACCCCCCTCCTTCTGGATATCCAACTGGCAATGCTGAAAAGAGGAACAAGAAGCACGCCCGGCGGACCTTTCCTCTTTCTGCCCGGTGCTTCTTCAGCGCCGTTGGTTCCTTCTTCTTTGAGGTCGCTCCTACGGCGCTAACTACTACTGCTGCTTCTGGACCGGTCGCTGCGGAAAGAGCGCTGCGCTGCTATGATCTAGGGGACTGGTGTATCCACGCCGTCGTCCCTCAGTCTAGGGGATGAGCTACGAACAATGCATTGCTCGTCCAATTAATTCCAGCGGCAATACAAACTTTGATACAACAAGACGCGTCCTCCCCCTTGTACCCGGTCCACCCACCAGCAGACTCAATATTCATCATGACTTGCTCTCTAGCAAGAAATAGGTCTACAGACTAATTCTAGGTCTTTTTTGACATATACCCTGGCCCCTTGTCTGCTGTGTATTAGTCTGGTGTTCTGGGTGTATCAAAAGTAGTCGTGGTAGGTGAATAGTGCTCAAACTACGACTGGAAATTGACAGAAAATACTACTAGAAATCACGTACCGTACCTATTTTGGAAAATAGTTAAGTATAACCTCAGATAACTGTCACGCGACCCAACGCGACCCCTTGCAAGCCCTATTTTCAGAAAATCAACCCTTCCTTTGTTATGCACAAGGGCAAATTTTTTAATTCACAATGATTTGTGGTGAAGGGTTTCAACCCCCCCAGGTTGCGACAAAAACTCTCCCCGATGACTCAAAATGTCCCTTGATCTCTCATTTTTGACTACATTGATTTAAAAAATCTAATTCTCGCTACCAAACTTCTTAACCTTAACCCAAGATATGAAATAAAATTATTTTAAGAAGTGTTTATTTGCTCCGTTGCCACGTTCCACACTGTGTACAAAATACCACAATAAATACACAGTACAAAAACCATGTACAAGTCTACAGGTAATGAACATATGTGTGCTCCGTACACTGAAATCTCTTCAAACTAAGAAGAAGTGAAAAGACCCTACAAACACAGCAGAAAAACCGTCAAAGACATGATTTATTTTTGATAGGAATTCCAATCATTGAAATCACCGATGTCATTAACTCCCATTTTGACAACCCTGCAATGACCCTTCTGTTTCTCCTTCACTAGAACAGACCATGAAGGTTCACCACCATACAAATAGTACAAAATGACACCAACTTAAATACCTACACGTTACTCTACTTCATTTTTGATCGGGAATGGTATTCAAATGGCAAAGACAACGACAACTATGGGCCCTACTCCGACCCATCTCTTTCCCCTTGGATAAAGGAGAGAATGGAGGCAGACATGTACAACCCCCCCCTACCAGGTTTGAACGCCAGCATGTTACTCTACTGATTTGCTGACCAAGAATGGCAATTGAAGGGCAATCCAACGGCGAATTACGAAGATACAACAAACATCATTTCCACTTTGACGACCATTCTATTTCTCCTACCATAGAACAGACCATGAGGGCTCACCATGGTACAAATAGTACAAAATGACACCAACTCAAATACCTACACGTTACTCCACTTTGTTTTTGATCAGGAAGGGTATTCAATGGCAAATAAGACGAATCTGAATGACGAAGATACGAAAAAACGAGCCAACAACAAATGCATTCCCCCCCAAATCCACCATCCAATCAATCAAATCAAACCCCCCCGCCAAATCCAATTGATTGACTCAAGTCCACCATCAAGTTTGCCATCCAATCCATCCAACACCCACACCAACATCATCGTGTTGCCTTTGACTTGTTGTTGCGGACAAAGTCCGCCGTTGCTGTCCTTTCCACTGCCGGCTTGTTGCTCCCTTGTACTGTTTGTTTTGTTGGCTCCTCATTGCTGTCCCTGAAATAGTAAGAAGAAATGCCAAAGTTAGAAAATACATCATCTGTAATTTGGTTGGCAGAGCATGATCATTGTTTATCTATCTCGCGTTGTTCACCGATGCCCTTTCGCTGTCGAATTGTTGTTGCCAATACGTTGTTCGGACAAACATTGTTCCGACAATCGTCCCGATGAAGTTGTTGTTGTTGCTGCTGCCGTAGATTTGCAGACTTCTTACTCCTATGTCACGGAAAATTGGATCTTGTTCCTGTTGATATAAATACGCAAGGGATGCAGATTTTGTGCTTTCAAGACGTCTATATTTGGGGGCCTAATTCAAACAATATCTTTCCAGCAACTAATCTCTCGTCCGAAGCTCTCTATTGTCTTTTTTCAGCCAAGGCAGTTATTTTGGACTAAAATATCTTGAGCCTGAATTCCCTGCCTACTAGTGATCATTGCTGATCAGTTCAGTGGGATCCCGCGTTCTTGGACGGAGTGCTTTATCGTACAAGTACGGTAAAGCAACTCTGCTCAAGATAAGTTCGGTAAGATTATGAAGGGAAAGAGTATTTTTTGCCTCAAAAAGAAAAGAAAATTACACTGTAAAATCACACTGTAAAATCACACTGTAAAATTACTGCAAAATCACACTGTAAAATCACTTTTTGCTGTGTGTGTGGTGTGTGTGGTGTGTGTGGTGTGTGTGTGTGTGTGAAAGATTTTTTTTTGTCGCGAGGTATACAGTACTTTTCGCTGTGTGTGTTCGAAAGAAAAAAAAATCGATACTTAACCTATGAGATCAAATTCTGTGTGTGTGTGTGTGTGTGTGTTCGAAAAAAAAATTGATACTTAACCTATGAGATCAAATTCACTGAATATAGAATAATAAAGAATAATTGGATTTTCTTTAACAAGTTAAGAACCTTAAGTAGTTTCAAATATAGAATAATAAAGAAAAATGCCCTTGTTTTTTAGTTAAGGTTCTCAACTTGTGATACAGTGACATCTTTCATGTACAGGTGGTTTGTACCGGTCGTAATAGATAATTTCTGGTATTGAATTTGCGTGCATTTCTACGACTATAGCTTTCTACACCATTTTTGTACTAGATAATTTCTGGTAACGCATTTGTGTAGCATCCTATGACAGTAGCTTTCTACACAATTTTTGTACTAGATAATTTCTGGTATTGAATTTGTGTATCTTTCTACGACAGTAGCTTTCTACACAATTTTCGTACTAGATAATTTCTGGTAACGAATTTGCGTAGCATTCTACGACAGTAGCTTTCTACACAATTTTTGTACTAGATAATTTCTGGTAACGAATTTCCATAGCATTCTACAACAGTAGCTTTCTACACAATTTTCGTACAAGATAATTTCTGGTAACGAATTTGCGTAGCATTCTACAACAGTAGCTTTCTACACAATTTTTGTACTAGATAATTTCTGGTAACAAATTTCCATAGCATTCTACAACAGTAGCTTTCTACATAATTTTCGTACTAGATAATTTCTGGTAACGAATTTGCATAGCATTCTAAGACAGTAGCTTTCTACACAATTTTCTTACTAGATAATTTCTAATAACAAATTTCCATAGCATTCTACGACAGTAGCTTTCTACACAATTTTTGTACTAGATAATTTTTGGTAACGAATTTGAGTAGATATCTACAGCAGTAGATTCCTACACAATTTTTGTACTAGATAATTTTTGGTAACGAATTTGCGTAGAAATCTACATCAGTAGCTTTCTACACCATTTTCGTACTAGATAATTTCTGGTAACGAATTTGCGTAGAAATCTACAGCACTACCTTCCTACAGGATTTCACCACCATTATCCCTTTTTTCGTATTTTTGGAACGTCGTTCCAAAAAAATGCTCTTTTTGTAGATATGTGTCCGGGTGTATTATGATAGTAGTAGTAATGTAGGTATGATAGTAATGACTTCTGTTAGGGTGGTGACACGTTTTTTTTTAACAACTCATGTCAACAATCATGGAACGGCGTTTCAGAATTCTCTAACCGGAACGGCGTTGCAGGCTTTGTGTTCCAAGCATGTTTAAATTTGAAATCTCAAAATGAATTTTTTTTGTACTTATGGGAATCCCCCCCCCCCCCCTTATTAATCCCCAATCTTCTTCACATTTATCGACTCCCCAATTTTCCATTTTTCCGTTGTTTGCAACGGCGTTGCAAAAAATGCCCTTCTTGTTGTTCTGGGGTGGTACTGGATTTGGAGGAAAAATATACACTAATTTGCAATTGGAAATTAGAAAATCAGATATTTTTTGTGATTCGTCAATGAATATTGTTCCTGTTATGGATAAGATGAATCATGAAAGAAACAGAAGTGAGTTATCTTTGATATTTTGTGTGTCACCACCTTATGAGTGCATTTGGGTACTGGATTTGGAGGGAAAATACACACTAAATCTGCAATTAAAAATTAGAAAATCAGATATTTTTGGTGATTGGTCAATGAATATTGTTCCTATTATGGATAAGATGAATCATGAAAGAAACAGAAGTGAGTTATGTGTGATGTTTTGTTTGTCACAAACTAATGAGTGCATTTGGGTACTGGAATGGGAGGAAAAATACACACTAATTTGCAATTAAAAATTAGAAAATCAGATATTTTTGGTGATTGGTCAATGAATATTGTTCCTGTAATGGATAAGATGAATCATGAAAGACACAGAAGTTAGTTATCTTTGATACTTTGTGTGTCACAAACTAATGAGTGCATTTGGGTACTGGAATGGGAGGAAAAATACACACTAATTTGCAATTAGAAATTTCAAAATCAGATATTTTTGGTGATTAGTCAATGAATATTGTTCCTGTAATGGATAAGATGAATCATGAAAGAAACAGAAGTGAGTTATCTGGGATAGTTTGTGTGTCACCACCTAATGAGTGCATTTGGGTCCTGGATTTGGAGGAAAAATACACAATAATTTGCAATTAGAAATTAGAAAATTAGATATTTTGGGTGATTAGTCAATGAATATTGTTCCTGTTATGGATAAGATGAATCATGAAAGAAACAGAAGTTAGTTATCTTTGATGTTTTGTGTGTCACCACCTTATGAGTGCATTTGGGTACTGGATTTGGAGGGAAAATACACACTAAATCTGCAATTAAAAATTAGAAAATCAGATATTTTTGGTGATTGGTCAATGAATATTGTTCATATTATGGATAAGATGAATGATGAAAGAAACAGAAGTGAGTTATATGTGATGGTTGGTGTGTCACAAACTAATGAGGGCATTTGGGTACTGGATTTGGAGGAAAATATTGGGTAATGACTCTCAAAGTTTTTGGTGCTGTGCATGAATATATTTCTCATGACTCATCTGATGCATATTGGGAACAACATTGCCACACATAATGCTGAAAATGTTGTGGTTTGTGTCTCCGAATGACACACAAGAGGGTATTTTTGTTGCAAATCCAGGGCACAAACTGACTTACTGGGTAATGACTTACAAAGTATCCGGTCCAGGTCATGAATAATTTTTTCATGACTCCTATGATGCATATTGATAACAATATTGCCCCACAGATTGCTGAAACTGTTGTGGTTTGTCTCTCCAAATGGCACACAAGAGAATATTACTGGTGCAAATCTAGGGCAGAAAATGACTTATTGGGTAATGACAGGCAAAGTATGAGGTCAAGTCCATAATAGGAAGAACATTTACTTTGTATAATCCAATCACCAAAAACATACTTTAATGAGTGTCAAATGAAAATAATTCATAAGTTGTTTAATTGAAATGGAGGTTCTGTTTGACAAAAAAGGGTGCGGATATTACCAGTACTCCTAGTTGTAGCTAATGTTGCATGCAAAAAGGTACATAGCTGGGTACTGTGCAAAAAGTGTACGTAGGTAGGTACCATACTGACCCAAGGGAGTTTCGAACCACTGACTGGCTACCAGATTCTACAGATGGGTTGGGTTTCAGATACATAACCTTTGTGTAATCACAATTTCCTCTTTGAAAAACTCATGGCACGGGAGGGGTGGTGTGCACTCGTACATGCTTTACTTATATAGAAAATAAAGGCCGTGCACAAGCCAGGCACATGGAAGAAGTCAGGGTGCATAGCACACACAACACACACAAAACCACACACACATGGAAAACTGTATACACATAGAACCACCACACAAAACACAACACATGCTTCTTGATTGGAACAGTTTTTTTTGAAGTAGGGAAAATTAATGTTATCCGACAGTCACAAACAACGGAACAACCTAACAACAAAGAAGAAACACTAGTCAGTGACAATAACAGCAATTCGTTGGAGATTCTATTTGTTTCTGATCTTTCTTTCTTTTATTTTTATTGAAATGGAACAAGAATCAAACAAACCAATGAGGGAAAGAACGACACTCAAAATGGAACAACGAATTTAAAAAAAAGGAATGACAGAATGGAACAACAGAACAACAGCAGTGAGTGACAATGACGGCAATTTGTTGGAGATACTATTTGTTTCTGATCTTTCTTTCTTTCATTTTTATTTTTATTGAAACAGAACAACAACCAAACGAACCAACAAAGAAAAGGAGGGCACTTAAAACAGAACAACCAATGAAACAGAACGGAACAATGGAACGGAACAATGGGACAGAACGACAGAATGAAACAACAAAAAAGTTCACACAAAAATAACTGTACACACACGGAAAACTGTACATACCCCAAATCAAAAACACACAAAAAGCAACACATCCTTCTTGGTTGGCACAGTATTTAAAAAAATGAAAAGCACGGAAACAACGGATCGGCAATGAAAGAAAACAATGAGAAACACTAGTGAGTGACAATGACAGCAATTTCTTGGAGATTCTATTTGCTTCTGATCTTTCTTTCTCTTATTTTTATTCTTCAGGAACAAGAAACCAACAAAAGGACATAAGAAGGACAAAGGGATGAAACGGAATGACAAAACGGAATGATCAAACGAAACAGAACAGCGGAGCGAGGCAAGTGTTTGCTAGATTGTGCAAGAAGGTACAAATGTTAAGAGAAGATACCAAAACGGGCAAAAATTTGGAGAAAATGATGCTGGAAAGATTCAAGTCAGAAAAAACCCTACTGTATCAAAAGATGGTGGCACTGTTGCCAGTAGTCTTGCTGAAGAGGAAAATGAGGATGACAGCTATATTGATCCTGTATTGATGCAATTGCTTGGCCAATTGGAGGAAGTTTAGGCATTGTTGTCAGAATTGTTAGTGTTCATTGTGTAAGTCCATTCACTAATTTGATGCGGGTTGGTCCACACCTACGACACGGGTAAATCTTCGGGGAGAGTGATTAGGGTAAAAGGTACATATCTTACATACATTGCATACCATGGTTGCAAATAGTAGATTGTGTGACACAAATGACTAAAATGTACGGAAAGAAGTACTCATACCTATCATACATATTTTGCATATAATACTACTAGGCAAATTCTTGACCCAAATAATTCAACTGTAGTGGTAGGTAGTCGCAAGTGATGGTGTTAAATTTTAAGGGTTGTGTGCCGCGAGCCCAAGTGTTAAATTGTACGGGTAGTGTGTCGCAGGCAATGGAGATACATCTTAAGGGTTGTGAGTCATGACCTTGCGTATTTAATTTTAGTAGGTGTGATTCGCGAACGTACAGGTAGATTATATTAAAAATCGATAACAATTATTCATGACCCAAGGGAAAAAATAATCGCGCACCAGGGATTGAGAGTTAGAAAAATGAGTATGATACAAAGCTACCAAATCACAGGGGGGCTTGGTTGTGAGTCATGACCTTGCGTATTTAATTTTAGTAGGTGTGATTTGCGAACGTACGGGTAGGTGATATTAAAAATTAATAATAATTATTCATGATCCAAGGGAAAAAATAATCGCGAACCAGGGATTGAGAGTTAGAAAAATGAGTATGATACAAAGCTACCAAATCACAGGGGGGGCTTGGTTGTGAGTCATGACCTTGCGTATTTAATTTTAGTAGGTGTGATTTGCAAACGTACGGGTAGGTTATATTAAAAATTAATAATAATTATTCATGACCCAAGGAAAAAAATAATCGCAAACCAGGGATTGAGAGTTAGGAAAATGAGCTTGATACGAAGCTACCGAATCACAGGGGGGACCTGTGTCAAAATTACACACAAGCAAGGGTGGTGAAAGTACCTTGCAACGAAGAAAAAAAAAGGGTAGCGGGACAGTTATCAGACGAATGCCATTATCAGAGCAGAAAACACTACTAGAGATCACATACCAATTCTATGGCATATTTTGGAAATTACTAAAGTATCATGCCATTGTCAGAGCAGAAAACACTACTAGAAATAGTGTACCAACTCTACGGTGTATTTTGGAAATTACTAAAGTATCATCCCTCCTCTAGACCCATTTCCCGCCGTTGAGTCCCTTTTTATTATTTTACTTAGGCACCGATTGGATCAAGTGCACGTGCTCTCCTGTGCAAGCCATGGTATTACTATAATAATGTTATCACCATTTATTTTTGTAAACTTTTCATGTATTTGATGTAAAATTTGTAGTCCTCGCCATCCTTGCCAAGAATCTCAATCAAGCTATGTTGTCGCCTCCGTCTTTTATCCTTTTTACTTTTTTTGTCCTCCTTGTTATCTTGTTGTGCATGATTGCCATTTTGCTGTTGGTACATTTTAAGTAGTTCTATCTCTAGATCTTTTGACTGTTGTTCCTCCCTTTGTTTTTCTATTTCACTTACTAGGTATTTGCAAAGATCTTGTCCCTCATCACTCCATCCCTCCTTATTTCCCAGCTTATTGTCAGTGAATTTATTCCTCTTCCTCGTCCCTTTCGTTGTGTTTAGGCACAAGTCGTAGTCGTTATAAAGGAAAAGCAATGCAAATGCTTCATCACTTGGGGTGAAAATGTTACTGATTGTTGTTTGGAATGATTTTCTTTTGAAGTCTGTCTGTTTTGGTGACATCGCTCCAAGAATTCTTTTGAAGAAGTATCTGAATTCTGGTGAATTTTTATGTCAGTAGCCTGCATGCAACTGGTACTTATTTTCAGAGTTCACGTTTCCAGTGCCCATGATTAGAACCGTTCCTGGGAAAATATCTGGTGTCTGGTTATTCCTTTTATTGTTTGCGTGCCAGTGTTAAGAAGACGATTGTGTTAGAAAGAATGATGAAATAGTGTATACTGGCAATCATTATATTGTCTGTTCTTACCTTTGTAGCTTTCCCTGGCAAGAGTTTGAGCATTGTGCCTACACATAGTGATTGTTTGGCATAATATTCCTCTCCACTTTTGATCATAGATATTGATCGTATTTGGTATTTTATTGTTTTTCCCTAGTTTTACAATTCTCATGTTCATCAACTGTACAAAGACTGGTTCAGGGGCAGGAATTTCATTTTCCTGAACGATGTTTCTTTGGTGTACCAGGCAATGTTTTGTTTCATGTTATAGTCATTGGTATCTTTTGTTGTCTGTAGAGTACCACTGTTGGTACTGTTGGGGATGGTATCTGTTTGGCTATCATTTGTTTTTGTCTACTCACTTCCTGATACACTGCTTGTCGGGCTGTTTGTTGTATGTGTAACAACGGCGGTACCCTGCACCAAACTGTGACTTTGTTGTACCATTATTTCTTTGCTGAATTGTGAACATCAACTTACCGTTTTTGTGTTTGATTGTTTTGGCACGCTAGTTTTCTGATAATTTGGAGCAAGTGTTTGGAATTTTTTTTTCATTCATACTGTTGTGAATAGCCATGGTAAAATTATTATGTGATGTAAGTGCTTGATTTACTGCGTCCCAGGGAGTGCTATATCACTATTATTATTTATTGAATTATTGCACTTGTGAGGGTGGTTGTACTGACGACTGCCTATCTTTTGTTCACGCATGCCCTGATAATTGGGAATGTGGTGTCCTGAAATTTTTTGTTCGGACCAGAACATTGTGGTGTTCCCAACCCTATCAATCCGTATGTTCCACGGATAATTGTAGCCCAAGCATTGATTTGCGTATTTTTTGTTTTTCCATTTTCTGCAATGGCTTTGCAGAAAATGTCCTTTTTGATGTATTTGGGAAACATTCAAAAACTTACGGAATTTTTCAAAATTTTGCAATGTGGTTGCAGCAACCCCCCTAATCTTAACCCCATAGCTTGATGTTCATCGATTTGCGCATTTTTTGTTTTTCCATTTTCTGCAACAGGAGATGCCCTTTTTGTTGTTTTGGGAACTCGTGCAATGAGGTTGAAGCTACCCCCTTCATTACAATTACATGTCTTCATGTTCATCGATTCACATTTTTTTCATTTTTCCATTTTCTGCAACGCTGTTGCAGGAATGGATCTTTTGGACCAACGGATTTTTTTTCTGCAATCAAGCTGTCATTTTGACATCTGGATGTAGTACAAGTACTACTTATCATACTTTGAATCATACTAATTGTACTGATAAAAAAAGCAGCTGGTTTTTAATCGATAGTAATTTATCTCAAACATGACAAATTTGAATACCTGCAATGCCATTGCAAGAATCGAAAGATCCTTCAATGTTGAAGGTTTTCTTTTTGAAATCAGTTTCCTGTTTTCATTTACGTTACCCATTGTTGGTTTTTGAGATGTGATTTTTCCATTATTTCCTACCATTCTTGCCTGGTTAGGGGTTTGTTATCTGCTTTAATTGGTTGAAAGTTTTCAAATGATTTACCGATAGAATGTTTGGTCATAATGGAGGATAGCTTTTTTTCCACAATCACAATTCTGATTGTTTTGAAATGACCAAAGATCTTATTTCTGGTCCAACATTTTCACGTCAGATTCTACAGTCTTCATATTAGGTTTGACATAAGCAATGACAGCCTCTAGGAGACGTAATAAATGTCAAGCCAAATCTCCATCTGATGCCGCTGCACGAGTTCCAGACAATGATTCTCAAGCAGCCGGAATAAAAAATCATGATGAGCCACCACCACCAAAGAAGAGTTGTAAATCCCCGCCTCCATCAAACACCGTACCTACAGTTATTACCCAACCCAATTTCTCTGATGAAGCTTTCAAGACAGCGGCAAGAACAAACAAAATACCTGCTGTTCTTACCCAAGTAGAAACTGTTTCTGGTGAATTTCCTGAGCCAGCAAAAAGATCAAACGCAGAAGTTGGTGTTCCAGCTGTCCCAGAGGATGATTCTCAAGCAGCCAGAACAAAAAATCATGACGTGCCATCACCACCAAAGAAGAGTCATAATTCCCCACCTCCATCAAAGGGCACACCAAAATATATTTCCCAAGATGATGTTCCTGAAGATGCTACTGAGACAGCAGCAAAAACAAACAAAGTACCTGCTGTTCCTACCCAAGTACTAGGAACTGTTTCTGATGAATTTTCTGATACAGTGCCAAAATCAAATGCAGAAGCTGGTAATCCAAAAGCAAACACCCAACAAAGGAAACCTCCACCTATTTATTCAAAAGCAATACCTTCTCTTTCAGAAGAAGTTTTGGATTACCAAAATCATTGGAGGTCTATGGAAATGTTTTTGGACCCACACTGAATGGTCAGACGGAGTTTGTGAAGGCCTTAAGTTTGGATGTTTCAACCTCTTTTACTCAATTGATGACAAAGGTTTACATTGTATCCAAAATTATTCAGTCAGAACCCATGCCTGATTTCAGGAAGAAGTCGTCTACACCATCTCCGACAAAGAAAAAGAAGAAGAAAAAAGAGAGTTCGTTGAGTATGTTTGGTCCTATACCTCATCAAACAGACGTGATGGTCTATTTCTTTGTGTACAAAACTGACAATGGTGTCGCTGGAGAGTTGGGATTATTGAGTAGGAATGAAATAAGCAATTGATTCAAGGACTATGAAATGAAAAAGAAATGGGACAATTTCCAGTCTCTGCTATGGCATGTTCATGGTGAAAGAGAGGTTGGGGACACAAAACATGTTTGTATGGTTGTAATGTGGTCAACTACGTAACAATTCAGAAGTACATGATACTGTACCAGGAGATCCTTGTTTGGTGCATGGAGCATGTTGAATATCCCCCAGCGCCTGAAAAAATGGATCAGGGTTTGTGGTTCTATACCAAAGAATGTGACAACGGCTCTTCACACGACTCATGAAAGTATGTTGTTGTCATGAAACAATCTTGGATGACCTTACTGCCAATTTGGCACTCTGGGTTTCAATGAGTCAAAGCTACAATCAGACTACCTTAGACAAATATTTCAAATCAAAGTGTGTTGAATGCATGATTATGATGCGTGCCCAGGCTACAAACTTTTTTTCCAACGTGATGATGGGACGGGTAAACATAATTGGTTCCCTTTTTTGAAGTGTCACATGTGAATGAACAAGATTGTCCCATGAATAGAATATCTGATTTAGTACAATATTACAGCAAGAAACATGGGAAGTCTGGTGAGGCGCAGCGCAGAAAGAAAGGAAAGTTGTTAGAAGATGACAATTCCGAGTCCTCTTCTGACTCAGACTAAGTCTCAGTATATGATCTGAGTGACAGCCATCGTGATTCAGAAGAAGACTCAACCGACATGTCCGACAATGAGAAAGGCTCAGAATATGATCTGGAGGACAAGGGGGTAGTGAAGGTAAAGAAGACTGCAAGTGTTAATAACATTTATCATTCCATCACATGAAATAAATGTAGGAACCTAAAAGAATAATAGTAATAATATGTGGTAACAGCCATTTCTTTGTAACAAAAATGAAATCATTGTTAGTGACAATCAAGTCAAAACAGTAGTACCCATAGTATTAGTAGTACAACTACTATTCTTCTTATACGCATAACTTCTTACTAAAATTACTAAAGATTTGTGTATTCCTACAACCATAACTTCTTCTTACTAAAATGAATTTGTGTATGGTACCTATCAACAAAAAGAAATAAACTGTCTTCAAATTTTTGTGTTCGTTATTGTTCAACAATTAGCAAATATTCCTACTACTCTCATTTGGAACACACGATGATTTTTTTCACAGTCTTGAATCATGTCCACCAATTATAATTGCATCTGTGACAATGTTTAATAATGTACATATATTACAAGATCAACAAGTAGGAAATATTCCTACTACTGTCATTTGGAACACAGGATTATTATCCTTTCTGTCACAATCTGTACTAATCATGTACATAAATGATTACTTATTCAACAATTAGGAACTATTCATAGTACTAATATTCCTACTACTCTCATATGGTCAGAAATAACGGCTAGCTATTAGTACTCAGTTTTTCAGTGTAAACATAATACACTACCTGAATTTCCAGCATGAACATTGTTCATACTATGGATAGGATGGACAATGGAAGAAAAATGGTGTGGGAATTACTCTTAGTTTAGGCGTTGTGAATTTTTACTTCATTCAGGAGCCTGGACATCATGGCCAGAAATAAGAAGGGCTAGTTGCTAGTCAGTGGTTTTTTATTGTAAATTGAGTACATTCTTTGCAATTTCATTATGAACATGATAGTTCAAACTATGGATGTGATGGACTATCAAAGAAAAATGGTATGAAAATCACTGATACTCTAGCTGTTATGAATTTTTAATTCATCCAGGATCCTGGATGTGAATAGGAAAAAAAAGTTCCGGGAGTACGCATTATACTACGTACGGTACTACATACAGCACTATGTACGGTACTACGCACGGTACTACGTATGTGATAGTAAGTCATTTTTCTACCAATGATGGAGGACTTGATCCACTGGCCACAGTGTCATCAATATCAACCACTTGTCCACAGTGAACAAGGAAAGTCACATTATTCAAAGTCAATGAACATCAAGACATGCAATTGTGATTAGGGGGGTTGCTGCAACCCCATCGAACGAGCTCCCGAAACAACAAAAAGGGAATTTCCTGGAACGCCGTTGTAGAAAATGGAAAAACAAAAATAGGTGAATCGATGAAAATTGAAGTATGACTTTTGAAAAATATTGAATAATTCCTTAAATTAATATACTCTTTTCACCATCTTTGACTATCGATTCTAATTTCTTGTGTTCCAACCCAGCAATTCTGTCATGGACATTAAACAATCACCAAGGTTTCTGACCACGGCAACTTCAGACTCAATGGCATTGCAGTCAAGCAAGTATAAGTTGTTGCGCAACTCCCCTTGCTTTACCAATGCATGCCAGTGTTTTTTCCCTTTCTCCCTCTTGCTTGATATTTGGTCAACAGAAACACAGCAACAAGCAACAGCGTAGGATCCATTATGCACTAATTCAAAACCGCTGACAGCACTTCCCGGGGGGGGAAGGACCTTCAAGGTGAAGCAAGCAAAGAATCTGACCGTGATAAACTTGCAGCCCACGTCCCTCCAGGAGGCCTAGTTGAAAATTTTCCCAGTCGTACCATACATTTGACACTTGTCCAGAATTGGACTTAAATGATGGATGGGCCTGAAATAGTAACTTTATCCCACAATAATTGTCATACCTCTTGTGGTCTGTGGATCCTCAAAGTGTGCTGGTGACCAAAGCCGGAAGTACAATGTCACAACAAAATTTGAGAACATCCGATGGACACCAGGATACATTTTCATTTTGGTTTTTGTCCCTCTTCATGTAAGGCAAACCATCCATAACACCAATCGAAATCTTCGCCATCCATAACACCAATCAAAAACTTTGACCCAGCTGACCAACCGCCCTCTCTAGGATGATTTGGTCCTGTAAACAATTTACGATGAAACAAATCAAATTCACGGTCAAGTTGATCAATAGTATGGTACTCCATTAATTGCTTGCATGTTTGCTTGATAAGTGTGGACTTGATTTGTTGGGTTCTCTTTATGGGTGCCTTTACTTCAGTTTTATGATAGCTCTCACTGGTTGCAGAGTCCCATCCAGTTGGAGGACGGAATAATGTCATGTACTGTGATAAATGGAAATGCATGTGATTCTTTACCAGATTGTTCCCCTCTCCCTTGCTTTGTTGCAGATTGTTGTCTATATAGTTGATGAAATGAACAACCATTTTATCAAGATTCAAAACACCCTTGTTGTCTCCTTCGAAAGCCTGACCAAACGTTCCAGCATATTTGAGGAACTCTTCCATACCCAACAACAACTCAAGGGCATAAATACGTCTGTCAATTTCTTCCTCACACTTTCTGCTCCTGTTCGCAAGATTGGTTGCCATCCTTTGAGACAACAACAATTGACAACCTTCAGCAGACAGAAGTGCAAGCATCTGAATGTAAAGCATGCCAATGTACTAGTTCCCTTCCTTCTTTGCTGTATGTATCGATTCCAAAAAATTGGTTCACGGAAAGTCATGATTGGACTGCCTCTGAACAGCAGCACCATAGTAATTGGCTATCTGGTCTATGTCACCAAGTAGCCATGTGCTATTCCCTAAAAATTCCTCACAGAACATCTCCGCTACTTGCTTTGCACAACCAAGTTGGTGCATATGGAGTCTCTCTCCCGGTGAAGCTAGATGAATATCATGTGCATTTTCTCAAAATCAAGATCATAAAACACGTTACCGTTATGTACACGGTGGTGGAAGACATTTTTGACATACTATTTAACATTCACTCCTTTGTCCAATGTTGAAGCAGTAAAAATTGGACATCTTCCATAGACAAACGGATTGATACTCTTCCCCATTATTGTCCTTACACACCTTCATGTTCCCACCTTTAATTGAAACAGGGGCCTTCAGAACATTCACACAAGTGTTATTACCAAGTGCCCTTGGACAATTGTAATGCCTATAAATCATCTTTGTATTGGCCGTTTGATAATGTCCACAAAGTTGGTTGTGCTGGGGAGTATTGCCAATGAAATACGCGACTGAAAATTTCATTCAAAGAGACCATTTTTTCTTGTTCCATGGCAAATTAGACCATTCTATACCATCTGTTAGGTTACAGGCATCTTTCATAGATGAAAGCGCCTCACAAAGGCCAGAGTGAAGATTGTTTCACATTGTCAATCGACTTGTCACCTTCATCACATGTCCCTGTGGGGTGAAAATATATAGTCTCCCATGCATCCAGCCAAGAGTTCTGATTTAGAGTGTTCAATATGCCAAGTGTCATGTTCAGTGGGGTGAGCGTGGTTTGACCACTCGTGTTGATTGCAATTCCATCCATGTAGAGAATTATAGTCACCAAAATGTCATCACTATTTTTGTTGCATCTCTTTTCCCAGGTATCAATCCACCATTCACCATGGTGGAGTTTGTCTACATCAATATTACCTTGTAGTTCCAGAAACCAGACTGGTAAGGTTGGGTCTTCAGCATGGGGGAAAGAAAGATTTTCTTCCTTTACTAACGACACATTAGTTAATAGGGAATGAAGCACTTTCTGGAAGGACCAGACGTAGATTTGTTTATGACCAGCAATGTCACCACAAATTGATCTCTTATAACACCAGTAGATAAGATGAGGTTCAAATCCATCACCTTCTATTTCAAACACAGTTGCATAAATGTCCTTCATGACTCTTGACATGGTCTTTATGAGATTTTCTTTTGTCCATGAAAATAAATTAAGCCACTCGGATTAGATAGCCCATTCATACAATTCCTTCTCTGCAACTACAGGTATGCTATGATTCCGCATGATTTTTATTAACTTGATCTTGACCTTCAGTTTGTCTGATATGTGCCTTCCGGCATTGGGTGTCATAATTGCCTTGTTGGAATCAGGAGGGGAATCATCAACAACCATTTTGTTGCTTTCTTTATTGACACTCAAAGAGGGAGGGGCTTTGCTGACAATTACTTCTTTGTCATCATCATTGTCATCATCAGGAGAAAAACAATAATCATCAGAAACAGAGTCATTCTCACCCTCATTGTTTACTAATTCCCGACCAATCAAGGCACGCACCATTGGTTCGACAGAAGGGCCGTACATAACTTGATTGTCAAGCACCTCTGGCACTAGACGACTACTCAGTGGACTGTTAGGGCTGTTTGTTAGACCTAATTTTTTACTAGCATCCTCTTGCTTCTTCAATTTTCTGATGAATACAGAAGATGCAAAATCATCTACCCTCAAACACCAGTATCCAGATTACGTGAAATATGGTCCATAAGACTGGGCAAATAAATTACTCCTGTATTCTTTCTTCGTCTTGCTGTAAGGGGAGTTTCTTCTTCTTGGTGACCTTCTTCTTTCTGTAACCGGTAGTAATTGGAGGAGAGTGCAAGTAGCAACGTTTACAATAAACCTGATATTTAGGTGCCATCACCATCATTAGTAGCCAGTAATAATAGAAATAAGGAACCAATTCAGATTGAGAAATTGCGACCATGCACTATTTGTTTCAGGCATCAAATTCAGTTCCAGGTCACTGGATCAGAAACAGATGCCAGTGGGGTAGGAAGATGTACTATGCATCCAAATATTTTGAGTTGGACATTAATTTCATAAAATCAAGGAACCAGTGAAGTTTCGCCCAAAAATGCGTGTGATTCCCAAAGAACCCCAAATCGCGTTTGTGTGACGTATGATGTTTCCTTCTTCAGTTTCATGGACCACTGTGGCTGTGACTGTGGGTGCCAATGGTGTTTGAGGCGTGACATGTACTTCTTGAGTTCCAGTAGCGGGGGTGTATGCAACTGTGGGTACCTCTGCTGTTGGAATCATGCTGTTACCTTCTTCAGATTCACAAGACAATGTGGCTGCGGCTACAACTGCCTCTGCTGGTGGAAGCATGGCATTGCCTTCTCCAGTTCCACAAGACGGTGCGGCTGCGGCTGCCTATGCTGGTGGAAGCACAATTCCACAAGACGGTGTGGCTGCGGCGGCGGCGGCGGCGGCTGCGGATGTAGATGCAGATGGAGATGCAGATGCAGATGCAGCTGTCTCTGCTGGCTGAAGCACCACATTGCCTTCTCCAGTTCCACAAGACGGTGTCACTGTGGCTGCATATGCAGCTGCGTCTGCTGGCGGAAGCACAATATTACCTTCTCCAGTTCCACAAGATAGTGTGACTGCAGCTGCGGCTGACTCTGCTGGTGGAAGCACGATGTTGCCTTCTCCAGTTCCACAAGATGGTGCGGCTACGGCTGCCTCTGCTGGTGGAGTAATAGAGTTTTGTGCATCCCCTTGACAGGGCAGTGGAATTTGTTGAGACAAACTTCTCATTCTTATTGGAATTTGTTGATTAGCAATTGAAAAGCATCAGAAAATAAGTTATGTCTAACCAATCAAACTTGATAAAATTTGCTAACAAATTTGACAAGTTGGAATTCCTTCTCCACATAGTTACAAAAACTAAAATATAGTAGCTTTGCAGATAACAAACCAGACAATACACTGAAACAGACATACTAGGAAGACATCCAAATCTAAGGAAGTGTATAACATATTAGAGCCAACGTTGAAACAGAAAACCTGCAACACCGTTCCAGCACAAAAGCTTAAAACTTACAAAAAGAAACAGACTAAAACTGAACATCATACAATGCCGTTGCACAATTTTGAGATTTTCCCTTCATTTTAACTGGCTGTCAAATAGAAAACCTGCAACGCCATTCCAACACAAAAGTTTAAAACTTACAAAAATAAACTGACTAAAACTGAACATAATGCAATGTTGTTGCACAATTTTGAGATTTTCCGTTGGCAAATTTGAACAAGTTTTAAACAGTTAAGCCTGCAACACCATTCCAGCCCAAATTCCAGCAATACCATTGCATGATGGATATTATGAAAATGTCCAGAATTAGGTTGACTCCTCCAACATAAGTTCTTACTGTACTAGATGACTAGTTTCATCATACAACCAGACTCATATGAGATCACTATGCTTGGGGTACAACTATGTGGGTGGAACATACGGATTGTTGGGGTAGGGAACACCATAATGTTGTGGTGCACGCCAGGATTTTCAGGACACCACATTCCAGATTGTCAAGGCACACGCAGACAAAGGATAGGCAGGCGTCAGTACAACCACCCTCACAAATGCAACAATACAAGAAATAGTGATACAGCACTCCTCAGGACACAGTAAATCAAGCACTTAGAACAGGTAATAATTTTAGCATGGATATTTCCAACACTATGAATGAAGGGGAAAAATCACATACTTACTCCAAAACAAATCAACTCCCATAAAACTAGCGTGCCAAAACAATGGACAGCAAAAATGCTAAGTTTCTTCAAGATTTAACGAATAAATAATAGTGCAACAAATTCTCAGTCTGGTACGGGGTACAACTGTTGTTATAGATAGAACAAACAGCATAGCAAGCAGTGTATGAGGAAGTGAGCCAACATACACAAATAATAGCCAAACAGATACAACCATCTACAGTATCAACAGTGATACTCAACTGTCAACAAAAAATTGCAATGACTATCATGAAATACTACATTACCTGGTACATCAAGAAAAAATGCTCAGGAAAATGAAATTCCCGCCTAGTGCATTCTTCATACCGGTACAGTCAATGATTACCAAAATTGTAAAACTAGCTAATAACAATAAAATACCAAAGACGATGAATGTCCACGCACCAAAGTGGACTGGAATTTTTTACCGAGCAATCACTATGTATAGGCACATTGCTCGAACTCTAGCCAGGAAAAACTGCAAAGGTAAGCAACTGACAACATCCTGGTTGCCAGTATACACATGTTCATCATCTCTAACTCAATCATCTTCTTAACACTGCCACGTAGATGATAAAAGGAACAAACAGATACCAGACAATCTCCCAGCAACAGTTCTGATCACAGAAAACAGAAACGCAAACTCTGAAAATAAGTACCAATTGCACAAAGACCATTGATGTAAAAATTCAACTGACTTCTAATACTTTGTCAAAAGAATGCTTGGTGCCATGTCGCCAAAAGAGATAGACTTCAAAAAAATCATTCCAAACAACAATCAGTATTCACCCCAAGTGATGAAGCATTTGCTATTTGGAGTATGATCTCACTTCAAACATTACATCTGGTTTGAAGTTTCTACAAAAATACTAACAAGGATATTTGTTAGGGTAATCCACATGCCATAATTTGTAGAAATGAACTGGTAACATTATTCATAATATTATGTATGAAATAGGATAGAACAGTGGGTCGTAGAAGTATTTGGAGTATGATCTCTCTTCTGATACTCTTGGGGGCACTTCACTTCAAACATTAGATCTGATTTGGGTTTTCTACAAAAATACTAACAAGGATATTTGAAAGGGTAATCCACATGGTGCCATAAATTGTAGAAATGAACTGGTAACATTATTAATATTATGTATGGAATAGGCTGCAGAAGTATTTGGAGTAGCTTCCATTTGACAGACAGTCTTGGTGTCACTTCACTTCAAACACTTAAAAGTATGGTTTGGATTTTCTACAAAAATACTGACTCACGCTTGTAGCCTCGCACTTGTACGGTAGGCTTGCACTACTGGCATTACCTGTGAACTGTGCACGTGTTTCAAACCATTTTCTGTATGTGTATGTGTATGTGTATTTTCTAATTTTTGTGCAAGTGCAAAGACACAACCAAATAATGGTGTACATACAAAAATTGTTTCAAATCATTTTCAGTACATGTTCAGGTAAAAACACAATTCTAGAGATGACCACTCATCCCTTTTGTTTCTCTGACAACCATCCCACCCCTTTCTTGTTGTTGTCCTTCTCTTTTAATTTGTTTTTGCAGTAATCCATCGTCAAAGATGTGTCAATGAAGTATAATGAGCAGAAGATCCATAAGGGAGCTCCTTTTTTCTCCCAATTGATGTCAATCAAAAACTGGGGTATTGACGAGGATCCAAGAGTTAGTAATGCTCCACCCTTTTTCTTGTTCCTTGAACAAATATCAAACCCCTTTTGAATTGCCATCTTTCCTCCCCTTTCAGCAGCAGTCTGCCAGTAACAAAAATGATCCACCAAGGATGAAGACAGAAGATCCACCAGCAAAGACAATCCGTCAATAGAGGATATATCAGAGACAACGTTACAGAATGAATTGTTTAGGGTCAAAGAGGATTTTTGACTCATGACATGAATCATTAAATGACGAAAGAAATTAAAATCAGTCACACAAAATTACTGACTGATGACAAAAATCGTTAAGTGACTGACAAAATTATTTTGACTCCCACAAAATTAGTGATTCAAAACAAAAAATTAGTAAATCATGGAAGATTTCTTTTAGGCTTGCATGCCGGCCGTGAATGGGGTTAGGAATCAGGCGCTTATTAGATTTTGCCTCACGATAAAAGTGCGCACAAGAGAGGGTCGCAAAAATGAATTAAAAAATGTCAAACGACCTTGCAAAACAGTTCTCGGACGTAGTCTGTCACAACTCCAGAATTACATCAGAGGGATCATTAGAAAACAATTCAACAATGGCAAAAAATACGAGGGAACCATCATCTTGCAGGTCTCAGACAGTAACAATTCAACAATGGCAAAAAATACGAGGGAACCATCATCTTGCAGGTCTCAGACAGTGGGTTCTACCGCGCCAAATATCTGGATGGGGATGAGGAGGAATACACCCTCGATGAAGTTTGGAAGTTATTGGAGAGAAAACAAAGATTCACCAAGAGAAACTGAGAGGAACTGGCCAGGCAAGAAGTATTACTACCTATGAAACCCAAGGTAGTACCCCTAGCAAACATTCTAACACCAAAGGAGGTACCAATCCTGAACCTCACTGCCCCCCACCTTGCATGTAGCGGATCCATCTGGGACGAGAAGCTCAACAAGTGGGCAGCATACAGGGATCTAGGAAAGCGCCCTGTAACCAACATCAGAGATAGATGGATGAAATTGGGGGATGATGAATTTGGGAGGTTATTCCAAGGTTTTAAGAAAATGGCACAGAATGTACAGTTGTGTTGGACTGGATCCCCAGGAGCTCACGTCTGAGAACTGTTTCTCTACCCCCCGCGGGGTATCGCGCGGTATATCTACCCTATTTTCAAAATTCCCTGCCTCTTGAGCTTGCGTGTTTACTAAAATACCTCCCGTGCCGCGCGCTTCTCCTTTCCAGACAATATCTCATCGATCCCTATCTGGATCATCACCTAAAACTCACTCTTGACTTGGTGGAATAAAAATAATCAAGTAAATAACAATTTCAGGGTTAGGGATATCATAAAGTTTTCGTGATGAACAATATTTTGTGTCAAACTTCTTACGTACAAATGATTTTCTCTCATCTTCCCAACATGCTGTTTACTGCACTTAGTAACACACTGTGTACAAAATACCACAATAAATACACAGTACAAAAACCATGTACAAGTCTACAGGTAATGAACATTTGTGTGCTCCATACACTGAAATCTCTTCAAACTAAGAACAAGTGAAAAGACCCTGCAAACACAGCAGAAAAAAGTCAAAGACATGATTTTTTTAAATAGGAATTCCAATCATCGAAATCACCGATGTCATTAGCTTCCATTTTGATGACCCTACAACGACCCTTCTGTTTCTCCTTCACTAGAATAGACCATGAAGGTTCACCACCACACAAATAGTACAAAATGACACCAACTCAAATGCGTACACGTTACTCTACTTCGTTTTCGATCGGGAAGGGTATTCAAATGAACAGGCCCTAATCCAACCCATCTCTTTCCCCTTGAATAGAGGAGAGAATGGAGGCAGACATGTACAAACCCTACCAGGTTTGAACGCCAGCATGTTACTCTACTGATTTGCTGACCGGGAATGACAATCAAAGGGCGATCAAACGGCAAATTAGGAAGATAGGAACACCATTTCCATTTTGACGACCATTCTATTTCTCCTACTGTAGAACAGACCATGAGGGCTCACCACTGTACAAATAGTACAAAATGACACCAACTCAAATAACTACACATTGCTCTACTTTGTTTTTGATTGGGAAGGGTATTCAAACGGCAATCAGGCGGCGTTTTAGAGCGGCGTTTTGGAGCGGCGTTTTGAGGAGCATTTTGAGCAGCAGGAAGCCAGCAGCAAGCAGCGGCGTTTCAAGTGGCGTTTGGAGCAGCAGTAAGTCAGCAGCCAGCAGCAGCGTTTTGAACAGCGTTGTAAAGGAGCAGCAGGAAGCCAGCAGGAAGCCAGCAGGAAGCCAGCAGGAAGCCAGCAGGAAGCCAGCAGCCAGCAGCGTTTTGGAGCGGCGTTTTGAGCAGCAGGAAGCCAGCAGCGAGCAGTGGCGTTTTGGAGCAGCAAGAAGCAAGCAGCCAGCAGCGGCGTTTCGACCAGTAGGAAGCCATCAGCGAGCAGCGGCGTTTGGAGTGGCGTTTTGGAGCAGCAGGAAGGAAGCAGCCAGCAGTCAGCAGAGGCGTTTTGGACCGGCGTTTTGAACAGCAGGAAGCCAGCAGGGAGCAGCGGCGTTTGGAGCGGAGATAGCAACTATCAACAGCAACTATCAACAGCAACTAGGGAGAGCAATAGCCACTAGCAAGAGCAAGAGCAAGAGCAATAGCGACTAGCAAGAGCAACGGCGACTAGCGAGAGCAACATCAGCAGCAACAGCGACTAGCAAGAGCAACAGCAAAAGCAACAGCAACTGGCGAGAGCACGGAAGGGCTATCCTTGGTGTTCGCCTATCTCTTTGGCACCTTTCATCTTTGTCTTTGTTGTTCTCTAGCAGAGACAAGCAAACACGTCACTTGAGTAACATATAAATGATTACGTTTTGAGCAGCAGGAAGCCAGCAGCAAGCAGCACGTAGCGGCGTTTCAAGCGGCGTTTTGGAGCAGCGTTTTGAGCGGCGCTTTGAGCAACGTTTCAAGCAGCAGGAAACCAGCAGTAAGCAGCGGCGTTTGGAGCGGCGTTTGGAGCGGCAGGAAGCCAGTAGCCAGCAGCGGCGTTTCAAGCGGCGTTTTTGAGCGGCGTTTTGGAGGAGCAGCAGGCAGCCAGCAGCAAGCAGCATCGTTTGGAGTGGCGTTTTGGAGCAGCAGGAAGCCAGCAGCCAGCAGCGGCATTTCGAGCGGCGTTTTGGAGTGGCGTTTTGGAGCAGCGTTTCAAGCAGCAGGAAAACCATGTTCCTGTCGCAAATGAAATAAGATGAAAAACATAAGTGAGGAGTTACAACATCAGCAATGCAGGAGGCACTATCATTATGGAAAATTCGCCGCACCTCCACGGAAGAAGACTCCACACCTCCAGGGAAAATTCGCCAAACTTCCATGGAAGCTGCCGTAGATTTGAAGACTTCTTACTCCTATGTCACAAAAAACTGGATCTTGTTCCTGTTGATATAGATACGCAAGGGATGGAGATTTTTTGCTTTCAAGACGTCTATGTTTGGGTAGCAAATTCAAACAATCTCTCGTCCAATGCTCTCTATTGTCTATCAGTACAAGGCAGTTATTTTGGACTAAAATATCTTTAGCCTGAATCACCTGCCTACTAGTGATCAATGCTGATCAGTTCAGTGGGATTCTGCGTTCTTGGACGGAATGCCTACCGTACAAGTACGGTAAAGCAACTCTGCTCAAAATAAGTCGGGTAAGATTATGAATGGAAAGAGTATTTTTTTTAAATCACTTTTCGAACAGACCTGTAGGACGAATATTATTAGATTTTTTTTGCCCGCCACAGTTAAAATCACACTGTAAAATCACACTGTAAAATTACAGCACACCACTGTAAAATCACATTGTAAAATCACTTTTCATCGGGAGTAAAATCACTTTTCGCACAGTGTGAGTGATTTTACAGTGTGATCCGCGAACGTTAATAGAAAAATAAAAAGATCTATTAAATAAATTCAGAACGTTAATAAAAAAATAATTCTTCAGTGTTCTTTTTCAAGGCACTAGTAATATCTTCCTGATAGTGCTAGATACTCACATCTAGATGTGTTTTTGAAGAAATTCAATTTTAATTAACGTTCTTAATTTGATTAATAAAATCAAAGCCCAATCACTCATCAGCCGTTAACAACCGTTATAGCGCATACCTACGTTTATACCATACCTACATAGGTACGGGAAAAAATCTATTTAGTCCAAGTACCAGTACATACGCTTGTAGTAGTGAATTTGCATACCGGATCTATGTTAGTGTTTTTCTACAGTATTTTCGTACTAGATTATTTTTAGTAGTGAATTCGCATACCAGATCTATGTTAGTGTTTTTCTACAGTATTTTCGTACTAGATTATTTTTAGTAGTGAATTTGCGTACCAGATCTATGTTAGTGTTTTTCTACGTGGTTTGTCTATCCAAATGGCACACAAGAGCCTTTTTTTGGTGTAAATCCAGGGCACAAACTGACTTAGTGGGTAATGACTCCCAAAGTATCAGGTCCAAGCCATGAATATATTTCTCATGACTCATCAAATGCATATTGGGAACAACTTTGCCCCACAGAATGCTGGAAATGTTGTGCTGGTTTGTCTCTCCAAATGGCAAACATGAGGTTATTTTAGGTGCAAATCCAGGGCACAAACTGACTTATTGGGTAACGACTCCCAAAGTATCCGGTCCGGGTCATGAATATATTTCTCATGACTCATCAAATGTATATTGGGAACAACTTTGCCCCACAGAATGCTGGAAATGTTGTGGTTTGTCTCTCCAAATGGCAAACATGAGGATATTTTAGGTGCAAATCCAGGGCACACACTGACTTATTGGGTAACGACTCCCAAAGTATCCGGTCCGGGCCATGAATAGATTTCTCATGACTCATCTGATGCATATGGGAACAATATTTACACTCACAATACAGAAAATATTGTGGTCTGTCTCTCCAAATGGCAGACAAGAGAGTATTTTTGGTACGAATCCAGGGCACACACTGACTGAGCGAGAATGACTCCCAAAGTATCAGGTCAATTCAATTTATTTTTCTGGCACATTATATCTTATCCATAATAGGAATAACATTTAAAATCCAATCACCAAACATGTACTAGTTTAATGAGTGTCAAATAAAATTAATTCATAAGTTGTTTAATCAAAATGGAAGTGCTGTTTTTGGATTATTCTCAGACAAAAATATAAGTGTGCGGGCATTACTAGTTGTAGATGATACTACATGCAAAAAGGTACACCATTGGGTACTTTGCAAAAAGTGTACATAGGTAATGGTAGGTACTGTGCTGACCCAGGACAGTAGCGAAGCACAGACTGGCTATCAGATTCTACAGACGAGTAGGGAATTTAAGTACATAACCTTCGTGTAATCAAAATTTACACTTTGAAAAAAATTATGGCGCGGGAGGGGTGGCTTGCACTGGTACATGCTTTACTTATATAGAAAATAAAGGCCACACACAAGCCAGACACATGAAAGAAGTCAGGGTACACAGCATACACAACACACCCCAAACCACACACACACATGAAAAACTGAAGAAACATGAAAAACTGAGCACACACACAAAACTGCACACAAACAAAACCACAAAAAAAGAACAACATAGTACTTCTTGGTCGGCACGGTATTTTTTTTTAAAGCACAGAAAATGAATGTTGTGCAACAGTCACGGACAACAGAACAATGGAACAACAAAGAGACACTAGTGAGTGTAAGAAGGGAACAAGGGAACAAAAAAATGGAACAACAACAACGGAATGCAAGTGAGTGACAACAATGACGACAATTTGGTGGAGATTCTATTTATTTCTGATCTGAGCAACAATGGAATGCAAGTAAGTGACAACAATGACGGCAATTTGTTGGAGATTCTATTTGTTTCTGATTTTTCTTTCTTTTATTTTTATTGAATGGAACAACAGAGCAGAATAACAAATGAAATGGAGCAATGGAACAACAAGAGAAAGCAAGTGAGTGACAATGACAACAATTTGTTGGAAATTCTATTTTTTCTGATCCTTCTTTCTGTATTTTTATTTTTCACAGCAAAAATGGAACAATGAAACAATGGAACAAAACAACGACACAATGGAATGAAACAACAAACACGGAGCAACAAAAACAGAGCAACAAAAATGGAGCAACAAAAACGGACTAATGCAAACAAAACAACAAAAACGGAGCAACAATGGAACGTGGTCGAAAAAAATTGCCAAAATGGAACAACAAAATGAAGTAGCCACAGCAGCAAGCAACAAGAGCAACAGCGTGGGCACAGTAGCAGAAACAGCGGCAATAAACACAACTCCAACCCATGAGTGATGAATGTTGATCCGGCAATAACAGCATTGATAAATGCCAATTTATCACTTGAATTAATGTAGAAGATAACAGTACATACATAATACAAAAACTATGAGTAATTGAGAACTTAATATTGAAAATATTAGAAATATCGGAGGAATATAATATGCTGCAATAGAATTAAATCAAACATAATAGAATTTACAGTTAAAAAATGAATATCCTAGTCCAGAAAAGGAATTCACAATTAGGAGAGCAGAATCAAATTGTTATTCTGGAGCTTAATATTTTGGAATTAATACTGAGTCAAGATTTCTTTTTTATTTGTGAATAGAAGTAATGGTTGTGGGTATGGAATAATAATTGGGTTCTGCTAGAGACTGAAATATATTATTTTTAATCATGATTAGAGTAATGTGCATCACCTGCACAGAATTATTTTTTGTATCATTTTAAGGCATTGACTATGGTTGCGCGGGGGTGGGAATTTCAGGGCGTTGAGAAAATTTTGCCGTGTTAAAATCACGCACAAAATTTGTGCGTGATAAGTTGATTTGAACCCTGCGAAACAGTTCTCAGACGCAGTACCACATGGGAAACTGGCAAGGTACCCATGGTACACAGTGGCTGACCGGCCCAAGAAGGCTGATCCATACCGCACTCACATCACGGCAGAAGGGGGCAGGCACACTTATGATGGGAATGTCACCGCCCACACAGCCAGAATAGAGACCATAAAGCTGCACTGGAACAGTGTAGTGTCCACCCCCAGGGCAAGGTACTGCACTGGATATTTTTCAAATGTGTATTTGCGTTCATCACTGGAAGATCCCAAATACGTCAGATTCGAGTGGGACCTCATACCGCCAAGGATCATTGAGGCGTACCAACTGGAACCACTTACACACCACGGTCATGAGTATGCAAAAATCAAAAAGGCTTGGTACGGGCTGAAACAGTCAGGAAAAATAGCACATGATGACCTAATGGACCACCTGGCTGGCTACTGAAGGCTACCATAAGGCCCCAATGACAGAATGCCTGCTGTTCTTACATTACCAGAGGGACATGTCATTTGCCCTGGTTGTGGACAACTTTGGGATAAAATACACAAAACAGGAGGATGTAAATCACTTGGTAGAATGTGTCTGGAAGAAGTACCCCTTCAAGGTGGACTGGGAGGGCAAACAATACATCGCTATATGCCTCAAACGGGACTATGCTGCAAGAGAGGTATAAACATCTATGGATGGGTATGTGAAACAGGCATTGCAGGAATTTGAGTACGAGCCCCCAAAGCAAGTTAACAAGGGACCCTCAAGGCATCTGACACCAAAGTATGGACAACAAGTACAATGTGCACCAGTAGAGGACTAGACCATATTAGGTAAGGCGGAGGTAAAATTCACCCAGAAGGTAGTCAGGAAGTTCCTACTTTATGGGCCATCAACAACACAATGCTCCAAGCACTCAATGGCATTGCATCGGCAAAAGACACCAAGGCAACACATGAAGCCCCCATGTATTTCCTGAACTATGCAGCCAACCACCCAAATGGGAGTATTGTGTACAGGGCAAGTGAAATGGTACTACAAATGGACAGTGATGCAACCTATCTAGTGAGCCATGGGGCTAGGAGCAGGGCAGGGGGTTACCACTACCTGGGGGACAAGGGTGATAAGATGATCAATGGACCCATCCTGGTGTTGGTCAAAATAATCAAGAATGTGATGGCATCGGCTGCCGAGGCCAAAGTGGCCAGTTTGTTTATCAATGCACACGAGGCACTACCGGAAAGGCAGTGCCTGATTGAGTTGGGCCACCCATAACCCACAAAGCCATTGAAGACAGAAAATATGACAGCCCAGTTAACTCTCATAGGGTTCATCAAACAGAAAAGATCTAAGGCCATAGACATGCGCTTTTATTGGCTCAAGGACAGAGCTGAACAAGACAGTTTAATGTATTTTGGCAACCAGGAAAACAGAATTTGGCAGACTATCCAACAAAGTCTCACCTGCTGGGATGTCATCACAGTAAGGTACAACCTATTTACTTGGATGAAATCACCATACATGAATAAGAAGGTGAGGCTCAATCTATCAAATCAGAATAAAGCAAAAAGGAAGGATTAACACGGCAAACACTGTACAAGTGTAAGTGCAAGGATTAAGACAGGAAACACAATGAAACTATCAGACCAAGGTGATATACAGGTTTCAAGAGGATATGGCTGATAGAAGACCTTAGGCCCATACTTGTAAAGAACTCTAATATAACAATGTCAAGACAACAGCTCAAAAACTGAGCTGGGATTTTAATAACAACACTTCATACATCCTAGGACCTCCACAAATACTAGTAGGTCCTACCGAAAGAATTAGGTGCACAATGACCAGCAAGCTTGCATCCCAAGAAAGAAAAGTAACAGCAACAATATGGAGCAACTTGATGTTTTGTCCAGCATTTGTGGCTGGTTGTATTGGTAACTGAGACACCAGGTATAAAATGCAGCAGTACTAACAGCATGTTCTACTCAATAGATAAATTCATGGGGAATATATCCATATCTAAAAATAACATGCGTGTACATGTAGAGAGATTGCATGATAATTATTCATATGGAGCAACTTGATGTTTTGTCCAGCATTTGTGGCTGGTTGTATTGGCAACTGAGACACCAGCAGGTATAAAATGCAGCAGTACTAACAGCATGTTCTACTCAATAGATAAATTCATGGGGAATATATCCATATCTAAAAATAACATGCGTGTACATGTAGAGTACCTAAATATGAAGTGATGATTACCAGTAAGTACTAGATCAGCACATTGACTTCATTTGGCAGTCAGCACTTTTAAAAGTTTGTATCTTGAAATACTTAAAAAAGGTAATGAGGCACAGCTAGATACTTTGTGGGCTGAAGAAGTTTCAAGAGACAATTTTTTGTTGTTATAAATCACTTTTGTATGTCACTACACTACTCCAACTTGAACCAGTAGTGCACAAGCTTAAAGCATCTTTCCAAAGAAAATTACAGCACACGCTACACAGCAGCAGTAGCAACAACAAATCTACCTTGCTCTCCCACAAGCTTAAGCTCCTCACCTCACTCTTACACCTTGCTCATAGCAGGATCTGTAGAAATATGCCTAGACCTATGATTGTGCTGGGTACACGGTGGTTACTTTAGACTTGGTTAAGCCAAGCTTAGCTGTAGTGGACATCAGTTTCACACCTATATCTGGCATCTCAACTGGCTTTCCCTTGTTGTCTTCCCCCTTTGTTGCTAGCACCCACTAGTCAATCATTGAAGGAAATAAATAGATTTACAATCACAAACTCATTGCTTGTGAGGACATAAGCTCCCTAGATTGTATCACACAAAGATTGTATCACACAAAATGAATTACACTAAACATTCTTGGAATGTTAAACCCGGTGACACTACTACTTCAAAATTTAAGTTCAAGTCCCCAAGACAACTGTAGTCAAGCTGTTCCACATTTCTCTCATCTACTTGATCTCATAGACGCAACAATATGGGTTTCATCTCCGTATCCCAGATACTCACAGAGGTATCAATTTTCTTCTTCCAAGCAATTCAAGGACTACATTAGCACCATCAACACCAAATGCACAAAAATAATTGAATTTTTGCTTCCCCACCAAGCCACATAAGCATGTGTCCGTGGCTGTTCTGCGAAACATAATCTCTTCATCATCCCCGGCATTTTGGTACCATTCTGGCCTTTCAATTTGAGATATTCACAGAGATACTATCCCTCCTTGTACAAGGAGAGAAGAAGAAGAACAACAAGAAGAGCAACAAATGCAGCAAATAGTCAAATTTTGGCTCTAACCTCAAGCAAATCAAGCACACTTGCACAGCAAAATCAGAATCCCCCTGCTGTTCTTGCATACACATCGATATAGATCCCATCTCCAAACTCCTGGTACTCACAAAGATTTTCAATTTTCTTGTATCCATTCCATTTGTCACGACACCAACATATCTTGTCTCTTGTTTAGGGTACAGGCTATTTCCCATACTTTGAATGCCATGGAGCCATACTACTCTTGTTGCTTGATGAACACACCAGCAATGCACTCAATGCCAATGCCAATGCCAATGCCAATGCCAACACAAAATAGTTCAGCAATATTTCCTAGATATATGCAAAGAGGTAAGGGCACACAAAGCATGCTAGTGGTTATCAATATATGTTGGGAGGAACATTTTTGAAATTTCTCAAGGCAATCACCATGGCATCATGTGAAGTAGAAAATCATAACTTTATCATTGTTGCGTACAGTTGATGTTATTGTCTGACAGTACTGCCTGTAACAGACTATAGATACAGAGCAAATAGTAGCCCATACTTGATTTGCAAAACGATCTAATGTTAAATCAGGTGCCCTGCCCAGTTGCATTTCTACTATTCTTTGAGAAAATGTAACAAAACTCCACATGCACATCATACTGTAGCTTGTTGCATTTTACCCAATCCTCTATCTACCATGAAGATATGGTGTGTAAACACTTATGTTCACTGACATTTCAGGAGAGGTTTTGTCAAAGGCACCAATGTAAACATCTGTGTGATAATATTATTTGGTTATTTGAAGTTAGATGTACTACCGTATCATACTTCATACTTTTTTAACCTTACAAGCCTAGCCTTGTATGCTACTTAAGGTACGTACCGGTACTTTTCCTTACGAGTACGAGTAAGATTACTGGTACGAGTACGTAGTATCACACCAAGAACGATGATTTTTTACGTTCAACCTTAATTGACCTTTTTCACCGCGGTGAGGGACGGACGCTATATCGATCAAGGAGTGTTCATTCATTATTTTCGTGATTGCTCTCCTCACTGCCTAAGATTACGCTAATCACATCATCATTCTTCTTATTTTTTATCACTTATTTTGCATTTTTGACGACCTCTCTCTCTCTAGCCCCTCGCGCAACAAGGATGAAGAAACGACCAAAAATTTGGTAGAGCAATTTATTTGTGCAGCTCGTGTCTTCGCCGCTCACCATAAGCATTGCTGCTGTTGCAAGAAGAGTCCAATGCCTGCAAACAAAATATTACTGATTTCACATCTAGGATCAAATAAACGAGTTCGCTTGTCCCTTTCGATTAATCTACATCATTTCGAAGTAAGGGACACACAGTTTTCCTCATGAAGCGGCAATTTCCAGGAAATGCCAATAATCAACGGTGCGATCCCCGTTTTTCGGGAGGGCGGGGACGTGGACGTGGTCCAATGAACTCACCAGGGGGGTTTGGTCCCGGAAGGGGCGGTCCTTATCGGGGGGGAGGACTTCCACCAATGAATGGCGGTCGCGGGGGTGGTCCCATGAATGGTTTCCCATCGGGTGGTAATAGAGGGCCGCCACCAAAACATTTTGGACGAGGAAGACCGGGGATGGGTCCGCATCAACATTACCACAGAAACCAAATGCATCCTCCACCACCATCTCAACACATAAACCACAACATGCATGGTCCACCCGGACCACCACCAATTAGAGGGGGTCTTTCTCCTGGAATGATGGGAAGAGGAAGAATGAATATGGGACACAATTCATTTATTGGTGGGAGAGGGAGAGGTAGAAATAACATGCCGGGGAGAAATTCCTTTGGAAGAGGAAATGTTCAACAACATAGGTCTCCTCCTCCTACTCAACCCTTCAGAGGAGGTGGGCCTCCTCCCCCGCCCCTACCTCGTCTACCACACCCATCTACCATGAATGGCACCTCTCCGCCTTTTCAGCAGCAGATGAGCCCACTATCACAGCCATATGGAGTCACACCGGGATTAATAGGAAGCAACCATCCACAACAACCTCGCACCGAATATCAACAACAGTCGCAGCAATATCAACTACTGCCGCAACAACCTGGTCCTCCAACCGCATTGCCATATCAGCAGTCACAGGCGCAGAAGCAACAACAGTCCCTTTCTCCGAATAATAGCAGCTTCTTGGGCTATCAGCAAGCCACAAATCCTGCTCACCAACCTCAGAATCAGGGACTCTTCCAACCTGCCAACACGGCTCCATACCAAAAAATCATGAAACAGCAGCCGGCTTCAAACATTACTACATCGACCGACCATTCTGCTGCCATGGCAATTCCTTCTGCTCAAAATCTTGACGATGCTTGGAAAGAATATACAGCACCTGGTGGGATCAAGTATTACTATAATGAACATTCGAAAGAGAGCACCTATGAGAAGCCTGATGCTCTGAAGAAACTTGAAGAAACGAGTCGTACTACTTCTACTGCGGAAGCTCTTACTTCGTCATCCGTCAAACGTACTTGGCGCGAGCACGAAGACGCTACGACAGGCAGAAAATATTATTCTGACGGGGCAACCACTACATGGGAAAAACCAGAAGGTTTTGTGTCACCTGAAACCATCGTTGCGAATACATCTTCTGGTTCGAAACGAGAGGAACAAAATAATCACGAAGGGCCTGCCACGAAGAAGAAGAAACGTTCAAATGCCACGGCTTCATCGACTGGTGAGAATAGTGCCAACGTTGATACATTTGCCAACAAAAAAGAAGCCATCACAGCGTTCAAGGGATTTTTGTTGGACAAGGGAATATCTCCCGCGTTAAAATGGAACGAAGTTATGAAAATGTGCGAAACTGACTTACGATGGGACTCTTTCGAAAAGATCCTTTCTATAGGAGAGAGACGACAAGCACTAGCTGAATACCAAACTAAGCGAACTAATGAAATGCGAAACGAGCAACGTCAAGAACGCATTCGGGCAAAGAAACTCTTTGGGGAATTACTGGCTGACATTTTGCCATCGATTCCAGGCTTTTCGGCGCGCACTTCGAGATTCGCAGACGTTAGAGATACCTTATCAAAGGACGACAGATTTTTTAACGTCGAAGATGAGGATACCCGTGAGGCATTGTTTTTTGACTTCTGTGATGATTTCAAAAAACGAGACGAACGGAACAAGCGAAATAAGAAGAGGGAAATACAAAAATCATTTGTGTCTTTCCTACAACAAAAAGAAGAAAGAGGTGCTCTCACTTACACTTCGACCTGGGAATCGTTCTATTCAACTCTGTCAAACGAGGACAAACTGGATTCTCGCTTTGCGATATCGTATGAATTCTCCGAGTCAGAAAGGCAACTTTATTTTTCCGACTTTCTCATCGAGTTACAGAAAGCAGAAGACGACAAACGGCGGATAGCCCAAGACGAGCGCCGGCGTGCTGAAAAAGCTCAACGTGACAAATATCGCGATCTGCTCCATGAATTGGCTGTAAAAGGCAAAATCTTACCTTACTCACGTTGGAGAGAAATCGAAGAATTTGTTACACCCGACGACTCTTTCAAACTGGTGGAAGAACAAGATCGTGGCACTCCTCGTGAGCTATTTGAAGTATTCATCGACGATTGGGACCAAGTTTACCGTCGGGAACGATCGTTTTTGCTTCGATTACTTCATCCCCCGGGGAAACCAGACATTGTAATATTATCGGGGACAACCTTTGATAATTTCAAAAAAATAATCACAGAAGAAGCAGCGTATTCATCAGAAATTCAAGATGAAACTGCTCGGATCATCGGTAGTGCCGATCCCGTTTCAAGTGCTCGAATACTTTACGGCGAACTGATCGCTCAATCAGGAAGTGCCAAGAGACATGGGAGTGTGCGACGGGGTTCAACAAACGATGATTCAAGCGAAGATGAGGGAGAGATCATTGAAGATGGAGAAATCACAGACAATGACCCAAATGGCGAGAATGAGAAGAAGCAATAACATGCACTAAACTGATGACGAACTTAACGAACTCAAACTACTGTAGCCATTATGAATCGTTCGAAATGAGGATACAGAGACCTATTTTTATGGGATTGAACTATCAGTCATTGGATAACATCAAGCTTACTGTACATCATAAACGCATTCAATTTTCTATGAAACACCTGTGAGAAAACAGGAAACATAGAAAACGAGGTTTCGACAGGAAGTGTAGGAAAAAAGAATACTATCTTGATGGTACGGCATTTCACTGATACTATTCCACCGATGTTCAATTCATTCCACACTGCAGCATTATTTTATCTGAAGTGATTAAAATATGGTACCGTATCCCCAACAATCATGCTTGGAGAGCGAACTACTACTAACTGCTGTTCCACTGTTTCAATCTCACTTTGTTGGAATTGATGAAATCTCATACTTTCGTTGGGACTAAAGGACTATGGAATAGCCTAATTCTGATCAGGGGTCCTATCTTTGGTCGTATTACGGTATTTACCTGTAGTAAAATAATTGTTCAATCTCAATCTTGCATGTTTCTCCTACCCTACACGTAGCAAAGCAGTGATAATAATATCAATAAAGTGTTTTGAAGTATCAACATACCGGTTCGTACGAATGAATTCAATAGCGAGGATCAAAAAATAATTCAGGCGTCCGTTCACGTACTCGTACGACATGGTCGTACGGTAACCCGTTGACCTTACGACATGGTCATACGGTACGAGTACGAGTTCCCCGTAAGGTCAAGAAGGCCTAATTTCAAAAAAATGTCTGATGTAGATTTTCCTTGAATTTCGGCAAGTTACGTCGTCGGAAAAGTTTCAGTGCTTATTACTTCATAGTACTCCGTATTATTTTTTCGTAATCTTAGCCGGAGTACGTTGAAATCAACGCGATCTGACATCACTATGCGCGCACGTTATCTATTTCCGGGTTCCTTTTTGCTTCACATTCAGAGGGCGCCACCGATCACCGATACGGCGATAATCTTACTGTGTTCTTCATAGGGGGGAAAACGAGGAACCAGAGGGAAAAAATAATTTATTTTTTATCCTCAACATCGATGTTGTAAACGTACCATGTACGGAACCGAGTACTCGGACTCGTACGAGTATTGCCAACGGTGATTCAGCCCACGTATCACACAACGAAGGCCGCGTAACTGATATTGCTTTTGGAATGAACATCATTCATATTGGGATACGACAGCATTCCAGAATTCTTACTTACATCACAGGAAGAACTAGAACACAGCAGTCGACGGGAAGCACTAAAATTAATTCATTAAGGAGCTTCCATTCACCGCTCGAATCTCATCGCATTGTGAACGGTGGCTCTTGAAAAAGTTTATTCATTGGATATTTATTGCATCGTCGGTGGACGATCGGTTGAAAACGGAAGGCGAATAAGGCTATAAGCTGGTTGTTAGCCACAGCGCCGGAATAATCCCGCGAAATCGAAAGGAACGCACGAGCGATAGCATGACTACGGAACAAACATCTCGAAGCATTGAGGATTCTACGACGGAAGAGACCACAGCGGCAATCGCTTCTACCAAGAACTTCCAGGATGAAGTTCGGCAGTGGTTTACCGCAATGTCTCCCGAGGAACGTGCTGCTGCACTTGGATTTGAAGACGAGGGTCGCATGATGGCAACTCTCTCAGCCAAGGTTGCAGTCCCCACTCCAAGGTGCTGCTCGACGACATTTCGCAACAACGACGACGACGACAACAACGGTCGCAGGGGGGAAACAAACTCCGGCACCGTTATCCAAGACTCTGCCCCCACTTGCTCGTTGCCCCCAAAACGGACGACAGACAAACTTCATTTCAACGGTAAGTAAATTTCGCGCGAACGTTCAAAATTTTACGCAGCGCGTGGCTTCGCAAGTAGCATTTTCACTGGTCGTAAGAATCATTTTTGATCAAGCTCCCTGCATTTTCGAACGTAGTATGTGGGTGAAGAAGGTGGTTGGTTGGTTTAGTGGCCGCCAGATCTCCATGGATTTTCTCCGTCTTAATGTCACAGCACTTGTTGTAACTTGTCGATCAACTTTCGATCGTGTACCCAAGTTCCTTTTGGATGGTGCATTGATTTGTAATGTTCTGAACACTGGACAACTTTGACATCAGATACTTACGAAGAGTAACAACCACTACAAAGGGGACCCTCGACGACGCAGGAATTACGATTATACGTACCGACCTGATTGAGAGTCATTCCCTTCGCCACCACCGCCTTCGCCCACTCCTTCGATACTTTCATCACGTTGGAAATAGATCACAAAACTAACTAAAAACATCGTTTGCGTCTCTCTTTGCTGTTTCATATCTGTGAAACGATCATTATGCCTCGAACAGACACTTGTGACTGGGAAGCAAGAATTGCGCTTGAGATCATCGAGAAAACTTGGGAAGAAATCATGATGGTGGGAGAACCTAATACGTCGGGAGTCAATCAAAAAGAGTTCGTGAAAAACTCATTCAAAAAGACCGAAGATGGAACGAAACTCGAATTATCTACCAGTGAAAACACAATAGGTAACAATGATACAACGAGTGTCATAGAACGGGGATCAAAAGAGAGGAATTCCGAACAAAACACACGCCGAAATGAAAACAAAATAGTGAACGATGCAAATAACAACGAGGTTGTTTCGGACGCTTACAGGATACCTAACGACGGCGTTGATGTGGGAGGGAAACCCGCATCCGCTGATGGAAACGATAGTGATGCGGAAATAGCTGCTCCAGCTACTTCGAATTCTTGCGAGACTGGGGAGGACGAAAAGGGGAAACTAGAAACCAATGAGGAAGATGTTGGCTCTTCTTGTACGTCGGGGGCAAAGGGTGAAAGTAGTGACGAGGAAACATCAACTCCGGAGATCACGCCTGCTGAATCTGCAGTCTCATCACCATCACCACAATCTGCTATAAACGGGATCAAAGGGGATCTGCAATATCATTCTGACAATAACAATAGTAGAAGAATCGCGGAAGTCATGGAAAATACACGTTGTATCTTTCCAGATGCTTCTGAAGTCGCAACTACTGCTACAATCGGGGATAATTCTAAAGCACACGAGCTACTACAACAACAAAAACGAAAAGAACAAGAGATACACAGTCAACAAAAGCAAAAAGAACCATTCATAACAATAAATCCATCCTATCTCAATTCCGTCAGTGGCGATGAACTTCTCGTCGCATTTGATGAGATCATGGCCATGGCGTGCACCAACCCACTATCGGATGATCATTGTTCATTCATCCTTCCAGAGGAAGCAACTTCTGCTTCCTGGTTGGATCTTGTCCGTTCTTATGCCACAATCGACGCTGCGTGTACTGATGGAACCAGATCCATACCATTGTACATGGTACTGTTGTGTCGTTTCCAGTTTTCCCTTGCGAAAACTTACTCGGAGCGCAGCATGACACCGACCGACTGCAAAGATGACGCACAACAACGAAACTCTCATAAATCGACAGCCGATTGGTTGTTGGCATTGATGACGAGAATTCGTGAGCTCGAAAACAAGCAGTCTACCGAGATACAGCAAATTCTTTCCAAACTTGCTTCAAATCTACCAGTAGCACTGGAAGTAAGCCATGCTAGTGATGATCACAAGAAATGTGATCTAGAAAAATATCTTTTGCTTCCATTCTCTGTGTTGACGAGAACTTCGGAAAATATGCCGAAGTCCTCTTCTGAGCCAGTTGACGCGCATGAAGATGACGAGTCGCATACTGGAGATTCTGCATCAGATGGCAAACTGACCGTCAAGGATGAGCCTCCCTCCGATAATTTACATAACAGCAATTGTGATGACACCAATAGCACTACAGCACAATGTGAAAGCGCTAAACAGCACAGCACGAACCATGCCTCTAACTCGTCGTCCAATGGCGGAAGGAGAGGAAAGAAGAAGAAGAAAAAAAAGGTAAGTTCAATGGTGGACGAATCCAATTTTAGTTGACCTTGACGATTAGATGGTGCACAGACTCAATCACTTTTTGTGCGGTTAATTTACAGAAGAGAAGACCAGGTACTTCAGGCAGCACATCCACAAAACCGCAGCTTCCCGACAAAACGGTTGAAACAGAAACGAAAGAAAAGGGTGAAACCGAGGACAAATTAGATGCATCTGAAACAACAAACAAAATTGAAACCGAGAAGAAAAAGAAAAACAACGAGCGTCCTGTTCTGAAGGTTGTAAACAATAACGAAGATTCGCATGCAACAGAAAGTATTTCAGTCTCTGAGCCTGTTTTTATGAAACATTGTTCCAATGGTGACAGCGAGAAGTCTACGAAAACTGTAACCAACTCGGATGAAGAACAGAAGGTCACTGAGCTTCCTGACAAGTCAGAGAAAGGTGAAGCAGAAGTTGTTGATGTATCGAAGACCGATGGTCCTTGCAATGCTATTTCTTCACGTTCGAAGGTTTCAAAGGAACAGTCAAGTGCGTTGAAAAGGAAAGAGTCCAAAGATACCCAAAGTGCTAAAATCGACGACCAAGAGGATAATTGGGAAACAGTTGAAGTCCGACCGAGAGGAAGGAAAAAGGCATCCGAGAAGGGACATAACACGCGTCTTGGCTCACATGGCAACTCAGGAAGTTCAACCGGGCAGCATGGTACAAATACCAAGAAAAAAGCCCCTCGAACAAAGGAAACAAGGGCCAAGATCAAAACTCGTAAAATGGTAAGGGAGATCCTTGGAGGCGTCTTGGACACTGTGGAGGAAAATGTTCGAAGGAGGCGCAATGCCAGTCGAGAACGCGCTCATCAACAAAGAAATCAATCAATGGTTTCATCTTCAAATAAAAATACTGCTGCTCCTATGAAGAAGAGTGGAATCAACATTACACACTCGAACTCAAAACCTCAAAAGAATCTCGGGTCGTCCCTGAGGGATATTCTCGTGAGAGGAAACATAAGTAACCAGAATCAGCAAGCCAAAAATACAAACATGCTGAAATCTGGTTCATTATCATACTCAGAACGGGCCAAATCTCTTCTAAAACCTGACTCAAACGAAGAAAAAAAGGGTATGCAACGAAAAAAGAGCGATAAGCTGAGTTACATCACAGGATCGAAAACAAATAAGGCGTTAAAGGCGGCTCGTGCATCACCTGCCGATCAAAACACCCTTCCCACTATCGCATCGACAAATTCAGCTTTCACGCCGTCTGTGACGAATCTGGCGTCGCGGAAACCTGGAGCAGCCCAAAGCACCGACTCAAGCGAGAGTGAGAGTGTCGAATCCAAAAAGCTGAAGAAGACACCATCTGGTCCGACTAAATACGTTTCTCCTTCGCCACCTTTGCCTACTTTGCTTAGTCCTGAAAATAATAACAGTTCGTCGTCATCTGTCGCATCAAGTCTAGATGCTCCTCATGCAGGACACCATGGAAACAAATTACACCAATCCGAAAACGATGTTGGTTGTCATTTACTAACTGTCTGTGACCGGCTTTCGAGCGAGATGGACGTTTTCATGAAACGACGAGAGGTTGCCTTGGCAATACGAAGGCAAGAAAGAGGGTTGGTTCTGGCGGCACTTGAGAAAACTTTAGGTCTCATTTGGCCAGGAAACCCTACTGTTGAAATGTATGGTAGTTGTGCTACCAACTTAGACCTTCCTTCTTCCGATCTCGACGTTGTTGTCTGTGGACTCGACAGGTCATATGTTGAATCGGGTCCCAGTCCAACAAATTCGTCCTCCGTCGCGTCGAACTCTTCCGGTAAGTCCAGCCCAGTCGAAGATAATAACAATCAAGAAGATGTATCACCGAAGGCTGAAGGCCGTCAGGATGTGCCCCCATACATATCTGATCAACGGTATTCGCAGCATCAACCAACATCGTACCAATTGCAAATGATGTATGGGCCTATGAGCTTTAATGCGGAACGTGTGATCCGGTTAGCTATGGAGCTAGAACACCAACCATGGGCAGTTCATATAAAACCGATTCCGACTGCAAGTGTACCAGTCATAAAGATATTAGCCGACCCTGCAAGGCTGCCAGGTGCGGTTATGAACGGCAACGCAGACTGGCTTATTCATGGGCAATCACCGCCAACCATTGGTCCTAGTGGTCGTACGGAAACTCACGACTCTCGCCATGGCAATCAGGCGCCCATGTCGCATTATGCGAGTCAACAATCTTCTCCGTTATGGCGAGGAGCAGACGTTGTCAACGGACTTTTGAAGGTCGATATCACTTTCGAGGGTCCAGAACACGGAGGAATAGGATCTACAAAATTTTCCCAGCAGGTAGTGAAAGATTTCGTGAACGAAACTGAACTATCTGCTGAATGTACTCCTCAGGTGCAAGTACTGATGGTACTGAAGGAATTGTTAGCTCAAAGGAGGTCGAACGAGCCTTTCTCTGGTGGGCTGAGCAGTTATGCACTGCTTTTATTGGTGATCTCGATGATTGGAGAAAGAAAACTCATTCGTGAGGAACTCGAGAAAACTGAACGTCAGCGGCGAGTAGTTGCCGCAGGAGGCGGGAATTCAGCGCTTCAATCAACCCAATTGGGATCTGTGGAATCTACTCCAAATGACATGTCAAAGATTTCGGGTAAAACCCAGAGCAAAAAGGTTGGGCAAACGAAGCCCCAAGCGACGGAACAGAAATACTCGCAAGTAGTATCTAAGCAAATCGAAAGCACAGCAAAAACTATAGCGAAACCAAAGGAACAAACGAAGAATACAGCATGGAAAGAGACTACTACGAAATCAGAGCAGGCGAAGAAAACAGATGCAGATGTGGCTCCCGCTTCGTCACAAAAACTCAAGCCTTCGTCATCTTGGGCAAATATAGCACGAAACAAAGCCATCTCTTCGAATCCCTCTGCATCAGAGAAAAATCAGGACGACGCTGAGAAGAAATCAGAATCGAAGTCCGAATCGAATTCAGATGATCAAGATGAGAACATACCAAAGAAGCCAAGCAGCTTTGCTGACGCAGTGGCCAAGGGTAAAGCACCACCAGTTGTTCCTGGAATATCAACTACGAAGAAAGTTTCTACGGTTAAAAAGATCGAAGGAAAGAAGCGATTTGATGGGTTATTGGATCCTCCAACGTCGAAGTCAACCAAGTACAAGGGAGAGAAGGAGCAAACCATGACAAAAACCCAACAAGCGAAAGAGAGCGGAGACAATTCTGAAGAGCCGAATTCTCGCAAAAATGTTCCCTCAGTTTCTAAGCAGCCGAAGAGTCTTCCAGTTACGTCAGCGGTTACCAATCTCAATTGTTCTCCTGACTCATCAGGATTTCCACAGGGCTTTCATGATGTCATTGAAGTATTATGTTCAGGTGAAACAACACCAGGGAAATTATTGATGCATTTTCTGTTATTTTACGGGCAACATTTTGAATCACAATGCACGGCCATTGACTACTCAGGAACTCATCAAAGAGACCCCTCAAATAACAACGGGTATTCAGTTCGGTCGTCGTACATGCCTCGTCGAAATGCTGGCTCGTACGACCCTATAACCGGCATGTATACAGTAGACCCGATTGTTGTGTACGATCCTTTAGAAGGTGCCGAAAACAATAACGTGGCACGCAGTTGTTTTGCATGGAGTAGTATTCGATGGGTCTTCGCCCAGTCCTACATGACGCTATCAAGCGCTGCTGAACAAAATGCCGGTGACGGAACAAGGAGTAGAACAACACCGGTTGCTGCTGAAGGGCCATCCTATGGCCATGATGAATCGGGCAACGTTGTTGTTGACCCCTCTTCTCCTCTCTTGGAGCTATTGCTTTCATATTAGACTGCTTGAAATAATGTTCTCATTTACAAAAATAATACATTTTACGACTCGACTTGTCATGCTCTCTGAGTGGAATTATTTGACATTAGGACATTGAACGTGTCTCCTAGCGTCGAAAGGGATCTGCATCGCCGCTAACCGATCACTTGAAGAGTTCAGACTTTGCCTGATATTTTTCTTTGCAGCCCTATTGCTAAAGATGGTAAGGTTATGTTGTATCACTTCTATCGGAGTTCGTAATGTTATCGTACGGTACATGACCGTACCGGTACATGCCGTACCGTACTTGTTGACAAAACCTTTGAGCATCGTGTGTTTGTACGGTACAATTATCTAGAATACACGCGGTACAAGAACAAGTGCTCGTAATACTTTCTGCAGCTGTTTGACGATCGATCATAATTGTTTTTTTTCAATGATGAACGAGGTTGAAGAAATCTGATTGGTGGATACCCTCGGTGTACGATTGAAAGCGCATTTCTTCGAGGAATTTCTTCGCTCATCTCACACATTCTGTCTATCCGGTACGAGTACGAGCATTATCGTACGGTAGCGCGATAAAACAGAAGAAAACGAGTTTCTCGTCAACTACCAAACAGCATTCCGAGTGTCAAACCGAAAGGTAATAGCAACATTTGTATTCTCGTTCATGATTGTGAGCCAAGTCAATAGGTACGAGTAATATCGTTATGATCATCTCTATGATCACAGAGGAAACACATCTGCAGAAATGAATCGTCTATCCGTGCCGGTTCGTACTACCATAGTAGCCGGCGGCAGGGTTCAAACACGTCAAAAACTCGTGTACAGAGACACATTGAGCAGATGTGACATCTGCTAACCATCAGATTCTTAATCGAACTAGTCGAAACCATAGTTGAAGTCGGATCCGACTCTCACATTTTAATCCTCCGCTCTTGAACACAAACAACCAATGTCAAATTCCCGTCGTTTCGCGGTTTCTGTTGGTCCTTGCTTTCTAAATACCGTTCCGAAGAACGAAGAGGGTATCTTGGCATCTGGAAGGAAAGGGAACATCAACCGTCCAATCTCAAGTACAGGTATCTTGGTATATCGTCTGGATGACTTTGTAATATTATAGTAAGCGTAAGGCAGGTGTACTCACAGTTTGGTGTTATGTCACCTTCGAATTCCAGCAAATCTCTAGCGGGAGATCCTGCTACCTACGAGCACGTTCAACAAGCATTGTTCAACGCTGGTAACAATACCGCGATCAGTGGCAATATAAATACAATCGATTCTGCTATCCAAGCAGAGGAGCACAGTCGTTTGGACAACATCCATTCAAAAGTTCCTTCCAATCCGACGACGGAGGCGAAGTTCTCTAATGCCGATGTCGGTGTAATGTCTGCAGCTAGCACTATCAAGCCTGATATTGATATGCATTCGAAAATAATGCCGAAATCCAATTTGCCCCTGATAACAACATCAAGTCAGCAAAATGATCATGGGCAGGAATTCTCTGTCGGACCAAGTGCAATCGTTCCCTCAAAATCTGGATTCCACGAAGGTGCACCTGTCGCTAACAAACTTGAAGGAGCAACGCCGATCAAACCAAGACCAGCTCTGATTGGAGTAAAGGAAACCGATGCTGTTACATCTGAAGGAAGCAACAAAGCTGTAGCAGGGAATGCGCCAATAGCTTCTGCTAACGTGCAATCAAATGAGACTCCTTCCGTCGCAAAATCAGCCGAGCGGGGTTATAATACATCTTCAACCAAAAGCAAGGGACCGGCCCGTCGCCGTGGCAAATGGACAATTGAAGAAGAAGAATACGTCGCGAGAGTAATACAAGACTTCAATTCTGGTTTTCTGAATGCACCGGCGGGATATACCCTTCGAAGCTACCTCTCCGACAAGCTTCAATGCGACCCGATGAGGATCACCAAAAAGTTTACCGGTGAATCTTGCATAGGAAAGAGAGTTTTCCATCCCGCTGTTCGGAGTGCTGCAAACGCGGCAGCAATTGATAAGGCACAGGTGTGTTTTTTTTCAAATCATCTCGTAATGTGCGGTTCGTCGCGACAACACCTAACACTTTCTTTGAAATCTAATTTTCCCTCCCTGATATCAAATCTTTTTCCGCCGGAACAGACTGAGCTTGATGCGCTCGAGAGGCGGTGGCGACGGCGCCTTGAGATGCAACAGCGCGAATCAGCGAAGAAGGCAGCTGCGTCGGCAGCGGCAGCAAGCGCTGCCAGCAGATGTTCCGTCACGGTGCAAGGGGTTCCTGTTTCTATGCTAGGGATTGGCTCCCATAGTCCCTCCGATAGTCAATTGCAGCAATCGGCAGTGACCCAAGCCGCATCTTGGCTAGATAGGGCAAACGTCATCCTCATGGGGAACATTGACAACCTAAGCCAAACTAATTCGTCGTTCAGAGGAAAACCCTCGAACGAAGACAACCAGCAACAGAATACCAAGGACGGAAGTATGAGCACGCAAAGTAGTGCGGAAGACTCTTTGGAACACCAAATGAAAGAAGTACAAAGACTCATATACGAAGGACCTATCATTCAGCAGACCACTGCCGGTTTGCCAAATATGCTGCTTCGTGCATCTGCATCAACAGCTGTACTTCCCTTCCAAATAACGACTCAAGCGAACAATGCCGATACAATAACAGGTGGACCTTCGACTTCTCGTATGGTTGGTACAATGCTGAAGTCCTCTTCTTCGGCTCCTGTATCACCCACACTCGAACCCGCTGACAAACGTATGCGGACGAGCAATTCAGCTGACTCGGATACAACAGGAGCAGAAGATGCAGAGGCCTTGGTTGGCTTTCTCAGAAGTGTCCGTGCGTCCGCCGCTGCAGGACATGAATTGTAGATCGAATGAAATTACTTAGATTCGTCCCAAAGAGGTCAAATTTGTATCCACAATACAGCAGCTACACGGGAATCTTTTTCGGTCCTGCAATACCCTACCATTCTCATTCTTCTAATGAACTTAAGTGAAAAAGCGAACAGGGGTTCCAATCACAAGGCATGCACGGCAGTACTTTAGTTCATTGCAATATTAATGTATTATAATAGTTTTTTGCGTAGAACGGATTTCATTAACCTTTCGCAGCCAGTCAATTCCTTTTGAATTGAATGCGTCAAGTAAAAGATTCAATGTTTGATAGCCGGAATGGATGCTACTGAACCCAAAGTAATAGTGATTGATATCGGCTAGTGCGGCGGAACGGCAATCCCTGGTCTCGAGTGCGGTGCAATAATGACATTGTCTTTCACGCATCTGAATTTTGCGCCAAGCCCAACGATCTCACTGTCGTCACCACACTTATCCCACATGTCTTTGGCAATTGGTGATAAAATACAAACTACGAAAAACCATTTGACGAGCCAGTTCAGCCATTCTGCGAACGGAAAGCCGGGGGCATTTCTATCGGCAGCACTCTTCGGAACTTTGGTTTGCCTGGTCAACCTCGCCAGTTGTGCATCTGCCGAGGCACTGAATGCATTGAACCTGATTCCACTTTTGTCTTCGCCCTTTAACGGCAGATCGTATGGTCGTGCGGCGATGCATGTTACCGGGAATTCGTGAACGTTGGGAAATTGTTTGACGACCTTCCATTTAAGTATGTCCCACAGATAGATTGTTCCATCGGCGTTTCCCAGGGCCATTGTTGTGGCATCGGCCGACATGGACATAGCGGATATTGGATGATCCGAACAGACAGTTCGCTCAAAACATTGGTATTGGTTCTCCTTTTCAGCGAAACCCCATTTGGACAAGAAGGCTTTGCCTCGTTTCCCCGACGCAACAGTGTAAACTAGCTTCCCCTCCAAATCTCCGAATGCACATCCTCGCACCATGACTGTTTGTATGCGGTTTTGTCGATTTTTGGGTGGCGGTGGTGCCCGAGGGTCCACAATGCTACACTTTAAGACACTGATGCACTTATCTTCTTTCCAGACACGGGCCGTCCCGTCCTTGGAACTGGACACAATCAAATCTGTTGCTCTCGGAGCAAATGTGACCGCACAAATCGGTTTCGTGTGGCCAACATCGGGACCTTCGTCACAAACGTAGGAAGGCAATTCCTTCACACGGTAATCCTTCACAATTTCGTACACCTTGATCGATCCATTTTCACAACCCAGAGCTATTGCATTGGCCATTGCGTTGACACCAATCGCATGAACGGTCGCCCCTACCGATAATTCTTGTTCTAGTTTCGCTTCCGGGAGAGAATATACGTTGATTTTCGTGCCCAATGCACAGAACAAACTGATTTTGTTGGTGATTGGGTTTTTTGCAATGTTTATGGCCACGCCCAATTGATCGCCCGTCTCGACAATGATAGGCTCGTCGTCGTTTGAACCTCCCTGGGGCTGTTGTTCTTGCTGCTGCTCTTGTTGCGATTGATCCGATGAGCCATCGCAAATCTCAATGAAGAGCCTATTCTTAACGCCGGTGGCGGCGCTGCCTCCGCCACCACAATATGCCACGATGGACGTTCCATCCCCGGGGTCACCGTACCAGTGCATACCGAAAATAGGGATGCCGATGGCATCGTGCCGCGACGGTGGTTTGAGCTTCGACGGCATGACGAAGGAGGTCGATGGGCTCCAGGTTCTCGAGGAATCGGTCGAAACGATTGAATCCGTTGTGTAAAGCTCTTCTGTCCGATTTTCAATCTGGTTGATTTGCGCTTCCCATGGTCAGGAAGCTGGTTTGTGGCATTTTCGAATGTTGAAAAAACTTTTACATGCTCGGTGCTCAGAGGTCAGAGCAAAGATATTATGTGTCGTATGTACAAGTAGTACCTTACTGTACCTATGAAAATGTATTGACGCTTTGCAGGGGCGTGGAGTTGAAGTTTTTGTTTGGTCCTGTGCAACCAAAAGTTAGGGTTAGGATAATTTTCAGACTATTCCTCCATGAACAAAATAACAGTTGCTTAGAGCGCATCAGTGACAGGTATGAAGAGTGCTCCTTCCCGGGTCTAAGTCATGTAAGAAACTCTTCGCAGTGGAATTGAACAACATCACTTGGAGAAATATCAATAGAGGAGGAATAGTCTAGTGCTCAGATTGATCAGAACTCTACACGAGCAAGGATTTAGCAATATCATGTTTGGATGTTTTTGGAAATATTCTGAACAAAATAAGGACAGATCTGATTATTTTTAATTTATTTTTGCAAGTTTTGGAATGCAATTACAAAGCAATCAAAAGCACAAATTAATATGGAATTTGCATTGCTTCCTCAAATTGCTTCAGATATTAGGAGATCAAAGATTGCTCTTTTGAATTCTGATGTGCTAAAAAAAACTCAATTATTTCAGTTCCATAAAATCTGCATAAATAGTCACGTGTTACTTCTTGTCACAAGAAAGACAAAAAAGGGACTGCTGACTCAAGTCACTGTTGAATAAAGCAGTTGACACAAAAAATTAAGTTTGATTAGAAACTGATGAGTAGCTGGGATGGAATGGACTGAATTTAGAAAGAAACCTGTTTCAATGGGAGCATAAATGTGACCATCATTGCTCGTTTACTAATCCTAATAATCCAGATGTGAGTGCAATCTTCCACTGTAACAATGTTATATATCCATCAAGAGGCAGGCAGTTTTGTTCAAACTTAAATAGAGCAAACAGTTCCAACCACAGTTTCACATCATGGTACGGAAAATGAACAACATGTACTAGAAGTCAAAGCTGCAATGGAAGAGTATAAGAAGACAAGAAGTTTCATACTTGTCACTGAGTGGAACATGTGACAATATGATCAAAAATGGAAACTGTGTTTTTCATGCAGATAAACGTCAAGTCTTGGTATTTGTATAAATTGTTTTTAGCTTTGTGTTGTGGATATGTCAAAAGTTACAAGTTAATGCAAATAAATATGTTATCAAGATATCAAGCATGGCTAACACTAAAATGGGTAAGGTAAAACTGGATACTTATGAAAAGGCAATTTATGCCAACTGTGTAATGAACCGGGAGGTTGAGATGAGTCAATGTGATAGTAAAATGAAGAAACGGCAAAATGGAACATAACCCAACATAGTACGCATCGGTAAATAACATCGTGACTAGTAAATAATTGTGATGCCAGCAAATATTGACCCATGGCCAGAAAAGTAATCAGTAAAAGGAACTGTATGTACCCCTATGATAGAGAAGCTGGTACACATAGGCCCAACATCAAGAGTGAGGAAAACACCATGTGTGAGTAAGAGAGTAAGATTTAACCTGAAGAATTGAGCAAAACATCAAGCTTAACACAAGAACCCTGTGCAAAGGTTTACAAGAAGAATGACACAAGAAAAGGGTAGATCAAGTTACCAGAGGATTTAATGTCCGGAGTACCTTATGCTCATACTTGTAAATAACTCTACTTTAATTGCATATTGATGAAACAAGCTCAGAAGCTAGATGTGATTTGAATAACAATACATGTTTCAAGGCGTGAAAAGATGAAATATTAGCAGTGGGTATTGAAATATATAGATGGAGAGAGGAAGCAGACAGTAGCACTATGATCAGGGGCAGGAGGAACTAGAGTGATACATGCTGCTCTGTCTAGCTGTCTTACTGCAATTTTTTTGTGAAAACCTGGATATCAACTTCACCCAAAAAAACAATTCTTGTACTTCTTTGACTGGCTGTGCAGCAGTTTCAATTTGTAAAACAACTCTTTATAATGCTTGCCACACTCCTGGTAAGGAACGGGAATCTGCATACAACAACCAACTAAATAAATACTAAGATGAGTAGGTTGACTATACAACAAATATTATTTATGAGATTTCTTCTGCTAGCTATTAATTGCTGCATAACTATATTATGCTCGATTAGTTGAAATATGATCCACAATCTACTCCTTCTATTTTTGGAGGAATTTATGTCATCTTTGCTGGGTATTTTAATCAGCTACCACCTATTCAGGGCATAATATTTCTTATGAGAGCTTCCATTCATAACTTTTTGGTGATGCTGTTAATGCAATGCTAGAGTTGAAAACCAATCACATATTCAATGATGGCAAAGGGTTTGATGTAATCTTGATAAGTTTATTTTCATCAGGTCCATCAGAAGAAGAAGCACATTTTATCAATTAGAGTGTATGTGTGTGAATAAAATGACTTCATTCCCAGAAAAACAGCTGATGCAGTTGCAGCGATTAATGATAGATACAAAATCAACGATGGATTTTTTTGCCCTACATCTTCAGCATACTCATTCCAAAACTGAGACAGATTCCATTCGTGTGCAAGCAATATGAATTAAAGCATATATCATTGAATACAAGTATACATTGCCAAATGAAAAATAAATGCCATTTCCTGATGAAGGTGACCCCAGAAGCACATGTTGCAGAAAAAGAAGGAAGCTGTCATGTTGGTCCCTCACTCAAGCTGTAGTATGTTGGTCATTCTGTTATGACAACATAAATAGAAATGATGTGGAATCAATTGTTAATGGATCAATGTGCAAGTTCAGAAGTTTGACACTGAAGGTTGCCTGGGGGAAATAGATCTATAGTTGTTGAAAATATACAGATTGATGGATATTATCTATGTGCATTGTATTGTTTCTAAAAATGTTGATTCATTTCAACTTGATCTGATGGATGAAAATAGTGGTGAATAACCAAGAATTTACAGTCTAACATTATCTGATAAACAAATATATGCATCATTCAAATTTCCACCTCTGGTCAACAACAAACTAAGAAACAGTCTCCTGTACATTGACTTGAAAGATTAAAAGAGTACTGTGATGAAACCTTTAGGTTAAGACAACTCATTGAATTGATAACACGTGGTAGTTTTTGTGGTATTTACTATGTTCAAGGAAATAAATGGTACAATATTTTTCAACTTAAATTGTGTTTGAATTGAAACATTAAGAAAGACATTAGTTCATTGAAAATCAAATCACGAACAAAAAACTGTAGTGGATCAATCAACAGGTACAGTATGACTGGAATGGATGTGAGACTGAACAATTTGCTCAAGCACGAACACCAGGTTGTAATGAATGAATATTTTGCACCAGGCTTACATCAAAACTATATACAAATGGAATGAATGGGGGACTGAATCGGACGTAATTAAAGCACGACTGAATGAATTCAAATATAGGCCATGCATTTGCAACCAAAAAATAACTGATCATGGTCATGTGTTACTAAAAGTTACATCTCTTGGTCTATCACATAACATTCTTTTGAACCCATGAATGCTTATGTTGTAAACAACATATTTTGTATCTGACCTACAACTAAAAACTCAAACCATGCTTGTGATGCGTGAATCAAATTAAGGATTTATTTACAGTCTAACTATCTGCACCAATTTATTTTGACTGCTACAACTAAAAACTCTTGTGGAATTTGTTCTCGGCCCTCCCTCTCACAAGCAGTTTCAGCAGTATGCATTCTGTACTTTCTTTCCAAACTCACAATTGTACTCAACCACATAACTATTCCTGCTGCTGATCCATGCAATCTATTATCCACTTGTAGATCAAACAGATGATTCCAAATCAAACAAATATTGCTCCAGCAGTCATTTTAAAACAGCACACAAAAGAGGACTGTTGTGTGTGAAGAGATGGTGTATTTTTTGTAGAAACCACGACTACCTCCTCTCCTAGTATCTGTGGACATGATTCAGACACAGCTTTAGCTGCACAATAACAAAAATAAATAAAAAATGTTGTAGATTCCTTATCCATTTCTTTGCTCAATGCTGCCATCATACTCAGAGAGAGGACCTCGTCCTACTACACAATGCCACAGCTGTACTAGTTCTCCTAGTACTAGTAGTAGTACTAGACCTGCTGGCAACGACAAATCCACCAGCAGCAGTGCTGGTGGTGGTGCTGGTGTTTGTGCAGCCAGCAGTGCTGTGTTTGATCTGTACTAATTTCGCGTGGGAATTGTGATCAAGATTGTGATCTAATTTCATTTCATTGCAAGGTGAATGCTGTCTGCGGTGGCCAAGATAGGTAGGCAATCTTATTTTCATTCCATGGCGAGGGTGGGGGATGATGCTGTATTCTAAGATCACCATAGATTCAAGTTTATTCATCAGGTCATTTTCTCTCAACGGTCCTATTTCCAGCAGTTTTCAATCGTACCGGGAACGAATCAGATTGAGCTCCTTTTTGTTCATCCCAACGCCGAGCGTAACGTACGAACTCGTACCGTACGTAAGATTTTTACCGGTGCAGTATCATGGTGTGATATCGACTCGTTAGCCATAACTTTCGGAATCACCGAAGAGATAACAAAGAAGCGAACAGGCAAACACAGAGAAAATAAAGAGAGAACGCCCTAATACAATGCCAGCCCGCATTCGACGAGGACGAAGTCCCACCCCATACCAGAATGCCACCAACGCCGACAATTTCGACGACGATGCTTCCATGATGGACGAGGACGACCAACTCGAATTGGTGGAATCGCTGCAACGAGAAGCTATCTCCCAAACGCGTTTCTTCCAGAAGCTTTTCTGCTACGGAATCGGGGGAATAGCCATCGCCATTTCGTTGGCATTTCCCCTGTTGTGTCCGGACGAATGCGGCGCCGACCAGGAGACGGCCATGGCCTGTTGGTCCCATTCCGTCTTTTCGACCGCGGTCCACCTTCGCACGGTGCGTCCCTTTGCTTCGGAATCACCGCCATCGCCATCGCCATCGCCAACGACCACCATCTCGCGATCAGCAGCAGCCATACGGGTACAGTCTGCCATAGATATCGTTGTGCAGGTGGGACCGATTGGGTTGTGGTGGGCCGGATTTTTTTCGACCGACGAGGATCATTTTCACTTGGCGTTGCTCATTGGCAATTTCGTGACGTTTCTAGGGGCTCGATTGATTCAGTGGGACATGCAGGCTACGCAACACGCTCTTGAAAGCCTGGATGCCTCTCGCTACAAACACAAGTCGTTGTAGCGCATATACAACGCATGCTCCCGGATTACAAACAAAACAAACCCCCGAGCTGCAGCTGTAGCTTTAGATACAATGAACACCGAACCGCGATGCGGAAGAGCTCTCTTGCCACGGAGCACGAACGATTGGTCACTTATTTACTATCTTTCTATAAAGAGAGGCTTTCTGCCGCAACAATGCATCCGTATGCGATATCCAGAAGCGAAGTGTTTCCCCGAGAGAAAGAAACCAATCCCCTAGGAAATGGGAGAGAGAGAAATAATACAATACAAAATCATATCCATTCTCTCCATTGAAGCTATGGATCCATTTCTGCGCCACGGGGATGATAGAGCGATCAAATCGCTATCGACTAAATTCCAAAAGGAAAAGATTCTTTTATGCTTTCGATGTGAATCAAATCCTACTGGTAGGTTAGTATTGCAAACTTTATTTCCTTACGAAATACCATTCACTACAATATTACAGTGTTACTGTATTATTAGTTACTGATATCTGAAACATGCATTACGTTTAATCATTTCTTATTTACTACTGTATGCGAAGACGTTCGTGATCCGATATGGTACCGACTCGTGACAAAAGTCCAACGGTGCAAGTGTGCAATTGCATTCCAATCTGTGTATTTTTCATTTTCATTTTCGAGGCATCCACCATTGATTGGATTGGATTCGATTGGAACACAACGCAAGAGATCCCCACCACACCACCAAACAACCCCACCCCTTTTGATTATACCGTGCCGTTCGTTCCCTCACTCGTCCGCCGGGTGGCGTGACCCTGACCTTCCGGTCGGGCGTTCTACCGTCGTCTCCTCACTCAAACGCTAATATGATTTCCCACTGCCTGGACGGCCGCACCCACCGTCGCCTGGTTGGCTCCGTTGGAAGCCGCCCGTGATTCGGCGGCTTCCGCGGCCGCCACCGCCGCCACGGCTGCGTCCACGGCCGATTGTTCCACCATGGGTTGTTGTTGTTGTTGTTGCTGCTGCTGCTGCGGGGGAGGAACCACCACTTGCGGGGGGTGTTCCGTGGGCGCCTCCGCGGTAGGAACCGGAACCTCGGTCGCCGCCACGGTATGGACGGGAGCGTGCGGTTGTTGTTGTTGTGGCAGCTGTGGCTGCGGTGGTTCCATGGCTTTCTCGGTCGCCGCCGCCGCCGCCAGGACCGCGGTCACGGGAGCAGGAGCCATAGCCACACCAACCTCGGCAGCCGCCACGGCGGTGCTCCCGTCGGCGCTGCTGCGCTCCTGGGACTTTTTGTTGCGGGCCGCAGCCGCGCGCTCCCGGCGCTTCCGGTTCTTGGACTCCAGCTGCGCCGGGGTCAAGCGCTGGTACCGCTCCCGCTCCAGCTTGGCCCTGCGGGCGTTGCGCGTCTTGGCATCATCCTGGGCAAGGGAGTGGTACCGCTCGCGTTCCCGTTCCCGGCGGCGCTGGCGGGAGTTCTCGCTCTGCCGGTGGTACTGCTCCCGGCGCTTGGCGTTGTAGGTCTGCCGCTGCTCGGGCGTCATGTTGGCATACCGCTGGCGATCTTTCAGCCGGCGGGAGGCCAACTGGTCCTCGTGGGTGTGTCCCCCCCCGCCGGGTGAGGAGGAGGCGGAGGACGTCCCCTTCTTGTTGGGGGGCGGGAGATGGGCTTCCTCCTCCACGCTCTTCTCGCGGTAGCGCTTGCGGCGCTGCTCGTTCTTCTTGGTCTCGGCGTCCATCGCCGCCATCGCTTCCAGGTGGTCCGCGGTCCCCGGGACGACGTCCATTCCGTTGACGTTGACATCCTTGACCGATGCGGCGGCCACCGCGGCGGCGGCAGCGGCCGCGCTGTCGTTGTTGTTTCCGTCAGCGGCCAGGGCGGCATCGACGGCCAGCTGGACGTCTCCGACGGCAAAGACGGCGGCGGCGGCTGGGCACGCAGCGGGGGAGTGAGTTGTGTTTTTGCAAGGGCCGGAGTGTACCGGTAGAGGAGCAAGAAATAAAGGATGGGTGTGGCGTGAGAGGAGGAGATGCAAAGAGAAAATGGGCAGGATGCGATGCGATGCGATATGATTGGATGCGCATGTCATGTCAAGTCAAGTCATGTCATGTCATGTTTCTTCACTACTGCGTTGCACTACTCGTATTCGTAATTACTCACCCGCTTCGGCAATCATGGCCGATGTATCCACATCGGTGGGAACCTCGGGGGGAGGCACGGAACCGTTAACATTAACGTTCACCGAAACGGGCACGTGGTGTTGGTGCTGGTGTTGGTGCTGATGCTGGTCCACCTGTTGTAGGGCTTCCACCACAACGGACTGCTCGTGTTCGTGCTCGGGAACGGCGGCCGCAGCGGCGGCTGCTGCGGCAACCGCGGCGGCCGTAGAGGTGGCGGCTGCCTCGTCCTCGGCGGCGGTGGTGGAATGTGCGTGTGGATGTGCGTGTGGATGGGAATGTGGATGGGAGTGCAGGTGTGCATTTTCTTCCTTTATAGCCTCAAGTCCTACCACCGGCTCGTGGTGGGTAGTAACAGTACCGATCGGTTCGGTCATTTGGGTATTTGGGAGTTCTTCCGCCATTGGGATGATTGGATGGATGATTGGATGAATTCGATTCGATTCGATTCCTCGAGTTGAGTGAATTGAGTTGGGTTGGGTTGGGTTGAGCTGAGGGAACTACCTGTAGCTTAATCGGTTTGGAGTTTTGCTTGTACTATTATTAGGTGTCGTATCGTATCCTATTATTATTCCGAATGGTATCCTTTCGATAGATCGAATCGATGATTGATGCCAACAATGATGGATGTTGTCTGTCTGTCTTCAATTGCCTTGTGTACTGTATGTGTCTGTTGTATGTCCTTCGGGAAAGACGCTTTTTTGTCTTGATGTCGTCCGTTTTTTGTGATTTCTGCTGGTTCTGTCCTTCACTTCACTTCGCTCCGGTATGTAGCGCGTAGAATGCGATACTGCGGTTCAGTTCTGTCCTTCACTTCGACTTTTTTGTTTGTTTGGTTTCGCTTAGTCTAAATAGCCTATCGTACGGTTCGTACACAGAACTGCAGGCAGGAAAGGAGCGTTGCTGGGGAGTTCGTGCGTACCGGTACCGGAGCTTTGCCGTGCAAGATAGTGGTGAATTTTGGTTGTTGTGGAAATACCGTAGGAATAGGAGTCATTCATTGGCCGTTGGATCTAAGGTACCACCGGTACGTATGTTCTTTCGTGATGATGAGTGGAAGCGGATGCTTGCAGAGCGGTCCAAATTTTTAAAGAAACCTGGCGCGGTGTGTTTGAGAAACCCACACGTATAACTTGTACCGGAGCTCTACGAATAGTACTACACGTGACGATGAATCCGGGTGTCAGCGTACCCTACCGTACTCGTACCCGCAGTACCCTGAACGTGTCCGGCGTCCCGGTGTCGTATGCCTCTAGAAAAAGGTACTAAAATAAGGTTTATGTAATGGTTAAAAACTAAGATTGTGAGCTAGCTCCTCTGTCAACTACTCCGAGGAGCAGTTGGAAGCTTGTAACAGTAAACAGGCGTTGAATCAAAATTCAACGTACATTGTACATAGAGAATTTGGATATGTTCTTCATCCAGTCTTCAATATTGAAGGCCGGCTGGTGTGGCGTTGATGCTGATGTCAGATTCTAGATTTTCTTGAATCGTGGGTAATTTCAATCGTGACCTTTTGGAATACCACACCCGGGTAATTCATGACTAAAGCAATCTCAAGAGAACAAAAAGTACCAGTACCATACGTACGGGTACGGTAGGAAATACCAAAATTGTGGTATTTAAGCTTGCACTACTGTGACACGTAAGTAGAAATAGGTAGGGTTAATTGTACATACCTCCAATGGCTATTCCTACTGTTTTAATCCGTAGGAATCATGTTGTACCCCTCAAAAAACAGAGGTACGTGGCGCATTTCCACATACAGTATTGTTGCATTTTTAGTGGTATAAGACTGTCCGTGTAACTCTTCAGGAAATACCACCACAAATACCACAAGTGCTTTACATGACCATTCTTGTTCTGCAGTCTCTTTTCTTTCTAAGAAATGTCCCCAGAGGTGCTTTTCGCTCACTTTTTCACTGCTCACTTTTTGGAAACGGTGATGACCAATAAGCCGATAAGATGACTACTATTGCTTATTGCTGCTAAATCAGGCCCCTCTGAGTAAGCTACTACTAGGAGTGTGCTGAATAATATTTTGATACTGTATTTCAGTTTGGTCTACATGTCTACTAAGGGCCTGCAGCTTTTTTTTATGGCCACCATAACATTCAACCAATCACTGTTGCATTCATTTGATCACCATTCCTGGTCAAAGAAGAAGTAGAGTAAGAAGATGCTGGCGTTTGAATGCGGTAGTCATTTTAAATGTCTGTCTTCATCCTCTCTTCTTTCAGTGGTGAACAGGAAGGGCTGACATAATTTTAAATGTTGGATCGATTGATCAATCCATCAAACGAATGACCAATTGATCAGTGACGTTAGTTTGTTTGATCACCATTCCTTTAGTAGAGTGCCATGCTGGCGTTTGATTTTGGTAGAGATCTTACAAATTGTCCTTCATCCTCTTGTCTGTCAGTGGTGAACGAGAAGGGTCCGTTGTCAACTTGTTTTTTTGAATGTTCATAAATCGCCATCCAAATACTAGCCATTCTTCAATTGCTGTTGGATTGCCATTCCAGGTTGGCAAAGCAGTAGAGTAAGAACATGCTGGCGTTTGAATGTGGTAGTATTTGTACATGTGCATCCTCATCATCCTTTCTATTGGAGGGGAAACAGATGGGTTGGAGAAGGGCGTGTTGTCAGAAAGTTTTTTTTGTCGTCACTTGTGTATTCATAGTAGAATTACGGCTGCAATACCCTTCTCAATCAAAAATCAAGTAGAGTAACATGTAGGAATTTGAGATGGTGTCATTTTTTACTATTTGTACAGTGGCAAACCTTCATGGTCTATTCTATCGAAGGAGAAACAGAATGGTTGTCAAAATGGAAATGGTGTTTGTATCTTTGTAATTTTCCATTCAATTGCCTTTTGATTGCCATTCCAGGTTGGCAAAGCAGTAGAGTAACATGCTGGCATTCGAATGTGGTAGTATTTGTACATGTGCACCCTCATCACCCCTTCTATTGGAGGGACAACAGATGGGTCCTTGGAGAAGGGTGTGTTGTCGGCTCAATTTTTTGTATCTTTGTCACTTGTGTTATTTGCTGTATGATTGCTGCCATTTGAATACCCTTTTGGCTCCAAATCAAAGTAGAGTATTGTGTAGGTATTTGAGTTGGTGTCATTCTGTCCTATTTGTACAGTAGAACCTTCATGGTCTGTTCTATTGAAGGAGAAATAGAAGGGTTGTTGCAGGGTTGCCAAAATGGTAATTAATGACATAAGTGATTTTGATGATTGGACTTCCCATCAATCTTTGGTGTGTTTTCAGGGTCTTTACCATACAATTTGCTGCTGATTTGCTATCCTTGCTAAAACACTTAAGTTGCTACCCTCGTTAAAACACTTAAGCTGCTATCCTCGCTAAAACACTCAAGTTGCTCTCCAGCAAAACACTCTTTCTTTTTCAATCCACAATCCACAATCCACAATTGACAAAACAGCATGACCCTGGAGTTAGCACTGCTTGGCTACTACTATGATGAATACTTAACCCTCGATTACAATAACCCACTGATTGGCAAGGAAGATAAGAAAAGAAGGGATCGTAGAACTCCAAGGATTGCAATTAAGAGATACAGTCAATCTGCTTTCATGTATCTGTACCAATCCAGCAATGATCAAGCTCTTCTCAATTGCTGCGGAGTTGATCATGTAGTATTCAGGGAGCTCCTTAGTTTGTTTGAGCCAGTCTACAATTCGTACACTGTTGATAAGAACATTGGATCGATGATCACCAAAAAGCATTCCGGCAAAGGAGGTGCAAGAGGTGCACACGTTTGATTTTTGGTAAGATTTAACCTGGTATCAGGGGTCATCATTATTATTGAGTGATTCCCACCACCAATAAAGTAATAAAAGTTTTTCGACCAAAGTAATAAGTCTATTCACATAGTACATAGATTTATTAAGTATGGAATATTATTTGGCAGTCGAGACTGTCTCGACTTTCAAAACTTTATTAACTGAATAAAAACCAAATAAACTGCAACATAATCTTAAAATCATACTAAAATCAAATATTTCAGTCACCCAACTTGCAAATCAATCGTGTGCACCTCTTGCATCTCTTTTGCTAGGCATGCTTGTATGCTTTTTTTTGGTTATCATCGCTAATTTTGGCCAGCTAAAAAATTGCAAACAGTCCAGAAAAGGAAGAAACTCAACAACAATACGACTTGTCTCTCCAGCACATTAGACAGGGCTCCAATGTCCTCCTACACTACTGTTGCTGCTCTTGTTTGTCTTGCTATGTTATGAGTAGGCAGTTTGTCAGTAGAGGATGATTTGTTGGATGAATCGATTTGATTTGGCCGCTCCTATAAGAAAGAAAAACCATGACCAGCAATACCATTGATCATAACAATACCATTGATCATAACAATACCATGGATCGTAACAATCAACAACACACCCTCGACTGGAGGCAGGAAACCCAGGATTGGCAACCACACCAAGGCTGAGTTGGAGAACATGTTTGCTGTCATTAGAGCTATCTTACAATGTGGAAGAGAAGACTGGGACAATGTTAGAGACCTACATGCAAAAAAATATCCTGCAAGGGATGCTTTTTCCGTTCGCAACAAATTCAATCGATTGTACTGGAGGAAGGCGCCAACTGGCAATCCAAACATGAGATGGGACATTAGTGAGGCAAAGGAACTCTTCCAACTGATAGGCAATAAATCAAACATTGGAGAAGGAGGAGAAATGTATGATGTTGAAAGAAATGAGTTTCTACCTCCTTCTCCTCCTGCTGCTGCTGCTGTTACAACTCAACCAGTACCACTTCTACTTGGTCAACCAACTCAACCAACACAACCCGAAGAAGTTACACAGTTTGAAGAAGCTAGTACCATTAGTAGTAGCAAGAAGAGACATCATTACAATTGCAAAGCAGACAACAAATCAAAGATGATAAATGTGATTGCTGCAGTATTGAAAGAGGGAAGAGAGGATTGAAAGCTTCAGCAGCAGGCATTGGAACTCCAGCAACAATGACAGGACAGGGTAGATGAAGAGAGAAAGGTGTTGTTGCAGGTACTTCTTGCTCAACTTACTAGTGGCGGCGGTCGTACTACATCTCCTATTACTCCGCAGGCTACTACTCCCCAAGTTACTAATGTTACTAATGCTGAAGGGAAGCTCACTACTGAAGGGGGGAAGCTCAGAAGAAAAGTAAACAATCTCCAGCAGCATCGTGACCACAGCAGCAGTGACAGTAGTGACAATGACAATGGCAGCAGTGACAATGATTTGCTAGGAATCAATTAGTGACAAAGAATCAAATAGATCACTTAGCTAGTTAATTTATTAGATTGATTAGTTAGTTAGTTAGTTAGTTAAAATAAACAAATCGATTACTTAAGAAACTCAACAACAACACCAATGTTGCTCCAGACAGAAACTTAGGCTACAAAGACCATAGAAAAACTCTATTGTAACCCCTTAAAGAGGGATCCAAAACCACTAGAGGTGCGCTGGAGCAAAATTATTTGGGCGTATTGTCAACTGCTCTGAATAATACTAATTTGACTGCTCTAAATAATGCTAATTTGTAACTAATGCTAATTTGTAACTACTATCAATTTATTGATTATCTAATTTACTAATGTAGTAATCAATCGACTGATCAATTGATTGACTTGACTCTAAAATATATTGTTCGTAGTTTCTGTTGGCACCAATTTGTAGGAGGAGAAGAAACCTTCAGTCTGACTCATGTAAGTGTTCAGTATGGTGTTGATTCCAACTTTAGCTGTCTGGAAATTGTACAACAACACGACAAGCTTCAAAATGATCCTCCTGTCTCCTGTTTCTTCCAGCAACATGTTATCTTTGAGTCAAGGGAACCCACATTGGATCTGTCTCATCCCCCATTCAGACATCTGTCTAACACTAGTTGCTTGTCTGTGTACTGTAATAGCCTTGCGAATGGTGCATTTTTTCATTGCCGCGGCCTCTTCGTTAGGTGTACCCTCAGGTATTTCTACAGGAGCTGTGAGAGGGTTGTATTGATTACTTCTAATAAGGTAGTCATTTGTAAATAACTTAAACACCAAATCGACAACCACCTTTGCATTGCACAGCTCATACATGCGCTCCATCTTTTCATACAGCCCGTAGCCGGCCTAAGTACTTTCATGCCAAGACCCAGGAGCATTCAAGACACAAGCCCGGACCCTACTATCAGGGCAGAAAAAAAAGACACTATTGGTGTATGTACCACAAGTCCAGCCATTGCTGTATTGGTTTTGTTTGGTTCAGTTGCCAGACTGCTGGATATGCAGTTTAAGCCCGTCACAAGCACCTCGCACTCTGTGTGGAGCAAATACTGGATACTTTGCAGCAATAGCATCAATGTATTGTTGAATCTCTTCTTCATTTGGCAAGCAAACTTTTGCAGCAGGATGGTCTTGTAATGCAGTACAAAGGAGCTTGAGTCCAAATTTCAGCCATCTGTACATAGGAGAAGCTGTTAATCCAAACGCTATAGCAACTGCTCTTGCTGCTGATCCCTGTGTTTGGAACCAGAATAAGATAAGAGCCAGACATCCGGTTGCATCAAACTCTTGATGATGAATATAATCGTGTTTCTTATATTCCTTAAACTTCCAAATTGATCCAGTGCTCTTATTAATAGTGTATGAATTGAAGAATGGCTCAAATGTATCTAGAAGCTCCCTGAATACTACATGGTTGACTCCACAGCAATTGAGAAGAAGGGCTTGATCATTGCCCGATCGATAGAGATACATGAAAGCAGATTGGCTGTAACACTTAATTGCTATCCTAGGAGTTATACGATCCCTTCTTTTCTTATCTTCCTCCCCAAGCTGTGGGTTGTTGTAATTGGGGGTTAAGTAGTTATCATACTAGTATCCAGCAAGCAGTGTTAACTCCAGGGCCATGTTGATTGTCGATTTAAAAAGAGTGCTGTCACGAAAGAGTGTTTCCCGAAAGAGGAGTGTTTGCGATTCTTGCTGCTTGCTGGAGAGCAACGTGAGTGTTTTAGCGAGGATAGTGAATCAGTAATGAAAAAACGGTACACGAAAAATTCTGAAATTTTCAACTGCCGGCCATCCTTGAATACTTAACAGGCTTGCTTGCCAAAATAGGCGTGTAGGTGGCGCGGGTAGTGATTAAACAGACAGTTACTGTTTCTTATTAAGAGATTCCGAATTCCAAATTTGCTCAGTGTGCATACTTAATAAAAAATATTCTTGCGTTGGGTGCGCCAAAAATCTATTCAATCTATTCCCTCGCAAATATTTTTTTATTAGTTTGGTCTTTTATTACTTTATTATCGGTGGGAATCACTCGATTCCATTCCTACCGTATCTACGGTCCCGTACCGGAACCTAAAGTTTGAAGTGAACAGCAGCTTGGATGATTCGTTTCTACAACATTCCTATTGCAGTAGAGCACGTACTATTCCTGTTATTATGCCTGTTGCTTTGCTTTCTCTCCGAACCGAATCTGTATCAAACAATCACACGACAATCCAATCCAATCCAATCCAATCCAATCCAACAGGCACACCTCGGCCTGCATTCCATCTTCTGTACCGGCGGTGCAGACCGAATCAAGTCTGCCGTTCTCTTTCTTTCGACTGGGCGGTGCCCTTGGTAGTTACAGTTACTCCGTAGTTGATTGATCGTCCGGGCCGATTCGATGTACGATGTTCGCGTTCGACTTGTGGAAATGGGCGTTCCGCGAAGCAACTACCTACCAGAACGTGGTCCGATTCGATTCGATTCGAACGAAGCACGATCGTTCATCGTTCGCATCCTTCCTCGAGATCAGGGAACTGTTAGTCCGGGATTGTTCCCTAGCGAATTCGATTCGGACAGAGTTGATCGATCGATCGCTCGATCAGCTGTTTCGTGTCACGCGATGCTTGCTGCGTGTCGTTACACACACCACACCGATCTCTTAAATAACACGATTCATAAGTAATGAACAAAAGCTCCACACAACTGAACAAAACACAACACAGCAGGATTCACGGCAGGTCTTGCTTGTGGTTTGGTTCGGTTTCCATCACTCCTCCGGCTCGGTCGGTGGTGCTTAAATATTGATGAAGGCCGGTATCGGTATTCGTCGCCCAATCAGCGGCAAGAGCACGAGCAATCGATGCCACATAGATGCAAGTCCCAACACCATCCAATTCCGCGCCCGATCGAGCCACGGAAGGGCCCACTCCTTGCCGCCAGGGATGCACTGTAGCAATGAAACCAGGACTACTTTCCCAACGAGTGCCAAAACGAAGTACGTTGGCACCGCAACGCAAATCCCATAGGGTTTCGGGCGCCGCCGCTTCTGCCGTCGTTTGTCGAGTTTCTCGGCCATGCGGACGACCCTATCCGCGGAGGACACCGACGGGGGTGCCTTTTTGTTTCTGTCGAAATTATTGTCGATTCGTTTTTCTCGTTCCTTTTCCCGTTCTCTGCTTCGTATCGTTCGGAGGGCGCGCCGAAACGCAATGAAAGGATTGGGATGGCCGTCTCGTTTGCGACCCTGTGGAGGATACGAATCGAGTGTTTCTCCTACCCATCTACAACCAAAGGTGTAATGGAAGGCTTCGGGAGGTCTGAAACCGGAATCCTTGTCGGATGGATGGTCGCCGTTGGTTCTATTCTGCGTTACAAAGGTCGCGGCAGCTACCGCGAGCGCTGCAACGTCTTCTCTGCCCACGAGTGCCGGACTCGGAACTCTGCCAGTACTCGAAACCTGAACCGAAGTCGTGTTGACATCGCGCTCCTCGTCCACCAGATCTCCCGGTCGCAAAACGACGGTTTCTATCAGGCTGCTCTCTTCCAAGAGCCGTTCGGCCATTTCGTGGTATCGAAACACGAGCGAATGAACGGCATTTGCAACGACCGGGACAATGTCCCAGGGGCGATAATCCACACAGACGTCCGAAATTCGAATGAACCGTATCCGAGGAACGTGGATTTGTTCCGGTTTCAAACCCTCGGCCTCGGCCATGGTAGCGACCGTTGCCTCGCGCCGGAGTTGCTCTCGCTCGGCATACCCCAACGCTTTGCGAGTCGATGCATAATTGACGTAATAGGGATGGCGTCCGTCTTTGCACCAGGAACTGACGTCTGCCTTCAACAACCGGACAAAGGGCCTCGCCAGGATGTCGTGCCAGAGGTGCGTGCGACGGACGGAACCCACGCAGCTAATGATCGTGGTGCAATCCTTGATGGAATCCTCCAGAGCTTCGTTGACGTCCGGGAGCCCATTGTCGTAATCTTCGACGTCGTTGCCGTAGTACAAGGAGGCCGATCCGGCTCTTTCTCTCCACAGACGATCCTCTTCGGTGTCCTCTTGCACAAAGCCCGGCAATTCCTCCGGTGGCACCAGGTCGCCTTTGACTATAGTGAGTTTCGGGCCTCGGTGGTTGTTGTTTCGTTTCGCAATGACGGGCATAAATTCGTCCTCGTACAAGACTTTCGTGGCTTTGTCAAAGCTTCGAACGAGGGCCACTATCTCCATGTCGACGTCTCTCATTTCCATTAGTTGCCGTATAACGTGCCTTCCGATCCGTCCGGTTGCTCCCAATACTACGATCTTTGGCTTATCGGGGATCGATTTTGGTCCCAATAAATCGAAGGCGGTTTCGGTTGGTGGATCCATTGTGGGTCTCGGCCGTACTTCTCGTTGTTTCTCTTGCTCCGGTTCTCTTTGCATTCCCGTGTCATTGTCGGAAGGACCATAATAATAAAGTCGACTGGTCGGTCGGATTCGCCGATGACTTTTTCCAACTGCACCCGTACCGGTACCGATACCCGTGCCGATACCGGTAGCGACAAACAACGCAGATCGGATCGTTTCGGGAGCACTGTCGCTGTTGCAGCGACCAGATGGAGCATTCAAGGCCCCGCTTTGTCCAACAAGCGACAAAAGATACACTGCTAGTAGGCCCAACGACACCAATCTCATGCTGAAGATACGTTACAGATGGATCGCAAGTTATCGTGCTTCAACGGAATGAATGAATGAATGAATGAATAAATTAAAACTTGTGCTGCTCTCGGTCTCGATGACCCCTCGATCGCAGACTGAAGGAATGAATCCGTCCAACTTCAAAAAATGATACTCCGGGGAGTACGGTACGAGTACGTACCGGTACTTCGTAATGAATTCGCAGGTGCTGAAAGGTGAGCCGAACAAGCGTGAGATCTTGGAGAGAAGCAGGGCCGCTGAGAAAGAGAAGAAAGGAGAATTATTGGATTCGAAAGTGTAATTCCGATCTTTTTAGTCAAAAGAATCGAATTAGCCTTAAAAAGTAGTTACCAGACCGATACGAGTACGAGTACGTACGTACCGGTACTATCGGTAAGATTACTCGTACGGTAGCAGATCGTTCGATTCGGACGGACGGAACTACTACGAGTACGTACCATACCGATACTCGTACTCGTACTATCTATGATAAACTATTAGGAGTATTGAGTGATTCCCACCAGATGAAAACGAATAAAATTAATGAAAAAACACATAAAAAGTATGTGTTTTCTACATAGATTTATTCATTTCTGAATAAAATTTGTCAGTCGACATGTGTCCGACTGACAGTTTTTATTCACTTTTTTAACACTGAATAAATTTCAACGGAATCTTAAAATCAAAGATTTCAGTCATCCAACGGACGAATCAGTCATATGCCTCTGTTGTTGTTAAGTGGTAAAAAAAATTTCACTTAAGGGTGCAAAAGAAACGGGTTAAAAGATTCGAACCAAGGCATCCTCAAAAACCAGATCAATAAGTAAACACTTGGAGCCCATATGTGCATTCAAAATAGTACATATAGGAGCCCGTGAGGAAGTTACTTCTTGCAATCATGAAAATCAATACCGGATCGGAATGGACTTCATTTATTCCATATATTCTGATCAAGGAAAGGCCTCGTAAAAGACTGATATCATCGAATGCCATCCTTGAATACTTAACAGGCTTGGTTGCCAAAATAGGCCGGTAGGTGGCGCGGGTAGTGATTAAACAGAGAGTTACTGTTTCTTCTTTAGGGATTCCAAATTCCAAATTTGGCAGTTAATAAAAGTATTCATCCGTTGGGTGTGATAAAAAAGTATCCATTCTATATACTTTTTATTAACTTTCGATTCTATTCACTTTCATCTGGTGGGAATCACTCATTAGAGACATATTCCGAACGACTTCATTTACGACTAGCTCGATTGATTTTTATGGGGAGGGGCAATCGAACAGCAATCGGAGCAGAGTGGGGGTCACACCGGTAATACCGATATGACCCCTTTTGATAGGAGGAAGAAGCTTAAATCACGAACAAGTCAGTCGTGGAGAGCCGTTAGATGATGAAGCTGGTTTTCTGCTTCTCAACAACGAACAGAAACAGGATCTCGGGGGCATCCATCCGACAAGAACCATCATCCCAAACGCGACGATGGTCGAAGTGGAACAATCGAACTACTACAAGTACGAGTACGGTACCGGTAATTGTTTGTAGTATTATTTTTTTGTGAATCGAAAAAGTTCCGTCGTCGACGAATAAAACAGTGTTGTTGGGATTGTGTGTAGTAGCAGCCGTCGCAGGATCAAAGTGTTCGCCGTTGAGAAGCACAACAGAAGCTCCAAACACAGTGCAATAGTACCAGTACCAGTACCAGTACCAGTGCTCGTTCCTCGGTCGTATCTGCATCTGCATCTGCATCGTATCGTATCGTATCGTACGCCGTTGCGTTCCACATCTTCTTCTGGTCATAATATTCTTTCTGCCCGGCAGTTCCAATGGCGTCCGGCAGCGTCGTCACAAAAATGGAGTCGGTCCTATCGACCACTCTCACCGATCTCCACACACGCAACGAAGTCGGTGGGTGCATCCAGGATATGTTGCTGGACATAGAAACTACGCACCACCTGCAACGACAGCTCGAACTCGACAGCACGCAAAAATTGCTCGAAAAGACCCAAACCGAACAGCAGGGAGTCATTTTGGAGGCACACGCGGAGCGGATGGAACGATACGACCGTCGAATCGACGTGGCGGATCGGTTTCTGGTGGAGTTGTTGCAGGTTAATCAAGAAATGAAGGAGCTGCTGGCGTGGAAGGAAGCACACGAATACAAGGTTCGGAATTACGATGCGGTTCTGGCCAAGCTCGCACGGACCGAAGAAGAATTGAAGGGGATAAACGCGACGAAAAGAGAGAGAGAGACAGAGGCAGAGACCACAACCGAGTCGGCTTCGTCGTCGACAGAAACTGCGGTGAACAAAAAATCTGCATCTACATCTACATCTACACCGGCATCGGCATCTTCATCCACGATCGAATCGATACCGGAACCAACTTCCGACAACACCGTCGGAGCGACAGCCGCTGCCGTCGCATCAGCATCAGCATCAGCATCAGAAACAACAAATGTCACTATAGAAAAAGAACCAGACAATTCGGAACCTGTAGATTCTGCCGAACTCGAGGATCAGAAACCGAATGCGGAGATAGAAAAAGGTGTAGACGACACATTGCCTACTGAGGATGACCGGAAACTACCGGCCACCGAAACTGCAGTTGTTTCGATCGACACAGAAGCCGACAGCAAAGAGGATGTCCCCACTCTGATGACCGTGGACGTGGAACCACTCATGTATATTTTTGGGTTCCTCGATGCGATGGATATTTTGAATACGGCACAAATCAACGTCACTATGTACAACAAAGTCGACAATATTTTTGGAATATCGGAAGATGGACAATCTCCCCCCGCTCCCACCCCATCGAAACCACCACCGCCGCCGCCGCCACCGCCACCGCCCAACACCGCAACGTCGAGTTCTTCTGGGACCGCACCAGCGAGGACGAGTACTTCCGCCAAACCGCCCCCACAAACAGCCACTGCTTCGACAGGCGCAGTAGACTCATCCAGTGGTGTTATGGGCAAGGGTTTGTTTTCCATGCTACAGCCTCCCACTGTGTCTTCGGGACCCAAAGCCACTACTGCCGGGCAATCACAACACTCGCAACCCCTCAATGCGAAAGTGGCTCAATCGATGGCATCCAAACTATCCGACGCGGAATTGGCTGCCATTATCACCATGACCGACAAACTATCCAAACTGGAAAAGGACGGACACGTGCTAAGAACCGAGAAGCAGGTGCTCGCCGCAAAATTAGAGTCCACCGAAAAGGTCAAAAAATTCTTGGTCGAAAAAGTACGCGAGTTGGATTTCAACCTGCGGCGCTGCAAAGAAGACGAGTTCAAGATCACGCAACAAATTGCTTCCGACCAGGAAGTCATTGCCTTTTTGGACACCCGTGTACAGGAACTGGAACAACAAACCGAAATGCTCACCCTGGAAAAAACGGGGACGCAGGCCGGCTTTGACGACCTCAAGGTGGCCACCTCGCAAAAGATTACCATACTCAACGACATGCTCAAGTACAACCAAGAAAAACTTCGCGAAGACGAAAGCGATTGGAAGGCTACCAAAAAGGTCTTGGTGAAGGAAGTCAAGAGTTGCCGTGCGCAAATCTTGGCATTGCAGGCCGAACGAGACGGCCTCAAGGAACAAAACGATATGTTGAAACGAGCCATTGTGTCAACCGGTGGCGGGGGAAGCAGCAGCATGAAACATCACAGCGGAAGCAATGGCGGGAGATAGTTCTGATCTACTCTGCTCTGATTGAGTCTAACCGATCGGCCCATGCATGCCGTACGAGTACGTAAGGACACGCAACATCGTTCGTCTTTCTTTCTTCGAGTCGGGTTTGATGAAAAGAGCAATATCATTTTTATCAGATGTAAATAAATACTGTATCTATTTCTGAAATTAATTACTGATTGAGCTGGCTTTGGAGAAAGCGAGTCACAGCCTTGTCCCCGTCGGCGTCTTTGTCCCGTAAAGTCGACGTGACCATACTATAGCGGCGAGCGAAGTCGGAGTTGTTGCTGTTGCTGTCGTTCCCATTGCTACCTGCGAGTATAGCTTCCACACCGTCCAAGATGGTTGTCTTCCAGGCATCGTTGGAGTCACTGCTCGTCTTTTGGTCGCCGAGGGATAGAAACACAACGGCGCGAAGGAACAAATCTAGCATCTTATCAATCGTAGCCCTGAAATTATCTAGGTTTGCATTCCATAGTGCTGGTGTGGCTTTGTCTTCTAGCGTTATTGATTGTGCCAAGCCCTCCCACGGAAACCGAGAAAGACGGGTCCGACTCAGGATAATGGACACCACTGCTGTCGAAAGGAACGACACCGAAGCTTTGTCGGAGTCGAAACTCGGAACATCCGAAAAAACATTATTCATCTGTATCCATAAGTCGGACAAAACCGTCTTCTCGTGTTCGGGATTGCACAACAACAGGATCAGATGGTCGTTCGTTTGGACATGGTACGTCCAGCTATGGAACCATCTAGCACCGGGATCGACGCAGGCCAATACTTTCCGAGTCAGGTAGAACCATTTGTTGGAAGGATCGTTGCGCAGAAAGAGCGAAAACATGCATTTCTCAGTGTCTTCTGCCAAGACTTTCGAATACTGATCCCTTTGCATCATGTCCAGCCACATGTCTCTCCAATTTTGCACCAAAGAGGCCACCAAACAATATTCGTCGTGGGTGTCACCTCGATCTTGGGTTTCGCATAAATGTTCGGATTGTACCGTCTTGGCAAGCGTTTCGAGCAAGTTTTGACAGATGCCGTAAAGGAGAGGGGTGTATTCAGAGGAAGATCGTCCTTGATGAAACCATTTTCTGTGTAAAGCAATACTATCTAAAGCTAGCTGGGGACAGCGAACAGCTGACTCGATCAAATCTTTTTTCAGAATCGGACAAATTTCCTTCCAATCCATGATCAAATCTTCCAAGTATTTTATCTTTTGAAAGACTTTCAAACGCTCTGGAGTTGACGAAGCTTCTCGAATTTCATCCAAGGAAACGGGCAATGCGAAGCCGCCTTGTAATTGGTCAAGCAATGAGAAAGAATTCACTGTGCTTCCAGAATCTTTTGCAGAGTTTTCCCCCGGTGGGTTTTCTCCCGCCGCCGTCGCCTCTTCGCTTATGCTGTTGGTGTTGCAGTTCTGTAAACTCTTCGATTTCCATCGCTGAACAGCTTGACTAAATGCTGCTTTCAATTCGTTACTGTCATCTGGAAAGGACAACTGGCAACCCATATCGAATAGAGACGTACGGAGGACCAAATCTTCCTTTGATTCGTCGTCGGCACTTTCTTTTTCGTGGCAATTTTTGTCGCCACGAGAAAAGGAATCCGGCCCTCGAGGATAGACGATCGACAGTTGCTCTTCCAACGAGACCGCAATGGCTTCAACACGTCCTTCATCGAAATTGCTTGTGCCCCTCATGATGTAAATTACATTCCTGTTCGTAATTGATAGGACTGTTATTTTTTAATGCCGACTCTTTTGTAACTGTATGTCTATGGTCTGGTCGACATGGCATCCGTAAAATGTGTTATTTGTTGAAATCAGCGTATTGAGTGATTCCCACCTCGACTAAAGTAATAAAAGTTCGGGACTAAACTAATAAATCTATTCACATAGTGCATAGATTTATTAAATATGGAATATCTTTTTTCAGTCGAGACCGCACCGACTGAAAAAACTTTATTAACTGAATAAAAACAGAATAAACTTGAACGGAATCACTAAAATCAAATATTTTAGTCACCCAACGCACGAATCAGTCATGTGCACCTCTTGCCGGGCATGCTTGCATGCTATTTTTGTTGATCATCGCCAATTTTGCTGAGCTGAAAAATTGCAGTCCGAAAAGAAGAAGAAAAAAAGAGATTGCAGTCCGGAAAGAAAAGAAAGTCCGTAAAGAAACAGCAACAGGAGCAGCAACAGCAACAGCAACGGCAACAAGAACAGTACCGGTACGACTTGTCTCTCCAGCACATTAGACACGGCGGCACCAGCACCACCAATGACTACTGTTGCTGCTCTTGTGGCGCATGCTAGATTATTACTAGATGAATTGGATGACGATGAGTTGATTTCGATTCGTTTTGGCTGCTCGGCACATAAAAAAAAAGGAACATCACCAGCAATACCATCGATTGTAACAATCAACAGCATGGTGCCCCCCTCGTCGACTGCAGGCAGAGGCAGGAAAGCCGGCATTGGCAACTACACCAGGGCCGAGTTGGTGAACATGTTTGCTGCCATTAGAGCTATCATGCCAGCTGGAGCAGATGACTGGGAGGACGTTGCAGACTTGCACTCTGAAAAATTTCCTGGAAGGGATGGTACTTCCATTCGAAACAAATTCAACCGATTGCAACGGAAGAAGGCGCCAACAGGCAATCCAAACATGAGATGGGACATTAAGGAGGCAAAGGAAATCCACCGACTGATAGGGGATAAGTCATTTGTTGTAGACGGAGAAGATAGATATGAAGTCGAAAGAGATGAGTTTACTCGTCCTCCTCCTCCTCCCCCTCCTCCCCCTCCTCCTTCTGCTGCAAGTCAACCGGTACCACTTCTACTTGGACAACAAACTCAACCAACTCAACCAACACAACCACTCCTTCTTGGTCAACCAACCCAACCAACACAACTCGAAAGTCAACACGTGGTTCAACCGCCCGAAGAAGTTAGTACTATTACTACTAGCAAGAAGAGACAGTACTGTAAAGGAAACGATTCGAAGATGATGAATACAATTGCTCAGGTACTAAAGCTGCAGCAGCAGGCATTGGAACAACAGCAAAGATATCAGGAAAAGGCAGATGAAGAGAGGAAGGTTATGATGCAGGTACTCGTCGCTCACGTCGGCCGTCCTAGTAGCGGTAGTGGTGGTGCCGGTTGTACGAGATTGACATCTCCTCCTCCTACTACTAGTGGCGGCAGCAGCGGTCGTGCTGGTCTTAGTGGTCCTATTACTCCCCAAGTTACTACTCCCCAACTTACTATCGTTACTGAAGGGGGGAAGCTCAAAAGGAAAGTCAACAGTCTCCAGCAGCCCGACTACAGCAGTGACAACAGTGACAGCAGCAACAGTGACGACGACGATTCGTTGACGTCGATTAGTTAGTTAGTTAGTTAAACGATCGATTAGTTAAGGAATCGAATCGATCGATTAGTTAGGAATCGATTCGAATCGATTAGTTAGTTAGTTAAAATAAAAGAAATGATTATTAGTTAAGAAACTCAACAACAACAACAACATTACTCCAGACAGAAGCTTGGGCTACAAAGGCAATAGAAAAACTCCATTGCAACACCTTTAAAGAGAGATCGAAAACCACGAGAGGTGCGCCGGAGCAAAATTATTTCAACGTGTCGTCGACTGCTCTAAATACGACTAATCAATCGATCAAATCGATCAATCGATAGTACTACGAATCGATTGGACGTGATACGACTTGCTGACTAACTGATCAACTCTGCTAATTTGTAACTACTATTGATTATGATTATCTAATTCGGAACTAGCAATCGATCGATTTGTTGAATCGATTCAATCAATCGATTCAATCAATCGATTCAATCGATCGATTCAATTGATGGATTCGACGACTCTAAAATACGTTGTTTGCGGTTTCAGTTGGTACCAATCCATAGGAGAAGAAGCCTTCAGTCTGGCTCATATAGGTGTTGAGTATGGTGTTGATTCCAACCTTAGCTGTCTGAAAGTTGTACAACAACACGGCAACCTTCAGAATGACCCTCCTGTCTCCTGTTTCTTCCAGCAACATGTTATCTTTGAGTCTAGGGAACCCACCTTGGATCTGTCTCATCCCCCATTCAGACATCTGTCTAACGCTAGTCGCATCTCTGTTCACTGCAATAGCCTTACGAACGGCCCGTCTTTTCATTTCTCTGGCCTCTTCCATAGGTGTACCCTCAGGTATTTCTACAGGAGCTGTCACAGGGTCATATTGACTACTTCTAACAAGGTATTCGTTTGTAGATATCTTAAACGCCGAATCAACTACACTCTTTGCCTTATACAGCTCATACATCCGCTCCATCTTTTGATACAACCCGTACTCGGCCTGAGTACTATCATGCCAAGAACCAGGACAGTTCAAGACACAAGCCCGGATCCTCCCATCCGGGCAGAAAAGAAAGACGCTGTTGACATATGTAGCAGATGTCCAACCGTTGTAGTATGGATTCTGTTTGGTCCAGTCGCCAGACTGCTGGATATGCAGTTCCAGGCCATCACAGGCAGCCCACACTCTGTGTGGACGTAGAGTTGGATACTTTGTGGCAATAGCATCGATGTATTGTTGAATCTCTTCTTCATTTGGCAAACAAATTTTTGCAGAAGGATGGTCTTGTAATGCAGAAACAAGGAGCTTCCGTCCAAATTTCAGCCATCTGTACATAGGAGAGGCTGTAATTCCAAATGCTATAGCAACTGCTCTTGCTGCTGATCCTCTGGTTCGGAACCAGAATAAGACAAGAGCAAGACAGCCGGTTGCATCAAACTCTCTCCTTTGAACAAGATCGTGTTTTCCTTTTTTACGGATCCGAATCGATCCAGTGTTCTTATCGACAGTGTAGGAATTGTAGACTGGCTCAAATATATGTAGAAGCTCCCTGAATACTATGTGGTCGACTCCACAGCAATTCAAAAGGGCTTGATCATTGCCCGAACGATAGAGATACATGAAAGCAGATTGGCTGTATCTCTTAATTGCAATCCTAGGAGTTCTCCGGTCCCTTCTTTTCTTATCTTCCTCGCCAAGCAGTGGATTGTTGTAATCGGGGGTTAAGTAGTTCTCCTCATAGTATTGTTCTAGTAACTCCAGGGCCATGGTGATTGTCGATTATAAAAGAGTGTTTCGTGAAAGAAAGAGTGTTTCGCGAAAGAGTGTTTCGCAAAAGAGTGTTTCGAAAAAGAGTGTTCTTTGCTTGCTAGAGAGCAACGTGAGTGTTTTAGCGAGGATAGCAAATTACTCACTAGCCAATTGTACGGTACATAAAATTCTGAAAATTTCAACTGCCGGCCATCCTTGAATACTTAACAGGCTTGCTTGCCAAAATTAGGCCGGTAGGTGGCGCGGATAGTGATTCAACAGACATAAACAGACAGTTACTGTTTCTTATTCAGAGATTCCGAATTCCATATTTGGCAGGTAATAAATGTATTCGTCCGTTGGGCATGATAAAAAATCTATTCATCTATTCACTCGTGAATATATTTTTATTACTTTGGTCTTTTATTCACTTTTCGAGGTGGGAATCACTCATTAGCGAACACCTTAAAGAATAAAGTTGTATCTAACGAGAGATTGTGTTATTTCTAGAAATCATGCGGTGAAGGACATACAGGCAGACTATGATACGTACGTCCGACAGGCTAGATTGTTTACTCGTGATAGTCGCCAAAGTAAATAACTGTTTATACGATTCATCTCAACGCACATACGACCCGTAAAGAGGGACCGATGGAGGTGCAGTCGGGTCCAGATATCGATTAATCTTAATGCTCACAATTTTAGAACCTAATCAATATTACAGCAATCTACCTACTGTAATCTAATGACACGAAGTAGAAAACAAAGTTTATCAGACCCAGTGATTCTAACCAAAAGGGTGCTTAGTCAACAATCCGCTACCGTTCAAAAGAGTGTCCCAGCGGTTCACACGACAATAGAAGGAGCGAGACCGATTACCGACTGATCACCGGTTAATCAAAGACCCGGAAGGCTATGTCTAATTTTGAGCACTTAGAAGGGTAATGGCACTATATTATTTTCCTTCTGAATCCGATCCGTTGAGAGTCTGATTCAAGGGCTTCTGACAAACAGCAACGCTGTGTTAGTGTGTTAGTAGACGAACGATTGTACTCTACGCGTGACAATTGTGGTTGGATACTTTCGGCAACGGATAATCGGACTACAGGCGAGACTAGGGAAACGCCAGATCTCCTCTTGCTGTGACTTATTCAGATTGCAGCGAGACAGACCTTAGTATGTAGATTACAGGTAGTTGGTAGCAACTAGTGTGAATTTTGGGATATAAATCAGTTGAATGTTAAAAGTATGAGATAAAGTGAAATCTTGCCGAAATGCAAGATATCTCTTTTATTGAGATGAATACGTTGCAACTGCTGTTGCGTAGTGCTGAGATTACTCGCTGATTATTTCCGTACATGTATTAGTCGTTGACCATATATATTTGTATGCATGTATATGTATTGTGTGAGAATCACATGCCAACGGTTTTCTTCTCTTGTTCCGTTAGGAAGACTCCATGATATGTTTATCATTAAGATCAGGAATTGCTCCCGTAGCTCGTGTGATATTTTATGAAATCAGAGTTTGCTCACCGAAGAACAATGGCAATATCGTAAGACAGGGATTGCTCACCGTTTATGCGCGATGGGAATCGATGCGCCGTGGGAATCGATTATTTAGATGAATACGGGACTCATTGATTCATGCGCATAGGAAATCTACCCTTTGGTAGCTTTGGTACTTCTGGTCACGAAAGGAATTTAATACACTAGTGCAGCCTGGCTTGAGCTAATACCTCTTGCTTCTCTCAAACGACATAACGGCCTAGGGGAAAGAGCAAATGCCATTGATGCAAGATATCGAATCCCGGGCCGAAGCAGTCGCAGTCTTTACATTCAAACGTAAACATGTTCCAATTCAAGCATGGAGAGGTCCACATGGCGCCTCAAACAACACGATGAGTACTGGCAACACACCTAGGTGTGCATAGAAACGGCAACAAGCTACTGGCCTGATAGTACAAGATGTACGACCACATGGTACTAGCTGGAAATACAGCAAAGGACTGGCCAAGTATCGGAGACGTGTGTCCTCCGTACGAGGAGAAAATTACTAACATACAGCTGGGCAGCGCACAGACGTGTGCACTAAGCTGGACCTAGCCACTACACGGAGAGGGCAGTTGCACTATTCTAGAGCAGTTTCAACTCCCGCTCATTAGAGGGATCCGTTGGACTTGTAACCGTAAAATAACGGGAAAACAAACCAACGGCCCCAATTTCTGTACAAGGAATTCAACGGCCCCAGATTTCTGTGGGAACCAGTAGCGGGCCGGATCAAACGGCCACTAGATTCCCGCACGAGTAAACCCAACGGCTCGCAAAGGGATTCATAAGCCAAATCAATGGCCCCGATTCAAATTGGAACCCGAACAGTTTGCTTAAGTATGGGGCAACTGAGAGATTTACATTCGGAATAGAAACGTTGGTAGAATTTTGCAAGGAGAAATCACGAGAAAGTATCCACTACTAGTGATATCGCGAAGAGAGTGATTATTTGAGAAATCCAAAATCCCTCCAGAAAATCATTCATATATCACTTACAGAACAAGTAAGCAACTATTCCAGACGCAATATACCGACCATGGTGAGAGGAAGAACAGCCTGACAGAACCAACGCAACAACAATGCGGCCGCTAACCCAGCGGCTGCCGCCGCTAACCCAGCAGCTGGTGGACCCGCCAACAATGGGCCAGTCATTCCTGCCAATCTTGGCTTTACAGCGGCGCAAATGGAATTTATTAGGACCCTGATGGATACTAACCGGGCTCTGGCACTCACACAAGAGGTCCAAGATGCAATCGAACGCGTTAATGAACTGGGGGGAATCCCTGGATACGCAGGGGAAAGGTCCCTAACCCCAACCGAAATAGTGTTCAGAGAAATCTTGGAATCTTTCGGATTGAACCGGATTACGGCAGACGAACTTTTCCGGACTGGCTACAGCAGTACTGACTCCCTCCGAGACATGGATGAATCCGCAATCAAATCCCTGGTGAATGGTGTCAACAAGACCAAACACAACTACTGCCCAGACCCAAAACAAGTGTACGTGGGGAGGGTCTTCGGGGATCGGCTCAAGTTGTTTGTGGCTTGCAGCCTCTTATTGGGGCTACAGCTACTCCGGTTGACTGGATGGCTGACCCGGACGCAGAGTCCAAGACTCGAACTCGCCTCAAGTCCCTCAAGGAGGACGACAGCAACACAGCGGCCGGGGATCTTACTCTCCCAGAACCACTCACTGCAATGTCGAAATTCAAGGAATTTGATGAATGATTCAGGGAGTATCTTCGACACAAAAGGGGCGTCACCAAAACATCTCTACTCTACACGATCTGGAAGGACTCTATAGTCGGCGATGATGAGAGGGGGGGGGACCGTTGGATCTGCCCCGACAGACATGTATGCTGACTGGAATGAATACTCTATACGATGCACGGTTCATTCAGGATCCCACTGGACCAAAGACAACAATACGCTATGGGAATCCTTTTCAAATTGGTAGGGGCGGGCCCCGGTTGGTCCTACATCCAAGGTCTTGGTTCCAAAGGGGATGGGAGAAAGGCATATTTCACCCTCTACTCTCAAGCATACGAATCAACGAATATAAGACTTCTCATAGAAGAAAAGAGGGCCTTCCTACAGAGTTCTACCTATTCCAGGGATACCAAGAACTACAGTTTCGACAAGCACAAAAGGAGATGGTATGATGCAAAGGAGTTTCTGTTGCGGCATAAGGCTTTCCCACCGGAAGATCAGTTTGTTACCAACTTCTGCCACTCTATATTGGATCCAAGACTCGAAATGGCAGTCCAATTGGTCCTAAACGAAGGAGGTGGCATGTATGACAACTTTGACAAGGCTGCTGCCCACTTCACTCAAGCGCTTGGTATCAAGAAGATGCAAGCCAGTCGTAAAGGCAGTCGAAGAAATATCTCTTCATTCAAGGGAAAGAGGGGCAACAAACGCAACAACGAAGGCAACTCCTCCTCCAACAAGAAGTCTGGCAACAACAAGAAACAGAAGGCTTCCGGTACATACAATGGGCCTCTCGAGGGTAAAATCTATCCAAAAGAAATCTGGATCACTATGTCTTTGGCCCAAAAGAACCAAGTAAGGGCCCTACGCCCCTCCCTCAACTCCCCAGGACAGTCTGCGCAAGTTTCTATGGGCGAAGCCAAGGTAGACAACACTACAGCAAAGGGGCCGGCCGGCGACCAATTCGGTAGCCATACTCACAAGAAGAAGAATCAAGATTGATTTGCCGGCCGGGGCCTGTCGATTGTATCCCGGGTAGACCGGCCGATAGTCCATATCAAGAGTTTTGGCTCACCATCTCAAGATAACGGCCGATGCAAGTTGGACAGCCACGCTGATACAACAGCCGCGGGATCAAATATGGTATTACTGGATTCATTGGATTCTATCTTGACATATGTGGATGTTGCACCATTTTCAGATACTTACTCACCACTTAAGAATGTCCCTATTGCCCGTTGCGCCACAGCTTGGACTGACCCAACTGATGGGATTACTTACATCTTGGTGTTTGGGCAGGCTTTGTTCTTTGGCACCAAGTTGCAACACAGCTTGGTATGTCCCAATCAAGTCCGGGACTGCAACTTCAACAAGGTTGAGGACACCCCAAGGCGGTACGACTCCACTTCTACCCACGGGATTACATTCCAATCCAAAGACACTGAGCTCTTTATTCCTCTCAAAGTCAAAGGAGTCATATCCTATTTTGATTCCCGCAAACCTACAAAGAAGGAACTGGCGAACTGTGAACACATACTGGCTACAGATACCCACACCTGGGACCCCTACTCCTCTCACTTTGCAGAGGAAGAAGAAGCCACCAATGCCTCTTTCCCGCGGGTTGTTGCTACTCTTTCAGGGTGCCTGCCGGTTCGCGGGACCTCCATCAAATATTCACCCACGATTCATCCTGAACCGCTAGGCACAGGGTACAACACGACCCGGCTACTCCATTTGGCTTCTGTCTGTACTAGTAGAGTTCCTTTCCAACGCACCGGATATAGTCCAACGGACGTTTCCACCAGGTTGATTTCAGCCCTTGCTGGAACCACTGGGTAGGACCAAGAAAATCTTCGAAATTCAGCAAATTCTATGATTTCTGATGTTTCCACCAAGCCTTCATCGTCCTCATTATCTGAAGCTGAGCTTGCCATTCAACAGGAAGCCAAGGCTCGCACCAAGGAAAGAAAGCTGTTAAGGCGCCAACAAGATGTCCTAGACCAAGAAATGTCCCTTGACAAGAAGTCTTTCATACGATGGGGACAATGGGGACCTCCAATAAGGATACCTGACAAGATTGACAGGTATGATGCCAAGGCCATTGCTAAGATGTGGAACAGCAGTGAGAAGCGGGCCAAGGCTACTATTGAAGTCACTACCCAAGATGGTATTCGACAATTGTCCCAGCCTATTACGAAGTGACTGAAGACACAGAAGTGGAGGAGTAGGAGGATGCTCAAGGGTCGTTGGTACGCCGATACTATGAAGTTCAAGGTTCCCAGCATCATACGAAATGATACAGCAGCTCAGATCTTTGCAAATGGAAAAGGCTATGTGGCCTTCTATCCTGTCAAGGGAGAAGTTCGGTGCCACGATGGCTTATCTTGCTTCATCAATGAAGTAGGAATTCCAGAACACCTTGTTACTGATGGGGCAAAGGCCCAAGGCAACCATGAAACACACAACACCGGATGGCACAAACTGAGGTCGGAGTACCGCATCCGACAAACATACATACAACCTCACTGCTCTTGGCAGAATACAGTAGAACACAGTGCCGGGGACCTGAGGAGGGCAATCCGCTGGATGACGTCTAAGAAAGGCAGTCCCAGGAGGCGTTGGGCCTTCTGTGGAATGTTAGCGGCCGGTCGGATGAACCTTGTTGCATCAAGTGACCCTTCCTCAATGGGGAGGACTAGCTTTGAACTGGTGCATGGGTATACTCCAGATATCACCCTGTATATGATCCACGATTGGTACAATTTCATCTGGTGGTACGACTTAAATGGAAAGACAAATAGGCTTGGCCGGTGGCTGGGCCCATGTGGGGATACTTTTGGTGGTGGAGATTGTCACTATGTCTTATTTAAGACTGGAAAAGTTCACATAACAAACAGCACCCGGGCTATATCCGAGGAAGAATGGAGACACCCAGATATCCTATCACAGTTGGAAGCACACAACAAAAAAATCAACGCAAAAATAGGCGATGAGGTCAAACCTTCCGATACTTATCTTGAAAACAAACTTGGCGAACCACCTCTGGGCCTATTTGATGGCAAATATGAGGGAGAGGATGAAGTACTCATGGCAGAAGCCGAGGCTTCTTCCCCGGATGTTGATGACCTATCTGATAAAGACCTTGATGAGTATCTTGGGACCGAGGTATTACTCCAGATAGGGGACCAACACATCCGGGGGCTAGTCAAGAGCTGTTGCAGGGATAAGGATGGTGTGCTGATTGGTGAAAAGAACAACAATCCCCTCTTAGACACGAGGTCTTACGAGGTCGCTATGCCAGATGGATCTATCAAAATTTATACAGCCAACACACTTGCAGAGAGTATCTATTCCTCCGTTGATGATGAAGGGCGCATGTATTGTCTGATGGATGAGATTATCGATTTCGAAAGGGATTCGGAGGCCTTAACTATCGAACAGGCTACTTACACAACAAAATCCGGTCAAACTCGAACAAAGCCAACAACCAAAGGATGGAGGTTCCTTGTTAGGTGGAAAGATGGCACTACATCCTGGGAAAAGTTAAGCGATATGAAGGAAAGCTTCCCGATTGAAACAGCAATATACGCCCGTGAAGAAGGCATCATAAATGAGCCAGCGTTTAAGTGGTGGGCCTATAAGGTACTTCGGAGAAAAGACCGGATCCTATCTGGCGCTAAAACCAAGTACTGGACCAAGTCCTATAAGTACGGGGTTTGGCTCCCTAAGTCTATTGCAGAGGCAAAGGCGATTGATAGAGAAACGGGGACCGATCATTGGGCTCGGGCTATTGCAAAACAAATGAGGAACAGCTCTATCGCCTTTGAATTTAATGAGGAGGACAAGATACCAGTGGGGCATACCAAAATAACCATGCACATGGTCTTTGATGTCAAGATTGACTTAACTCGGAAGGCACGCTTAGTCGGCGATGGCCACAAAGTCCCAGAAATCTCCAAGGAATACACCTATTCCAGTGTACCCAGTATGGATTCGGTTCGATTGTTCTTCCTAGTGGCAGCACTTAACAACCTCGAAGTACTCAGTGTGGACATACAGAATGCTTACTTAACAGCACCTATCAAAGAGAAGTACTTCACAATAGCTACAGAGGCCCAAGGATTTGCGCCAGAACTATGTGGGGGACCCTGCAAGATTGTAAGGGCCTTATATGGACTCCCAGTTGCGGGGGCATCTTTTCGATCACACTTGGCTAGTCACTTAAGGGAGCTCTGTTACATATCTTGCAAAGCAGATCCTGACGTGCACCTCCGATCTGCATTCAAACCAGATGGTATGGCCTATTACGAGTACTGTGTAGCCTACGTTGATGATATTCTCGTATGCAGGATGGATCCAAAGTTCCAGATGGATGCAATAGAAAGGCAATTCAAGTTGAAGAATGGAACAGTTGAAGAGCCTTCCTTCTACTTAGGGGCCGACATTGGGAAGACCTACATCAATGGTAACCCGTACTGGTCCATGGCTTCATCTAAGTATACTGCAAAAGCAATCAAGTTGGTTGAAGAAGAACTGTCAACCGGACAATATGCATTTAAGGTACTACCCAAAACAGCAAGGTCCCCATTGAGCGCTGAGTATAGACCGGAGATAGATGCGTCACCAGAACTTGACCCGGAGAAACAAAACTATTATCAAGGTTTGGTAGGGATACTCCGGTGGATTTGCGAACTCGGCCGATTGGACATCATTATGCCCGTGTTGCTTATGTCTCGATATCTTGCCCAAGCAAGAGAGGGTCATCTCAATCAGTTGTTCCATCTGTTTGCATACTTAAAGAATTACAGTAAGTCCAAGTTGGTATTTGATGCATCTACGCCCGAGGTAGATGAGTCAAATTTTCAGTCGTGCGACTGGAGCGAGTTCTATCCAGAGGCCAAAGAACTATTGCCTCCAGATATGCCCAAACCGAAAGGAAAAGCTGTTGTTACTACGTGTTTCGTAGATGCGGATCACGCAGGTTGCAAGGCTACTAGAAGATCTCATACAGGAGTCATCATCTTTGTTAATAGAGCACCTATTTTGTGGTTCTCCAAAAGGCAAACAACTGTTGAGACATCTACATTTGGCTCGGAAATAGTCGCACTTAGGATAGCAATTGAGATGGTAGAAGGGCTAAGATACAAGCTACGGATGATGGGAATTCCTTTGGAAGGCCCTACCAATATCTATTGTGAAAATGCATCAGTTGTGAAGAACACTACAAGACCTGAGAGTCCTTGTAAGAAGAAGCATAATAGTGTTGCTTATCACAAAGCAAGGGAGTGCATAGCAGCAGGAATTATCCGGATTGCAAAGGAGCCAGGCGAGTCAAATATTGCGGACCTACTCACTAAATTGATGAGCGGGACCAGGTTAATTGAACTAGCAATGAGGTGTATGTGGCGATATGGAGTCGGTGAAAAAATGAGAGCCGCAGGATAAGTATCTCCTACTAGCACTGTACTACCACGGAGACACGGGGACTCTAGAAATCATGCGGTGAAGGACATACAGGCAGACTATGATACGTACGTCCGACAGGCTAGATTGTTTACTCGTGATAGTCGCCAAAGTAAATAACTGTTTATACGATTCATCTCAACACACGTACGACCCGTAAAGAGGGACCGATGGAGGTGCAGTCGGGTCCAGATATCGATTAATCTTAATGCTCACAATTTTAGAACCTAATCAATATTACAGCAATCTACCTACTGTAATCTAATGACACGAAGTAGAAAACAAATATTATCCAATTGGTGAGATAAAATTAAAAGTATGTACCGATTGACTAAATGATGCAATTGCCTCATTTCTCTTGGCCCACGTATATTGGCACTGTGGATCAGTACTGGCCGGTACATTTCCACCTACCGCCTTGTTGTTTTTAGTAATTTGGTAAACAAGTTGCGCGAACCACCGTCTGTGCTGTCCTCCAACACACTCCTGCGGCGTGTCCCCATAACAGGTGATGTGGCGTTAAATCAATTAGCTCAGCCCTGTGTGGTCCCTGCGCGCATCTGCTTAATGGTTTCAAATTCTACTTTGTATCTTAAACATTCTTCCTTGCTAATCCCGAGGATTCTGTTTCTAAATTTTTTAAATAGAGATCCTTGTAGGGGCTTGGTGGAAATGTCAGCCAGCATGTCTCATGTTGGACAATACTCCACTGTACGCTCCCCATTCTTCACTTGATCTGTTACCATGAAGTATCTGATATTGATGTGTCTTGTCCTCTTGGTGCTGGAGCGCTTGCTGCTGGTCTCCAGACGTATTGAACTAGTGTTGTCCTGGTAGAGGATGTTCTTCTCTTGTAGAACCGGCTCGGCTGGGTCGTCCCCGTTCAAAGGATCACATCCTTGGGAATGATACCCCTGTCATTGAAGGTAGTACCGGCACCAGAGATTGAAAGGCAGGTGGTCATCAACTCCTACCACTTCTGCCTCCGTGGAGCTCTTGGTATTAATCTTCTGTTTAGTCAACATGGACAGCATCGCACCCTGTCCCATGGTCAGAACTGCCCCGGTGTGACTTCTCATGTCGGAGTGGACTGCAAATGAGGCATCCACATACCAGTAGGAATTTCCAGTTCCATCCCAACCCAACACCAGTGGGAGCGTGATGGTATCCCTCAAATAGGCTAAGACATGCTTCAGCTTCTTCTGGTCGTGTTGGTTAGGTTTCTGGACGCGTGTACATAGAAACGAAATTGCCTTTTGTATGTCCGGCCGGGCCCTCTTGGCCACAAACAATAGTTTGGCCACACAGGAATGGAAATTTTCCTGTTGGGTTGTATCTAGTGTGTCTGATTCATCAGACACGTCGAACAGGTGGGATGCTGCCAGAGTTGCAGCCACCTTGTCTTCCTGCAGTTTGGGTGGTAAACTTTCTAGTACATCTGCTATATAGTCAAACATGCTGAACTTCACCTTGCCCTTCTCACTGTAGTTGATGGTCATTCCCACATACTCATGAACTTTTCCACGGGTCACTGACAGTGGCTTGAGTCTTCCAAATTCTGCGTTCAGTCGCTCTAGCATGTGGACCAAACCATACCCCGGGTCTACTAGTGTTTATAATAGTAGTGATATGCAAATTGTGAGCTCTATTGATTAGTCTATTTGCCATTAGATGCAAAGGCCTCCGGAATCGGCGATTCCGGAGACTCGCTGATTTGTTCCAGTCCCAAGTATACTCGTGACTGGTTCCGGTGCATGGCATGCTCCTCCATGGTACTGTTAGTATTACTCTGCTTCTGGACTATCCCTGCAATAATAGGGGTGGATGCGTCTTATGTTAACCCGATCGGTTACAAAGGGAGCAGTTTCAATAGTTACAGTTCCATTGTCATGGGCCTTGAGCACCTTGTAAGGTCCTTGCCGTGGGAAGGAGAGTTTTGGTATAATGCCCTTCCTCTCCAGGGTGACATAGTCTCCTTCCTCATAGACATGGGGGATCCTTTTCTGGTTCTCCCGGATATTGCTCTTGTGGATGCTCTTCTGCTTCCTAGCTTGGATGGCTTCCCAGTCCACTGGAAAGTTCACCGGCATGAACATGTCTCTGCCAAACACCAACTGCGCTGGGGAGTATCCCAGTGTAGTGTGAATGGCGCTTCTGATAGCATATGCTGCCTTCGTGGTGAATTCTTCAAAGGGGTCCTTCTCGTGGAGGTCCCTCTTCTCCAAGTTAAAGGACAGTAGGCAATCTTTCAGCACCTGGTGAATCCTCTCCAATACTGAATTGGATTGGGGATTCCAGGCGCCACTTGGTTTTCTTTTCAGTCCCATGTTCTCGCAGAGCTCCTGGAACTCTGCTTTGAACTCACTGCCACCATCGAAACCGATTTCTTTTGGACGCGGATACCTTGCTAGCCATACACTGTCCAGTAATCGTTGAGTTTCTGCGGCATTTGGGGAGTCCTTTAGGTGAGCCAGTTCAAGCCATCCGGTTACCGGATCCACCATCGTGAGGACATGGATTTGGTAGTCTTTACCATTTTTGTTGTGGACAGTTGCAGGTCCCCAGAGGTCCACATTGACCCTCTGCCATTTGGTAACCTCGGCTGCTTTTTCCGGTAGTAGTCCATACTTCTTCCGGCCACTTTTCTTAAACATCTGACACGTGTGACAGTGCTTGCAGAGGTCCTGGACGTCCTTTCGGAGGCCTTTCCAGGTGACGACTGAGCGTACGCTCTGTTCCATTCTCTTTTCTCCGGGGTGTACCAACATCGTGTGGTACCACTCCATGACTCTTTGCTTGAGTTTGTCAGGGATCAAGATTTTCCCTTCTTTGTGGATTAGACTGTAACCTTCCACCATTTTTGTAGTCAGGTGTTTGTCTTTTTCCAGAGCACTCGTGATTCTTGTGTCCTTCTGTTGGTAGAACTGGATCATATCCGGGGCAAGTGGGAATGCACTATTGCCCTGGAATTCTTCCGGGAATTCTTCTCCGAGTGGGAATAGTAGTTGTCGGAGGTGCTCTTCCTCATCTGCGTACGTGAGGGGCTTATTTGGTGGTAGCCACCATTCCACTGTATCTGCCGGATCTTTGGTTATATCCAGTCTCGACAGTGCGTCTACTGCATCGTTTTCTTTGCCAGCAACGTGCTTCACGATTGGGTGGAACTCCTCCATGAGAAGTCTCCATCGCACCATCCGTTGAGTGGGCATCTGCTGGTATAGGAGATTCAGGTGATCTGTGTGGATTGTTACATCCTGGCCTCTCAGAATCCCTTCAAATGCCTTTAAACCTTCCACTATACCAAGGAGCTCCTTCTCTCCAACAGTATAGTTGAGTTGTGCTGAATTCAGCTTGCGCGTGTAGAAGCCAAGTGGTTTGCCGTCTTGGCACACAGTTGCACCCAATTGCCTGTCGCTGGCATCTGAGTAGAGATGAAATGGTTTCGTAAAATCCGGGAATGCTAGTCTTGCTTCATCGGCTAGCATCCGTTTCACCTCCATGAAAGCTTTCTGCTCTGCTGGGCCCCAGTACCAGTTTATTTTACCCTTTTTACCAGCCAGTTTGTTGAGTGGCGCAAGGATATGGGAGCGCCGCTTCCACATATCACGGTAGAAATTGACCATGCCAAGGAACATCTTCAGTTGTCTGGTGTTCTTGGGCGCCTCCAGGCGCGTCATTGCCTACAGCTTCTTAGGCTGGGGTTGGATTCCTTCTGTTGTTAGCAGAAATCCCAAATATTCCACCTCTTTCTGCATGAAAAAGAACTTCCGGAGGTTGGCTCGGAAGCCAGCATCATCCAGTCTCTGTAGGACGGTATCAATCTTGCCCAGGTGGTCCTGTTCCGACCCCCCCCCCCCCCCCTCGTTGGATGATGAGGATATCATCTATATACACGAGTACATAGTCCAGGTCCCCTAGGAGGTTCATCATGACCGATTGGAAGATGTCCGGAGCGCACGCAATTCCCATTGCCAGTCTCTTGTAGGCATAGTACTTTCCCCATGGCAAGATTGCGGAGCAGATCTTCTGGCTCTCCTTGCAAATAGGGATGGTATAATAGCCTTGAGACAGGTCCAGGGCCGTATCAGACTTGAATTTTTGCAGGCGCTGGATGGTTTCCCCAATTCTTGGGAGTGGAAACGGTTTCCTTTGGATCGCTGCGTTCATTTTTCGAAAGTCGGTGAGAACCCTGATATCTCCAGTCATCTTGGGCTGACAGAATGTAGGGGATGCCCATGGTGAATTGTCGTCATGGGGCAATTTCTCCAGGACTCCAATTTTGCACAAACGGTTGATTTCCTTCCAAAGGGCTTGCTCGAACGCATGAGGTACTGAATAATACCTTTTCCGGACCGGTTTAACTCCCGGTTGGAGTTCAATAGTTACCGGTTTGATATTCTTGAGGAGCCCCAAGCATCCTCCAAAGAGCGTTGGGAACTTCTTCAGTGTAGTTTTCAGTGCTTCCTTGGAAGCATCCGTGATTTCCAAGTCATCAACCATAGTGTCGATATCTACCTTGGAGTAATCTGTGTCCAGTATTTTAGACTGCCTCTCCTCTTCCTGCTGTAGGATTGGGCTTTGAGTGTGGGCAAAGAATACAGCCTCACACTTTTCTGGGTCAGTGAGTTCTCCCACCCCCTTCATGGGAATGGAGTCTCCCTGCCATTCAATTGTTCGGGAACTGTATTTAATATCCAGTCCCAGTTGCGCCATTAGGTCGGACCGGATGATCATATCATAGGGGACTTCCTCGTGGTGGTGATACTCGTCCACTTAGAATTTCCAGTTGATGGTCTTTGAATTTGAAAACTCTATCAGTTTCAGTCCCACTGAAGCCGCAGACTTGGTACGAAACTTGCCTCTGTATGTATTGTAGTTGACAGTTCGCTGGTTTCGGTTCGTTAGTTGATTTCTACTGACAAATTGCCTTAAGATGATGGATTTGGAGCATCCGGAGTCCAATAGCCCCCGGAGCATCCTTCCCCTTCCCTTATGGTCCAGTACTTCCACACAGACATTGGCAAACCTGTTGATTGTGTGTGGTCCGTTGTGGTTGGTACTGGCCATTCAGTTGTGGGAACCCTTTTTCTTGAAGGTCTTCTTGTACTTCTTTCTGTACTCCTTTAGGTCCTTGTTGTCGATGGAGATATCATCGTCGGAGATCCTGGTTTCAGCCTGGGCTGTTGCCAGGACAACGGAGTATTCGTGGTCAGAAAGGTTCTTGCCCCAGTTGGGCTTGGGAGCAGACTCGTCGTCAGAGTCTCCCTTTGCCACAAAATGCTCTTTGAGCATGTTGATTGTGGCTTGATCAAACTTGCCTCTCTTGGAGGGGCCACCAGTCAGTTTCCAGCATTTTCCTGCATGGGGTTTCCCACAGGTCTTGCATTGTTGCTTGTTGGTGTCAAGTTGCCTCTTTTTCTTGGGTGCTTTCCCATTTCCTCGTCCAGAGGTTGGCTTGGCGCCTTTCTTCGCACTTCCAGCCTGTTTTTCGAGGTTGGCGAGTTGCTGGTGGAGCGCTGCCTCCTTGTGAATCGTTGGTTCCAGGTTCTCCAATTTGTCAATTGTTGTATTATAGGGCTGGGCGTATAGGTCCCATCCCAGGTCCATCAGTTTAGCCTGTTGCAAAGGCGCCAAATTGGAGTCCAAGATTTCCTGCATTTCAGTCTCGTTGAAGCTGCAAGGTGCCATGCCGAGGATCACCCCACTTTCCCACAGGCAGTCTGGAAGGTAGCTCTGGAGCTCGGCCATTCCGTTGGCCCACGAGCGGATGCCATGCTTAAGATCGATGCGAGCAGTCTGCATGTAGTGGCGTAGATTGATGTATGCGCGCTGGCCGGTGAGGTCATTTCCGAAGATTTTGAGTTTGAGGGCATACATGCACTCCTGGAGGATGTCCTTCTTGTACTCCTCCGTTGCGTAGTAGTGTAGGTGCGTTCCTGGCATTCCAGGGGCTTCGGTTCCTTCATCCGGTGAGAAGTTCTTAGTGCCAATGCGTGGGTCCCCCTGGGGTGTAGTTCCTCCGGTGGGTGCTGCTGCTGCCGTTTTGGTTGCAGTGGTGGCCGTTTCTTTGCTAGCTGCAGTGTCTCCCCCCTCCGTCGCATTTGTCGTGTTCCTAGTTGGTCCAGTCTTTGCAGTTTAGTGTTTGCAGTTTCCGGAGTTTCGGTGGGGAGGGGCTTGCCATAGCGACATGCTTCTGTGATCCGTTTTTGCACCAGTTTATCATGGTGGTCTTTGCCCGGAGCGTCTTGGAGATAGGTCCGGGCCAGGGTTCTTTGGACAATGGAGAGCGCTCCATTAGTAAGGATGCGCTGTAGGATGGCAATTTGTTGCTCACCTTTGAGTTTGTCATTGCCAGCAATCTTCCTGTCAAAGTCTCTTTTCCAGATGATGAAGAGTTCTGGTCTTTCAGTGCCATCAAACACCTTCAGATAGTCACTGAACGCTACTCCTCTGTTCTCACTGTCGATGCTCATCTTCACTGTGGTGGCATCCTCTGGCCAATCCTCGCGAGTGAACTTGAAAGGGAACTGTTTGGTCTGTTTAGACACCATGGTGGGGAATCAGTTAATTTGTTAGTTGTTGTTGCAATCCTTCTGTTGCTTGTACTGATTTTGAGCTGGAACTGGAAAAAGTGATTTTTCTTCAGTTCGCTTTGAGATCTACGGATTCTCATGGTTTCTCGTGTTGTAACTGTATTTTCCCCTCCAGCGTGGGTTCTCCACCACTGGTTTGGCGTTGGTTTAAGTTTTTAGTACAGCGGGAGGAGTTACTCCTCTCTTAGCGTTCCGGGATTCGATTCCCGTGGGTTCTCCACCGTTGCTTTTCTCTTAAGCATATGTTGGGTCAGTCCCACTTACTCATTCCCATGGGAATGGTAGATCGTGGATTCCGTCATATACCAGTCTATATATCTTTTATACTGTGGTTGGCAGGCAGACCCTCTTTGGTCTGTCCTCCCTTTCAGTGTTGGTCCATTGAGTCCATTCCACTGTTTTTATGTGTCACTTTTTCGTCACACTCATTCTTTTCCATTTTTTGGTTTGTCCACCATGGTCCTGTTCAGGTCCTTAGGTGTCTCTGTTGTTGCTGTTGCCCCATCTAATGGTGCCAACTGCTACTGGGAGTGGTGTTCCTTAGTGCTGCAGACACTGGTTGTTCCTTGTCCCTGTTTTGCTTCTCCGCGCCTCCATTTTTGTCGGCAATTTCAAGGGCGTCGGTTTTTTGTCCAATTGTCCTCTCGTTGCTCATGGTCATCAGCGCTCAGCTTGATTTTAAAATCATGCCATACCCCGGGTCTACTAGTGTTTATAATAGTAGTGATATGCAAATTGTGAGCTCTATTGATTAGTCTATTTGCCATTAGATGCAAAGGCCTCCGGAATCGGCGATTCCGGAGACTTTCTGATTCGTTCCAGTCCCAAGTATACTCGTGACTGGTTCCGGTGCACGGCAGACCACCGTAGCTGGTTGCCAATGTGATATCTTTAGATCATCCACATGCCAGACTATTGTCATTCGGTGTCCATTGATCATCTTGTTCATGGTGCACATATCGTATGGATTAGCCGTGAAACTCTCAGCTGTCAGGAAGGCCACAAGCTTTTCCCAGAACAGTAGTGCCGCCCAAAGCGTGCCATAGATTGCCTTCTTTGCCTTGACAAACATATTTTTTTGGCCATTCCGGTTGACTAGATATTTCTTGTATAGCTGTGGGTCAATCCGTGTCAGCAGTTCGGCCATGGTGCCATCCAGCCAAATGAAGACTTCCTCATCATCAGGCATTGGTGTTTGTAAGAATGCCCCTGGAATGTCAGCTGTGGCCACATTCCACTCTTCAATAGCATTGATGAGACAGGATAGCATCAACACGTAGAGGGACACTGTGGGGAACGATGCTTCTTCCTTGGAGATGAATGCCCTCTGTGATCTCCCATCAGCGCATACTCTTGCTTTGACTTTGTCACAACGTTTGCGCTTTAGGAACATTAGATATTGGAGGGATTGTTGCACTTGCTCCTTGGTCATGTCCCGAGGGTGAATTGGTGCCACAACCTCCATGTCATGCATCTGTTTCAGTTCACTCAAAATAGCTTCCACACCGGACTTGCCAAATATATCGAGGCCCTTTTTTACCCCATATTGCTTGGTGGCCAGTGTGGCATCCAGATTACTGTACTGTTCTAGCGCAGAGGCCACTAGGACAACGACGTGGTGTTCTTTTTTGAGTAACTTGATTGCCATGCGGAAACCCAAAGAGAAGAAGGACCGGTGGTGGGTCGTATCTGTGTATCCCTCCCCTGCGCTGAACTTGTTATGGGTTCTTTGAACTGTGGGACGAAGATTGTATCGTGGACCAGCATTGTTTGCTGGCTCGCCTTCCTCGGTGTTGGTTGGTTCATCAGTTGGGTTTTCTGACACATGTGTGTCATCTACTTGGTCAACCAAGTGGTCGTCATTGGGGTTGGCCGGCGCGCCAGGCGGTGGATTGAGATCAGTTTGATCGTGTGTGAACGGCGCGGTGGGCTCGTTATCGAGATTTTGGGTGTCATCAAGTAGTTCTGTAGGATCAGGCTCTGTTGGAGCCTCATCCTCTGCTGTTGTTGTTGATTCCACATTGTTGCTTGCCGGATCAAGTGCCAGGGGAATGGCAGTGTCCTCAAAAATAGAACTACCGCGGCTTTCGAGGGACACTCCTGTGAGGACAGTGTCAATGGTAGCGGCATCGTCGATGTCAGGGTGGTAGGATGGGTCAGTGGCATCATAGGCGGGGTCAAAGGAGCTGTCCTCAATATCTAGAATTGTGGTCTGACCCAAATGGTCACCAAACCACAGACCAGCAGGGGCCTGCTGGGCGTCAGCAATGGAGTGCACCCTGCGGATGACAGTGTTGGTCATGTGACCAAGAGTAGCAGATCGACGGTGTATGCGGCGACTGGCTTTGAGGTCAAAAAGGAAAAATCCCCCCTGTTTGTTGTTAGATGGTCGTAGATAAATAGTATCGGTAGCTCGTGGCTTCATTGTACTACCTTGTGTATCCTCATGTCCTAACACGTAGTCACCAAATTGAAACTTGCAGTGTGGAGTGGCATTGAGCTTTTCCCCTGTGACGAGCTCCCGAGCTGACAGTGTGGCGCCCAGGCCACTGGTCATAGTGGAACTGTTGAGTCAAAAATCCACTCCGTGAACCAGTTCAATCACCATTCGGGGAGGCATTCGATCAAAGGGGACGGCAGCAAATGTGCATTGGCATCGTTCTTTGCTGGTTTGATTGTCCCGTCCAATGTGAGGCTCATGCTCATTGCGAGCAGTTACATGAAGGGTAACTGGGATGGGCAGGGATAGCAGGGCGTCAGTGAGACATGCAAATTCATTGTCTCCAAACACTTGGGTGACAGTGAAGCCCCATTGCTGGTAGATACCAAATACTGCCTTGAAACACTGTAGTAGCGTCAACTGTTGTTGATGGCACGGCTGGTACGGAACCTGATGTGATGCAAGATGGTTCAAAAAAACCTGATGCCATTAACAGTGTAGATGTCAGCAGCCAAGGTAATTTTGCGGTAGTGGGCTAACACTCCTGGTGGGACAGGTAGCACGTCAGCCTGAACATGTTCTGGCTTCTACCGCACGGCTTTACCTTTAATTATGTTGGTATTGAACCCATAGATGTCTTCTGCCATGAGGACATCTTTCCAAGTTGTGCAGCAGTTTTGTATCCAATTATTATCAATCATGTGGAGTAGTTCTTTGGTGCTGGGGAATCCCATGATCTCCTGTAGTTGTCGAGCCTTCTCGGCTCTTTTGATATCATTGTTGGAGTAGAATTCTTTCTTTCCTTATTCTGTGGTGATTGCAAAGACAGTTTCATCTTGGCTCGCAAGGTTGTAGGTGTACAAGTTGTTGCTAGCCTAGTGGGACCTTCGTGTTGTCCCATCGTCCTTGTGCACATAGAAGGATTGGGAAATGCTGGTATCCAGCGTGACACGGTACTTGTCAGACACCAGGCCTAGTGATAGGATGTTTGCGATTCCTCCTTCTAGGTACCATACCATTCCAAAACCAGGGAAGTCCCTCACCATTGCTATTAAATTCCTTTCTTGTCCAAAAGTACCAAAGCTACACGACGGCAGTTATTCTATTTGTATGAATCAATGAGTCCCGTATCAACCAAGTAATTGATTCCCACGGCATATCAATTCCCACGGCGCATCAATTCCCATCACGTATTGGCAGTGAGCAATCCTTGTTTTCTAATATTGCCCTTGTTCTTTGGTGAGCAAACTTTGATTTCGAGAAATATCACACGACCTTCGGGAGCAATTCCTGATTCTATTGATAAACATATCATAGGATCTTCCTCAGGGAACAAGAGAAGAAAACCGTTGTTTGAAGCTTCTCACACACAATATATATATATATATACAGATATATACGGTCAACAATCAATGCATGTATGGAAATAATCAGCGAGTAATCTCATCACTACGCAACAGCAGTTGCAACGTATTTCACCTCAATAAAAGAGATATCTTGCATTTCGGCAAGATTTCACTTTATCTCATACTTTTAACATTCAACTGATTTATATCCCAAAATTCACACTAGTTGCTACCAACTACCTGTAATAAGGTCTGTCTCACTGTATCTGAACAAGTTCACAGTAAGAAGAGATCTGGCGTTTCCATAGTCCCGCCTGTAGTCCGATTATCCGTTGTCGAAAGTATCCAACCACAATTGTCACGCATAGAGTACAATCGTTCATCTACTAACACACTAACACAGCGTTGCTGTTCTTCAGAAGCCTTTGAATCAGACTCTCAGCAGACCGGATTCAGAAGGAAAATAATAGATTAACAGTTGCAAGCTCTAAGGTGGCTTCTTGCATATGAAGAACAGGAAAGAAAGTGAACACAATACCTACACTGGCATATGCCAATCGCAAATCATCTACAAACAAGTCGTTCCCTTTCACCACACGATTCCTCCGACAACTCGGACGCATCTTGATCAAACATACCTGCCAACCTTGCTGGCAGTGGGATCAACAACGGAGATGGCAACAACATAGATGCAATCAGTCTTCCTAGCTTTGACGACCATATGAAGTTGATCCTTGTATCCATATTCCGCGTCAGGAAGGAAGATGATAGTCTACTGTGCGAGGCCCTTCTTGAAGGAGGATTACACAAGTGGTCAACTTTCCTTGACGCACTTCTCGAACATGGTTTTGCTTGTGAACTTACCTACATGGATGAAAGTAGTGGACTACCAACACAACTTCATCGGTCCATCCAATGGACCATTGAAGCACTCGCGAACTTCACCAAGGATTTACGCAAGAGCGGAACGGATTTGAGGGATGTGGAATCATATTCGTACGACAGTTTCAGTGCCTTCCGTATGACATGTGCACTGCGCCTTCAGAACAAATCTATCTTGAATGCTCCAGCTCCCTCTCCAGAAACAAACAAGAACAAGTCCCCACAACAAGTGAAGTACGAATCTTGGTTCCTAAAATCACGCGATGAAAAGTCATTCACGCCCCTCACGAATGACTCAAGATTCGAACACTGGCTCATCGGCTTCAAGGCAAAACTCGAGGCATACAACATTGACACTGAAACATTTCTCGATGAAATCTGGCCACCTGCTGCATTACAAGGCTTCACACGTGACCTTTTTGTCAAACAATGTGCATTCTTCTGGGTTCTTATGTTGGAAGTTTTCAAAAGCGACCTATCAGCGTCATGCGTCCACAGCCATTCCATCACACGCAATGGCCGGCAAGCATATTTTGATTTTGTGAATCTACACAGTGAATCAAAGGCCAAGGTGTATGACAACTTGACTCAATTGTAAGCGTTACTTAAGTTGAATCTCAACAAGTGGAAGGAATCCAAAGTGAAGCTCATCACAAACTGGTTCAAAGAGTTGAACCACCTCAATAAGCTTCATCCTCCCAATAAACCCCTTGAGTACCATACCGTAAAATCAGCATTGTGCCAAGCCTGTTATTCCAGCTTTCAACTGAGCGAACAGTTTGCCAAGGTCAATGACCCTGGTGGCCCGAATAGTATTGCCACAGATACAGTGGCTGAAGCCGCTGCTATCCACAAGCTCAAGATCACACTCTTACTCGAGGCTACTTGCCTTGACTCTCAGTCCGCAATGTCTGCTTTAAAGTCTACAGTACGCACACATGTTCAGGACTTCTCTTTAGATCAAGGGCACAATTCTAGGGAATACGCTCTCCCTATCAAGTTTGAAGGTGACTATCAAGACTACGCGGTATTGAAGGCTGGACATTCACCTGATCCTACCACACGCTTGCCTACTGCCATATGGAAGGCATTATCACGTCATGACATGAAGAATTGGCTGAATTTCCCCCCAGAAGGCAAGAAAATAGTGGTTGCTTCCTTGCGGTCTGAATTGCTCCCAGACAGCCAACTGGACCCCAACACCGTTTAACCCATCACCCGGAAGGCATATACGCATGAATATTTTGTCACGTTCCTTGAAGATGACACCTCGAGCGGTGATAACCATACCAATGCTTCAGAGGATCTATATCCGGCTGTTGAAATGACCGCCGAGGCGTCTTCCATGCATCCTTTGGTGTCTATAAGTCTCAGACTTTCTCCTCCAAGGACCAACGACCTCTCAAGTCATCTGTGTCATCTGCACACCCTGCCAGATTCCTTTCTGAGAACTCTGACATCCAATAAAAAAGGGATGGTGATACTCTTGTACCCGTGGGAAAATCTTCCTATTCAGTTAACTTTCACCAATGGTACAAGCCTGAAGACGACTTGACCTTACAGCACGACAATCACATATCCGCATATACATATCGTGCCCATAAGGCTACTGTCTCCAACCCCGGGTTTGCTATGGTTGACCGTGGTGCTAATGGTTGTACAATTGGTAAAGATGCATGTCTCATCTCCAAAGATATCCCACCTCGGTATGTCAATGTCACAGGCATCAACAATCACCAAGTGCAGAATATTCCCATTGCAACATGTGGAGCATATTCCATTTCAAATAGAGGCCCCATTATCCTCATTTGTAACGAATGCGCATACGCTGGAAGACACCCTTCTATCCTGTCTTCTGGCCAGATGGAAGCATATTTCTCTACTGTTGATGACACATCCATCAAAGCAGGCGGTGGACAAGTCATAACCACAACAGATGGATACGCATTGCCCCTCAGCATTTGCCATGGCTTGCCATATCTCGCCATACGCAAGTATACCACCAATGAATTCAACGCACTCCCACATGTTATCATGACATCAGATAAACATTGGGACCCATCTGTCCTCGATACCATTATCAGTGCTAAGGATGAAACCTTCCTTCAGAAGTATCCACCACAACCACAGCAGCTTCCATATCCAACATATGACGAATATGGAAACCCACGTTGTCTTGAAGGTTTGGATATCTCTGTATCTTCTGGTTTGTCCACGGTTACATCTCTCAGTTTGTACTCCAGTCAGTGTACTTGATCAGCCTTTCTTCCTATCGATCCTATTGATGACCACGACATCAATGATCGCTCCTTCTGGCTTACTCCTACCGATTGTGACCATCAGGAACGTCTAGCTTGTTGTATCCCGTCCCCCACTTCTGGTACGATCCTTGCTTTCCCTATGGCCTGTACTGCTGATGACACACCCCGTGTTGCAATCACACCTCGTGAACATTATCCTAATGAGCATGACTACCTATCTCTGAACCCCTTCTTTTGTTGGGTTTCTACAGATCGCATCAAGGCAACCTTTGCCAATTCAATGCAATATGGATCCTTAGCGGTTAGCCCTGATGGTAACCTCTTCAAACGCTTTCATTCCCCTCAACCGGCAATGAATGTTCGACCATTCAATGATGATGTATTGTCTGATGCTGTGTACTCCAACGCCCCAGCAATTGATGGCGGTTCCAAACTTGCACAGATCTTCTTTGGTCAAATATCCCATTTCATACATGTCAAAGAGATGCATACCACCAGTGATTCCCTATCATGCTTTCAGAACTTTGTTTGAAAATGGAGCAGACCTCTTTGCCTCTTATGTGATCATGGATCCTACCAGTCTAGCAAGTGTGTCATCGATTACCTCAAGATGTTATGGATTTGACTTTGGCAGAGTGAACCCTATCACCAACATCAAAACCAAGTTGAACGTAGATATCAAACGTTCAAACGTATCGTCAACCGCATCATGGACCGCCACATCTATGGTTGCTGTGTATGACATACGTCGCCGGACTCCTCAATGTTATTTCTGATCCTACTCTATCGGATAAACAACCAGTCTTCATTGCTACCGGTTCCCTCGGCAATATTAGCGCTTATACCAGTTTCTTTTGGTTTGAACCTGTTTATTTCAAGACCAATGATTCACCTTTTGGTACACAGTCCACCGAACGCCTCGGTCATTTCGTTGGCATTGCCAAACATGTTGGTAATGGCCTATGCTTCCAGATTTGGGATCCTGTTACTAACAAATTCCTTGACCGTTCTGGTGTTCACTCCGCTCTTACACCTGAATCGCGCAACAAACGGGCTGGCCTCTTCACTGACGATGGCTAGGAAAAATCCCCCTTGTTTGTTGTTAGATGGTTGTAGATAAATAGTATCGGTAGCTCGTGGCTTCATTGTATTACCTTGTGTATCCTCATGTCTTAACACGTAGTCACCAAATTGAAACTTGCAGTGTGGAGTGGCATTGAGCTTTTCCCCTGTGACAAGCTCCCGAGCTGACAGTGTGGCGCCCAGGCCACTGGTCATAGTGGAACTGTTGAGTCAAAAATCCACTCCGTGAACCAGTTCAATCACCATTCAGGGAGGCATTCGATCAAAGGGGACGGCAGCAAATGTGCATTGGCATCGTTCTTTGCTGGTTTGATTGTCCCGTCCAATGTGAGGCTCATGCTCATTGCGAGCAGTTACATGAAGGGTAACTGGGATGGGCAGGGATAGCAGGGCGTCAGTGAGACATGCAAATTCATTGTCTCCAAACACTTGGGTGACAGTGAAGCCCCATTGCTGGTAGATACCAAATACTGCCTTGAAACACTGTAGTAGCATCAACTGTTGTTGATGGCACGGCTGGTACGGAACCTGATGTGATGCAAGATGGTTCAAAAAAACCTGATGCCATTAACAGTGTAGATGTCAGCAGCCAAGGTAATTTTGCGGTAGTGGGCTAACACTCCTGGTGGGACAGGTAGCACGTCAGCCTGAACATGTTCTGGCTTCTACCGCACGGCTTTACCTTTAATTATGTTGGTATTGAACCCATAGATGTCTTCTGCCATGAGGACATCTTTCCAAGTTGTGCAGCAGTTTTGTATCCAATTATTATCAATCATGTGGAGTAGTTCTTTGGTGCTGGGGAATCCCATGATCTCCTGTAGTTGTCGAGCCTTCTCGGCTCTTTTGATATCATTGTTGGAGTAGAATTCTTTCTTTCCTTATTCTGTGGTGATTGCAAAGACAGTTTCATCTTGGCTCGCAAGGTTGTAGGTGTACAAGTTGTTGCTAGCCTAGTGGGACCTTCGTGTTGTCCCATCGTCCTTGTGCACATAGAAGGATTGGGAAATGCTGGTATCCAGCGTGACACGGTACTTGTCAGACACCAGGCCTAGTGATAGGATGTTTGCGATTCCTCCTTCTAGGTACCATACCATTCCAAAACCAGGGAAGTCCCTCACCATTGCTATTAAATTCCTTTCTTGTCCAAAAGTACCAAAGCTACACGACGGCAGTTATTCTATTTGTATGAATCAATGAGTCCCGTATCAACCAAGTAATTGATTCCCACGGCATATCAATTCCCACGGCGCATCAATTCCCATCACGTATTGGCAGTGAGCAATCCTTGTTTTCTAATATTGCCCTTGTTCTTTGGTGAGCAAACTTTGATTTCGAGAAATATCACACGACCTACGGGAGCAATTCCTGATTCTATTGATAAACATATCATAGGATCTTCCTAAGGGAACAAGAGAAGAAAACCGTTGTTTGAAGCTTCTCACACACAATATATATATATATATATATATACATACAGATATATACGGTCAACAATCAATGCGAGTATGGAAATAATCAGCGAGTAATCTCATCACTACGCAACAGCAGTTGCAACGTATTTCACCTCAATAAAAGAGATATCTTGCATTTCGGCAAGATTTCACTTTATCTCATACTTTTAACATTCAACTGATTTATATCCCAAAATTCACACTAGTTGCTACCAACTACCTGTAATCTACATTACTAAGGTAGTCCAATTATCCGTTGTCGAAAGTATCCAATCACAATTGTCACGCATAGAGTACAATTGTTTGTCTACTAACACACTAACACAGCGATGCTGTTCTTCAGAAGCCTTTGAATCAGACTCTCAGCAGACTGGATTCAGAAGGAAAATAATAATTGTGGTGGCCACACTCCCCGCATTGCAATGAATCACGATCTGGCCATTGTCTGGGTGCGGTCTGATATTGCGTAGGAGGGCCTTGTTGCTGATGACATTGCAAGAGGCCTGGCTGTCCAACAGTAGAAGATTTGGGTCAAGCTTGCCGTGATTTTGAGCAAGCAGGATTTCTGTGTCTGGGCTAATAGTGTCTATGGTCCGGCTGGTGTCATCCTCACTCCTAGGCTTTTCACTCCTGTCGTCCTCACTCCTGCGATTTTCACTCCTGGGCTTCTCATCCGCCGTTGATCCATCAACTTACCATTAATCATCTGATCCATAGTGTCCAGTGCTGGTCACCTCAGTGGTTGAACTTTCACTGTCACTCCCCCAATTGGCTTGCCCGGCCACTAGCATTGGTACTCCATCGTCCGGCACCGCCTCGTCCTCTTCTCTGTAGGTCCCATGTGTCCATGATTCCATGTTGCTGATCTACATGAAGCATAGTTCATCTCCAAATGTTTCTCCTTCTGCAATCCTTTTCATCAGTAGCTGGTGTGCCTCTTTCACAACCCCCTTGCTGGCCTCTCCATTGGTCACAAAGGCTGTTCCTTCAAATGTCTTCTCCGAGCCTTGCTTGCTGTTTCCTTCTGTGCGCGCTGCCTTGCTGTTGTTGCTGTTACTGGCGTTGTTGCTTGTCTGTTTGGCATTGTTGCTCTTGACGGTTTTGAATCGGAGCAACATATCGAGTGCTTCAGATGTGTTGACTGGATATGCGTCCTTCTTTAGGCAGTACTCTTCTTTCAGGGTTCCTTGTAAGTTTCTGTGGTTCTTTTGATTGGACCCCTTGATGATTTGCACTGATAGCAATATCTGTTTTGCGGCTTCAATAATGGATCTGCATCACTCATCCCTGAATAGTTGCCATACTTCTTGGTCGGGAAGACTCGTTTCATGGTGTATCTGATCAATTCCTTGGACACGATCCGAGTCGCTGCGGCCTTCATCACCTTGAATCGCATTTGCACCTCTTCCACGTACTTCGTTGGATCAAGCAATTTCAAAGTGTTCGCCTGTTCCTCAGTCCCTGTCCAGTCCTCCTTTGCTTTCAGCTTCTCGGTGATCCCCAAGCTAAGTTGTCCATGCATGATGTCAAACATCTTCTTGAAGTCCTCCTCGTATCTCTTGATGCATTTCTTGATCCCCTTTTGCTCCTCTATCCAGAGTCGGCTGTAGAGCTCTTTCTTGTGTGTATCGATCACCCCATTGTCAGTCCATTTTTCTGCGTCTGGAAATGCGATTGTGAGATCTTCCTCTGTGAGTCCTTTTAGGGCCCTCATGGGCTTACACAAATTGGGGTTCATCTTTCCTGCTGCAATCTTTGCCGCCTTGTCGAAGGTGTCAAACTGCTGTGATATGGGTGTTTTGTGGTCCAGGCTGTGATCAATAACTATCCCTTTCATCTCTGTTTGGTCTTGTCCCTGGAATTGACTGCTTGTAGTCGTTCCTCGTGTGTTTGGGCTGTTGTTGCGCCGCCCGCGCTGTCGTTGACGGTCACCACCATCGTGCTGCTTACCGGCTGGGTTCCCGGTGCCGCTGTCGTTTGCCTTTTTCTTGGTGTCCATTGTTTTGTTGTCTGCTGCTTGAAATGTGAATCTGGAGTAATCTCTGACAGATAGTGTGAGTGATTAACATGTGCCGAGGATATATAACTCTACGAGGCCAATGTATTCTGTTTCCAATGTCCCAGAATTCCTTGACAGGGCTAGTTGGATTGAAGGTCGAAATAGCTGCGGTGATTTCTGCTTACCGTACTTTTAAAATCAGCGTATTATGAGCACGTGATGCTACGACAAATGCGAACACCTTAAAGAATAAAGTTGTATCTATTATTTTCCCTCTGAATCCGGTCTGCTGAGAGTCTGATTCAAAGGCTTCTGAAGAACAGCAACGCTGCGTTAGTGTGTTAGTAGATGAACGATTGTACTCTACGCGTGACAATTGTGATTGGATACTTTCGACAACGGATAATCGGACTACAGGCGGGACTATGGAAACGCCAGATCTCTTCTTACTGTGAACTTGTTCAGATACAGTGAGACAGACCTTATTACAGGTAGTTGGTAGCAACTAGTGTGAATTTTGGGATATAAATCAGTTGAATGTTAAAAGTATGAGATAAAGTGAAATCTTGCCGAAATGCAAGATATCTCTTTTATTGAGGTGGAATACGTTGCAACTGCTGTTGCGTAATGATGAGATTACTTGCTGATTATTTCCATACTCGCATTGATTGTTGATCGTATATATATATATATATATATATATTGTGTGAGAAGCTTCAAACAACGGTTTTCTTCTCTTGTTCCCTTAGGAAGATCCTATGATATGTTTATCAATAGAATCAGGAATTGCTCCCGAAGGTCGTGTGATATTTCTCGAAATCAAAGTTTGCTCACCAAAGAACAAGGGCAATATTAGAAAACAGGGTTTGCTCACTGCCAATACGTGATGGGAATTGATGCGCCGTGGGAATTGATATGCCGTGGGAATCGATTACTTTGGTTGATACGGGACTCATTGATTCATACAAATAGAATAACTGCCGTCGTGTAGCTTTGGTACTTTTGGACACGAAAGGAATTTAATACTCCCCATGTTTCTTTGTGAAAGGTCATCACGTTTAAATGATGCTTCCATCATTTTGTAGGAGATTGCCAGTATTTCCACAAAAGTGGAAGATGGGCTTGAGCAGTGGATACACAACTGAGTGTCCCCAATGCTTGGTGAGGATATCTGCACAATTATCTTTACCGGGAATGTGCAGCATTCGGATGAAGCCTTTTGCTATCATGCTTCACACGTAGTGATACGATAGGATATGATGGCGTTTATGCAACCTTGCGTAGGGGAAGGTTGATGTCTGGATCATCTTCTTGTTATCTCACCACGAGTAGGAGATATCATAGACTTGTGTTCCAAGATATTGGAATGATTGGCGTAAGTCAACAATTTGCTCAATGCAAGTTCTTCCTGCAACAAATTTGGCTCCGAGTGTGGTCGTTTCCGTAGTGGCTTGTTTCGTTGAGAACCACATCATGGGAGTCTTGTTTGCAAAGTGGAGGATGCCGGTTACAGCCTTCCCACTGAGGATGTCATGCATGAGATTTGCATTGTAGAAGTGTGTCAATACTACTGTTTTCCCAAGTGGTGCAGGAGCGTTGCCGGGTAGCTCTTCAGAATGCTCCCCATAGACGGTGTTGGACCAATCGATGGTGTTCGTTTCAGTCAATATAAAATCCGGAGGTTCCACTCTGAACCTGATCTTGAAATGTCTGAACTTGGAGATGTACCCATAGATATGTTTGACACAGTCAAAATGTTCTTCTCTGGGTTGGGCCCTAAAACTCGGGGGCGTCATTACAGCGGTTTGTACATCGAATCGTTCAATGGTGATGATCCATTGAAGTGATCCAATCATGCTTTGGTATTTCTGGATACCAGTATCTTCAAGGAATGCTGATGAGTCTAATTCAGGATGATCGTTCTCGGCAATGGGTGATTGGAACCTAGTGTTACATTTGCATCCAAACATTTGTTCATATGACACTTCCAGCTTTTCAATGAATGTGATGGGGTTCATGCAGAGAACGCCATGTTCATCACGTTCAAAACCACATTCCAGGTGGAAGTTCATAGGCCCAGATCCCTTCAGCTTGAAGTTGTATGGCTCTGACTGTAGGATCTCCAGAAACAAATTGGGATCAGCCATGCATAGACATATGTCGTCGACATATGTGCATATGAGTTCATATACACGCTCCCCATGTTTGTTCATTGCAGGCTTGAGGAAGATCTCCGGTTTGGCGCGGGATCTTTCCAATCCAAGTTTGATGAGGCATGCTGCTAGTAAATCACCGAAGCACTTGCCCGATGATCTGAGTCCATGTAGAGCCTTGTAGATGATCAATAGGTGACCTTCTAGTGATTCGAATTCTGGGCCTGCCTTGATACAGACTTTGTCACACGTCACTGCTTCAAGATAAGCATTTCCGATATCTGTACCCCATGCTTCCAGGCTGTTCAGTTCAGCTAGGAACAGGCACATAAGTAGACCGCAAAGTGATACGACACCGGCGTATACACTGTGGATGGGAGCTTCAGTAAGGTTGCCATTTGCAACAAGACCAGCCTTGTGTCTACCATCATGTTTGACGGCATATATCATGTGTACCTTGATCTGTTGAAACCTGTTTGGGATGGAGCTTGCCTTATACATTCCTTTGTCAATGAAGGTATTGTATTCCCTGAATTGTTCCATTTCAAGAGTAATGGCGTCTTCCCACTTGTGGTTCCCATTGACCTGGTCAAATTGGATGGCTTCTTTGTGATTACGGGGTACCTTGAATCTGTATTGATATTGCGGAGCGGTACAGAAAGATTGAAGTTTGGCTTGATGCACGAGTCGATCAAGCTTCTTGGTTCTTCGTGCAAGGTTGGTGATTCATTTGAGACGTTTCCAACCTGGGAGGTCAAGCATGTTGTTGTCTTTACCATATTTGGCAACGGTAACAGGATCATCGGCCGCAATGTTGGCTAATGGTTCATATGTCCGTTCCATATTTTCCCATTCAATCCAAAGGTTATACTTTGAGCCTTTGTACTGAGGGTGCTTGTTATCCAATGGACCTTGGTGTCCTAGGATTCTGCGAAACGACCAAAGTTTGCCATCTTCTTGGGTCAAATCATGGTGGATGTAGCTCATGACATCATTGTATGCAATGATATCTTCAAGTTCATCATCAGAATGTTTGTACTTGAATTTAATGAAATCTTTATTGCGTTCAAGACTGTCTTCTACATCAACGATGGTAAGGCATTTCCAAGTGCCATCGGGACTGGGTACAAGGAAAGATCTACCTTGTAGGTTGGCAATTGGGATGGTCGGGATGGTAAGCGGTTGACCATCATCATTGAATTGCGCATTCCCTTCTACGTCGGTAACAACTACCTCTGATGGGTCTACTGTAGGAGTAGCAGGGTTGGTGTGTGGAGTCGTGACGTCACTAACATCAAAGTATGCTCGCTCTGGTGGATCGAAATCATCTTCAGTAAGGAGAACGCCATCGGATGTCTTGCTGAAGATGTGTGTCATAGGAGGACCATCAAAACTCTCCCCATAGTTGTTAGGGAGTGGGGAAGGGGACCAGCTTGGGTTGTCATCGACCTTCTTGTATAGAAAGCTCGGTAACGAGGGGTGGGCAGGTGTTTTGATAATATACTGATTACCAGATGCTGCAGGTTTGCTGTCATCAGGTGGCTGAGTAGCAGATGCCGTATCTTGGTGCCCATCAGGTGCCGTAGGCTTGTTTTCTTCAGGTGCCACAGGATTGTTGAAACTCGTCTTGGTGTTGGAGTCCGTGGAGGATTCGGCAGTAGTAGGAGCAGTTGGAACATCCTGTGGTTTGGACTCCTCGGTTGGGACATCCGTAGCCGTATGTTCCCCATGTTTCGTGATTGTAGGTGCGTCACCGGTTGCATACGGTCGGTTTGCTGAATCCTTTGCTTCACGCCACGCAACGAAACCATCATCAGTAAATAGGCCCGCTCGTTTATTGACCGATTCAGGTGTAAGAGCTGAGCGAACACCAGAACGGTCAAGTAATTTGTTATTGAGAGATTGTGTTATATCCTATTAGTGAGATAAAATTAAAAGTATGTGCCGAATGACTATATGATGCAATTGTCTCATTTCTTTCGGCCCACGTATATTGGCACTGTGGATCAGTACTGGCCGGTACATTTCCACCTACCGCCTTGTTGTTTTTAGTAATTTGGTAAACAGGTTGCGCGAACCACCCGTCTGCTCTGTGCTCCAACATTATTAGGTTGAAAATATGGTTCGGTATTAACAGTGTTGACTACGGAGTAAGATTACGGAGTACGAGTAACACTTACTTCTAGGTTCGTACGGTATATTAATTACCGAAGTACTTCGTGCGAAGTATCCTTTAGGAAAATATGAGCTCCTCGCTCATCAATTTGATATTTATTTTTGAGGGATTCCCACCAAACTAATAAATTTAATCACATAGTACATATAGTTATTAACTACTCCGGAGGGGGGGGGGGGGGGGGGGGGGGGGGGGGGGGGGGAGTATTGAATACAATTTGGCAGTCGAGACTGCCTCAACTTTCAAAACTTCATTAACAGAAAAGAAACCGAATAAACTCCAATGGAATCTTAAAATCATACTAAAATCAAATTTAGTCACCCAACACACGAATCAATTGTGCGCACCTCTTGCACCTCCTTTGCTAGCATGATTTTTTGGTGATCATCGCTAATTTGTTTGGCCAGCTGAAAAATTGCAAACGCAAATTTTGCCGAAGAATTGCAACCAACTCAACAACAGTATGACTTGTCTCTCCAGCAAATCACCAGCAATGTCCTCCTACACTACTGTTGCTGCTCTTGTTGCTCTCGCTAGTACATTATTAGTAGACAATTTGTCAGTAGACGAGACGTCACTAGAGTATCAAATTCCTTTCCTGTCTACCTTACCGTATGGTATGAACTGGAGGTGCAGTGTCATTCTTACAAAGAAGAACATGTGCAATGGAGGTTCAAACATGAATCTTCCGTTAAGTGTCCGATACTTAACGATCAAAGAAGAACATACGCACTGGAGGTCCACACATGCATCTTGCATCTTTTTAAGCGTGCTGCTCTCAGCTTGCTCACAAACTCGTGCTGTATTAGCGGCAGCACGGTATTTCAACATATAAAATATTCGTATCCATAACGTGCTGTATTAGCGGCAGTGCGTATCCATATTGTGCTGTATTAGCGGCGGCATGATCTTTAAAGCAATAGCTTGCTCTCCAACAAGCTAATGCGCTTATACTTTTAGATTATTTGATTATTATACCTTAAACCTTACGTCATTGGTTGCCTTTGTGCAACTTAGCATTGTAAATCTACAAGACTAGAATCTAATAACTGACTGTGCCCACCGGTAGTCAGAATAGGTCCGATTGAGCCTCCAAGCTCAATTGTAGTGGATATCAGGGAAATATTAGAACCAACAGACCGGCACCTCCACCGGCCTGCAAGCACACTCCTCCTACCGCCGTCCTTCTTTGCCTTTGGACTGAGTCAGCTCGACAGCCACCTTCAGAAGGAAATTAATAGATTAACAGTTGCAACAAGCTTGCTGCAGCTTGCAAAAGAAAGACAACAATAATAACAACAACGATCTGACAGAAGATCATTGATCGCAATTGGCAACAACAACTGACAATGGATAGTTCCCTGATCCGATCACACAAAGACACACGGACACGCCATGTGTCTATATCAGAAACCCATTGCATTGGACACGCCAAGAGCAATATCTCCATCCAAGCATTACAAGTTCTCCGGTTTTTTTCTTCTTCTGCGTCTACACCCCGTGACACCATCTTGTCCAGGACACATCGACACTCACCTAATTTTGAATCGATCCGACAGACAACCATCAAACGAATCGACTGCTACACCAGCCGACAATTGATAGTTTCCTGATCCGATCACACAACAAAGACCACACGACATCGCCGTGTACCCTGTCCCCAAAGACAGTGAATGCCCAACGAGGAACCACCCGACATCCCCATTGCTAGGAGGACACGTAGCAGTTTGCCCCTTGGAAATATCTCCATACACGAAGTCTCGCAGACGCCCAGAGAAGGATTCTTATCATTGCAACCCCAGAGTTCAGCTAGAAGGTCTCTATTCCAAGAAGATACCAACAACATGCCTACCCCTCCAACTTCACCCGGAGATGAAGATGAGGACCTGTTTCCCTCATTTGATCAGCCTATGACAACCATCCTACAGGACATCTTTGATGTAACAGAAGAGTCCAAGAGCACTCTGTGTGAGGCCCTCATTGACAGCACTGTTGTGACATGGGCTCGTTTACTCAACCTCCATGACATCGAGGACCTCACATTTTGGGACAAGAATCAACGCAGGCCCTTGACCACCAAGTATGTACAACGGGAGTTACAGCTCTTCTCCAGTTTCGGTGCACACCTGACAAGCGGAGGCATGGACTGTGAGGACTACCACCTCTACACCAAAGAAGCATTCAAGGCATATTCTAAGACAATCTTGTTGTCCATCAGAGATTCTGCCGCAGATAAGTTCAACAAACCCGGTGACAACAACCCAGGTAACAACGGAAGAGGCTTGAAGTCTCATGAACAAATCCAATACGAATCATGGACTTGAAAATCCAGGGATGAGGACGCCTTCCCAGCATTGCAAAATGATGCCAGATTTGAACATTGGCTCATCAAGTTCAATGCAAAGCTAAAATTCAATGATATTGACACCAGCACGTTTCTTGACCCTGATTGGTCCCCCCAATCACTCACTGGCTATCAAAAGGATTTGCACGATAAACAATGCGCATTCTTTTGGACGCTCATATTACATGTTTTCCAGAGTGATCTCTCATCTTCTTGTGTCTTAAGCCACACCAGTTCAAGGGATGGTCGTCAAAAATATTTCAACTTTGTCAAGCTACACAATTGGTCCAAGTCAAAGGTGTACGATACATCCATTGCCATGCAACAGTTGATAAGCCTGGATCTGCTCAATTGGAAAGATACCAAAGTCAAGTTCATCACACAATGATTTACCCAGCTGGAACATCTCAACAAACTTCGACCTCCACAATGCCCCCTTGAATATGATGAGGTCTGAACACATCTCTGTACAGCCTGTAGCAGCAATTTTCAGCTTACTGAGCAATTTTGCAAGGTCAGTGACCCACCAGAAGCCCCTGATCTTGTGACCTTCCGACAACTCGAAGCAACTGCAACCAATGAATTGAAAAACATCCTGCTTCTTGAGGCTACACAGTTGGATTCTCAGGTGTCCCCATCTCAGCCACGTGTAAGGACACCTATCAAGGCACACTCTCATGACTTTGCACCTACCTCCCATACATACTCCCTACTTACAGAGGACTCTGATTCACATTCACTTTATCAATTTTGACGGTGACTACCAAGATTATGCAGTATTTAAGGCGGGAAGCGCCCCAGACCTAAGCACCTGACTACCAACAGCTGTATGGCAGACTCTATCCAAACCTGGCATGAAAGGATGGCTACATATCCCTGCTGAAGACAAAAAGAAGCTTGTTGCATGACTCAGATCTGATCTCCTCACTGACAGGCCACCAGATCCTTACTCCACTAAGCCCATCGGCCGTCAAGCATACGGACACTCTGTCCTTCCCAAAGATGTTTCCTCTGCTCCAGACCTTCATCCTACTGATGAAGCTACGCTGCATGATGCATTCCATGCATCGCTGGGCGTATACAAGGCAACATCCTAACCAGATGGTAGATCCCTCAAGTCTTCTCTCTCTCCGGCTCACCCTTCTCGATTCCTTGCTGACAATCCTGAGGTCCTTTACAAGAAGGATGGTAATACCTACATCCCTGTTGGCAGCTCCTCCCTCTCTGCAAACTTCCACAAATGGTTTTCACCCGGCAATGATCCAGAACTTCCTCCTATGCCTCCCGTTACCATATACCATTCCAACAAAACGACAGTTTCCAAACCTGGATGTGCTATGGATGACCATGGGGCTGATGGGTGTATCATTGGAAATGATGCATGCCTTGTCTCTAAGGACATCTCTCCTCGATACGTCAATGTGACTGGAATGAACAACCATCAAAACCAAAACATTTCTATCGCCACATGTGGTGCGTACTCAGTTTCCAAACAGGGTCCTGTCATTGTTATCTTCAATGAATGTGTATACACTGGACAGCATGCTTCCTTCCTGTCCTCTGGCCAAATGGAATCTTACTTTGCCACAGTTGATGACACCTCTATCAAGGCCGGTGGTAATCAAGTCATCTCTACCACCGACAGTTATGTCTTTCCACTTAGCATACGCCATGGCCTGCCCTATTTGGCCATGCAAAAGTACACTATTGAAGAATACTCCAACCTACCTCACGTTGTAATGGCCAGTGACCAACATTGGGACCCTTCAGTCCTTGATGTCACCATCCATGCACACAATGATTCTTTCCTTCAGCAGTATCTCCCTGATGCTCACCAGCTTCCTTACCCAGGCTAAGATGAATTCGGTGCGCCCTGCAGTATTACCAATGTCACCTCCTTATGCCCTTCAACAAGCATACCTACTAATACCCCCCATAGTCCTATGTTCCAAGCCCTTGATGCTACTGAATCCACTGATGCCTCCTTTTGGCTCAGCCCTACTGACTTTGTGCATCAAGAATTCCTTGCTCGGTGCTCCAGCCAGTCCCCTACCTTCAGTGTACTTGAATTTTCTTTGGTCCGATGTCCTGCCAATGCCACCCAACCTATCTTGTCACCACATATCCACACCCCGTGTGAAATTGATTACCTCTCATTGAAGCCCTTCTTTGCTTGGGTTCCTACTACATGGATCAAAGCCACCTTTGCGAACTCCACTCAGTATGGTTCTTTAGCTGTCAGCCTCAATGGTAATATCTTCAAATGCTTCCAGTCGCCTCAGCCCACCATGAATGTACGACCTTTTCCATGATGATGCACTCTCCAATGTCATCTATTCATACATCCCTGCTATCAATGGTGGCTCCAAGCTTGCCCAAGTCTTCTTCGGTCGCACCTCTCATATCATCCATGTTGAAGAAATGAAAACCACAGCAGACTTTCTTCCCTGTTTCTAGAACTTTGTTTGCCAATGGGGATGACCCCTCCGGCTCCTCTATGATCATGGCTCCTATCAGTCCAGCAAGAGTGTGCTCGACTACCTCAAGATGCTTTGGAATGGCCTCTGGCAAAGTGAAGCCTATCACCAACACCTCTGTTTGAACGCCGATACTAGACCTTCAAACGTACTGTCAACCGAGTGATGGATAGAATGGGTACACCTCCTCATCTATGGCTCCTTTGTATGACCTACCTTGCTGGTATGCTCAACATACTTTCTGATCCCACTCTATCTGTTGTCGGCGAAAAATACGGACTTTGTCGGCATCAAATTTGATTGGAAGAGCCGATAAAATGAAACAACGACCGAGGTGCGGAAGACACGATTATTTCAACGAACGTACCTTAGAATCGAACGCACCTCCACTACATGAAAATCCCTAGGTGGTAAAGACAATATCACTTAGGACTACAAACAAAAGAAGTTAATCGGTTAGAAACAAGAACTATCCAAAGACCTGATCAATAAGTAAACACTTGGAACCCTTAAGTACATTCAAATGGATATACTCAATTTCCCGTGAGGAAATTACTTATTGGAATCATGAAAATCAATACCAATACTGAATGGGCCTCATCTATCTCAAATACCACGAACAAGCATATGCCCCATTGAATAAAACACTTAACCTCGTAAATGACCCATACCATCAAATGACCAACACAGTAAGACTGACACATGACACTAATACAGCAACAGCATCAAAAGTATTGGTACAAGAATGGTAACGTGATAAATAACCGGGGAAGATCTCTACCATGTAAAATACAGAGAGCCCCAATACAGTACGAAATACTTAGTAAAAATAAGAGTGTCTCTCTGAGCTCACTTTTCTTTCAATTTCAATTATCCTATACCTTTCGGTCGATTTTTAGAGTAACAACAGGTTATAGAGCCCTTATAACTCACACGATTGCTGCCCTTCCCTAGGATCGTGTATACCTTAAGCTATCTATCTCTGGCCGTTCAGCACCTCCACTGTCAGTTAACTCCAGAGGAAACTTGTAGTGACGCCCTTTCGTGTGCTACTTTTTGGCCTCTATTATTTTCCTTCTGAATCCGATTCGTTGAGAGTCTGATTCAAGGGCTTCTGACAAACAGCAACGCTGTGTTAGTGTGTTAGTAGACAAACGATTGTACTCTACGCGTGACAATTGTGGTTGGATACTTTCGACAACGGATAATCGGACTACAGGCGAGACTAGGGAAACGCCAGATCTCCTCTTGCTGTGACTTATTCAGATTGCAGCGAGACAGACCTTAGTATGTAGATTACAAGTAGTTGGTAGCAACTAGTGTGAATTTTGGGATATAAATCAGTTGAATGTTAAAAGTATGAGATAAAGTGAAATCTTGCCGAAATGCAAGATATCTCTTTTATTGAGATGAATACGTTGCAACTGCTGTTGCGTAGTGCTGAGATTACTCGCTGATTATTTCCGTACATGTATTAGTCGTTGACCATATATATTTGTATGCATGTATATGTATTGTGTGAGAATCACATGCCAACGGTTTTCTTCTCTTGTTCCGTTAGGAAGACTCCATGAAATGTTTATCATTAAGGTCAGGAATTGCTCCTGTAGCTCGTGTGATATTTTATGAAATCAGAGTTTGCTCACCGAAGAACAATGGCAATATCGTAAGACAGGGATTGCTCACCGTTTATGCGCGATGGGAATCGATGCGCCGTGGGAATCGATATGCCGTGGGAATCGATTACTTAGATGGATACGGGACTCATTGATTCATGCGCATAGGAAATCTACCCTTTGGTAGCTTTGGTACTTCTGGTCACGAAAGGAATTTAATACTCCCCATGTCTCCTTGTGAAGGGTCATCACGCTCTACATGATGCTTCCATCATCCTGGAGAAGGTCGCCAGTATTACCACAGAAGTGGAAGATGGGCCTGAGCAGTGGATACACAACTGAGTGACTCCAATGCTTGGTGAGAATGTCTGCACAGTTATCCTTACCTGGGATGTGCATCATTAAAATGAAACCTCTCGCTATCATGCTCCGTACGTAGTGAAACGATAGAATGTTATGACGCTTATGCAACCTTGCGTAAGGAAAGGTCGACGTTTGGATCATCTTTTCGTTGTCACCCCAAGAGTATGAGATATCATGGACTCGTGTTCCGAGGTATCGGAATGAGTGGCGTAGGTCGACAATCTGTTCGATGCAAGTTCTTCCTGCAACAAATTCAGCTCCAAAGGTGGCTGTCTCCGTAGTAGACTGCTTCTTTGAGAACCACATCATGGGAGTCTTGTTCGCGAAATGAAGAATGCCGGTAACTGCCTTGCCACTGAGAATATCATGCATGAGGTTGGCATCATAGAAGTGTGTTAACACTACTGTCTTTCCAAGCGGTGCAGGAGCGTCGTCGGGTAGCTCTTCAGAATGCTCCCCATAGACGGTGTTGGACCAGTCGATGGTGTCGGGTTTAGTCAATATAAAATCGGGTGGTTCCACGCGGAATCTGATTTTAAAATGTCTAAACTTGGAGATATATCCATATATACGTTTAGCACGTTCGAGATGCCCATCTCGTGGCTGAGCTCTGAAACTTGAGAGCGTCATCACGGCTGTTTGTACATCGAAACGGCCAATAGCGATGATCCATTGTAGTGAACCGATCATACTTTGGTATTTCTGTATACCGGTTTCTTCAAGAAAGGCTGAGGAGTCCAATTCAGGATGATCGTTCTCCGCAATGGGTGATTGGAACCTAGTGCTAGGTTTGCATCCGAACATTTGTTCGTAAGACGCTTCCATCTTTTCGATGAACTTTATGGGATTCATGCACAGAACACCATGTTCGTCGCGCTCAAATCCGCAACCTAGGTGAAAGTTCATAGGTCCGGATCCCTTCAATTTGAAGTTATATGGTGACGACTGCAATATCTTCAAGAAGGAATTGGGGTCTGCCATGCAGAGACATAGGTCATCTACATATGTGCATATAAGCTCATATACACGTTCACCATGCTTGTTCGTTCCGGGTTTGAGGAATATTTCCGGTTCTGCGCGGGATCTTTCGAAGCCGAGTTCGATGAGACAAGCCGCGAGTAAGTCTCCAAAGCACTTGCCTGAAGACCTGAGACCATATAGGGCTTTGTAAATGACCAGCAGGTGACCCTCCAACGATCCGAATTCGGGACCTGCTTTGATGCATACTTTCTCGCAGGTGACTGCTTCTAAGTAGGCGTTACCTATGTCGGTGCCCCATGCTTCTAGGTCGTTGAGTTCAGCTAGGAATAGGCACATACGTAGGCCGCGAAGAGATACGACGCCTGCGTAAACACTGTGGATAGGGGCCTCAGTGAGATTACCGTTAGCAACGAGGCGGGCCTTGTGTCTTCCGTCGTGTTTGACAGCGTATATCATGTGTACCTTGATCTGTTGGAATCCCGGGGGAATGGAGCTTGTCTTGTACACGCCTTTATCAATGAATGTATTGTACTCATTGAGTTGTGCCATTTCCAGAGTGGTGGCATCCTCCCATTTGGTGTTCCCGTTGGCTTGATCAAATCGGAGGGCTTCTTCGTGGTTACGAGGCACTTTGAATCCATATTGATACTGCGGAGTGGTACGGAAAGAACGTAGTTTGGCTTGGTGCACGAGTCAATCAAGTTTCTTGGTTCGTCGGGCTAGGTTGGTGATTCTCCTGAGACGTTTCCAACCCGGGAGATCAAGCAAGTTGTTGTCTTTCCCATATTTTGCAACGGTGACCGGGTCGTCAGCTGCAATATTGGCCAGAGGTTCATATGTACGTTCCATATTCTCCCATTCAATCCAGAGGTTATACTTGGAACCTTTGTATTGAGGATGCTTGTTATCCAGTGGACCTTGGTGTCCTAGGATGCGGCGAAACGACCAGAGTTTGCCGTCTTCTTGTGTTGAATCACGATGTATGTAATTCATGACGTCATTGTATGCAATTATATCATCGAGTTCGTCATCGGAGTGCTTGCATTTGAACTTGATGAAGTCTTTGTTGCGTTCAAGACTGTCTTCAACATCGGCGATGGTAAGACGCTTCCGAGTGCCATCTGGATTGGTTACAAGGAAGGAACGTCCTTGTAGATCGGCAATCGGGATCGTAGGAATGGTAATAGGTTTACCGTCATCGTCAAATTGTGCGTTACCTTCTTCGTCGGTAACAACTACCTGTGATGGGTCTACGGAGGGAGTAGCAGGGTTGGTGTGTGGAGTTGTGACGTCACTAACATCAAAGTATGCTAATTCCGGTGGGTCAAAATCATCTTCAGTAAGGAGAACGCCGTCGGATGTCTTGCTGAAGATGTGTGTCGTAGGAGGACCATCAAGACTCTCCCCATAGTTGTTAGGGAGTGGAGAAGGTGACCAGCTTGGGCTGTCATCGACCTTCTTATAAAGAAAGCTCGGTAACGAGGGGTGGGCGGGTGGTTGAAGAATAGGTTGAGTGCCAGATGCTTGGGGCGTGTATCTGGTTGTTTGTTGGTTGCAGATGGAACGGTGTCATCGGCGGTGTCAGAATCAGCAGGTGAACCGTTAGGGGAAACTGAGCTGTTTGGTTTGGTAGACTTGTCAATGAGTTTATTCTGATTGGTATGCTCCCCATGTTTGAAAGCTGGAGCTTCTCCAGTGGCGTATATACGGGGTAAGGAATCTTTTGCGTTACGCCATTTGATGAAACCATCATCAGTAAATAGGCCCGCGCGTTTGTTACGTGACTCAGGTGTAAGAGCAGATCGAACACCGGACCGGTCTAGTAACTTGTTGGTAACTGGATCCCAGATGCGAAAACAGAGTCCATTGCCAACATGTTCGGCGATGCCGACGAAATGACCTAGGCGTTCGGTAGATTTGGTACCGAAAGGAGAGTCATTGGTCTTGAAATACACAGGTTCAAACCAGAAGAAACTGGTGTATGCGCTGATGTCGCCAAGTGTACCCGTGGCAATGAAGATCGGCTGTTTATCGGACAGCGTAGGGTCAGAGACAACATTGAGGAGACCCGCGACGTATGTCATGCACAGTAACCACATGTGTGGTGGTGTGCCGGTACGATCCATGACGCGATTGACAATGCGTTTCAACGTTTGGTATCGTCGTTCGAATTGATTCTGGTGTTGATGGTACGGTTCACTTTGCCAGAGTCCAATCCATAACATTTTGAGGTAATCCATGACTTTCTTACTTGATTGATAGTTACCGTGGTCGCAAAGGAGGCGGATGGGCCTGCCCCATTTTCGAACAAAGTTCTGAAAGCAGGATAGGAAATCGCCGGTGGTACGCATTTCTTCAACGAGTATAATATGTGATTTGCGGCCAAAGAAGATCTGAGCAATCTTGGATCCTCCATCAATTGCTGGGACATCGGAATAGACAGCATCGGACATAACATCGTCATTGAAGGGGCGAACGTTCATGGCCGGTTGAGGGGAATGAAACCGTTTGAAAATGTTACCATCAGGGCTAACCGCTAACAAACCGTATTGGGTTGAGTTTTCAAACGTAGCCTTAATGCGATCGGTGGAAACCCAACAAAAGAAAGGTTTCAGGGATAAGTAGTCATGTTCGTTGGGGTATCTTTCGCGGGGCGTAGCTGCAATGCGTGTAGTGTCACTGGCTGTACAATCTGTCGGAAACGCAGTGACTGTTCCAGAGACTGCGGTTGGCGCGCAGCATGCGAGACGTTCTTGATGAGCGTAGTCGGTGGAAGTAAGCCAAAAGGAGCGATCGTTGTTCCTATGATCATCAATAGGAAGAAAGGGAGATCGAGTGGAATGGCTGGAATACGAGCTGAGGGATGTGACCGTGGAGGACCCGGGAGAAACAGAGATATCTAATCCTTCAAGGCAGCGTGGGTTCCCATATTCGTCGTAATCGGCATAAGGGAGTTGCTGTGGTTGGGGAGGATATTTCTGGAGAAATTGTTCATCCTTTGCACTGATCGTGGTATCGAGAACAGATGGGTCCCAATGTTTATCGGACGTCATGATAACATGTGGTAGCGTGTCAAATTTGACAGTCGTATACTTTCGCATCGCAAGGTATGGTAAACCGTGTCGTATGCTAAGAGGCAGTGCATAGCCATCGGAGGTGGTGATGACCTGTCCTCCGCCTGTTTTGATGGATGTGTCGTCTACAGTGGAAAAATATGCTTCCATCTGGCTGGATGACAATATAGAAGGATGTCGTCCTGTATAGGCACATTCATTGAAAATGAGAATGACGGGGCCTCTGTTCGACATGGAATATGCTCCGCATGTAGCAATGGGGATATTTTGTACCTGATGATTGTTAATGCCGGTGACGTTAACATATCGTGGTGGGATATCCTTGGAGATGAGACACGCATCATTACCGATGATGCAGCCATTTGCGCCGCGATTGACCATGGCAAAACCAGGGCTAGTAACCGTAGTTTTGTGTATACGGTATGTGTATGACGTTACGAGACCATCATTAGGAAAGGTGAGATCATCCTCGGGAGTATACCACTGGTGAAAATTGGCGGAATACGATGGTGTTCCGACAGGTATTTGGGTGTCACCGTCCTTTTTGTACTGAATGTCAGGGTTGTTTGAAAGGAATCGAGCTGGATGCGCGGGTGACACGGAAGACTTGAGAGGTCGCTGGTCCTTAGACGAAGAGGTCGTGGATTTGTATACACCTAGGGATGCATGGAAAACGCCTCTACGATCATTCTCTACAGCAGGATGTAGGTCTGCTGCGGAATTGGCATGCTCATCCTTGGTCGAAGTATCGTCTTCTTGAAAAGATACCGAGTGTTCATGTTGGTATGCCTTCCGGGTAATGGGTTTGGCACTGTTGGGGTCAGGTTGGTCCGTGTTAAGTAAGTCGTGTCGCAATGAGGCAACCACGATTTTCTTGCCTTCCGGAGAAAAACTGAGCCAACTCTTCATGTCCTGACGTGACAAGGCCTTCCATATGTTTGTAGGCAACCTTGTGGTAGGGTCAGGGGTACGTCCAGCCTTAAACACAGCATAATCTTGATAGTCTCCTTCAAATTCGATGGGGAGAGCATAGTCATCATGGTTTTGGATCAAGTCAGAAGAAAAATCATGAACGTGTGCACGTACGGTCGACCGAGGAGCAGACATCGCAGACTGGGAATCAAGTCGAGTTGCTTCAAGTAAAAGCGTGATTTTAAGATCGTGGATAGCAGCGGCTTCGGCAACTGCATCCGTTACGGTGCTGTTCGTCCCACCTGGATCCTTGACTTTGGCAAACTGTTCGCTTAGCTGGAAGCTGGAATAGCATGCCTGACACAATGCTGATTTAACAGTATGGTACTCAAGGGGCTTGTTGGGAGGACGGAGCTTGTTGAGGTGATTCAATTCATCAAACCAATGTGTGATGAATTTCACTTTGGATTCCTTCCAATTGTTGAGGTTCAACTTGAGCAACGCTTGTAGCTGAGTCGAGTTGTCGTATACCTTTGCTTTTGATTTGCTATGAAGGTTTAAGAAATCGAAGTATGCCTTGCGTCCATCACGGGTGGTAGAATGACTGTGTACACATGATGCAGAAAGGTCACTCTTGAAGACTTCCAACATTAGTACCCAGAAGAAGGCACATTGTTTGACGTAGAGATCACGGGTGTAACCCACAAGCATGGCTGGAGGCCAAGTTTCATCGAGGAATGTCTCTGTATCGATGTCGTATGCCTCGAGTTTAGCTTTGAAACCAACGAGCCAGTGTTCGAATCTCGAGTCATTCATGAGGGGTGTAAAGGACTTTTCATCTCGTGCTTTTCGGCACCATGATTCGTACTTTACCTGCTGAGGGGACTTTTTGTTACTTCCCGCCGGAGGAGGTGGTGGGTTCAGAGCAGATTCGTTACGTAAGCGTTGGGCACGCTCTTCGCGGAATGCCTGGAATTCTCTGTATGTATATGACTTTACATCTTTCCAGTTCTTCTCGTCTTCTTCTAGGTCGACACCTTCTTCTTGTAGGTCGATAGCGAAATCCGCAAGTGCTTCTATGCTCCTTTGGATGGATCGAGGGATATGCGTTGGCAATCCTTGCTCCGTATAGGTAAGTTCGCGTGCAAAATCCGGTTCGATAAGTGCGTCGAGGAACGACTTCCACTCGCACAATCCGCCTTCCTTGAGAGCTAGGCACAACTTGCTAGTAATCTCACTTGTTACGTTGAGTAAGGATATGAGTATCTTTCTCATATCAGCATCAAAGCTGGGAAAGCGTTCGATAGTGGTGACTTCGGCGTCATTCTTCTCTTCGCCTCCGAGTGCATTGCCGGGCATCAACGGTATGTTCGGCATCTGTGGTGGTTCGGAGCCTTGGAAAGAACTGCGCGGTGACTGGGAATGGGAACTGCTTCGTGTACGATGTGCGATGTGCATATGCCAGCGTAGGGATTGTGTTCAATTCCGTTCCTGTTCCTTCTTGTGTGCAAGCCTTCTTAGAGCTTGCGACTGTTAATCTATTATTTTCCTTCTGAATCCGATTCGTTGAGAGTCTGATTCAAGGGCTTCTGACGAACAGCAACGCTGTGTTAGTGTGTTAGTAGACGAACGATTGTACTCTACGCGTGACAATTGTGGTTGGATACTTTTGGCAACGGATAATCGGACTACAGGCGAGACTAGGGAAACGCCAGATCTCCTCTTGCTGTGACTTATTCAGATTGCAGCGAGACAGACCTTAGTATGTAGATTACAAGTAGTTGGTAGCAACTAGTGTGAATTTTGGGATATAAATCAGTTGAATGTTAAAAGTATGAGATAAAGTGAAATCTTGCCGAAATGCAAGATATCTCTTTTATTGAGATGAATACGTTGCAACTGCTGTTGCGTAGTGCTGAGATTACTCGCTGATTATTTCCGTACATGTATTAGTCGTTGACCATATATATTTGTATGCATGTATATGTATTGTGTGAGAATCACATGCCAACGGTTTTCTTCTCTTGTTCCGTTAGGAAGACTCCATGAAATGTTTATCATTAAGGTCAGGAATTGCTCCCGTAGCTCGTGTGATATTTTATGAAATCAGAGTTTGCTCACCGAAGAACAATGGCAATATCGTAAGACAGGGATTGCTCACCATTTATGCGCGATGGGAATCGATGCGCTGTGGGAATCGATATGCCGTGGGAATCGATTACTTAGATGGATACGGGACTCATTGATTCATGCGCATAGGAAATCTACCCTTTGGTAGCTTTGGTACTTCTGGTCACGAAAGGAATTTAATAGCCTCCCCCCCCATCTCATTCTCTCTTTCTTTCTCCCTGCTCGCAAATCAGGGGGTGTAATACCGATCCTTCTACCGGAATCTTCTTCTTTTCTGATTCACGACCAAGCTCCAACAAACGTTCAAAGGTTAATTCTTTTCTTAACAAGCCTCAACGCCACATTGAATGATTACCACTCGCCAGATTAATTCACCGGTTAATCATTTTGACGACGACCATCAATCGCCGCCCCGGACAAACAATCGACCAATCATATTGTTAACTTCCAAGGCAACAGACTGAAACGCCGACATCGACTTTTAATTACATCCCAAGAACAGGTTTCTCTACCATCGACGGATGCCGCTGCCACACCGCAACAACAACGGACGACGACAAGGGTTCATTACATCGAACGATTAATTAAATCCGCCGACACGCCAATCGACCTACCATGGTTCCTCCACCAGACGCATATGATTGGTCCAACGTTTATGGGATTGTACTTCGTTTCCACAGCGACTCCAACCCCCAAGCGGCAATCTCCCTCAACAACACCTATGCAGAGACCATACGAACCTCCGCACCAGAAATGTTCACCCTCTTTACATCCAAAGCAGACGCAGATGGCCCTAGGCTTCTTGGTCCAGCTCCAGTCACGGCCCTCCAAGAAACCATGTGCAACATCATCAAACTCAACATAGAAAACCTAGATGCGATCGAAAAAGGCCACATCGCCCAGCTCATCAACATATGTCCAGTGAAATTTGTCAAGCCTGGATTCTCCAACCAGAGAATTCGTACTCCAAACAACTTTGATTCTGCTGGAAGGGACGCTGTTGAACAAGCAGAAGCAGCCAACAGACGCGAACCAATTGCCATAGTTGAATTCACTATCAATCAATGGAGATTCAAGAAGAACTGGAAAACTGACAACCCCGTCAACTATTTCAACGGCATCTACACAGGAGACATCCAACCCAACAATGAGGATGAAAATGAAGCGCACGATGCGGACACACCTTCTGTGGAAGGCACCGATATGAGACAATTGGCAACCCTACTACAACAATTGGTGGGTGCATCAAATACCAACTACAGCGTGAACACCAGAACCAACAACAATCAAGCACCACTTGACCTACCATGGAATCCGGCAACCTTACCCCCCCCCCCCCCCCCCCCCCCCCCTGTTGAGGAGAGATACAATCGCAGAGACGAATTCCTTACCAGTGATGACATAAAATACTTTGAAATCACTTCCACGGACGCATCAGGAAATGAAACAACTGTCAGACAAAGCTACTATCTTCACAACCTAGGCAGTGGTAGACATGACCACCGCCTAATTACAAGGAGTGGTGATTGCTTTGATGTAACCAGAGCCTCTGACAAGTCCAAGAAAGCAGCTAGAGACAAATCGTTTCTCTCAGGATTCCCACAACTAAAGGATTCAATGAACCCTCAGGTCAGAAAATGGTACAGAGAAATCACAGCCCACGCACAACAACATTACATCTACATCCATCCATCCATCCATATTACCTCTACAGACGCAAAGCTGACCATCTCAGAGGATTCACCATTGGAGATACCTTCCCACATGACCTACCTGCACAATATGAATTGGCCATTCACAAATGGGGAAACCTCATTTATACCGCACTCAGAACTGATAAAATCATCCCTGATTCATGCGCAAGTATGAAGGCCACCATTCAAAGCTTTGAGGGAGGACAAGGATACAAGGCTCTGTACACAGTAATTGCACAGACACACCCCAACTCAAAAAGACCATCTAATGCAGGACGAATGGTCAGGAACCCTCCAAATCAAGATACAAGTGAGTCGCTTGAGGAATACTACTTTTGTTACAAGGATTATTTGAGACTTAGAGTCTTCCTCCACAACCAACCCAGCACAATCAGTTCAATAGAGGAAGTTAGCAATTTTATTGAAGAAACCACTCTGTCACAAGAACTCTTCAAGAAAACAGAAGATGAACGCGAGTCAGATGACCAATTCAAATGAGACAAATATAAGGCAGGGCGGCTTCTGCAAACTCTCCAAACATATGAACAAGAAATCAAAGCTGAGAAGAAGTACAAGGACAAAACCTCCAAATCAAGCCTGCCCAAACAATTGCCTACCACAGGAATCAGACCAGGTCCCCGGCGAAGTGATAGGTTCCAAAAACGTGCAGGCAACAACACTGTGAGAACCCCTTCCACTCTAACCTCTTACTCAATCAGCCTGATTGACTCACTTGGATACCCTGAAATGGATGAAGCATCTGGAAATCCCTTCCTCCATCAAGCATATTGCAATGCCATCACTGCACTTGACAAAGAGCCCAGCCTCTTTGACACCTCCAGGCAATGTATTGTTTGCCACACCTCTGGTCATAACTTTGACAATTGCCCTGCCCTACAAGATGTTGAGTCTCTCAGGAAACATAGGATTGCAACTGCAGTTTTTATAAGCAAAAGCAAGAGAGAAACACAACAGCTCTTGGATTCTACTCAACGCATCTCCAAGATCAACGCCAAGGATGAGAACCAGGATGAGGAATCCTCAGATGATGAACCAGAAGACCAATTTTTTTGCCAAGGCCAGGAATAGAGAGACTTTCTTGCAGCCAGACCATGTCACCTCAAGATGATCTTCAAGGATTTGACAATGCCCCAGCACCACCAATGGAAGGCTCATGCCCCTCCTTGGACTCCAGTAGTGTCAGTTCCTATGAATCTATCCAACTTGGTGCGGTCAATGTGATCCCACGGGGTACTCTTCACCCATCCATCCCAACTGATGTGTATTGTGGTATGGAAACACTTGAAGTTACAGCCCCTGCATTACACTCACATTTGGATACCAATGGAGATCCCAACTTCGATCGTGACAACCCCATCCGAGCTACTACCAACAATGTCAAGAAGTTTGTACCAGCAGACCCACTAGCAGCTGCATCATATTTTCAACAGGGTGAACGGGCACAAATTGATACATGAGCCAAAGTTTCTTGCACAAACCTACTGCATATCCTCCATGATTACAGACCTTACACCAAACTGAGGAAATGTCCAGTTAGGCTAACAGCGGCAATTGGAGGTAAGGCTTCCAGTTGCATCCCAAAAGGGTCTGGCTATGTGCACATACCGGTCCCAAATATCAGAGGCTACATCCGTGTTTTCTTCTACTATTCCCCATTGCTTTCAACAACACTGCTGAGTGAGAATGATCTCTGTGGTACAACATCTCGCATGCTGGACCAGTTCAGTGGCCAGTCCATACACGAATCCTTCAATGACACCCATGACACCACCCAAAAGAATGGTAACCTCACCATTCTTATTTGCCACCACAAACAGAGCACAGCCAAAAGCATCGTCCTCCATGGAGCCATCATTGATGGTCAGTGTTATACCCATCCAGTGTTGATCCCTGATGTAGATCTGGAATCGCCATATGCCAATTGTGCCACCTCTTCAGCATGTGCCTTAGCAACTGACATGGAGTTCAAACACGCTTGTGATTTAGCCTCCAAGGAAGCAATCAGAAATTTCAGGTATGACATCTACACAAACCTTGTGACACTCCAAAAGTGCACTGAAGCTGCCAGAGGACAGCCTGATACCAGCGACACACCCTGGTTTGATGCAAAATTGTTTTTCACCAAGATTGCTGACAAGCATATCCCTATTCAAGCCATCAAAGCAAAGACTTCCAAGCTCCTCTGGCATCAAAGACTTGCCCATCCATGTGATGACTTTTTATACCAAGCCCATAAGCACATTCTTGGTGTACCAAAGTTCAAGCATCAAACAAGTATTCTTGATCAATGCCCCACATGCATCCAATGCAAGCAAACCAAGACGGCTGCTGGCTGCCACTCTACAAGGAAGGCTACTCAGCCTTTTCAAGGTTTGTCTATTGACTTTGCTTTTTCAGGGACAAAATCATCCAACTCCAAATGGCGGCAAGACTATGAGGGTATCCATGGGGAGACTGCGTGGATCCTTATCACAGATCACTACATAGGTATGAAATATGGTGACACCAGGATTTCCAAAGCTGCACCTCTTCACTGGCTAGAACACTTCTTCTCTCAGCACAACCCAACTTATGCAAACAAGTATGTAACAGTTGACCAAGGTGGAGAGCTATATCACAACCCAGACATCCGGAATCTCTTCTCTGCTTTTGGATACTCAATTTTCCCCACTGGAGCTGATGCTTCACACAAAATGGCACAGTTGAACGAGCTCACCAGACCCTTGCTAACTCAATGAAAACCATGCTCAGTGGTGCCAATCTACCAATTAAATTCTGGCCTTTTGCCTTCTACCATGCACTGCACTTGTCCAATGCCTTCCCTGAAGGCAACCAACCCATTCACCCCCGGAATTGGCAACTGGCCACAAGGAAAATCTCACTGACTTCAGAACCTTTGGTTGTCCTGTTTGGGTGAGACCTCCAGGCAAGAGACCAGTCAAGCTCAAACCTAATGCGCGGAAAGGTATATTTCTGGGTTTTGTACCAGACACTACCAGAAACATTCTTTGGTATGATACAGAAACACATCGTGTCAAAATTGCCACCCATGTCAGGTTTGATGAAGGCATGAATGACTTGCCACTTGCTGACCTCCCCACCAACGTCAAGCACCTACTCAGGACTGATGACAACCTTCCTCTCCCACCGGAACCTATTAAATTCCTTTCGTACGTATGTAAGGGAATCACAGGCCGGTACTTAAACTTACGTAGATTCCTACGTAATTTACAGTACTACAGCTGGAAGTGGTACGATACTACCGACAGAGTCATATGCACCTCTGTAAGCAAGATTGGAGTATCCCTGTAAGCAGGATTGGAATAATCTTCTCGAAGACCGAATGACCGGGAAGGCCCATACTTTCTGTAAACAGGATTGGAATATTCTCATATCTTATGGTAAATGACCGGGAAGCCCATTCCTTCTGTTTTCACGATCAAAGTTTGATACTTAAGATCAGAAGCAAGGTTCTTTCACGATCGAAGTTCAATACTTAAGATCAGAAGCAAGATTCCTTTTGTTTTCACGACCAAACCAAAGTAAATTGCCTGGTTCCGGTATAGCCATTTTGATACTTCCAATCATGTGTTTCGATACTCATGATCAAAAGGGAGGTTCGAAGAAGCTTCTTGTAACAGCTGTTTCGATGATCACGATTAGAAGGAAGCTTCTCATGATAGCAGTGATTCTACAGTGCTGTACGATTAGCGATGTACTGTATTCATCACTGCACTAAAAGAGATATCATGCTCTCCAGCAAGATTACTCTCTTATCTCATACATTTAACATTCAACTGATTTATATCCCAAAATTCACACTAGTTGCTACCAACTACTTGTAATCTACATACTAAGGTCTGTCTCGCTGTAATCTGAACAAGTCACAGTAAGAAGAGATCTGGCATTTCCCTAGTCTCGCCTGTAGTCCGATTATCCGTTGCCGAAAGTATCCAACCACAATTGTCACGCGTAGAGTACAATCGTTCGTCTACTAACACACTAACGCAGCATTGCTGTTCTTCAGAAGCCTTTGAATCAGACTCTCAACGGATCGGATTCAGAAGGAAAATAATAGATTAACAGTCGCAAGCTCTCAGGCAGCTTGCATAACAATCCGAACAGTCAGCAACCAATCCGACAGAAGACCCATCGATTCGATAGCTCTCTGATCGGATTACACACACGAAAGACACCAATCGGACACGCCGAAGTCTTTATTTGAAGCCCATTGCATTGGACACGCCAATAGCAATCTCTCCATCCAGGAATCTCACCTCCAATAGATTCCATTTTCCTCAGTGTCGCGATCCTTGGTGACTCTACCATTACCAAGATACCGACACCACATCAACAATTATGATGCTTACGATTTGATTCTACGATCAATCACCCTTTTTGATACGCAAGAATCTATGATCACTCCTCCATCAACGCCACACCACCGGCAGATCGTATCCCGTCATACAATCGATCTTCGATACTACGATTGACGATCACCGAAATCGCCTGATTGTTTCGCTGCGCATCAAGAACAACAACTACAACGGTAACGAATTTGCCGTCGCTTCGCCACTTCGCCACTTCACCGACCCGTCATATCTCATCGAGAACGATTTCCCCTCAGTATTCTGGACATACCGGTGCCATCCTGGTCCTCTATCTACCAATATTGACAGAGATATCAAATTTTCTCAGTACAAGAAGGACACCACGGCGTTTTGTCATCATCAACAACACCAACAACAACAACAGGAAACGAATTTTCGTTGCTTCGTAATATCAAAAGCCCGTCGTATCCCATCAAAATCGGCCTCCCATCGCTATTTGCAAACACGACGTTTTTCAACAACACAACGACGAACAACGACGAACATATTCGCTGACATCGCCCGATTGTTTCTCAACCGCCGCGCTATATAGAACAACAACGGCAACACCAACAATAATCGAATTTACGATCGATTCTTTGTTAACGAATTGTTGCTTTGCCACGCCTTCTAGGTATTAAAGTTTCCGTGACGACATGTTCATTCACCAATCCAACATGTCGGATTCCGATCTCAAATTACTGTTCCCATCCTTCGACTTGAAACTTGCTCGTATCCTACATAAAAACCTGGATGTTCCTCGGGAAGCTTGCAACCATCTATGTAAAGCCCTCATTCTGGCAAATTCAACCACCTGGGACTGGTTTATTACCGATATCATTGATTATGGTTATGTTGCTGACCTCGAATACCACGTTCAAAACGGCTATCGTTCTATCAGTATGGACGATCAACGCACATTAACTACATTCGTTGATCTTACAAATCTCATCAATTCCCAAGCTGGCCGCAACTGGTATGACCATCATCAGTACACTCGGGATGTTTTCCTTGCATTTTGCGATACTCGAGACCGGTCTCCTGGAATGGCTGCTATTCAAAACAAGGCTAATGCTAAAATTCCTTTAGCACCATTCCCACATGTCACTGCTCAAGTTCCTCTGGCATCACAACCCAGCATACAAGCTAAACCTTGCCTGACAAAACCAGTCCTATCACAGGCATCATCTACGACAACAACATATGTTTCTAAGACGGCTCAAGCACATGTTTCGGTCACGCCTCCAGCACATGTTTCGGTCACGACTCCAGCACCTGTTTCCTCACCATCTCAAGCGTCTAATCCTGCTTGCAAAACGCCTGCCATTTCCACTATTGCCAACAATGAGAACCCGCTTGGATCTCCAGAAACGCATAAGTTAGCTCGTCCCAATACTGATCCCGTCCCTGTTTCCACAAGTACTCCATCCTACACTTGGACTTACTTCCCTTGCACGGAATCAGTTCGCTTCCAAAGAGTTGTCTCTTCCACCATTCCTTTTGTCACCACTGTCACTACAACCGGTAATGCTTCCTCTATTTCCAATCGTAAGTGTCATTCCCCAAGTCCTTCCCATAGTAAACCTTCAGCTATTTCAAGATGGACGTTTCATCCTAAATCTGGCACTGTGACATTCCACCGTTCACCCAAGCAATTTTCTTCCCACAAGCCTAGTACTTCCATTCCTTTGTTGCAACTTCCACCATCTGGGGCATTTTCTAAGGATAGTGTCGCTCCAAGCTCAGTTCATGCCAACGATAGTGCCATTCCAAACCCAGTCCATGTCTATTCACAGTCTGGTGCACCTTCTTGCCCTAATCGGGAGGCTACTATTTATGGGGCACATTCTTTGACCTCCGACTTGCCTGCTGTGTGCATCACCAAACGGCATCGTGATGCTATCAAGCTCAAGCTGTATCACCTACATGCTACTCTCTTGGTCGCTAATTGGACATACGACGACGTTGCTTGATATGGGGCATGGTTGGATTTCCTACGAATCGACTATGTATCTCTCTACAACTTCGATTTCCTACGAATCGACTATGTATGGTGTTTGATATCGATTCGATTCTCCGATTCAATCTACTACGATTCGATTCTACGACTTGATTCTCAAGCTGCGCTTGTCTCCTATGACTTGTTCCCAAGTATCCAACGATTGATGCATCGATTTCTATGACATGATCAATCGATCTCTATGATTTGATCAGTCAAATGATTCTACGTCTCCGTTCTGCATTCCTGTTTTGATATCCCTCGATTTGCTGCTACGATTCGCTACTACAATTATATCAATCCACCTACGATCGAAATCTACGATTGTGAGTACTAAGGTTGTACTTGATCTATGAATTTGTCTCAATCAATTCTACGATTGAATCCTATTGATACGATTCAATTCAAATCAATTCTCCAAATTACGCTTCCAGCCTCAGTTACGGTTGAATTTGATCAATCATTTCCTACGATTCGATCCATTTCAAGTTGACATCTACAAATTGATTTTCGATGTACCCTACGATTGCTCCACTAAGCTCGATCCACTACAATTGATCCAATACGATTGATCCAAATCTACGATTAGTTGCTGTCCAATCGTGAGGCATCTTCATCTACGAAAATGAGACATATAAAATTTATTTGTTCTTCTTTCCGAAGTATGTGATACACTTGATCACGTGCAAGAAGATGGGGCATATTAAATTACTTCCACATACGTACTCGCGAAATTTATTTGTTCTTCTTTTCGAGCTATGTGATACACTTGATCACGTGCAAGAAGATGGGGCATATTAAATTCCTTTTGTACGTATGTAAGGGAATCACAGGCCGGTACTTAAACTTACGTAGATTCCTACGTAATTTACAGTACTACAGCTGGAAGTGGTACGATACTACTGACAGAGTCATATGCACCTCTGTAAGCAAGATTGGAGTATCCCTGTAAGCAGGATTGGAATAATCTTCTCGAAGACCGAATGACCGGGAAGGCCCATACTTTCTGTAAACAGGATTGGAATATTCTCATATCTTATGGTAAATGACCGGGAAGCCCATTCCTTCTGTTTTCACGATCGAAGTTTGATACTTAAGATCAGAAGCAAGGTTCTTTCACGATCGAAGTTCAATACTTAAGATCAGAAGCAAGATTCCTTTTGTTTTCATGACCAAACCAAAGTAAATTGCCTGGTTCCGGTATAGCCATTTTGATACTTCCAATCATGTGTTTCGATACTCATGATCAAAAGGGAGGTTCGAAGAAGCTTCTTGTAACAGCTGTTTCGATGATCACGATTAGAAGGAAGCTTCTCATGATAGCAGTGATTCTACAGTGCTGTACGATTAGCGATGTACTGTATTCATCACTGCACTAAAAGAGATATCATGCTCTCCAGCAAGATTACTCTCTTATCTCATACATTTAACATTCAACTGATTTATATCCCAAAATTCACACTAGTTGCTACCAACTACTTGTAATCTACATACTAAGGTCTGTCTCGCTGTAATCTGAACAAGTCACAGTAAGAAGAGATCTGGCATTTCCCTAGTCTCACCTGTAGTCTGATTATCCGTTGCCGAAAGTATCCAACCACAATTGTCACGCGTAGAGTACAATCGTTCGTCTACTAACACACTAACGCAGCATTGCTGTTCTTCAGAAGCCTTTAAATCAGACTCTCAACGGATCGGATTCAGAAGGAAAATAATAGAACCCACTGAAGTGTCATCCAGTGACTTCCAATTTTCCATCTCGCCATTTGCAAACCTAACCAACCTCACATTTGCAAACCTAACCAACCTCAGGCTAACTGTCCTGCCATCCTGCACTGACAAAGCTTTTGGTCTCAGGTATGCCAATGACTCGCTCCTTGGCAGAGCCTATGTCACTGACATCCTTTCTAAAAGCCCTTCATCCAGGCTTTTCTCCTCTCATAAGAAGTCTCTCTCTAAACTTCGGGGTTCATACATTATCTTTATCAATCACAATCATGTGTTCACTGCAGCTGATGTCTCCACCGCGCTGAATGAATCCTACAATCGGGGGGTGAGAGGCTTGACAGATATACCAATCACCTTTGCACTTGAAGAAAAATTATCTATGAAGGAAGTCAGGAAACATTTGAATGAATATGGACTATTTGCCCCCAATACTTCCTGGAAGGAACCCACTGAAGAAGAAGATCCACCATTCTTAGAACGGATTTCATCCATCAAAACCATCAAGCACATTGGCACCAAATACAAGCAAATCATCCAATCAAGAATCAACCAGGTTGATAGCACTGAAGCGCTCCATGTCTCCATCCAAAAACACTTGGCACCAACTGAAGATGACATGGATGTTGTCATTCCCACTATTGACATCGCGTCACTCAGAGCCATCACCAAGCTTCATAAGGCAGACAATCATGCATTACGTCCGAGAACTGTTTCTCTACCCCCCACGGGCTATCGCGCGGTATTTTTACAATTCTCAACCCTATTTTTTAAATTTCCTATCTTTTTAGGTCGCGTGTCTACTAAAAAACCTCGCGCGTCGCACACCTTTACTTTTGAGACAATATCTCGTCACTCCTCAAATAAAATAACTATTTTAGGGTTAAGGATATCATATTCGTTTCGTGACAAGCACTATTTTGTGTACAACTTGTGCACGAATGACTTATTTCATTTTCTCAACATGTTTCCACCATACCGGTATAATGGGCTCCGACCCAAATCCTCCAACTCCAACTCAAATCCCAACTCCAACTCCATGTCAACTCCAAGTCGAATCCACCCCAGGCGGGCTATTGCACTCAAGGGTTTTGTTCCTGTTTAATGGCAGGAAGATCCGCTGTATTTTCAGAAGCTACACTGTCGGAATCGCCACTCAAATCTTGTTCGCTCTTAAATAACCCGCTTGGTGGATTGATGCTGCTGGTTACATTCGGAACGACTTGATGATTGCTAGTAGGATCGACGCTTTCCTTTTTAACATTTGGATCATTTCTTTTTCCTGCACAAATCTTACGAATCATTTTTTGGAGTCGAGCAGTCTCTTTCTTGTGATAAATAAGCATTTTCCGGAGTTCTTGTTCGAGATTGGCTGGGTGTTCCTGAACCACCTTTTGTATTTTGTAAATTCCCTCCATGGTTGGTTCGACTGTCGATTGGAAGATTAGTATTAGTAGTATCAGTAGAGTAGATTATCTATTCGAAGATTAGTTAGTAGTAAAACCTAACACGTTGGTATTTGTTTTGCTCGTCGGAAAGATAATGAAATAATCAATTATAATGATGAAGTACTAGTGAAAATAATGTATTACTAGTATCTACTAGTAATAACTCATGCAAAATAGCGTAGTTTGTTTTACCGGTACATGAAAGGCGGAATCAACTCGATCGCAATCAACAAAACAATTGTCCACGATTTCCATTTCGATAATCAACAACGCAATTGTCCACGATTTCCATTTCGATTAAGTACTAGTGAAAATAATGTACTACTAGTATCTACTAGTAATAACTCATGCAAAATAGCGTACTAGTTGGTTTTACGGGTACATGAAAGTCGGAATCAACTCGATGGTAATCAACAACACAATTGTCCACGATTTCCATTTCGATAATCAACAACGCAATTGTCCACGATTTCCATTTCGATAATCAACAACGCAATTGTCCACAATTTCCATTACGATTCACATTTCCGTGCACCTTATGGAAGAACTGACGCGCCTGCCAATGAATTTTTGGAAGAACTGATATGATTGACCCGTCCGGCGCTGTGCATTAACCCTCTTAATGAGTTGACTGTACGTACTGTTCACTACTAAACATATTGTACGAGGAATGTTGCAATCATCACTAAGTAGTAATGCATTTACTTTACGGACCATTTTTGCAATCGAAGTATGGTAGTAAGGAAATCTACCGTACAAGAAAACACATCACACACAAAGTAACACATGTAATTTTTTCCTTTCAACGATTCATCTTTCTGACCTCCTTCGTTTCGCCCCATTCTACTGATATTTTCCTTCAAACAACTCCGCAACATCATGCCTCCTGTTATCAAAACCCCTCTTCTATTCTACTGCCGTTGTTGCGCGCTGAATGGCAAAAAATCCAAGTTTTTAGGATATAAATCCACGGCAAACAAGCAGGGTACTTTGAAATACGTCTCTGTTGGCCTAAGAAGACATCTTTATTGTCTTGATGAGTGCCGTCATTTTTACCATAGTCAGGGTCTAATTAAACGAAAGATCTATAACCTCTCCACCTCTATCAAAGTGCAGCCTACCTTGCCGTGTGTTCAACATTCTCTGTCAGATTTTGGGATGACTATGACACAAAACGGTCCATCTGTTCCCCCTTCCCATCTCTCCCAGAACCACACCGTCACAAGTCAATCAGCAACGGGTCTTCATTCTGTTCTAAACCAACAGATTGTACATGATGTCTTTTTACCGCCAATGGATCGGAACGCCATTGAATCTTATCTGGCTGTTTCTGCTGTTCAAGATGAAGATGCATTCCTGCTGAATAATGGTATTGCCTATTCTGATGACGAGGATGACAATGACGATGACGCAAATGAAAATAACGACAACAATTCTATTAACAACATTGATTGTGGAGACAACAAAGAAGATCACACTAATGGTTCTGATGTTAACGTCGCTACTGCTCAGCCAGCCCCTCCACCACCATCTTTTCATGAAATCATTAATTTGAACAAAAGAGAGGATGCATTTCAAAGCCACACAAAACTACCGCCACCCCCTCATCTTCTTGCTGAATTGGAACTCATGAATTTAATGGCCAGACATAAATTGCCACTGAACACATTCAAATCCATTTTCCAGTGGGCAAAGAAAAGTCAAATGAGACCGGGTTTTGATTTTTGCGATGCCAAAATTAGATCTCGGCAAGTAATTTTTGACAATCTCCAATCCAATCTGGGTCTCTCCGATATGAAATTACATCCTCATATACTGAATTGGTTACCTGATAATAAGCCCACTCAGGTGTATGTCTGTTCTTTTAAGGATGCCATTTATTCTCTACTTTCTGACCAGCAGCTAATGATAGAAGAAAACCTCTCATTTCCCAACTATTCCACCCCTCTATCTCCCGACAATAATCCTGAGTTGAATTCTAATTCTGTAATCTCAGAATTGCATCACGGCTCGTGGTGGAAAGCTTCTTGGAAATCAATTTGCAATCCCAATTCGCAAGAAATTCTTGTTCCTATTATATTTTACATGGACGGCATATCTTTGGATGCGCACGGACGACTTACGTTAACACCATTGAACATGACACTCGGTATCTTTAATGTGGAGACTTGTTCTCGACCTGAAGCATGGACAACTATTTACTTCCATCCCGACCCCGAATGGGAGTCAACCAGACACTCTCGTCCTGCCACCTCGAAGGAAAAAATTCAGAATCTTCACAATGGTTTGGAAGTAGCGTTTCGTTCCTTCAAAGCCGCGTGTAACGAAGACGGTGGTATCGAATGGAATTATCTTCCGTACGCAAATCAACAGTGGAAGGTAAAAATGAAATTTGCCATTGCCTATGTTATTGGCGACACAGAACTTCACGATAAATTGTGTGGAAAATACGGCTCCTTCAATAAGGGTGTCATGCGGATGTGCCGTCACTGCAACTGTTATTCTCCAAACATAAACATTCCTTCTGTTCAACCTGCAACAAAGAAGTGGTCACCTGTTGATTTTCATTGTTTTCCCGGCACTGATCTAAACGATATCAATAAGAACTTCAAAAACAACTCTCATCATAACATCAGGAATGTATTTCATGATTTATGCTTTGGTACTAATCAGAAAAACACTCATTTTGCAACTCCCGGTGAATGTTTGCACATGCACCAGCTTGGTACTGCCAAACGGGCCATTGAGTCAATTGAATTGTTGCTCCGCGGAAGTGTTCCATGTGTTTATGCCCCCAATTTGAAGCACGGTGTGGCTGTTGCTAACAGTATTGGCCATTTAGCACAACGGTACGGTGGTTTGTTATCACGCCAGTCTGATAGAGATTTTCCTTGCACCAAATTTGGGACTCAGCTTTTATCAACCACGAAGAAAGAAGGTCATGATTTCTCTGGAATGCTTATTTCTCTTCTGATCGCTATGGTTTCCAAACCTGGATCTGACATTATTGGTGACCATCATTTTGTAAAGAAACAGATAGAGGTAATTCAGCTCATTCTATCAATGGAAGAATTTCTTAAACACGGTTGGATGAAATATGCTTCCTTAAAGAATCTCCCAAAAACAATTGTTCACTTTATTAATTGTATAAACTCAACATGTCACAGGAAAGGGATGGGAACAAAACTAATCAAGAATCACCTGTACTTTCACCTACCAGATTATATCTCTTTATGGGGGAGCCCTGCAGGCTGGGATAGTGCTCCTAATGAGTCTCACCATAAAACTGAGATTAAAGCTCCTTCCAAGAACACCCAAGGTAATGCTGCATCACTAATCGGTCAAACGGCGAAGCAAAAGTCAGAGAAAATGATGCTAAGCCAGGCAACATACCACTTCAACTTGCATCCGCCTGACCCTCCTCCAATTGAACGCCCTGATGGTGGCGGTTCTCATTTTCAAATAATGAGAACCAAGAATGGGGGATCAACAATGCAGTGGCTTTGTTCTACGAACAAAACCAAACCATTTTTTCCTTCTGACATACTTGACTTTGTTTGTGATTCTGTGCTACCTTTATTGGAGAATCCTTTGCACATTTGTGGAGTTACAGAGCACAATCGCTTCGATGTTGCTTGTGGTTCTAATTTTATATTTCGCTTGCATCCTTCATATAGATCGGACAGTTCTCTGCTCAACTCTGTATGGATGGATTGGTGTTTGATGAAATTGGACTTTGATTTAAATAACAATCCCAAGCTCATACCGTGCCATCTGGTATGCTTTTTAACTGTACAGAATTTGAAGCAGCCATTCAGTAGTATTGGTGGCTATCCAATTGATACAAACGGAATGTATGCTGTGGCTCGTCGGTTTCAAGATGAGCCAAAGAATTCAGCTTCTGAATTTGTCCAACGTGGGAGCCTGATGAATTCACTGTACCTATTTCATGTCGACACTATTCATTCTGAGCTGGCAGTTGTCCCAGAGCAAGGAAAAGATGGCTCCATAACCAATTGTGATTGGCTAGTGATATCAAATCGTATATCGTGGCTCGATTTCTTTGAAAGCAAAAATGCTGCTACACCACCGTCTTATGAATGTTTGTACAACGCCTGCACACTACAGGACGACATCCAGTTGGAACCATTTGAGATGGCATTGAATGATAACGAATCCAGTGATTCTCTATCCAGTTCAGAGAGTGAAAGCTCGGACAGCAGTTCCGATTGAGTAGCAAGGGTTAATGTAACGGCTAACTTTAAACTATTGTTTAATATTACTATAGAGGGTTAGCTCTAAGCACAGTTTTGCGAGATACATAGGCGCTCATAATATAACAGCCTTTGTATTTCGGATTCGAACAGCTATGTAATACTAATGGATTGAACAATAGAGTATCTCCAGAACGCAACGGCACTTTGATATGGTACGTTGGGAAGACAAAATAATAAATCACCTCGTCAGCAGACACTTCCGCCGGAGCAATGACTGTCAAACGAGTGTAGTACATTTCATCGTCCACATGGCATCTAGAATGGTAGTTGCGACCGATTGAAAATGCTAAGGCCTGCTGCCCAATTGCATTTAGCTTTGTACGAGACAGAATCTGAGACAACACATCCATTTCCTCTTCAACAAACGGTTCCACGTCAATTAAACTATGATGCATATGCTTCACAATTTCAACTGTTGTCTCTTCTAGCTCTAGTTTGATGCTGGGATCGACATGACTTTTGAAAACATACTCACCAATATTTGAATCCAATCTTTCTGGTCGAATTCCAATGATAGCATAATCATCATTGATACTGCCCCGCTTAACCCCTCTTCCAACGGTTGGTTTTGCTCCAACAATGGCAGGAGCAAACTGTCTCAACAAGTTGATATTATTGTTGGAAGCGAGGTGTCGTTCCGCAAAATGGCGTGAAACTTTGGCAAAAATTCGCAATGATGGTTCAGAATGATCAAACGCAAGAATATGCTCATCCTTCGTACTATCCAATGTATTGTAGTTTTCGATTGACAAAGCCTGTTCCGGTTGATACTTCTTCTTTCCGCCTGTCTTGCCACCCCAATCTGTCTCCATGTATTTACCTGCCACGGCAGCAGTACTGGATTTATTTATCAGTGCTATTGTACGGACGCCATCTTTGCCAGTTGAACGCCTATTCCTTTCCTTCTTCATCGGTTTTATCAGAGACAAGTTCGTATAAGTTTCGTGGCTCTTTGACACCGGTGCAGCAATCCTCAGAAAGTTGGAAGACATTCTCTGTTTATGTCTTCTCTCATGTTTCCTATTTGCTTTTTGCCTCCTTCCTCGTGCTGACAATTGCTTTCCATTTGTTGTGGTTGGTTTCATTGTTGCCGAGACGAATTGCCGTTGGAGGATGAATCGAGGAGGAGCGATTTGATGCCAACGATTTGTTGCCGCTTGACGGTGGAGGACGAGGAGCGATTCGATGCCAACGATTCGTTGCCGCTTGCCGGTGGAGGAGGAGGAGCGACTCGATGCCAATGATTCGTTGCTGCTTGCCGGTGGAGGAGGAGGAGGAGCGATTCAATGCCAATGATTTGTTGCTGCTTGCCGGTGGAGGAGGAGGAGGAGCGATTCAATGCCAACGATTCGTTGCTGCTTGCCGGTGGAGGAGGAGGAGGAGCGATTCAATGCCAACGATTCGATACGTTTTGCAGATCGATTTGTTTTGCAGATTGATTCGTGATGGATCGATTGTTGTCGGATCGATCCGTTTTGCCGATCAATTCGTGTTGCAGATCGATTGTCGCTTGCCGTTGGAGTAGGAGGATGAGCGTTTCGCTGATTCGTTGTCGCTTGCCGTTGTAGTAGGAGGATGAGCGTTTCGCTGATTCGTTGTCGCTTGCCGCTTGCCGGTTGAGGAGTAGCGTTTCCCTGATTCGTTGCCGCTTGCCGTTGGAGGATGACGAGGACGAATTGATTTGCCGATGGAGTGCTGCTTGCCGGTGGAGGAAGAGCGTTTCGCTGATTCGTTGCCGCTTCTCGCTGCCGCTTGCTGCTGTTGCTCTCGCTGCCGCTTTCCGCTGTTGCTCTTGCTGCCGTTTGCTGTCGAATCGACGAGCCGTTGCCGTTCTTGTTGCCGACGATCCTATTCGAATACATGATAATTGAACAAAGTGGGTGAGTATCTATTGATGTACTACATAGAGTAAATAATAACAACAGAATAATATGATAATGTCGTACATGCCGATCGATTCGTAATTATCACCAATCAGGGAAAATTCAGCGCACCTACAGGGGAAGATTCGTTGCTTCCGATTCAATGGTTGCTTCGATGGTTTCGATTTGTTGCTTCCGATTCGCACCTACCGGGGAAAATTCGTTGCTTCCGATTCGATGCTTGCTTCGATGGTTTTGATTAGTTGCTTCCGACCCGGTCCTATGAAAATAAGAAGAAAAACAGAGAGGAAATACATTATCAGTAATGCCAGTGGAGTGGAAGACCAATCAATTGCCGTTGTTGTTGTTGTTGTTGTTGTTGTTTTTGCCGTTGCCGATGCTGATGCCGATGCCGATGCCGATGCCGATGCCTAGTATCTCTGTCATTCTTACCTTTGCTTGTTCCAACGTTCCGACGTTCCGACAATCGACCCGATGAAATTGTAGTTGCTGCCGTAGATTACTTCTTACTCCTATGTCACGAAAAACAGTATCTTGTTCCTGTTGATATAATTGCAAGGGACGAAGCCGGTTCATTGCTTCTTTCAAGACGTATATATTTGGGTCGCGAATCCTAACAACACTACCTATCCAGCAAATCCCCTTCTCGTCAAATGCTAACTACTTCTTTTGCAGTACAAGGCTGTTATTTCGGACTGAAATATCTGAGAACGGATCGTTGTGCTCGGTGAAAAGGGTCGGATCCCACGTTCTCGGACGGAATGTTGATTGCAAGAATCAACACTCTACTCAAATAAGTTGGATGTAAGTGCCTTATTTTTTGTCGCTAGGAAAAAAAATTGATTTTTTTGTTTGTCGCAAGGTAAGAAAAGATTATTACTGTTTGTGTGGGAGAGATTTTTTTTTTTCGTCGCGAGGTAGAAAAAAAATCATCGATCGATCGAAGTAGAGGATACTTCAATCTTCTGTAGAATTCTACACGTTTTTTGTACTAGATAATTCGTACATACGAAAAAAACGAAAAAAAAATCAATCTCGTACGTATGTACGTACAAAAAAAAATCACTCTCGTATGTACGTACGAAATCACTCTTGTACGTACGAAAAAAAAATACTTCAGTTTATGTAGGGTTGGGGTTAGGGTTAGGGATGATTAATACACGCTTGTTGTACAAGATAAATACTAGTAGTGTATTCGCGTAGGTTCCTACGCTAGTAGATTACTACACGCTTCTTGTTGTACAAGATGCATATTAGTACTGAATCAGCGTACGTTTCTACGAGAGTAGCTTACAAGTCACTTGTTGTACTAGATAAAACTTATTGGGTAATAACGACAAAAGTATCTAGACCAAGCCATGAATACATTCATCATGACTCATCAAATGCATATTGGGAACAACTTTGTCACACAGAATGCCCAAAATCTTAAGGTTTGACTCTACAAATGGCAAACATGGGGGTATTTTTGGTGCATTTCCAGGGCACAAACTAACTTATTGGGTAATGACTCAAAAAGTATCTGGTCCAAGCGATGAATACATTCATCATGACTCATCAAATGCATATTGGGAACAACTTTGTCACACAGAATGCCCAAAATCTTAAGGTTTGACTCTACAAATGGCAAACATGGGGGTATTTTTGGTGCAATTCCAGGGCACAAACTAACTTATTGGGTAATGACTCAAAAAGTATATGGTCCAAGCCATGAATACATTCATCATGACTCATCAAATGCATATTGGGAAAAACTTTGTCACACAGAATGCCCAAAATGTTGTGGTTTGACCCTACAAATGTCAAAAATGAGGGTATTTTTAGTGCAATTCCAGGGCACAAACTAAATTAGTGGGTAATGACTCAAAAAGTATCTGGTCCAAGCCATGAATACATTCATCATGACTCATCAAATGCATATTGTGAACAACTTTAACACACAGAATGCCCTAAATCTTAAGGTTTGACTCTACAAATGGCAAACATGGGGGTATTTTTGGTGCAAATCTAGGGCACAAACTAACTTATTGGGTAATGACTCAAAAAGTATCTGGTCCAAGCCATGAATACATTCATCATGACTCATCAAATGCATATTGGAAACAACTTTGTCACATAGAATGCCCAAAATCTTAAGGTTTGACTCTACAACTGGCTAACACGAAGGTATTTTTGGTGCAATTCCACCAGGGCACAAACTGAGTTTTTGGGTAATGACTACAACAATATCTGGTCCAAGCCATGAATACATTCATCATGACTCATCAAATGCATATTGGGAACAACTTTGTCACACAAAATGCTGGAAATGTTGTGGTTTGACTCTCCAAATGGCAAGCATGGGGGTATTTTTGGTGCAATTACAGGGCACAAACTAACTTTTTGGGTAAGGACTCAAAAAGTATATGGTCCAAGCGATGAATACATTCATCAGGACTCATCAAATGCATATTGGGAACAACTTTGTCACACAGAATGCCCAAAATGTTGTGGTTTGACTCTCCAAATGGCAAACATGGGGGTATTTGTGGTGCAATTACAGGGCACAAACTTACTTATTGGGTGATGACTCAAAAAGTATCTGGTCCAAGCGATGAATACATTCATCATGACTCATCAAATGCATATTGGGAACAACTTTGTCACACAGAATGCCCAAAATGTTGTGGTTTGACTCTCCAAATGGCAAAAATGAGGGTATTTTTGGTGCAATTCCAGGGCACAAACTAACTTATTGGGTAATGACTCAAAAAGTATCTGGTCCAAGCCATGAATACATTCATCATGACTCATCAAATTCATAATGGGAACAACTTTGTCACACAGAATGCCAAAAATGTTGTGGTTTGACTCTCCAAATGGCAAACATGAGGGTATTTTTGGTGCAATTTCTGGGCACAAACTTACTTATTGGGTAATGACGCCAAAAATATCTGGTCCAAGCCATGAATACATTTATCATGAGTCATCAAATGCATATTGGGTACAACTTTGTCACACAGAATGCTGGAAATGTTGTGGTTTGACTATCCATATGGCAAACATGAGGGTATTTTGGGTGCAATTCCAGGGCACAAACAGTCTCATTTGGTAATGACTACCAAAGTTTTTGTACCAGCAGGTCATGAATTCATATCACATGACTTAAGAAATGCATGTTGGGAACAACTTTTAAATGCATATTGGGAACAACTTTGCCACGCACAGTACAGAAAATGTTGTGGCTTGTAGATACAAATGGCACACAAGACAGTACGGTATGTTAGGTGCAGTCTACGAGATTCTACATGTGACTAGAGGATTGAAATACATAACCTTAGTGTGATCAAAAGTTTCCCTTTTGAAAAAATTAGGGCGCGGGAGGGCTGGCTTGCACAGGTACCGGTACGTGATCTCTTTCTACAAATATATAAGGGCGCGCCCAAGCCAAACAACAGACAGAAGAAGTTAGGGCAAACATCATAGTACAGAACCCACGGAAAAACTCTACACACAAAACATCGTACACATATTACATGAAACACCGTACACACACACACACACGACACACGACACACAAAACACCGTACACAACCCGACAAAATTATTAGTACACACACAAAACCACACAAAAAGAAACACATGATTCTTGATCGACACTGTATTCAGAAAATAAAATAAAAAAATATGAATGCTATCGGAAAGACACGGCGAAGCAAAAAATTCGAGGGGAAGACCCTTCGAAACAACAAAACCATCCGGCCCGGTGATCATCAAAATACAGGGGACAACAACGGTAAGAAAAACAGAGTGAAAACAAACACCGCAATTACTAACAAAGTGTGTAACAGTAATACCACAACTATGAACGCATCAAAGGACAACAGTAAAAAAAATGGTACCGACAACACAATTTCTACTACTACAAACATGGAAGAACAAAACACCATCAACCAGAGTAACGAACCAGCACTGAGCATTACCAACACAACCACCACTACAGTAAGGAACCAACAGAAAGAAGGAACAAAAACAAATGTGGCAGAGAAAACATCTAACGGAGAATGCTACAATTTAGAGGATGTTGCGGAACAAGTCATGAAAAAATCCAATATGACAAATTGGCACAGGAACTGGCAAAACACTTACGGCAACAAGAGAGGGAACCACATATAGGGGTGGGAAAGGTAGTAATGGTACCTAAGCAAACGGAGGCAACCATGCAGGGAGAGGGGACTTATAATGCCGGCGACACAAGAGAACGAGCAGTAAGTACAATTACAGACGAATATGGGCTTATAACAGACAACGATATGCTTAAGGCTTTGAGTGATATGACTGAAACAGTGGACAAGCAGCTAAGGGATTACGTCAAAAAACATTGGTACCACAACATGAAGTTCCCTATCAATGACAAGGTAACCGCGCACGTAATACAAAGAGCTGTTGAATCAAGTGCGGTTATGAAGCCACCAAATATTCCACTGGCGTCATTTAAAAGTTGTTCCCAACATGCATTTCTTAAGTCATGTGATATGCATTCATGGCCTGCTGGTACAAAAACTTTGGTAGTCATTACCAAATGAGACTGTTTGTGCCCTGGAATTGCACCCAAAATACCCTCATGTTTGCCATATGGATAGTCAAACCACAACATTTCCAGCATTCTGTGTGACAAAGTTGTACCCAATATGCATTTGATGACTCATGATAAATGTATTCATGGCTTGGACCAGATATTTTTGGCGTCATTACCCAATAAGTCAGTTTGTGCCCCGGAATGGCAACAAAAATACCCTCATTTTTGCCATTTGGAGAGTCAAACCACAACATTTTTGGCATTCTGTGTGACAAAGTTGTTCCCAATATGCATTTGATGACTCATGATGAATGTATTCATGGCTTGGACCAGATACTTTTTGAGTCATTACCCAATAAGTTAGTTTGTGCCCTGGAAATGCACCAAAAACACTCTCATCTTTGCCATTTGGAGAGTCAAACCACAACATTTTGGGCATTCTGTGTGACAAAGTTGTTCGCAATATGCATTTGATGAGTTATGATGAATGTATTCATGGCTTGGACCAGATACTTTTTGAGTCATTACCCAATAAGTTAGTTTGTGCCCTGGAATTGCGACAAAAATACCCCCATGTTTGCCATTTGGAGAGTCAAACCACAACATTTTGGGCATTCTGTGTGACAAATTTGTTCCCAATATGTATTTGATGAGTCATGATAAATGTATTCATAGTTTGGACCGGATACTTTTGGAGTCATTACCCAATAAGTCAGTTTGTGCCCTGGAATTGCAACAAAAATACCAGCATGTTTGCCATTTGGAGAGTCAAACCACAACATTTTGGGCATTCTGTGTGACAAAGTTGTTCCCAATATGTATTTGATGAGTCATGATAAATGTATTCATAGTTTGGACCAGATTCTTTTGGAGTCATTACCCAATAAGTCATTTTCTGCCCTGGAATTGCAACAAAAATACCCCCATGTTTGCCATTTGGAGAGTCAAACCACAACATTTTGGGCATTCTGTGTGACAAAGTTGTTCCCAATATGTATTTGATGAGTCATGATAAATGTATTCATCGCTTGGACCAGATAGTTTTTGACTCATTACCAAATAAGTTAGTTTGTGCCCTGGAAATGCACCAAAACCACCCTCATCTTTGCCATTTGGAGAGTCAAACCACAACATTTCCAGCATTCTGTGTGACAAAGTTGTTCCCAATATGAATTTGATGAGTCATGATGAATGTATTCATGGCTTGGACCAGATATTGTTGTAGTCATTACCAAAGAGCTCAGTTTGTGCCCTAGAATTGCACGAAAAATACCCTCATGTTTGCCATTTGGAGAGTCAAACCACAACATTTCCAGCATTCTGTGTGACAAAGTTGTTTCCAATATGTATTTGATCAGTCATGATGAATGTATTCATTGCTTGGACTGGATACTTTTGTAGTCATTAGTATCCAAAAAGTCAGTTTGTGCCCTGGAATTGCACCAAGAATACCCCCATGTTTGCCACTTGGATAGTGAAACCACAACATTTTGGGCATTCTGTGTGACAAAGTTGTTCCCAATATGTATTTGATGAGTCATGACAAATGTATTCATAGTTTGGACTGGATACTTTTGGAGTCATTACCCAATAAGTCATTTTCTGCCCTGGAATTGCAACAAAAATACCCCCATGTTTGCCATTTGGAGAGTCAAACCACAACATTTTGGGCATTCTGTGTGACAAAGTTGTTCGCAATATGCATTTGATGACTCATGATAAATGTATTCCTGGCTTGGACCAGAGAGTTTTTGACTCATTACCAAATAAGTTAGTTTGTGCCCTGGAATTGAACCAAAAACACCCTCATGTTTGCCATTTGGAGAGTCAAACCACAACATTTCCAGCATTCTGTGTGACAAAGTTGTTCCCAATATGTATTTGATCAGTCATGATGAATGTATTCATTGCTTGGACTGGATACTTTTGTAGTCATTAGTATCCAAAAAGTCAGTTTGTGCCCTGGAATTGCACCAAGAATACCCCCATGTTTGCCACTTGGATAGTGAAACCACAACATTTTGGGCATTCTGTGTGACAAAGTTGCTATCACGCGCTACGTTTGTGATAGCTTCAGTAGCTAACCTACTTGTAGTACTGGATGTGAAATGCTTGTAGTTCATTGGTGGGTTGGTGGGTTAAGCAGTGCTAGAGGTTTGCTTTGCCCACACACACCGGCGTACAGTCGGGCTTAACAGCTTGGGCGGTTAAGCCTCTGGCTGTTAAGCCTTTTCTGCGGGCGGGCGTGGCGGGCTATTTATTTATTCTACTACTAATCGGTTTAGGAGCAAAAGAGTGAGCTGTGGGCTTGTATTCTGCTGGGAGACTCCTCTACAGGCTTGTTAGCGTTTAGCCTGTATTTGCAGAGATTTGCTTGCAGATTCGATGCTTGCAGAATTCGCTTGCAGAATTCGTGTAAGAGTTGTACTGTACCTACAGGGAACGTTCCGGGAATATGGTACGCACCAATATTGCTTGCTGATACAGTGAGATCTTTCGCGAAGTACGTGTGCTTGTATACTCAAGGTGGTTCCCCGGTCTGCTGGTCTGTACTTCACTACCATTCCCCTCATCCGGTTTGCTACATCAACTATCACGCGCTACGTTTGTGATAGCTTCAGTAGCTAACCTACTTGTAGTACTGGATGTGAAATGCTTGTAGTTCATTGGTGGGTTGGTGGGTTAAGCAGTGCTAGAGGTTTGCTTTGCCCACACACACCGGCGTACAGTCGGGCTTAACAGCTTGGGCGGTTAAGCCTCTGGCTGTTAAGCCTTTTCTGCCAATGGGCCATAAGCCACCGGGTGGGAACGGCGTGGAGAGCGTGCGCGCGCGGGAGCTTGGAGCAGAGTGAGGGAGGGAAGAGGCGCCAGGGTGCCTCAAGGAGAGCTGCCAGCAGGAGTGGGGTCCGCAGCCGGAACCCATTCCTCGGGCAGGAAGGAGTATGTTCCATTGTTGAACATGACAGAGGCAAGATTCTTGAAGATGGGGAGGGATTGCTGATGTAAGTAGCGCATCATGCAGTCACTGTGCCATCTGGCAAGGAGCTTGATGACATTAGAGTCGCATTTGCCCTGGAGCAGGGCCATAGCCCCTCCCGCGCCAAGGGAGCGAGCAGAGATGGCTGCAGGGGCAATGCCAGTGGTAGGGTAGAGGGTCTGGGCATAGACTCTCAGGGAGGAAGTGACAGTGGCGGCGCGAACAAGGGTAAGGACCCCATTATCGAAGTAACTGGCAAGCATGAGGGAGGGACCGAAGGGAGCGCTGGAAGAGCAACAGCTTCGGAGGTGAAGGACTTGGCGCGCACAGGCGGCAACGGGGCAGCATAGTGAGTCACCACTCCTGGCATGCGCCACTACTTCCCCTTTGTCGCCATTCTTCTGGGTGGTGAAGGTGAGCGTGACCGAGGTAGCAGCCTGGAGCTCATGCGCAGGGCCATCGTGGTGGACGATGCGGGAGTCAAGGTAGAAGGAGACGTCTTGTAGGTGGAAGGCTTGGTCATCCGTGGTAGTACCAGTGTACTCACCAGGTCGGAGACAGAAAAAGAAGGCGATGCAGATCATGTTTGCAATGGCCTGTCGGGTGGGGGAAGGGGACTCGTGGTATGCAAAGTGGAGGGCATGCATCACGAGGGTGATGGGGACCGGTTTGACCCGGGAGGGGGCTGGGTCCAACTTGGCATATGCCTTGAACTGGGCAGTCAGCCGGAAGTCAAGACTGCCTGTGGAGTCGGTGCGAGGGTCTTTGGACCCCAGGCGGGCGAGCGTCTGGCCCACTGACCGGATGGTGTCCGATACTGTGCGAGATCGGATGGGCTTGTGGCTACGTGAGAGGTTGCCATCATGGAGTCGTTTGGCAAAGACTTGGAGGATGGGGATTGGATCCTGAATGGACTGGAGGCGCGGGTCAAACCCTTGAGACAAACAGAATTGAACCCATTGGTTCCAATGGGCATCCTTGCGCTTGGCATAGAGCTCAGTGACTGAGGCACGCATGGTCTTCTGGACAGCGCTAAGGTCAGCGCGGAATGCATGGGCGGCCGAAGGTGGCATAAGGTCCAGGGCAAGTCCTGTGGGTAGGTCGTGTTAAAGTGATGGAGCAAGGCAGTGTCAGAGAGTTCAGATCGAGAGAGGAGGTCCGCCAGGTGGTTAGCGGGGCCCGGGATGTAATCCCTAAGGGGGACATATTGAAAGAGGCGCTGGTGCAGAGACTGGAGCCGGAGGAGGTAGGCTGCAGGGCCTGTGGTGGTAGTGGCGCCTTTGCGTTGCCAATAGACAGCGGCGGTGTTGTCATAGCAGTTGTGGGTGGTGCGGGCGTGGACACAAGCAGCCTGAGCCAGAACATCATTGTGGGCAATGGAACCGGCGAGCTCAAGGTCACTGTTGGTGATGGAGCCCTCAGGATTGTCGAAGGAGACGAGCTGGGCTGAGATCCACGGGGGGAACGCATGCCGCCACATGACGGGCTGCACGGCGCCCGTGGGAAGGGGGACAAAATGGAGGCCCCCCATGCCAAAACCCGAAGCATCGCAGGCGCCCAAGGTGGCCGGGAAGGTGTCCGGCACGAGTTCGGCAATGGAGGTAGGCCGGTTGGAGAGATCATTGGCAAGCCATTGGAAGTCGCGAAGGAAGCTGTGGACGCGCTTGGTGAGCCGGAGGCGCTGCCTGCCTGGCTCCTGGTGGCGGAAGGCTTCTTGGAGAATGGAGAAGAGGCCAATGGAGCCTGGAATGGCCAGTGCCATTGACCGGAGCTCCCCCAGGACTTGGTGCCATTGCTTGATGGGGACGTGGCGCTGGGTGGGTGAGATGGAGTGGAGAATCTCCTGTAGGCGGGCCACCCGATGGGGAGGAAGGCTGATGGTTTTGTTGACGGAATCGATGAGCCAGCCGAGGATGACTTTCTTGGTGGTCCAAGTGGCGTCCCCTTGGAGCATTTTCTTGAGGGAAGCCGGTTCCTGCCGGAAGGGAGTGTCAGAGGCATCGAGGGGCCGGAAGACTGTGTCAAGGGATTGGAAGAGAACGCGCTTGATGGCGCGGCGTGTCCATTGGTTGCCCTGGGCAAGGCCACAGAAGTCATCCACATAGACATCCCAGTAGCGAACCGGCGACTTGCTGGGAGTGGTGCTACTAGGGGGGGTGAGGGGCGGCGTGGAGGCCGTAGGGGGAGGAGGAGGCGGCGCCGTGGGAGGTGGAGCGGGTGGCTCAATGGGAGGCGCGCTGGGGGTGGTTTCAGAGGGGAGATCCAACCGATGGGGGGTGAGCCGGGCCGCGGCAAGCCCGGTGGCAAGAGTGGCATTGGCCAAGTCCGCAACGGTTTCAGTGAAGGCACAGAAGTTGGGAGGACTGGATTTCCACCCCATAGGGTTGGTGAGTGGGATGCCAATGAGTGGAGCTTCCCCAGGGCGAGAGGGGAACAGGACGCCGAGCTTCATGGTGTCTTCTGGGTGCAATCGGATGCGGTAGAAGCCATCGGCAAGGTCAATCTTCGACATATACACTGGACCAAATCTGTGGTTGGCGCGGTGCAGTTTGGTGAGGAGTCGCGGGAGGGTCCGGCCAAACTGCATGGCGTCCGCAGGGGCAAGAGGGACGGTGTCTTGGTTGACGTCCGAGTAGGTGTAATCGGATATCATGCGTGGGCGGCGGCCTCGTTGGGGGACTAAGCCAAGGGGGCTCAGTCGGAGTCCGGGGAGGTCCTGGATGAGGCTGGCGGGGAGAACAGTCCATTGTTGCTTGTCCATCATGTCGGCATACTCCTCGCGAAGGAAGTCAATGCCCTGGTGTGAGGATTGGTGCGGACCCCGGTGGAGGGCAGCTGCAATGCGAGGTGGATCCCACGAGGGTCCAGACATCAAGGCGGGGGTGCCGTCCTTGCCATAGCGGGCAAGGAGGCTCCCCGCGGGGTGGGGGATGGAGGCGACGTCAGGATGGATGTCACCCCGTCCTCGGATGGTCCGGATAAAGTCCGCCCAGCTGGTGCTGTTGTTGTAGACAGTGACAGCCCGGTTGATGTGCACATTGAGCCGGTCGACGGGGTAGAGGGAGGGAGTGATGGGGGGAACCGAGAGTGGGGCCGGGCGGAGGGTCTCTGACGTAGGCGTCGGCGGGGGGGGGGGGGGCTAAGCAATGGGTTGGTGGGGTTGACGAGGAGCTCGGGCCTAGGCAACGGGGGGGCAGTGACGAGGAGCTCTGTCCTAGGCAATGGGGGGGTGGGAAGGACTAGGCGCTTGGGCCTAGGCAACTTGGCAGTGACGAGGAGCTCGGGCCTAGGCAAGGACAAGGTGGGCGGGGAGGAAGGGAGGGATGCCGAAGCCGTAGGAGGGACTAGGGATGCGGGAGGAGATGGGGGGGAGGTCGTTGAACCTGTAGAACGTTTGGGAGGCACATACACGGCGAGAGGAGTACATGCGCGCGCGCGCGGGTTGTGCTTACCTAATTCCGGTGTGATTTGTAATGGCGGAGAGGGAGGCATAGGGAGTCGTCGGGAGGAAGGCAGAGCCCCCCTTGGTGAGTTAGAGGGCAGGGTCAACGCGCCAAAGGGGCGCTTGCCATTCGGTCAGACATTAAAAGCGGCTTGGCACCAAGCCCAGACTTGGTCCTGTTCACTGCTAGTGATGGCGCCATGGTCCTGGATGTTCCTGCAGTTGGTGAAGCAGGTTCCTCGAAGGTGATAGGAATGGCAGCGCTCGTTGCCATCTGGACGAGACAAGGGAATGGTACCTTTTTCTTTCATGGTAGCCATGACTTCCCTCAGTCGGGCGCGTAGGACTTTGTTGGCTACCCCCGCCGTTTGTAGCCGGGGATCCAGGTTGGGGTTGGAGACGCGGGCACCGCCGGCGGAGCCTTGGTTGGGGCTGGGGGTAGTCTTGCCGGGCGTGGGGGTGCCTGGGATTGCAGCAGGGGCAGCCACGGCGGCTACGCGACGTAGGTGCCTCAGAGCCGGCACATTGGTGACATTGGGGAGCCAGTAGAGGTTCTGGGTGATACGGAAGGCTTGGAAGTCCTTCCCAAAATCGGGGGAGGGGACAGTGAATGTTGATCCCCATTGTTCCTCAAGCCAACCCCGCACCCGGATTTGGAAGTAGTATACCACAATGGAGGGAGTGATGAGCTCCCCTAGTTCATCGGCAATTGCTCGGCGGAGGGGCATTTGCTGGAGCTTGAGCTTGGCGAGTCCATTCTGGTAGCCCTGCACGACAGGGTGATGCATGCCTAGAATGGTGGCCAGGACGGCGAGATAGCTTTCCAGTTGGGTGGTAGCTTCAGTCCAGTCGATGGGTAGGTAGGCTTTGGTCTTCTGGAGTTCGAGGGAGTCCTTCAAGGTGAGGGAGTTGCCTTCGGTGGAGATCATGGTGTCGTAGGCCGCCACAGTGGCTGCAGCTTCCTGTTCCCGCTTCAAGGAGGCGGCAGATCCACCGGGGGGAGTGAAAGCTAAAGGGAGTATGCCGTCCGCCACGTCAAAGGGGTCAGTCCCATGAAAGTTGCCATCTTGGAACTTCTTGAGTGCCGCCGTGGTGACCAAGGGTGCCTGGATGAGGAACTCGGCGGCGCATGTGGCTACCTGGCTCTGGAAGATCATATGGGTCTTCTCGTGTTTGCCTTTCTGTGCCCAGGCTTGGTATATGGGGGGTAGGTCGGCTTCCTCAAGCTTGCCACACAGCAGCAGCAAGCGCTGGGTGTACAAGGGGCCCCAGGTGTTCTTGACCGTGGCAGGGGGGCGACGTTGGTCTAGGCCCTCACTGAGCTTGAGCTGTTGGTTGGCGAGGGCGGTGAGGGTAGCTGCCAGCGTGGGATCTACCCCGGCTGGTTGGCCGGGTGCCAGCGGCTGCCCCGGATGGGAGGGTTTCTTCAATCCCGGGAGGTCCCGGTATAGTACCTGATTGCGCATGTACAAGGTTAGACCTGGCTCCCCTCGGAAGGGGGTGCCGGGTGTGGCAAAGTGGACACCTCCATCAGCAATGGTGGGGTCGGTACCAGCAGCTCGGAGGGTATTCAGTAGGGGGGCGCAAGTGAGTGCCAGGTTGAGTGTGTCAAGGTAGGGGTAGATGATGTTCAAGGCGTGGATTGGACTAAGGCCCTTGCCTAGGAGTAAGGGCACCAATTGGAAGGGGATGAAGCAGGCCTTGAAGGGGGTGATGACTTCCATGTGAGGATCATCGCCTAGCACCATGGGGATCATGTGGGAATGGTGAGCATGCTTGATGACGTCGAGGTGGCGGTCGAGGGACAGCACCAAGGTCTCGGGCGCCTGCTCGAGGAGGGCAGCATCCACTAGCACTAGCTCTCCTGCATCGCCTTCGATGTCGTCCAGGTAGCCAAAGGCCTTGCCCTTGTTGGTACTTGGCGCGGTCAAGGGCCCCGGGTACTTCCGAAGGCCATGCACCAATCGGAGGCGCGCCTTTCCAAAGGTGTCGGTCAGGAATATTCCTAGGGCCCCCACAGGTTCTGGTTCGAAGAGGTCCAAGAGCCGGCCCAGGAGTATGGGGGTGGCTGTTTCCTCAGCAAAGTAGTCATAGATGGTTTGGTAGGCCAGGTCCCGGGCAGGTCCCACTCCAAGGGGACTGGTGGTGGTCTGGTAATACTCGGTGTAGGTCAGCATGTTGTAACTGCGCTTGGAGATGGATGGAAGAAGGGAAGCGAATGGCTACTTCTTGGGCGGCTTGTTGAATCTTTGGAGGAGGGTTGTCGTGCGGTATGGAGGTGCAAGCTTGGAGGCGCAGGGAGACGTCGGAGTCGCCGGTCTGGAGGATTGTCGGCAGCTTGAGATGCGTGCGGGTTGTCGGCAGCTTGAGTTGGTATCTTAGGAATCTGCTAATCGATCTGAATCAACTGGAGGTGCAACCTAGGAAGGGCGCTTGGCCAAATCGATTGGCGGGAGGTGCAGCCGGTGACCAAAATCGCCACTTAAAGGTGCGTATCTTGGTGAATCGCTCGGGATCAACTGAATCGGATAGTTCGTATCTTGGTAAATTGATCGAAATCCACTGGAGGTGCAACCTCGGAAGGGCGCTTGGCCAAAACTCGGTTGACTGGAGGTGCCGCGGAGGAATCGAATCGATCGGAATCAACTGGAGGTGCAACCTCGGAAGGGCGTTTGGCCAACCTCGGTTGACTGGAGGTGCCGCGGAAGAATCAACCGGAGGTGCAGGTTCAATCGATTTTGGATGCTTGGAGGCTTGGGTAGTCACCGGATGCTGTAATAAGGAGACGAGGATGTGTGAGTAGTTAAGAGCCTGACTGCTGCATGGGTACACTAGGCCAGGCTAGGGGACCAAGACAGGTAGACTGCTGTACGGGTACACTAGGCGAGAAGGCTAGGGGACCAGGCCAGATAGTAGGCTTGTCGTACGGGGACAATAGGATAACTATTGGACCAGGACGCGTTACCTATTTATTTATTCTACTACTAATCGGTTTAGGAGCAAAAGAGTGAGCTGTGGGCTTGTATTCTGCTGGGAGACTCCTCTACAGGCTTGTTAGCGTTTAGCCTGTATTTGCAGAGATTTGCTTGCAGATTCGATGCTTGCAGAATTCGCTTGCAGAATTCGTGTAAGAGTTGTACTGTACCTACAGGGAACGTTCCGGGAATATGGTACGCACCAATATTGCTTGCTGATACAGTGAGATCTTTCGCGAAGTACGTGTGCTTGTATACTCAAGGTGGTTCCCCGGTCTGCTGGTCTGTACTTCACTACCATTCCCCTCATCCGGTTTGCTACATCAATTCCCAATATGTATTTGATGAGTCATGACAAATGTATTCATAGTTTGGACTGGATACTTTTGGAGTCATTACCCAATAAGTCATTTTCTGCCCTGAAATTGCAACAAAAATACCCCCATGTTTGCCATTTGGAGAGTCAAACCACAACATTTTGGGCATTCTGTGTGACAAAGTTGTTCGCAATATGCATTTGATGACTCATGATAAATGTATTCCTGGCTTGGACCAGAGAGTTTTTGACTCATTACCAAATAAGTTAGTTTGTGCCCTGGAATTGAACCAAAAACACCCTCATGTTTGCCATTTGGAGAGTCAAACCACAACATTTCCAGCATTCTGTGTGACAAAGTTGTTCCCAATATGTATTTGATCAGTCATGATGAATGTATTCATGGCTTGGACCAGATATTGTTGTAGTCATTACCGAATAACTCAGTTTGTGCCCTAGAATTGCACGAAAAATACCCTCATGTTTGCCATTTGGAGAGTCAAACCACAACATTTCCAGCATTCTGTGTGACAAAGTTGTTCCCAATATGTATTTGATCAGTCATGATGAATGTATTCATTGCTTGGACTGGATACTTTTGTAGTCATTAGTATCCAAAAAGTCAGTTTGTGCCCTGGAATTGCACCAAAAATACCCCCATGTTTGCCACTTGGAGAGTCAAACCACAACATTTCCAGCATTATGTGTGACAAAGTTGTTCCAAATATGCATTTGATGAGTCATGACAAATGTATTCATGGCTTTGACCATATACTTTTGCAGTCCTTACCCAATTAGTCAGTTTGTGCACCCAATAAGTCAGTTTGTGCCCCGGAATGGCAACAAAAATACCCTCATTTTTGCCATTTGGAGAGTCAAACCACAACATTTTTGGCATTCTGTGTGACAAAGTTGTTCCCAATATGCATTTGATGAGTCATGATGAATGTATTCATGGCTTGGACCAGATACTTTTTGAGTCATTACCCAATAAGTTAGTTTGTGCCCTGGAAATGCACCAAAAACACTCTCATCTTTGCCATTTGGAGAGTCAAACCACAACATTTCCAGCATTTTGTGTGACTAAGTTGTTCCCAATATGTATTTGATCAGTCATTATTAATGTATTCATGGCTTGGACCAGATATTGTTGTAGTCATTACCCAATAAGTTAGTTTGTGCCCTAGAATTGCACGAAAAATACCCTCATGTTTGCCATTTGGAGAGTCAAACCACAACATTTCCAGCATTCTGTGTGACAAAGTTCTTCCCAATATGCATTTGATGACTCATGATAAATGTATTCATTGCTTGGACCGGATACTTTTGTAGTCATTAGTATCCAATTAGTCAGTTTGTGCCCTGGAATTGCAACAAGAATACCCCCATGTTTGCCACTTGGATAGTGAAACCACAACATTTTGGGCATTCTGTGTGACAAAGTTGTTCCCAATATGTATTTGATGAGTCATGACAAATGTATTCATAGTTTGGACTGGATACTTTTGGAGTCATTACCCAATAAGTTAGTTTGTGCCCTGGAATTGCAACAAAAATACCCCCATGTTTGCCATTTGGAGAGTCAAACCACAACATTTCCAGCATTCTGTGTGAGAAAGTTGTTTCCAATATGCATTTGATGAGTCATGATAAATGTAATCATAGTTTGGACCGGATACTTTTGGAGTCATTACCCAATAATTCAGTTTGTGCCCTGGAATTGCAACAAAAATACCCCCATGTTTGCCATTTGGAGAGTCAAACCACAACATTTTGGGCATTCTGTGTGACAATGTTGTTCCCAATATGTATTTGATGAGTCATGATAAATGTAATCATAGTTTGGACTGGATACTTTTGGACTCATTACCCAATAACTCAGTTTGTGCCCTGGAATTGCACCACAAATACCCTCATGTTTGCCATTTGGACGAGAGTCTACTAACCACAACATTTTGGGCTTTCTGTGGGGCAAAGTTGTTCCCAATATGTATTTGATGGGGTATGATGAATGTATTCATGGCTTGGACTGGAAACTTTTGGAGTCATTACCCAATAAGTAAGTTTGTGCCCTGGAATTGCACCAAAAATACCCCCATGTTTGCCATTTGTAGAGTCAAACCACAACATTTTGTGCTCTCTGTGGGGCAAAGTTGTTCCCAATATGCATTTGATGAGTCATGATGAATGTATTCATGGCTTGGACCAGATACTCTTGTCGTTATTACCCAATAAGTTTTATCTAGTACAACAAGTGACTTGTAAGCTACTTGCGTAGAAACCTACGCGGATTCAGTACTAATATGTAATATGTACAACAAGCGTATAGTAATCTACTCGCGTAGCAACCTACGCGGATCCACTACTAGTATTTATCTTGTATAACAAGTGTGTAGTAATCTTCTCGCGTACAAACCTACGCGGATCCAGTACCGGATGTTTTTTTGTACAAAAAACCTACTATGGTAGAAACCTACACGGATTCAATACCGAAAATTATTTAGTACTAAATACGTGTACAAATGTACTCACGTAGAAACCTACATGGATTCAATACGGACAATTATCTAGTACTAAGAAAGGGTAAAAATGTACTCGGGTAGAAACGTACGCGGATTCAGTACCAAAAATTATATAGTACTAAACACGTGTACAAATGTACTCACGTAGAAACCTACACAAATTCAATACCGGAAAATATCTAGTACTAAAAATGTGTAGAAATCTACTCGCGTAGAAACCTACACAAGTTCAATACCGGAAAATATCTAGTACTAAAAACGTGTAGAAGTTTACACGTGTAGAAACCTACGCGGATTGAGTACCGAAGATTATAAAGTACTAAAAACGTGTAGAAATCTACTCGCGTAGAAACCTACACAGATTCAATACCGGAAAATATCTAGTACTAAAAAAGTGTAGAAATGTACATGCGTAGAAACCTACACGGATTAAGTACCTAAATTTATTTAGTACTAAAAACGTGTAGAAATCTACTCGCGTAGAAAACTACACGGATTGATTACCAAAAATTATCTAGTAAGGTGTAAACATCTTCTCGTGTAGAAACCTACGGGGATTGAGTACCGAAAAATATCTAGTACAAAAAACGTGTAGAATTCTACTCTAGTACAAAAGCATGTTAAATCTACAGGATGTACTAAAAGTATCCTCTACTTCGACCGATCGATGATTTTTTTCTACCTGGCGACAAAAAAAATTTATCCCACACAAACACTAATAAACTTTTCTTACCTCGCGACAAACAAAAAAAATCACTTTTTCTACCTCCCAACAAAAAAAAACAATCACTTCATGATCTGTTCTACCTCGCAACCAAAAAAAATCACTTCATAATCTGCCTTCTTACATCCGACTTATTTGACTAGGGTGTTGGTTCTTGTAATCAACACTCCGTCCGAGAATGTTTGATCCAAAACCTCTTTAACAGAGCCGGAGGATCTGTTGTCAGATATTTTAGTCCGAAATAACAGCCTTGTACTGGAAAAGAAGTAGTTAGCATTTGACGAGAAGGGGATTTGCTGGATAGATAATGTTGTTCAGATTCGCGACCCAAACATATACGTCTTGAAAGAAGCAATGAACCGGCTTCGTCCCTTGCAATTATATCAACAGGAACAAGATACTGTTTTTCGTGACATGGAGTAAGAAGTAATCTACGGCAGCAACATCAACAACAATTTCATTGGGACGATTGTTGGAACAACGTCGGAACAACAAGCAAAGGTAAGAATTGGAGAGATAGGCATCGGCAATGGCAACGGCAATGGCAATTGGTTTTCTACTCCATCGGCGTCGACAACCGCAATTGATTCGTCTTCCACTCCATCTGCATCGACAACGGCAATTGATTTGTCTTCCACTCCACTGGCATTACTGATAATGTATTTCCTCTCTATTTTTCTTCTTATTTTCATAGGAACAGATCGGAACCAACAGATCAGCGGATCGGAAGCAACAAATTGGAAGAAACAAATCGTGGGGCAAATCTTCCCTTGAAATCGTAAGCATCGAATTGATCGGAAGAATCAAAGAAGGCAACAACAAAAGGAGGCGTCGGCGTCGGCGTCGGCGTCAGCGTCAGCATCGAATCGATTAAACGCCAACAGTCTTGGTTTGTGGCATCATGTAGATAATATTATTCTGTTGTTAGTATTTACTCTACTACATCAAAAGATACTCACCCATTTTGTTCAATTTCACCGGCGCAACCCCTAGTAGGAGTGAACAACGGCAACAAATCGTCGGCAACGAATCGTCGGCATTCAATCGCACCTCCACCGCCGCTCCACCAATGTCGGTAACGGCAACGGCTATTGGTCTTCCACTTGATTCGTCGTCGTCCTCCAAATTGGCAACGACAACAGCAACGGCAACAAGCAAGCGGGAACGCTAGAATAGAAGCATCCGGGACCCATCGAATAGAAGCGGGAACTATCAAAGCAAGCGGGAACGATCAAAGCAAGCGGGAACGATTGAAGCAACCGGGAACGATCACAGCAAGAGCACTACAAGAGCAACAGCACTCCTCCTTGAGAGCAACAACAGAATTGATTTGTCTTCCACTCCATCGTCATTGGCAACGGCAATTGATTGGTCTTCCACTCCATTGGCATCGGCACAACGGCAACAACGGCAATTGGTCTTCCACTCCAAGGCCAAATCGATTCGTCGTCGTCCTCCAAATCGGCAACGGCAACGGCAACGGCAACGGCAACGGCAATTGGTATTCCACTCCAAGGCCAAATCGATTCGTCGATCTGCAACACCAATCGATCCACAGCACGAATCTATCTGCAACACCAATCGATCTGCAAAACGAATTGATCCGCAAAACGAATTGATCTACAAAACGAATCGATCCAACACCAATCGATCCAACACCAAATTTTCGGCATTGAATTGGTCCTCCTCCTCCACCGGCAAGCGGCAACGAATCGTTGGCATCGAATCGCTCCTCCTCCTCCACAGGCAAGCGGAAACGAATCGTTGGCATCAAATCGCTCCTCCTCCTCCACAGGCAAGCGGCAACGAATCGTTGGCATAAAATCGCTCCTCCTCCTAGCAACAACAACGGCAATTGGTGATCTACTACAACGCCAAATCCAATCGATCCAACACCAATCAATCTGCAACACCAATAGATCTGCAAAACGAACTGATCCAACACCAATCGATCTGCGATCCAACACCAATCGATCCAACACAAATCGATCCAACACGAATCGATCTGCAAAACAAACCAATCTGCAAAACGAGTCGATCCAATCGATCCAACACGAATCGATCTGCAAAACGAATCAATCCAACACCAATCCAACACGAATCGATCTGCAAAAGGAATCAATCCAACACGAATTGATCTGCAAAACGAATCGATCCAATCGATCCAACACGAATCGATCTGCAAAACGAATCGATCCAACACCAATCGATCCGATCCAACAGCTCCTCCACCGGTGATCCGGCATCAAATCGATCCTAATCCACAGGCGCTCAGCAACGAATCTTTGGCATAGAAACGCTCCTCCTCCTCCTCCACCGGCGCTTGGCAACGAATCAGCGAAACGCTCCTCCTCCACCGGCGCTCGGCAACGAATCAGCGAAACGCTCCTCCTCCACCGGCAAGCGGCAACGAATCAGCGAAACGCTCCTCCTCCACCGGCAAGCGGCAACGAATCAGCGAAACGCTCCTCCTCCTCCTCCTCCAACGGCAAGCGGCAACGAATCAGCGAAACGCTCCTCCTCCACCGGCAAGCGGCAACAAATCAGCGAAACGCTCCTCCTCCTCCTCCAATGGAAAGCGGCAACGAATCAGCGAAACGCTCCTCCTCCTCCTCCACCGGCAAGCGGCAACGAATCAGCGAAACGCTCCTCCTCCTCCTCCACCGGCAAGCGGCACTCCATCAGCAAATCGATTCGTCCTTGTCATCCTCCAACGGCAATTCGTCTCGGCAACAATGAAACCAACCACAACGAATGGAAAGCAATTGTCAGCACGAGGAAGGAGGCAAAAAGCAAATAGGAAACATGAGAGAAGACATAAACAGAGAATGTCTTGAAATTTTCTGACCATTGCAGCATCAGTGTCGAAGAGCCATGAGACTTATAAACAATTGTCGCAGATAAAACCGGAGAGGAAGAGGGTAAATAAGCCCATTGACAAACCTGTCAAGACAATAGCGCTGAAAAACAAATACCAATCAACTGTGGTGGCAGGTAAATACATTGAAACCAATTGGTGGGGTAGCAAAATAGGGGGAAAGAAGAAGTATGAACCGGAACTGGCATTGTCTATCGACAATTTTGAGACGTTGGATAGTACGAAAGACGAGCATATTCTTGCATTTGACGATTATAAACCATCGTTGCGCATTTTTGCCAAAGTTTCAAGAGGTTTAGCGGAACGACACCTGGCTTCCAAGAATAATATCAACTTGTTGAGAGAATTTGCTCCTGCTATTGTTGGAGCAAAACCAACCGTTGGAAGAGGAGTGAAGCGGGGCAGTATCAATGATGATTATGCTATCATTGGAATTCGACCAGAAAGATTGGATTCCAATAATGGTGAGTATGTTTTCAAAAGTCATGTCGATCCAAGCATGAAACTAGAGCTAGAAGAGACAACAGTTGAAATTGTGAAGCATATGCATCATAGTTTAATTTAAGTGGAACCATTTGTTGCGGAGGAAATGGATGTGTTGTCTCAGATTCTGTCTCGTACAAAGCTAAATGCAATTGGGCAGCAGGCATTAGCATTTTTGATCGGTCGCAACTACCATTCTAGATGCCATGTAGACGATGAAATGTACTACACTCGTTTGACAGTCTTTGCTCCAGCGGAAGTGTCTGCTGATGAGGTGATTTATTATTTTGTCTTCCCCACTTTTGGAGTGAAAGTTCCATTGAGGGCGGGAGATACTCTGTTGTTCAATCCATTAGTATTACATAGCTGTTCGAATCCGAAATACGAAGGCTGTTATATTATGAGAGCCTATGTATCTCACAAAACTGTGCTTAGAGCTAACCCTCTATAGTATTATTAAACAATAATTTTAAGTTAGCCGTTACATTCACCCTTGCTACTCAATTGGAACTGCTGTCAGAACTACTATCGATGTCTGAACTGGATACATAGTCACTGGATTCGTTATCATTCAATGCCATCTCAAACGGTTCCAACTGGATGTCGTCCTGTAGTGTGCATGTGTTGTACAAACATTTGTAAGACGGTGGTGTAGCAGCATTTTTGCGTTCAAAAAAATCTAACCACAAGATCCGATTTGATATCACTAACCAATCACAATTGGTTATGCACCCATCAACTCCTTGCTCTGGAACAACTGCCAGCTCAGAATGGATAGTGTCTACATGAAATAGGTATAGAGAATTCATGAGGCGCCCATGTTTGACAAATTCAGAAGCTGAATTCTTTGGCTCATCTTGAAACCGACGAGCCACAGCATACATTCCGTTTGTATCAATTGGATAGCCACTAATACTACTGTATGGCTGCTTCAAATTCTGTACAGTTAAAAAACATAGCAGATGGCACGGAATGAGCTTTGGATTGTTATTCAAATCAAAGTCCAATTTCATCAAACACCAATCCATCCATACGGAGTTGAGCAGAGAACTGTCCGATCTATATGAAGGATGTGAGCGAAATATAAAATTAGACCCACAAGCAACATTGAAGCGATTGTGCTCTGTAACTCCACAAATGTGCAAAGGATTCTCCAATAAAGGTAGCACAGAATCACAAACAAAGTCAAGTATGTCAGAAGGAAAAAATGGTTTGGTTTTGTTGGTAGAACGAAGCCACTTCATTGTTGATTCCCCATTCTGGGTTCTCATTATTTGAAAATGAGAACCGCCACCATCAGGGCGTTCAATTGGAGGAGGGTCAGGCGGATTGAAGTTGTAGTGATATGATGCCTGGCTTAGCATCATTTTCTCTGACTTTCGCTTGGCCGTTTGACCAATTAGTGATGCAGCATTACCTTGGGTGTTCTTGGAAGGAGCTTTAATCTCAGTTTTATGGTGAGACTCATTAGGAGCACTATCCCAGCCTGCAGGGCTCCCCCATAAAGAGATATAATCTGGTAGGTGAAAGTACAGGTGATTCTTGATTAGTTTTGTTCCCATCCCTTTCCTGTGACATGTTGAGTTTATACAATTAATAAAGTGAACAATTGTTTTTGGGAGATTCTTTAAGGAAGCATATTTCATCCAACCGTGTTTAAGAAATTCTTCCATTGATAGAATGAGCTGAATTACCTCTATCTGTTTCTTTACAAAATGATGGTCACCAATAATGTCAGATCCAGGTTTGGAAACCATAGCGATCAGAAGAGAAATAAGCATTCCAGAGAAATCATGACCTTCTTTCTTCGTGGTTAATAAAAGCTGAGTCCCAAATTTGGTGCAAGGAAAATCTCTATCAGACTGGCGTGATAACAAACCACCGTACCGTTGTGCTAAATGGCCAATACTGTTAGCAACAGCCACACCGTGCTTCAAATTGGGGGCATAAACACATGGAACACTTCCGCGGAGCAACAATTCAATTGACTCAATGACCCGTTTGGCAGTACCAAGCTGGTGCATGTGCAAACATTCACCGGGAGTTGCAAAATGAATGTTGTTCTGGTTAGTACCAAAGCATAAATCATGAAATACATTCCTTATGTTATGATGAGAGTTGTTTTTGAAGTTCTTATTGATATCGTTTAGATCAGTGCCGGGAAAACAATGAAAATCAACAGGTGACCACTTCTTTGTTGCAGGTTGAACAGAAGGAATGTTTATGTTCGGAGAATAACAGTTGCAGTGACGGCACATCCGCATGACACCCTTATTGAAGGAGCCGTATTTTCCACACAATTTATCGTGAAGTTCTGTGTCGCCAATAACATAGGCAATGGCAAATTTCATTTTTACCTTCCACTGTTGATTTGCGTACGGAAGATAATTCCATTTGATACCACCGTCTTCGTTACACACGGCTTTGAAGGAACGAAACGCTACTTCCAAACCATTGTGAAGATTCTGAATTTTTTCCTTTGAAGTGGCAGGACGAGAGTGTCTGGTTGACTCCCATTTGGGGTTGGGATGGAAGTAAATAGTTGTCCATGCTTCAGGTCGAGAACGGGTCTCCACATTAAAGATACCAAGTGTCATGTTCAATGGTGTTAACGTACTAAGTCATCCGTGTGCATCCAAAGAGATGCCGTCCATGTAAAATATAATAGGAACAAGAATTTCTTGCGAATTGGGATTGCAAATTGATTTCCAAGAAGCTTTCCACCACGAGCCGTGATGCAATTCTGAGATTACAGTATGAGGATTCAATTCAGGATTATTGTCGGGAGATAGAGGGGTGGAATAGTTGGGAAATGAGAGGTTTTCTTCTATCATTAGCTGCTGGTCAGAAAGTAGAGAATAAATGGCATCCTTAAAAGAACAGACATACACCTGAGTGGGCTTATTATCAGGTAACCAATTCAGTATATGAGGATGAAATTTCATATCGGAGAGACCCAGATTGGATTGAAGATTGTCAAAAATTGCTTGCCGAGATCTAATTTTGGCATCGCAAAAATCAAAACCCGGTCTCATTTGACTTTTCTTTGCCCACTGGAAAATTGATTTGAATGTGTTCAGTGGCAATTTATGTCTGGCCATTAAATTCATGAGTTCCAATTCAGCAAGAAGATGAGGGGGCGGCAGTAGTTTTGTGTGGCTTTGAAATGCATCCTCTCTTTTGTTCAAATTAATGATTTCATGAAAAGATGGTGGTGGAGGGGCTGGCTGAGCAGTAGCGACGTTAACATCAGAACCATTAGTGTGATCTTCTTCGTTGTCTCCACAATCTATGTTGTTGGTAAAATTGTTGTCGTTATTTTCATTTACGTCATCGTCTTTGTCAACCTTGTCATTGGAATTGTCGATATCATTATTCAGCAGGAATGCATCTTCATCTTGAACAGCTGAAACAGCCATGTAAGATTCAATGGCGTTCCAATCCATTGGCGGTAAAAAGACATCATGGACAATCTGTTGGTTTAGAATGGAATGAAGACCAAGCTATACTATGGAAAAACTTACCCCTACTTACCACGAATACGTGCACAATCCTGTCCTCGTTAAATACGTAAATATAAAAATTAACTACTGTGAAAAACGTTAGTTACAAATGAAAAAGTCAGAAGTGCCGTTCCAGAAAACTAAATCTGAAACGCCGTTCCAGAAATTTAAACCTGAAACGCTAATAAAGACGTTCTGTAAATTTTCCAAAACAGTGAATTGTTAGCTACAACACCGTTCCAGACACATAACACGGAAACACCGTGGCAAAAATTGTGCTTATTTTCCATTACAGGCTCATCAATGCAACTGGTTCCTTACAAATGAAGAAGTCAGAATTGAGGTTCCAGACAACTCAATCAGGAACGCCGTTACAGAAACTTAACCCTGAAACAAAAATGCATACGTTGTGCGGATTTTCCCTAACAGAGAATTGTTATCTCCAACACCTTTCCATACAATGTGCCTGTTTTTGGTTCTACAGATTTCAATATGAAGTGGTGTGATACGGTAGGATGGGGAACATCAAAATAAATTGGTATCGTACAATCTAGTACCGTTACTAGTACTACTTGTTTGGAAATAAGAAGCGAATGTAGGGAAGAAAAAAATGATGTGGCTAGGCAGAGAGTTCTTTTTGGTTGGTCTGCGCTCACAAGCCCGCTTCCACAAAGACAAATGTATTGCAAATTGCTGAATTCGTACAATCGATGCAAAAACAAGGCAGCATAAAAATTCACAAAATTGCCAAAAACACCGACAATTGAAAAATTATAAATACAAGATGCCGAAACAAAAATGGTCCAACCTACCCAAGGCAAAAATAACACGTCTCCAAGAAAAGAAAATAGCAGATATGGCAAACGCAGTCAGGGATGGAGACACTAGAGATAATACCAGAAATACAAGCATTACAAACATGTCCAGCGAGACGAACACAACAATTGCAGCAACACAAAAAGGCACCACCACAGCGGAAAGAGAAACACCACTAAAAAGAAAAGCTGAAAACATTAGCATGATGGACAGCAGCGACAGTGAAAGTGAAAGTGACACTGACAGTGACACTGATTCGAGTTCGGTTAGTGAAGACAATGATGGGAGCTCCAACAAGAATAAGGATACAAGAGAAAATATCAAAGAGACAACAAAACAAAAAACTACGGAGGGCGGATAACAGAAAAAGAAAAACCTGAACCAAACGGTGAAAACATTAACAGAAATAGCGAATGAGAATCCAGATCTAATAGAGGATATCCTGAAAGTGGTGAGAGCTGGTAAGAACGGAATCAATTCTAAAGAGGATGCTGCAAAAACTACCAACATGGTTCCATTGAAAACAGTGCGGGGCGGCGATAGCGTTGATAAAGTGAGTACGTTGAGTTGTGGAACTATACATAGTATGAAAACAGAAACTATGAAACTATTGAAAACACATAAAGATACAATTGAAGGACAGGTGAGGGCCTATGTGAAGAAGGAATGGTATGGTGGCCTGAAATTTATGACAACAAACACACTCTCTCATAAAATAATCATGCAAGGAATCGATGCGTGTGTAATATCCGTTCCAAAAAATATACCCATTAAGAAATTCTGTGCCTACTTTGATAATGCAGTACCAAAAGCCCTGGCAAAATTGAGGCACAATAATCAAACATTGGCTAGGAAAAATTGGTTTGGTAAGTGACGGCGTAATCGTTGAATCATCTGGAAATTATGGTGCTTTTGACGTTCTTCCATATGTGCCTACAACCGATGTACAACTAACCCCACCATACTATGATATCATACTGCCATTTGTTGTCATCACCGCAGCTGATAGTGAAATGGCAAAAGTGCCGGCATCATTCCCTGGTACTGTAGCTCTAAATACGGACTCAATGGAAATTCTGGCGAAAGAGTACCGGCGATACGGAAATGCGGCAAATGAAGAATTTTATTATTTTGTGACAAGAATCCTGTCTGCCATTAATCCGGGGAAGACAATTTTTAAGCTGAGGAAGACAAAGGATCGTATTAGTACCATCTTTACTGTTACGGATGAGGCTTTTGCCCTAATGATAATTGACAACGAGTACAGCAATTGGGAAAAACAGAAGCAAATGAAACTTGATGGAACATACACGACACCAAAAAAACAAAATACATGAAAAAAAATATTGCGATTCAAAAAGTGGAAGTGCAAATGGATGGGACAAAGAAGGACGGAAAGTGTTCACTAAATTGTGCAAGAAGGTACAAACGTTAAGAGAAAATCCTGAAACGGGTATAAATTTGGAGAAAATGATGCTGGAAGGATTCAACTCAGAAAGCAATCCTACCAGTACTGTGTCAAAAAATGGTGGCACTGTTGCCAGTAGTCTTGCTGAAGAAGAAAGTGAGGATGACAACTATATTGATCCTGCATGGAGGCAATTGCTTGGCAAAATGAAGGAAGTTTAGGCATTGTTTTCAGAATCGATACTGTTCATTGTGTCAGTCCATTCACTAATTTGACGAGGGTTGGTTCACACCTAGACACAGGTAAATCTTCGAGGAAAGTGATTAGGGTAAAAGGTACATATCTTACATACGTTGCATACCATGGTTGCAAATAGTAGATTGTGTGACAAATACGTTTAAATTGTGGTACAGAAAGAAGTACTCGTACATATCATACATATTTTGCATAGGATACTACTAAGCAAATTCTTGACCCGAATAATTCAGCTGTAGTGGTAGGTAGTCGCAAGCGATGATATTAAATTTTAAGGGTTGTTTGTTGCGAGCACAAATATTAAATTATAAGGGTAGTAGTGTGTCGCGAGCAATGGAGATACATTTTAAGGGTTGTGTGTCGCGAGCACTAATGTTAAATTTTACTGGTTGTGAGTCATGACCTTGTGTATTTCATTTTTGTAGGTGCGATTCGCGAACGTACGGGTAGGTGATATTTGTTTGAAGTCGATCGAACAAGGGTTTCGATCATACTAGTTGTCTTGCTTCTACAGGAATCTTCTCGCACGAATGAATGAATGAGACGTGAATGAAGTAGAATGAGACACGAATGAGACAAGAGTGAATGAATGAGACGCGAATGAATGAATGAATGAGTCACGTGATCGATCGTACGAGTCATCCTGTTTCTACAGGAATGGACCAACATGAATGGAAGATGGGAATGGAAGCGGGAATGTGAGTTTACCACTTACCGATTCCGGTTCTCCTTCTTACTAAAAATAGACCCTTATGTACCAATTATACAGGGCGCAAGGTAAAGCCCTACAGCCCATTGGTACAAGGGCACGTGCAACACATCGAAGTATTAGCGGGTTGATGTGATTATTAGTGATTTAGTGTGTGCATTGGAGTATTAACAGACCGATGCACCAATTCTAGTGATCTTAGGAAAGAGTGGATTCGTCCGCTCATAATTTTAGTGTTAAGACAATGTAATAACCAACAAGTTAAACTACCAAATACCGACTGTTCACCTCCATATTTCAGAGCCCTCCAAACATTCTTCGAAGAATTCTTCATTACGGAGCGCTCCCGAGGATCGGAACTTGGTCGAAGAAGAAAGAGACTTTTCTTATTTCTACAGCAGGCTGACTAATCATCGAAGTCAGCGATTCATTTCTTTCACCCGCGCGTCTTCAGCGGAGTATTTACCCTTTCCAAGAACGGACGGCTGGCTATTCGGAGTCAGCGACTTTCTTTCTACATTTCATTTCTTTCGTCCGCACCTTCTTCAGCGGACTGCTGGCCACCATTCGGAGCCAGCGACTTTTCTACAGTTACTTTTCATCCGCACGTCTTCAGCGGAATATTTCTATTGGTGTCCACCAAGTTTGGACCACAGAGCAAACCGATTTTTACAAGGAGCCGATTATTCGCCACACCAGAAGCGATAGGACCGTTTTACAAGGAGCCGATTATTCGCCACACCAGAAGCGATAGGACCGATTACCATCAAATCGATAGGGCCGATTATTCGCCACACCAGAAGCGATAGGGCCGATTATTATCAAGAAACAAACAAAAGCAGGATTGGTATCGACACACCAGAATCGATTGGGCCAATTACATATTTTTTCTGTCGGAATAGGAGTACGACAATTTGCGGAAGACGCATCGAAATACGCATCATTTTGCCAAATACGGCATTTTTACGGTTTACGTCGAACAAAAATACGCATCGATTTGCGGAATACGTATCAGAAATACGGCAATACGCATCGATTTGCGGAATACGTATCAGAAATACGGCAATTTACTTACGTTTGAATCGAAAATACGCATCGATTGGAATACGTCGAAGGAAATACGCATCGACGATTTACGAAATACATACGACAATTTACTTTACTCAGATCGGAATACAGATCGGAATACGGATCGGAATTCGACAATTATATATATAACAAGCAGTAATCAGAGTTCAATTTCAGTCTGCAAGTGGGGGAGCCGACACTTCACTATTCCCTTGCAACCTGAATTTGAAATGGAGAACAACAAAGGCCGCTCTGAAAGAGCAGAGCGAGCACAACGAAGACAGAACAACAAAGACGCAGAGAGGCAAAGAGCTGAAAGAGCAGAGCGCGCACAAAGAAGAAGCCAGAGCAAGGAAGGCCGGGCAGGAAGACAACAACAAGCGGATAAGGATGTTACACCGGAGATACAAGAAGCTGAACGAGAATTCCAATTATCGGAAGACATCTTTGGACCACCGGAAAATTTTGGCTTAAGTACTGGAAACACCGTGGGGCTCGAAGTCGAACAATTGGACAATGCTGTCGATCAACCGGACCAACTGGACAGCACTGGCGAGGACAAGAAGAGGAACAAGACCGACGATAGCGACGATGAAGTTTCAAGTACAAGCAGCAGCAGCAGCTCAAGCGACAGCAGTGGCAGTGATAGTGATAGTGATAGTCACAGTGACGACAGCAGCGAAACAGTGTACTATACAACGGCAAAACTGAAAGGCATACAAGGAGCCAGTATCAAAATGGCCACCACCGCGTTCGATCTTTATCTCTGAGCATTTGAAGAGAGTTGGATGATTCCTTTGAAGCAGGGAAGTGTGTTTGAAGTCGATCGAACAAGGGTTTCGATCATACTAGTCGTCTTGCTTCTACAGGAATCTTCTCGCACGAATGAATGAATGAGACGTGAATGAAGTAGAATGAGACACGAATGAGACAAGAGTGAATGAATGAGACGCGAATGAATGAATGAATGAGTCACGTGATCGATCGTACGAGTCATCCTGTTTCTACAGGAATGGACCAACATGAATGGAAGATGGGAATGGAAGCGGGAATGTGAGTTTACCACTTACCGATTCCGGTTCTCCTTCTTACTAAAAATAGACCCTTATGTACCAATTATACAGGGCGCAAGGTAAAGCCCTACAGCCCATTGGTACAAGGGCACGTGCAACACATCGAAGTATTAGCGGGTTGATGTGATTATTAGTGATTTAGTGTGTGCATTGGAGTATTAACAGACCGATGCACCAATTCTAGTGATCTTAGGAAAGAGTGGATTCGTCCGCTCATAATTTTAGTGTTAAGACAATGTAATAACCAACAAGTTAAACTACCAAATACCGACTGTTCACCTCCATATTTCAGAGCCCTCCAAACAATATTAAAAATTAAAAATAATTATTCATGACCCAAGGAAAAAAATAATCGCGAACCAGGGATTGAGAGTTAGAAAAATGAGCATGATACGAAGCGACCAAATCACAGGAGGGGGTTGGTAGTGAGTCATGACCTTGCGTATTTAATTTTAGTAAATGTGATTCCCGAGCGTACGGGTAGGTTTTGTTATTAAAAATTAATAACAATTATTCATGACCCACGGAAAAATATAAACGCAACCCACGTATTGAGAGTTAGAAAATTGGGCATGATACTGACCTAGTGAATCACAGGGGGGACTCGTGTTAAAATTACACACAAAAAGGGGTTGCGACAGTACCTCGCGACAGAAAAAAAGGGTCGCGTGACAGTTATTGGACATACTCTACTGTGTAAATCATGTATTTTCCACTGTACTAGGGTTGCGCGTAGTTTGCATGGCAGTGGTCTTTCCCCCCGGTCCTATTTACTGTTGTACCAATCCTTGCTATATTGCTATATTGCTGTATTGCTGTATTGTATTATCGCATTGGTCTTCCGGCATTGGTCTTTCAGTGGTATCCGTCTTTTGTAAGGTTAATTAATGAATACCATGGGCCTGTTGCTTGATCGTATGGTTGTGTTTTTAATGGAATAAATGAGACACAATTCCGAAGAATTGGTACTGATTTTTGCGAGCAGCATAAGTAATTTCTGCACAAGCGAATATGTGTATTCTGTTGAATTTACATACGGGTTCCAAGTGTTTACTTAGACCTCTTATTTTGAAAGCTCGTACTACCGGTACTACCTCTCTCGTTTCTTAATCAACCTTCTTATCCCTTAATCGTGCTGAAAAAAAATGTGGACGCGCGTACGAACTTTTTCCGATTTTTTTTGTACCTGATGACAAGATCGTTGTCGGAGTTCCTGCTAGTGGAGTCAATAAAAGGGCATCAATGAGTGATTCCCAGCAATAATAAAGTAATAAAAGTTCGCGACCAAAGTAATAAATCTATTCACATACGAATAGATTTAGTCCATATTTAATAAAATTTGGCACTCGAGACTGTCTCTACTGCCAGATTTTATTAACTGCATAAAAAGAGAATAAACTCCAACGGAATCTTGAAATCGTACTAAAATCAAATATTTCAGTCACCCAACGCATGTGCACCTCTTGCACCTCCGTTGCTTGCATGCTTTTTTGGTGATCATTGCCAATTTTGCTGAGCTGAAAAATTGCAGTCTGGAACGAGGAAAAGAAAGTCTGGAAAGAAAGACGAACAGCAAAAACAGTACGACTTGTTGCTTGTCTCTCCAGCACATTAGACACGGTGGCACCACCACCAATGACTACTGTTGCTGCTCTTGTCGCGCTTGCTAGATTATTACTAGATGAATTGGACGATGAATCGATTTTGATTCAATCCAGCTGCTTGGCACATAAACCACCAGCAATACCATCGATTGTAGCAATCAACAGCATGCCCTCCTCGAGTGGAGGCGGGAAAGCCGGCATCGGCAACTACACCAAGGCCGAGTTGGAGAACATGTTTGCTACCATTAGAGCTGTCATGCCATGTGGAACAGATGACTGGGATGATGTTGCAGACCTACACTCTGAAAAATTTACTGGAAGGGATGGTACTTCCATTTGCAACAAATTCAATTGATTGAACCGGTTGAAGGCGCCAACAGGCAATCCGAACATGAGATGGGATCTCAAGGAGGCAAAGGAACTCTTCAGACTGATAGGTGAGAAATCACGCATTACAGATGGAGAAGATAGTTATGATATTGAAAGCAATGAGTTTACTCCTCCTCCTCCTCTGTCTGCTACAACTCAACCGGTACCACTTCTACTTGGTCAACCAACTCAACCAACAGTTGAGTAACAAACTGATCTTCTGGCGGGAAGGCCTTATGCCGCAATAGGAACTCCTTTGCATCACACCAAGAACTACAGCTTTGACAAGCACAAGAGGCGTTGGTATGATGCAAAGGAGTTCCTATTGCGGCATAAGGCCTTCCCGCCAGAAGATCAGTTTGTTACTGACTTCTGTCACTCTATCTCGGATCCAAGACTCAAGATGGCAGTGCAATTGGTCCTAAATGAAGCAGGTGGCATGTATGACAGTTTTGACAAGGCTTCTGCCCACTTCACTCAAACGCTTGGTATCAAGAAGATGCAAGCAAGCCGCAAAGGCAGTCGCAGAAATATCTCTTCCTTCAAGGGAAAAGGTGGCAACAAACGCAACAATGATAGCAACTCCTCCTCCAACAAGAGACACGGCAACAAGAAACAGAAAACTTCAGGTACCTACGATGGACCTCTGGAGGGAAAGATCTACCCAAAGGAAATCTGGGTCACTATGTCTGCTGCCCAGAAGAACCAAGTCCGGTCCCTACGCCCAGCTCTTAACTCCAATTCAAAGTCTGCGCAAGTTTCTCTTGTTGAAGCCAAAGGGGACAACACTACAGCAAAAGGGTCGGCCGGCGATCAGTTCGGTAGTCATACTCACAAGAAAAAGAACCAAGACTGATTCACCGGCCGGGGCCTGTCGATTGTATCCCGGGTAGGCCGGCCGATAGTCCATATCAAGAGTTTTGGCTCACCATCTCCAGCTAATGGTCGATGCGAGTTGGACAGCCACGCTGATACAACAGCCGCGGGATCAAATATGGTATTACTGGATTCATTGGATTCTGTCTTGACATATGTGGATGTTGCACCATTTTCAGATACATACTCACCGCTTAAGAATGTCCCTATTGCCCGTTGCGCCACAGCTTGGACCGACCCAACTGACGGGATTACTTACATCTTGGTGTTTGGGCAGGCTTTGTTTTTTGGCGCCAAGTTGCAACACAGCTTTGTATGTCCCAATCAAGTACGGGACTGCAACTTCAACAAGGTTGAGGACACTCCACGGCGATATGACTCCAATTCTACACACGGGATTACATTCCAATCTGAAGACACGGAACTTTTCATCCCTCTTAACGTCGAAGGAGTCATATCCTATTTTGATTCCCGGAAGCCTACAAAGAAGGAACTGGCAACCTGTGAACATATACTGGCTACAGATACCAACACCTGGGACCCCTATTCCTCTCACTTTGCAGAGGAGGAAGAAGCCACCAATGCCTCCTTCCCGCGGGTTGTTGCTACTCTTTCAGGCTGCCTGCCGGCTTGTGGGACTCCGGTCAAATATTCATCCACGATTCATCCAGAACCACTCGGCACAGGATACGACATGAACCGGCTACTCCATTTGGCTTCTTTCTGTACTAATAGAGTTCCTTCCCAACGAACCGGATATACCCCAACGGACGTCTCCACCCGATTCATTTCAGCCCTTGCCGGAACCAACGGGGAGGACCAAGAAAATCTACGCAATTCAGCAAATTCTTTGATTTCTGATGTTTCCACCAAGACTTCATTATCTGAAGCTGAGCTTGCCATCCAACAGGAAGCCAAGGCTCGAACCAAGGAGAGGAAGCTACTAAGGCGGCAACAGGACGTCCTAGACCAAGAAATGTCCCTTGACAAGAAGTCTTTCATCCGTCGCGGACAATGGGGACCTCCAATACGAATCCCCAACAAAGTTGACAGGTATGATGCCAAGGCCATTGCTAAGATGTGGAACATCAGTGAGAAGCGAGCCAAGGCTACCATTGAAGTCACTACCCAAGATGGTATTCGCCAACTGTCCCAGCCTATTACAAAGAGACTGAAGACACAGAAGTGGAGGAATAGGAGGATGCTCAAGGGCCGATGGTACGCTGACACTATGAAGTTCAATGTTCCCAGTATCATTCGCAATGATACAGCAGCCCAGATCTTTGCAAACGGGAAGGGCTATGTGGCCTTCTACCCTGTCAGGGGAGAGGTTCGATGCCATGATGGCTTATCTTGCTTTATCAATGAAGTAGGAATTCCGGAACACCTTGTTACTGATGGGGCAAAGGCCCAGGGGAGTCATGAGACACACAACACCGGTTGGAACAAGCTCAGGTCGGAGTATCGCATTCGACAAACATACATACAGCCTCACTGCTCTTGGCAGAATACGGCAGAACACAGTGCCGGGGACTTAAGAAGAGCAATCCGTTGGATGACTTCTAAGAAGGGCAGTCCCAGGAGGTGTTGGGCCTTCTGTGGAATGTTAGCGGCCGGCCGGATGAACCTCATGGCATCAAGTGATCCTTCCTCAATGGGGAGGACTAACTTCGAACTGGTGCATGGGTATACCCCAGATATCACCCTGTATATGATCCACGACTGGTATGACTTTATTTGGTGGTATGACTTAAATGGGAAAACAAATAGGCTTGGCCGGTGGCTGGGTCCGTGTGGAGACACTTTTGGTGGTGGAGATTGTCACTATGTCTTATTTAAGACTGGAAAGGTTCACATAACAAACAGCACCCGGGCTATATCTGAGGAAGAATGGAGACATCCAGATGTTCTATCACAGTTGGAAGCACACAACAAAGAGATCAACGCAAAAATAGGTGACGAGGTTAAACCTTCTGATACTTATCTTGAAAACGAACTTGGCGAACCACCTCTGGGCCTATTTGATGGCAAATATGAGGGGGAGGATGAAGTGCTCATGGCAGAAGCTGAGGCTTCTTCCCCGGATGTTGACGGCCTATCTGATAAAGACCTTGATGAGTATCTTGGAACTGAAGTGTTACTCCAGATAGGGGACCAACATATCCGGGGGTTAGTTAAGAATCGTTGCAGGGATAAGGATGGTGTGCTGATTGGCGAGAAGAACAACAATCCACTCTTAGACACGAGGTCTTACAAGGTCGCCATGCCGGATGGATCTATTGAAATCTATACAGCCAATACACTTTCAGAGAGTATCTATTCTTCCGTTGATGATGAAGGGCGCATGTATTGCCTGATGGATGAGATAATCGATTCTGAGAGGGATTCGGATGCCTTAACTATCGAACAGGCTACTTATACAACAAAGTCCGGACAAACTAGAACAAAACCAACAACCAAAGGATGGAGGTTTCTTGTTAGATGGAAGGATGGTACTACATCCTGGGCAAAGTTAAGTGACATGAAGGAAAGCTTCCCGGTTGAAACAGCAATATACGCCCGCGAAGAAGGCGTCATAAATGAGCCAGCGTTTAAGTGGTGGGCTTATAAGGTACTCCGGAGAAAGGACCGGATCTTATCTGGCGCTAAAACCAAATACTGGACCAAGTCTCATAAGTACGGGGTCCGGCTCCCTAAGTCTATTTCAGAAGCAAAAGCAATTGATAGAGAAACAGGGACCGATCATTGGGCTCGGGCTATTGCAAAAGAAATGAGGAACAGCTCTATTGCCTTTGAATTCAATGAGGAAGACAAGATACCAGTGGGGCATACTAAAATAACCATGCACATGGTCTTTGATGTCAAGATCGACTTAACACGGAAGGCCCGGTTAGTTGGAGACGGTCACAAAGTCCCAGAAATCTCCAAGGAATATACTTATTCCAGTGTACCCAGTAGGGATTCAGTTAGATTGTTCTTCCTAGTGGCAGCACTCAACAACCTCGAGGTACTCAGCGCAGATATACAGAACGCTTACTTAACAGCGCCTATCAAGGAGAAGTACTTCACAGTAGCTACAGAGGCTCAAGGGTTCGCGTCGGAACTATGTGGAAGGCCCTGCAAGATTGTGAGGGCTTTATATGGACTCCCGGTTGCTGGGGCATCTTTTCGATCACACTTGGCTAGTCACTTAAGGGAACTTGGTTACGAATCTTGCAAAGCAGATCCTGACGTGCATCTCCGATCTGCGTTCAAACCAGATGGCTCACCTTACTACGAGTACTGTGTGGCTTATGTCGATGATATCCTTGTATGTGGAATGGACCCAAAGTTTCAGATGGATGCGATAGAAAGGCAGTTCAAGTTGAAGAATGGAACAGTCGAAGAACCCTCTTTCTACTTGGGCGCCGATATAGGAAAGACCTACATAGATGGTAACCCGTACTGGTCCATGGCTTCATCTAAGTATACTGCGAAAGCCATCAAATCAGTTGAAGAAGAACTACTAACAGGAAAATACGCGTTTAAGGTACTACCCAAGACAGCAAGGTCACCATTGAGCTCTGAGTATAGGCCTGAGATAGACGCGTCACCAGAACTTGATTCGGAGAAACAAAACTACTATCAAGGTTTAGTCGGGATACTCCGGTGGATATGTGAACTCGGACGATTGGATATAATTATGCCCGTATCACTTATGTCTCGATATCTCGCGCAAGCCAGAGAAGGGCATCTCAACCAGTTGTTTCACCTGTTTGCATACTTGAAGAATTACAGCAAGTCTAAGTTGGTGTTCGATGCATCCATGCCTGAGGTAGATGAGACAAATTTTCAGTCGTGTGACTGGAGTGAATTCTACCCAGAGGCCAAAGAGCTGCTGCCTCCAGATATGCCTGAACCAAAAGGAAAGGCAGTTATTACTACATGTTTTGTGGATGCGGATCATGCGGGTTGCAAGGCTACCAGGAGATCCCATACAGGAGTCATCATCTTTGTTAACAGAGCACCTATTTTGTGGTTCTCCAAGAGGCAAACAACTGTTGAGACATCTACATTTGGCTCGGAAATAGTCGCGCTTAGGATAGCAATCGAGATGGTAGAGGGGCTAAGATACAAGCTACGAATGATGGGCATACCTATAGAAGGACCTACCAATATCTATTGTGACAATGAGTCAGTCGTGAAGAACACTACACGACCAGAAAGCCCTTGTAAGAAGAAGCATAATAGTGTTGCTTATCATAAGGCAAGGGAGTGCATAGCGGCAGGAACTATCCGGATTGCAAAGGAGCCAGGCGAGTCGAATATCGCGGACTTACTCACAAAATTAATGAGTGGATCCAGGCTAATTGAACTAGCAATGAGGTGTATGTGGCGAGATGGGGTTGATGAAAAAATGAGACCCGCGGGATAGGTATCTTCTACTAGTACTCTCACTACCACAAAGACACGGGGACTCTAGAAATCACGCGGTTAAGGACATACAGGCAGACTAGACAGTTACTCGTGTTAGTCGCCAAAGCAAATAACTGTTTATACGATTCATCTCAACGTATATCCGGACCGTACTGCACCTCTGTCGGTCCCTCTTTACAGGTCGTATATGCGTTGAGATGAATCGTATAAACAGTTATTTGCTTTGGCGACTAACACGAGTAACTGTCTAGTCTGCCTGTATGTCCTTAACCGCGTGATTTCTAGAGTCCCCGTGTCTTTGTGGTAGTGAGAGTACTAGTAGAAGATACCTATCCCGCGGGTCTCATTTTTTCATCAACCCCATCTCGCCACATACACCTCATTGCTAGTTCAATTAGCCTGGATCCACTCATTAATTTTGTGAGTAAGTCCGCGATATTCGACTCGCCTGGCTCCTTTGCAATCCGGATAGTTCCTGCCGCTATGCACTCCCTTGCCTTATGATAAGCAACACTATTATGCTTCTTCTTACAAGGGCTTTCTGGTCGTGTAGTGTTCTTCACGACTGACTCATTGTCACAATAGATATTGGTAGGTCCTTCTATAGGTATGCCCATCATTCGTAGCTTGTATCTTAGCCCCTCTACCATCTCGATTGCTATCCTAAGCGCGACTATTTCCGAGAGTCTGATAAACTCTGATTCCTATTTCATGTTGGTAGATAACGGTATAGAGATTGCAGTAATATTGATTAGATTCTAAAATTGTGAGCATTAGGATTAAGTTATATCCGGACCGTACTGCACCTCTGTCGGTCCCTCTTTACAGGTCGTATATGCGTTGAGATGAATCGTATAAACAGTTATTTGCTTTGGCGACTAACACGAGTAACTGTCTAGTCTGCCTGTATGTCCTTAACCGCGTGATTTCTAGAACCAGCACAACAACCCGAAAGTCAACAAGGCAGCAGGCCGCCCATAGAAGTTAGTACCATTACTACTAGCAAGAAGAGACAGTACTGCAAAGGAAATGATTCAAAGATGATGAATACAATTGCTCAGGTACTAAAGCTTCAGCAGCAGGCATTGGAACAACAGCAAAGATATCAGGAAAAGGCAGATGAAGAGAGGAAGGTGATGATGCAGGTACTACTTGTTGCTCACGTCGGCGCCGGTGGTACTAGTAGTGGTACAAGTGGTGGCGTTGGTCGCGGTTGTGCCCGTCGTACTACACGACCTCCTATTACTGTTACTACTCCCCAAGTTACTAATGTTACTGGGAAGCTAAAAAAAAAAGTGAACAGTCTCCAGCAGCATCCCGACTACAGCAGTGACGACGACATCAGTGATAGCAGCAGTGACGACTTGTTAGGAATCAATTAGTGAAGAGAACGAATCGAATCGATAGTGAAGGATAGCATCGAATCAGTTGATTAGTTAGTTAGTTAGTTAGTTAGTTAAAATAAAAGAATCGATTATTAGTTAAGAAACTCAACAACAACAACAACATTGCTCCAGACAGAAACTTGGGCTACAAAGGCAATAGAAAAACTCTATTGCAACACCTTAAAAGAGAGATCGAAAACCACTAGAGGTGCGCCGGAGCAAAATTATTCAAACGTGTTGTCGACTGCTCGTAATCAATCGATCATGATCGATCTGCTCGTAATCGATCGATCATGATCGATCGATCAAATCGATCGGACGCCGACTAATCAATCGATCAAATCGATCGACTAACTGATCAGCTCTGGTAATTTGTAGCTACTATTGATTATTATCTAATTCGTAACTACTATTGATTATCAAATACATCATTTGCGGTTTCAGTTGGTACCAAACCGTAGGAGAAGAAACCTTCAGTCTGACTCATGTAGGTGTTGAGTATGGTGTTGATTCCAACCTTAGCTGTCTGGAAGTTATACAACAACACGACAAGCTTCAGAATGACCCTCCTGTCTCCTGTTTCTTCCAGCAACATGTTATCTTTGAGTCTAGGGAGCCCACCTTAGATCTGTCGCATCCCCCATTCAGACATCTGTTTAACGCTAGCCGCGTCTCTGTTCACTGTAATAGCCGTGGGAACGACGCGCTGTTTCATTGCTCTGGCCTCTTCAATAGGTGTACCCTCAGGTATTTCTACAGGAGCTGTCATAGGGTCGTATTGACTACTTCTAAGAAGGTAGCCGTTTGTAGATAACCTAAACGCCAAATCGACTACACTCTTTGCCTTATACAGCTCATACATGCGCTCCATCTTTTCATACAGCCCGTACTCGGCCTGAGTACTATCATGCCAAGACCCAGGACAGTTCAAGACACAAGCCCGGATCCTCCCATCCGGGCAGAAAAGGAAGACACTATTCACATATGTACCACTTGTCCAACCATTGTAGTATTGGTTCTGTTTGGTCCAGTCACCAGACTGCTGGAGATGGAGTTTAAGCCCGTCGCAAGCAGCCCACACTCGGTGTGGACAAAGAGTTGGATACTTTGCAGCAATAGCATCGATGTATTGTTGAATCTCTTGTTCATTTGGCAAGCAAACTTTTGCAGAAGGATGGTGTTGTAATGCACTAAGAAGGACCTTGCGACCAAATTTCAGCCATCTGTACATAGGAGAGGCTGTCAATCCAAACGCTATAGCAACTGCTCTTGCTGCTGATCCTCTGGTCCGGAACCAGAATAAGACAAGAGCAAGACATCCAGTGGCATCAAACTCTTGCCGACGAATATAATTGTGTTTCTTGTATTCCTTTAACTTTCTAATCAATCCAGTCTTCTCATCATACATGTATTGATTGAAGAATGATTCGGATATATCTAGGAGCTTGAAGAATACTACATGGTCAACTCGGCAGCAATTCAAAAGGGCTTGATCATTGCCCGATCGATAGAGATACATGAAAGCAGATTGGCTGTATCTCTTACTTGCTATCCTAGGAGTTCTACGATCCCTTCTTTTCTTATCTTCCTCCCCAAGCAGTGGATTGTTGTAATCGGGGGTTAAGTCGTTATCATAATAGTCTCCAAGCACTTGTACTAACTCCAGAGCCATGGTGATTGTTGATTGTTGCGTTTCGCGAAAGAAGAGTGTTTCGAAAAAGAGTGTTTCGCAAAAGAGTGTTTCTTGCTTGCTGGAGAGCAATGTGAGTGTTTTAGCGAGGATAGCTACTACTAGTAATTTTTATGGATAGCTACTAGTAATTCGTATCAGCAAAGCCAATCGATACGGTACATAGAAAATTCTGAAAATTTCAACTGCCGGCCAGTCTTGAATACTTAACAGGCTTGCTTGCCAAAATAGGCCAGTAGGTGGCGCGGTTAGTGATTAAACAGACGTAAACAGACATTTAGTGTTTTGTACTTCCAAGATTCCAAATTCCAAATCAGTCAGTTAATAAAAATATTCTTCGGTTGGGTGAACCAAAAAATCTATTAATTTATTCGTGTGTGAATATATTTTATTACTTTGGTCTTTTATTACTTTATTATTGCTGGGAATCGCTCAATCTCAACTAGTAAATTAACAATCTGTCACTCATACTAGTGTGAAATAACACAGAGAAGTTTTTTTAATTACTTAGTTGGGTATTTTTGGCTAATTTCGGCAGAAATCTGGCAATTTTCATACATTGGGTCCGTTGTGTTTTGCAATTATTGAGTTTCGCTCCTCCTTGTCATCGCCCCCGCCTAGAAAACACCAAAGACTGCAACAAAACCCCACGTCGTTTCCACACAAATAGCAAGGAGGGGTGAATTTGAAGCAATACTTGCTGTCATCAAGGTCAAGGTTGCAATCGAATCATGATTTTCAAACATAGAAAATTTTGCATTCTGCGTCTTCGCCGTCCGCCCGGGTCGCCGTCGCCCCCGCCTAGAAAACACCAAAGACTGCAACAAAATCCCACATCGGCCCCACACAAATAGCAAGGATCGGTGAGTTTGAAGCAATATTTGCTGTCGTCGAGGTCAAGGTTGCAATCGAATCATGATTTTCGAACATAGAAATTTTTTAATCCGCGTTTCAACAACGGCAATGATGATGATGACAGCTACTTCTTCTTCTTTTGTCTCTTTGCCTCCTTTTCATAGTTGTTCTTTGGCATAACCTTCTGTGATAATAGATCAGCAGACCGGTGGAAAGTACCATAGCAATCAATACACAAATGGACATTGCAAGTAGCAAACTTCATCAACAGCCCATCCTTTCTAAGCCCAAGCCATTTATGCATAGGAGTAGCACACTGCGTCCGCTTCTTCACCTTGAAAAGAAAGTGGTCTAAGTTTCTCTGCAATCTACATCCCAAAGCCCCTCCATCTACAAGTGTGGCGTCATTCACCCCAGTAGCAGACCTTCAACTGCTGACGTTGTTGTCGCCGCTTGTTGCTGTTGCTGTTGTTGTTGTCAATGGAGATACATCACACTCATCAGCAGTGGAGGAGATAAAGAACATTCGGGCTTCTGCTTCCACTTCAACTGCTTCAGGATATACCCAGTACTCGCCAATGTCTCTTCTGAAGTTGTAATGAGCTTTATAATGGGGGTTCTTAACACCTTCTTCTTTGCACACACTCAAGTACAGTTTGTAGGCATTTGTAAGGAGCACTCCAATAGCCCAAAACATAACAGACCACCACCACTTTCAATTCCGGACCCACCTATCTAGCCTGTACACTCCTCTAAGCTGATCAGCAATATTGACGCCCCCCATTCCATTGTTGTAGGTGTCAAGTTGGTTCAATCATAAGAATTTCATCTTTTCCTTCTTGTCAGTCTCCACGTTGTAGATAATCTTCTCCTTCTCCACCCATTCAATCACACTAGTAACCATACTCAAATAATGGACTGGCTTTGTGTCATAGACACTGGAAGCAATGAAAAATGCAGACTCTGGATCACCTTCAAGGACAGCAGCTTTCACAATGCCCCGCACTGCCCGCTGAGCTCGTATGTTTTTCAGCTCCTGTTGGAAAACACAGTCAGGGAGGCCAGGATTTGCTTTGCGCGTTACTCCATGACACAGGACTCATTTTGAATGCCTAAAGGCAGCCTTGCAGAACATAAATGAGTTGTAGAGGTTGTCCATTCCAACATGATGATGCTCATCCTTGAGGGAGTCAAATAGCCACATGGTACATGAATGAAGAGGTGAAAGTCCCATAACAAGATACTTTTTTGGAGCCGGATCATTCCTCATGTAGACTTGGTAGCAATATCCGTTGTCACAGAGCGCGTCAACTTGGAAGCCATCACCCTCCCTCTTGCATGTGATTCAACGTTTATCAATGCGTTAGCCCTTAAAGCGCATAGTCATTTCATCCACTGCAATGCTTCAGGATAGCATCCAAGCGCACGGGCACTGTGAATTCATCCACTTCTTAATCAACGGACGTATCTTCCAGTTTGGATACTCCTTCCTTGGAGGCGCCGGAACACTAGGGTCTTGGCAGGCAAGGAAGGCCTTGAAGTGCTTGTGTCTCTTAAATGGAATGCCCACTCTGTTTGCATCACTGCTATCACCTGGGCACCTTGGCTTTGTGAAGGCGTTGTGAATGAATGTGTTGCCAGCAATGCAATCACTTGTTGTAGATCGGATCTTGTATTCAAGGCAAGCTGTAGGGCAGAGACCATGCAAGACATACAGCCCAAAGAATTGCCTGAGTTCTTTGCTTTCAAATGGTTTGAGCTCCTTGTAGATCCTCTCCCCTGCACCTGCAAGGAATGCTTTCCAATTTGTCCAGTTCTTCATATCTTCAAATGAAAAGGACAAATTCTTCTTCTTCTCTTTTGCATCATTGTAAAGGGGAAGAAATACCTCCGCAAATTCCCAAGGATGTGATTTAGATGACAGGCCATGCTTTTTCTTGAACTCTGGATCAACACAAGTCTTCTCCCTTTGTTTACACTTAGTAATGGGGGTTCCAGATGCATCCTTGCGAATGTTTCCCCGACGGTCAAATTTGTACTCTGTCTTCACTGCTTTGAACTCGGGGATATCAAATACTTGAGTGAAGTTGTATTTCTTTGCAGGGGGAGCAATCCGTCCCTCTCCTTCAGAGATAGTGCAAGCTTGTGCAATCCTGAAGGTTGAATTAGCTGGCACTTCAACAACTACACCCTCTGGATGGAGCTCTCTCCAGTGGAGCGTATCAGGGAATAGCTGCATTGTGTTGTTCATCTTGTTATGGTGCCGTGTCGGCCCCTCTGCTGCTCGTCGTCCCCGTTTGGGCCTGCTTTCATTTGCTTCCTCCACTGTATCAAATCACTTGATACCCCGGTCTATTGCTTTGGTTAATGACTTGCCAAAGCTGCTTTGTTGCCAGAGGTTGGCCGGCACTGGAGCTTGAGCTCCTGTCGTAGCCAAACAACAGATTTCTTGGTGTTGTTGTTGCCCTTCTTGTCATTCTTGTTGGTGTCGTCATCATCTTGGTCGCTGTCATCCTCCTCCTCTGCCTGTTCCCCGTCTGTGTCCTAGTTTTCAGGTTCTTGAGGAGGTGCTACAGGACCAAAGTGGTGTTCCTGATATTGTTCCTCCTCTTGATCCCCCTCTTCATGGGCAGCATCATAGAAGGGATCTTTTGCTCCATCACTATCATACCCATTGGCGAATCGTGATTGCAAGGTACTTGCAATGTGGCTAAGGTCCCTGATCTGTGGACTATTACTCATATCAATGTTTTCTGTGGCCGTTGGAGCTGCTGGGGGGATCCCCATCATTTGTTGTGTTTTGGCGCGGCATGGTGGTGACGCCAATGGTTGTTGACGAGAGGACAAGGATGGGAGCAAAAATAGGAAATCAGTCCGTAAATCCTTTGTTTTTGGCCAAATCAGTCTGCTCTTGTACTGGATTGTAGCTCTATTGATGACGGTGATGGTGATGTGCTTGGATGCTGAATTGGTGGAGTGGAGTGGCGAGTCATAATTTATTTCCATGGTGATATGGAATTTTGGAGTTTGTACGCACCCTAAAAAAAAATCAAGTGTAATAGAGCTTCCGGTGCCGATAGCTCAGCCAGCAAAATAGCAAGTATGGACCTAGTAGGACAAGTGTTTTCTAAGACAGTTTTTTACGAGGAATAAGAATATCAAGTTGTTATGACTTTCGTTTGGCCCCTCAAAAATGATCAATTTGTACATCGGTGTGCGTACGGAACGATTAAGGGATATCGGATTGTTTTTACCAGCATAACGGCCCTGATATTTATTTACCTGTGATCTTCAAGGCCGTGGAGGTCAGTTCAAATTTCGATTCCTATTTTTGTCTTACCGGTACCGGTAGCGTACTCTACGGTACGCGTAATTTTTTTGCCGTATTTTTGACCGACAAAAATTCACTCCACCCTCACTAGTATCATTATGTCGTATTATCTCGTGTTAATTTACAACTCTTCATGCATTTTGTATATTCTTGACTTCATCGTTCTTTCTGTCTGATTGACATGCTGACATCTCCATTTGATTGATCTCCATTGATCTAGCCTGTTGATTCCATTCCAATAATTGTTGTGTATATGTATATCTGTTGTTAATCAGATTCAAGTCTTCCGGACATCGTCTTCTGATACCATCCTGAAACTGAGATTTTACTTAGAACCACCACTCTTTTCTCGAAGTGAATCCCACTTAACAGCATTCATCTCCATAAATCAACTCATTCAAATCATTCCAACAAAATGCATGTATCGCAATAGCCTTTTTCATCGCAAAGGTTGCTGAGGTTGAAGACGGGGCAAAAACCTAGCAGAAAAACGGTTTGTTAAGTACCTCGTACCAAAATGGAGCTTCTACTGAGTATGACCTACCCTGCTGGTAGTGAATCTTTGATGCCAAAACAACTGCTATCACTGCAACCATCACAATGCAATAGTTGGCTAAAGTAATTTTCAATTGAATGTTGAAAGTTGAAAATTTCAAGCACAGTTGATCAGTTCCAGTTCCCTCAAACACTTTCAACTAGTATTACACCTCGTTTCAATTGGGATTAACGTGATTTGGGAAGCAAGAAAAAAGTTACAACAAGCTCTCATAAAAATGGAAATTGTACATTTTGAGATTTGTTGAAATATTTTGATCATTAGTGTGCTGTGTAAACATTACAGGAGTATCAATCATGCATATTGAATATCAAATAATAATGCGTACTACAGTCCCAGACAAGATTTGTTCTTCTCTTAAACTGACAAGAATTAGCCCATTGACAAATTGCACAGCTCAATGGTTGGAAAGTTTCATCCAAACATTTTAGTGGGTGCAATCAACAGCAGTCATTAATTGGATCTCTTGCAACACAAAGAAGTGTGATCTGCACTACAAAAATTGAAATGAATGAATGAATGCAAAGTCAAAGTCAAAGAGAATAAATTTGTTATTTTTCCCTTTTCAAATTGGTCCTTTCTCAACTCATTTTTACAGAGAAAGGCTATTCTACTGTTGCAGATGCATAATTGTGCTGGACACAGGCTCAAAATCATCATCAAATTATGTGTAGAACTGGGAAGTAAGATATCTTCCCTGTATGATTTACCAAGAAAATTTGAATTCAAGCAGCACTAACAAGCAATATCTAATGCGTCATTTATTCATGAGAGTACTAAATGTAACAACCTGTCCTCCTGTTTTGGTTGGCACGTGTCCCCCCTATCTGAGGGAAAATCCAAGGCGCACGCGCTGAAGATTTTTTATTAGATAGAGGTGGACACATGCCAACCAAATTGACTCCAAGTAATATCATGGGGAGGAGGGATGTTGCTTGGTACCACTCTAGCTGCTTGTTTACAAGCTCAAGGAGTTAGAGTGGTACTGAGTAATACCCCTCCTCCCCATGATACGGGCGTTGACATGGTAATCCCATGGTTTCAAAGTCAAGCACAATGGAGCACATCGTTGCTAGCCATTTGACCTTTTGTGCTTGTTGCAGCTGTAGGGTGGGACAAGGAGGGTAAACCCGTATCAATATTGGTATCTGTCAGTGGTACCGTAGTACCACTTTTTGGTGGTACCGGAGTACTACACTGTAATAGCCCTGCATTGATCCATACTTTGTGGATGGGATTGGCCAGCTGGCGCTCTCATTCTACACCTCACAGGACTACAAATCTGTGTACAGTTACTACTAAGGCCTACACAGCTACAGGGTTCTACTGCGGGAACCTACTTTTTTTTGGATCCCCTGGTAATTCTCATAATTTTGGAAAACAACCACCACTTGCAAAAGTAAATTGCTTCCCAACCATGGGAATAGCTCCTTCTGAGTGATACAACAGCAGGAAATCCATTCTATTAGTACTGTAAGCACGTTGATAATCCCTTATTTTCCCGGTGGAAGATATTTAGGGTGCTCCGGTTTGATTTGGAGCTGTCGTTGTCATTGTCGCTGTTGTCCTGTCAATGTAATTCTGTTGACTCCGATCTCATGGTACTGCTTATTTTTGCTTTGACCATGGGAATAGCAACAATGATAAGAACATCAAGACTACTGTGTACATGGTGGATGCTCCCATCTCCCCGGCTGCCATAAAGTTTTGGGTGTCAGGCGATACAAGGATTTGTGTTCCTATGAGCAGCCACCATACGAAGATTGATTGGAGTCGCGATATGAGAATTCACGTCCTCCTCAAGTGCTGTTGCTGCTGCTCTTGCTCCGGTGTTTGGCCTACAAGGGCTGTGTTGTGCCAATCTAGGTGACTGGTGTATTCAAGGTGATCGAATACAAGCACTGTGTTGCTCCAATTTTATTCCTATCAGTACTCACGATATGAGGATCATTGTAATTGATACTGGCAGCAATACAAGAATTAATTCTCAGCATAGTCACCCCAACTTTCAGCGGCGATACAAGCTTTGATACAACAAGACACGTTCCCCTTGTACCCACTCAGTCCGCCCAGCAGACTCAATATTCATCATGGTTGGATCTCTAGCAAGAAATAGGTCTACAAAAGAATGCTAGGTCATTGTTTGGTATACTGTGGTCCCTACTAGTGTGCTGTGTATTAGTATGTTCTAGGAGTATCAAAAATAGTAGTAAGAGAATAGTGCTCAAAATGCTACGAAGTACTAGAAATTGCTCAGAAAATACTGCAGAGTACTAGAAATCACATAAAATACTACTAGAACAACAACAGTGTGGTACCGGAGTAGAATAAAAAGTACCAAAGTACCACCATCCGGTACCGAAGTACCACCACCTCCTCCCGCCCGTTGAGCCAGTTTTAAACCTTCATTTTTCTTTGTACTTAGGAGCGAGTGCACCTACTCGACTGTGGAAGCCATGGGGTTACTAATGTATCCTTATATCAAGAGGCAAACACAGCAGTGGGTGTCTTCTCATAAATGGATCATAAGGGTATGAACTATGGAAGATCAAACCAAAACATGATTTTTTAGATTCATGAATTCATTGAAATTCTAACCCTATTTCTTGCACAAGCCTGTTCAGTCCAAATTTACTTTTGAGCTTGCAGTACCTATTCCAGGTTCAGGATGATAATCTTTCAACAACAAAAGACAAACTATCCAGGAAAAAATGGTTTGGTGTTAGTAGTTTGATACAGTGCATTCGAACCAAGGAAGTAGTTTGTAGAGTACTTTAGTGGACCTTAGTGTTGGTGGTGCGCGGGTGCGAGCGGGCCAGAGTATAAATAGGGTGCTCACATCCTACCATGTATACATACCCTACCCGTGGACACGGGAATGAGAGTCAGGTGACAAGTCATGAGGTGGGAATGAGGAATCCTATCACTATATCGATGTTGGATCAATATCAGCCATCCACACTACATGTTGCTTGCAGCCATCCAGTTGGCACACAGGGACACCTGAAGGCTGCCATCATCTGGAGACTAGTCCTCACTGATCTACTCATAGTTTAATTTGTATCTAACCAATAGGGTTGATTGCACTCTTTAAGGTTTCATAGTAATAAATCTACTGATTTCAACATACAAATAATTAAACTAACGGGGTTGACCCAGTGATTTCCTGATTCAATTCGAGGCCACCATAGTGCTTCAAACCAACGCACGTTGAGTAGATACCACATTCTCCGGGCACATTGCCGCTGTTGAAGTTGACACCATCCTCCAGCGAAACCATGGACCAACTGTCCTCAACCAAAAATTCCAACATTCCTATTAAATTCCTTTCGTGTCCAGAAGTACCAAAGCAATACGACGGCAGTTATTCTATTCATACGAATCAATGAGTCCCATATCAACCAAAGTAATCGATTCCCACAGCATATCGATTCCCACGGCACATCGATTCCCGTCGTACATTAACAGTGAGCAATCTCTGTTTTCTAGTATTGCCCTTGTTCTTTGGTGAGCAAACTTTGATTTTGGAAAGTATCACACGAGCTACGGGAGCAATTCCTGATCTTAATGATAAACATATCATAGGATCTTCCTAACGGAACAAGAGAAGAAAACCGTTGTTTGAAGCTTCTCACACAATATATATATACATATGGATATATATGGTCAACGACCAATGCATGTACGGAAATAATCAGCAAGTAATCTCATCACTACGCAACAGCAGTTGCAACGTATTCAACCTCAATAAAAGAGATATCTTGCGTTTCGGCAAGATTTCACTTTATCTCATACCGTACTTTTAACATTCAACTGATTTATATCCCAAAATTCACACTAGTTGCTACCAACTACCTGTAATCTACATTACTAAGGTCTGTCTCGCTGTATCTGAACAAGTTCACAGTAAGAAGAGATCTGGCGTTTTTATAGTCTCGCCTGTAGTTCGATTATCCGTTGTCAAAAGTATTCAATCATAATTGTCACGCGTAGAGTACAATCGTTCGTCTACTAACACACTAACACAGCGTTGCTGTTCTTCAGAAGCCTTTGAATCAGACTCTCAGCAGACCCGATTCAGAAGGAAAATAATAGATTAACAGTTGCAAGCTCCAAGGTGGCTTGCATAAGAAGAACAGGAAAGAACGTGAACACAGTACCTCCGCTGGCATATGCCAATCGCACATCACCTACGAAGTCGTTCCCTTTCACCATCTGACTCCTCCGACGGATCGGACTCATCTCAATTGAACATGCCTGCCAATCTCTCCGGTGGTGGGAACAATGCTGGAGATGGCAACGCTGCAAACAAAATCAGTCTCCCTAGTTTTGATGACCATATGAAGTTGATACTTGTATCCATATTCCGCGTCACAAAGGAAGAGGATAGCTATCTGTGTGAAGCTCTCCAAGAAGGAGGATTACACGAATGGACAACGTTCCTCGATGCACTCCTCGAATATGGATTTGCCCGCTAACTTACCTACATGGATACTAGTAGTGGACTGCCAACCCAACTTCACCGATCCATTCAACAAACCATCAAAGCACTCGCGGACTTCGCAAAGGAATTACGCAAGAGCAAAAAGGATTGGAGGGATGTAGAATCATATTCATACGAAACCTTCCGTGCCTTCCATATGACACGTGCACTGCGTCTTCAAATCGAATCCATCTTGAATCCTCCAGCTTCTCCTCCAGGAACAAATAAGAACAAGTCCCCCAACAAGTGAAGTACGAATCTTGGTGCCAAAAATCACGCAATGAAAAGTCGTTCACGCCCCTCACGAATGACTCAAGATTTGAACATTGGCTCATAGGTTTCAAGGCTAAACTCGAGGCATACGACATTGACACCGAAACATTCCTTGATGAAACTTGGCCCCCTGCTGCACTACAAGGCTTCACACGTGACCTTTTTGTCAAACAATGTGCTTTCTTCTGGGTTCTTATGTTGGAAGTCTTCAAAAGCAACCTATCTGCATCATGCGTTCACAGCCACTCCCTCAAACGTAATGGACGCCAAGCATATTTTGATTTTGTGAACTTACATAGTGAATCAAAAGCCAAGGTATATGACAACTCCACTCAATTGCAAGCGTTACTTAAGTTGAATCTCAACAATTGGAAGGAATCCAAGGTGAAGTTTATCATGCACTGGTTCAAAGAGTTGAACCACCTCAACAAGCTTCGTCCTCCCAACAAGCCCCTTGAGTACCATACTGCAAAATCAGCATTATGTCAAGCCTGCTATTCCAGCTTTCAACTAAGTGAACAGTTTGCCAAGGTCAAAGATCCGCTGGCCCAAATAGTACCGTCACGGATGTAGTCGCTGAAGCCGCTGCTATCCATGAACTCAAGATCACGCTCCTACTTGAGGCGACTCACCTAGACTCTCAGTCCACAATGTCTGCTCCAAAGTCCACAGTACGTGCACATGTACACGACTTCTCCTCAGGACAAGGGCACAACTCTAGCGACTATGCTCTCCCTATCCAATTCAAAGGTGACTATCAAGACTATGCGGTATTCAAGGCTGGACGTTCACCTGACCCTACCACACGCTTTCCTACTGGGATATGGAAGGCTCTATCACATCAAGACATGAAGAATTGGCTGAACTTTCCCCCCGAAGGCAAGAAAATAGTGGTCGCATCGTTGCGGTCCAAATTGCTCCCAGATGGTCAGCCAGACCCCAATGCCGTTAAACCCATCACCCGGAAGGCATATACACATGAACATTCCGTCACATTCCTTGAAGATGACACCTTGAACGATGATAACCATACCAATGCTTCAGAGGACCTCCATCCGGCTGTGGAAAATGACCGTAGAGGCGTCTTCCATGCATCTCTTGGCGTATACAAGTCTCAGACTTCTTCCCTCAAGGATCAATGACCCCTTAAGTCTTGCGTGTCGCCTGCTCACTCCGCCAGATTCCTTTCTGAGAATCCTGACATTCGATATAAAAGGGACGGTGACACTCTGGTACCTGTAGGAAAATCTTCCTATTCTGTCAATTTTCACCAATGGTATAACCCCGAAGATGACTTAACCTTCCAACACGATAATCAAGTATCTTCATACACCTATTGTGCTCATAAAGCTACTGTTTCCAACCCCGGATTCGCTATGGTTGACCGTGGTGCCAATGGTTGTATCATCGGTAATGATGCATGTCTCATCTCCTCCAAGGATATCCCGCCCCGCCCCGGTATGTCAATGTCACCAGCATCAACAATCACCAGGTACAGAATATTCCCATTGCAACATGTGGAGCGTATTCTGTCTCCAATAGAGGTCCTATTATCCTCATTTTCAACAAATGTGCGTACACGGAAACACCCCTCTATCCTGTCTTCTGGACAGATGGAAGCATACTTCTCTACTGTCAATGACACATCCATCAAAGCAGGCGGTGGGCAAGTAATCACCACCTCTGATGGATATGCACTGCCCCTCAGCATTTGCCATGGCTTGCCATACCTCGCCATGCGAAAATATACAACTGATGAATTCGACACACTCCCACATGTTATCATGACATCGGATAAACACTGGGACCCATCCGTTCTCGATACCATTATCAATGCTAAGGATGAAACCTTCCTTCAGAAATATCCACCTCAGTCGCAGCAGCTTCCCTATCTAGAATACGACAAATATGGAAACCCACTTTGTCTTGAAGGCTTGGATATCTCTGTATCCCCTGGTTTGTCCACGGTTACGTCCCTCAGTTTGTACTCCAGTCATTGCACTCGATCACCCTTGATGATGGAATCAACAACCGCTCCTTCTGGCTTACACCTACCGATTATGTTCATCAGGAACGCCTCACACGATGTATTCCACCTTCAATTTTTGATATGATTCTTGCTTTTCCCACCGCCTGTACTGTTGATGATACACCCCGTGTCGCAACTACACCTCGTGAACGTTATCCCAACAAACATGATTACTTATCTCTGAAACCCTTCTTTTGTTGGGTTTCCACAGATCGCATCAAAGCTACTTTTGAGAATTCAACGCAATATGGATCCTTAGCGGTTAGCCCCGATGGTAGCCTCTTCAAGTGTTTTCATTCCCCTCAGCCGGCAATGAATGTTCGACCGTTCAATGACGATGTTTTGTCTGATGTCGTTTACTCCGGCATCCCAGCAATTGATGGCGGTTCCAAACTTGCACAGATCTTCTTTGGTCAAAAATCTCATATCATACATGTTGAAGAAATGCACCATTGGTGATTTCCTATCATGTTTCCAGAATTTTGTTCGAAAATGGGGCAGACCTCTTCGCCTCTTACTATGTGATCATGGTAACTACCAATCTAGCAAGAGGGTCCTCGATTATCTCAAGATGTTATGGATCGGACTTTGGCAGAGTGAACCCTATCACCAACACATAATAATTCCCCCCGGCGGAAACGGTAGCCAGCAACAGCAAGGGGGAAACCGACCCCGGAACAGAAATCGCCGGGGTAACAACACCACCAATACCGGGGGAGGCAATGGCCACCCCGCAAGTGGTGAATGCAAGTTCACTGGTCTAGACCAAGATGAGCTCAAAGGAGGCGTTGTCAACAGATCGAAATCGACACAGTACGACAAGCTATATGAAGGACTCAAGATAGTTGGTGGAAAAAAGAACTCCAAAGTGAAGACAACCCTCATCAACATGGAGCCGCTGACCGAGGACGAGTTTCTACCCACCATGCCAGGGCCAGCGGACTACACAGTCTTGGGATCACAAGGGGAAGAGGTCGTCGACCCTGACAAGAAGCACCTCCTTGAGCAACTTTGGATCAAGAAGGGGGAGCGGGCAACAAAGAAATTTGATCAATATGTTGAAGACTTGAAGAGCCTGTTCTCAACCGCAGAAGGACAACTCAGCCCCAAGGTGAAGCAACATCTGAAGACCAACGAGTCGTGGACAAAAGTAGAGGATGAACAAGATACTCTTGGAATGCTCAAGTTGTTGCGCAAGTATTGTTATCGTGACAGCGCGACCAAGGTACATCCAATGGTGGATGCCGCGAACAAGGTGTACAAGTTCTTTTCCTGCAAGCAAGACTCCAACAAGAGTGCCGCAACATATGCCGAAGAGGTCAAAGCACGATTTGGTGTGATGACATCAGCTGGAATCACAATCCTGTCCGAGGCCATGATCAAGTTGTTGGCACTGAAGAAAGGATTCCCCGGTAGGTCCTACGAGGACGACTACATGGAGATGGATGAGATCAACAAGGCCAAGATAGAAACCCTGATGAAGGATATGTTACTCTCTGTGGTGATTGTGAATGGGTGCAACTCCAAGACACATCGGAACCTGTTTGGGGTCCTCAAGGACAACTACAGCCTTGGGTCGGACGTCTACCCAACCTCACAACCAAAGGCCCTCGAATTGATGAACCAATACAAGTCAACGTCCTGGGCAACGCCAGGACAACAAGCTAATAACAGCAATGCTGGGTCTGGTTTGCGGCGTGCAACCGGGGAGCCCAACAACAACAACAACAACAACAACAACAAAGGAGGGGACACTACTAATGAAACCGCCCTTACAACAAAGGGGGTCACCACCCCTCCCACAACCAGTGGGTTGAAGGTGACCGAAGCTCACCAGATGCTCATGGCCGGCGTCAAAGACGGCGCCTTTGCTGATGAACTGTATTTCATACAGCTAAGTAACCCCGTCGCGTCCCCACAAACCCCGAAAAAATCCAGGAGTGTGAGGGCACATGCTGACTCAGTCGCGGACTACAGAGTTAGCGACAAGGTAGAGTGCATACTATCACAATCTAATGGAACCATTGATCCCTACTGGATCCTACTCGATAGTCAGGCTACTTGCAACTGCGTGAGTAACCCCGCACTGTTGAAAGATATCTGGCCACACCCAGAAGGGAGAAAGGTCCAAATCCACTGCAATGCAGGCATAGTTATGGTGGACTTCATCGGGGAACTGCCCGGGTTTGGAACAGTCTGGTACCAGGAGGGAGGCATGGCCAACTGTAACACACTAGGGGTAGAATTTGAGTAGGAGTGATAATACTTTACAAAAATGGATGGAAACTTAACAGATAAAATAATGAGCGATCGAGCTGGCTGGCTTCAATTGCCCATGGATATTCATAGAGAGTCGCGATATGAATCGTGCACCTGCCCGGCATTGGTATACCATTGTATACAGATAATGCTTCGCTACTTAATGATTCTTAGAGTAGCCCAAGTCTCATTAAATTTGTTCGTACGTATCCTTCGATGGTATCTTGGATAGTACGACTTGTACGGTAGATTGCAGTACGTACTCGTAGTAAGTAGCTCGGTACTATATGTAACTACCCCTCCTCCGTTTTGGTTGGCAAGACTCATCCCCTCTCTAAAGAAAAATTCGAGGCGCGCGCGCCGAGAATTTTTCTTTAGATAGGGGATGAGTCTTGCCAACCAAATCGACTCCGAGTAGTATCTGGGGGGGGAGGAGTTTTCTTTAGGGTGTTTCTTTTCCGAGGGCTGGATACTACGAGGAGGAGAGCAAGGAGGAGGGGTAGTTAGGTATGTAATACCATGGTCGTAAGGGAGAGCACAAAAGGAAGGAGGGGGGGAGCTTGCTAGCGAGCGTCGGTTGCTTGTTGTTGCTGCTGTTGGGGGGGGGGGGGGGGGGGCTTGCTAGTGAGCGTCGTTCTTATTGTTGCTGCAGTTTCGCGGGGGGACAAGGATAAACCTGCTCTCCCCACAGTCCACCGTGTTGTATGTGTGAAAAATTACTTTAGTACCGGTTCGGACTCCGTGTTAATCCAATCAAAAAGTATCTTTAGAATATTTTCACACACAACTCCGTGTGTTGAACAAGTAAGTACTTGTTCAACACACGGAGTTGTGTGTGAAAATATTCTAAAGATACTTTTTGATTGGATTAACACGGAGTCCGAAAAATTATGGTACCGTACGGTAGGATCTAGTAGAATCCCTACTAAACCCTGGATTTTGGAAAATTTCCCGTACAGTAGGATCTAGTAGTATCTCTACTAGGTCCTGGATTTTAGAAACTTAATCACGCATATATTTTCAGCCGTTAATACCGTTCAAAAGTATTTTTAGTGTTTTGTCTTAAGTAACTTAGTATTTTTAAGCTTTTGTCACATACCAACTCCGGGTGTTGTTGAGCAATATATATGGCAAAGAGGGAACTAACGCGGGATTAGCAATAGCAACAGGCAGGAGGGATTTCGCTCATTTGATTCCTTCACATTGTGTAGAATGAAGTAGAATCTCTACTGCAACCTTGATTTTCTGCTGTTTTCCCCCGTTAAAATTCATTATTTCAAAATCAATCACTTTGCAAAAGCAATTTGCAAAAGCAACTCCCCCCCCCCCCCCGCTCCCCCCGACCATGGGAATAGACCCTCTCACTGCTTCCTTTCCTATTACTACAACAACAAGCAACCCATTCTATTACACTGTGAGTCATTGCCGGTCCTTTGTTTGCCGGAAGGTGAGTCTTCGTCGTTGTCGTCAACAGTTATTTGTTTATTCCTATCTCACGACACTCTTCTTGCTGCTCCTTTTTTACTCACGACGATGGTGCTGCTTCTTTTTGCTTTTGACCATCATGGGAATAGCCCCTTCCAGCCACCATGGCTCGAACTATTCCACCCTGAAAGAGTAAGCAAGGCTGCTCCAGCTCCTCGGACTGGGTATAATGCTCCAGCTGAAGATCTTCAGTCTCGGTCATCTACGAACGCACCAAACTCGGTCATCTACCGATGCAACAGCAACAACAACAACCCAACGTCGGTCTGTAGCAGCCAGGAAGTCTACATTGAGCAACAATCCCTACAAGAAGAAGGCCCCTCCCCTCCTTCTGGATCTCCAACCACCACTGCTGGAAAGAGGAACAAGAAGCGCGCCCGGCAGACCCTTCCTCTTTCTGCCCCAGTTGCTGCTTCAATCACAGCGCCGTGACGCGGTTGCTCCTTCTATCCCGGCGCCAGCTGCTTCAAGAATCACGGCGCTGGTCACTCCTTCGATGACAGATACGGTTGTTTACTATGGGACAACCGTATTTCTCGCTCCGTCCCTATGAGCGGCGTCAAAACAAGGAACCGGCGTCCCTACGAGAATGGTGAATTCGACCCTTCAAGTGGCGTCTTTTGACCCTACCAACAGCCTCAATATTCATCATGACTTGCTCTCTAGCAAAAAATAGGTCTACAAACTAATTCTAGCTCTTTTTTTGGCATATACCCTGGTCCCTACTCTGCTGTGTATTAGTCTGTTCTGGGAGGATGGAAAAGAGTTCTAGGTGAATAGTGCTCAGAATACGACTGGAAATCACGACAGAAAATTCTACTAGGCAACGAGTACCACTTCTACTCATATTCTTAATTATGTACCACTCATACGGAGTATTCCGTAAATTACCAAAGTATCAATCCATTATCAGAGCAGAAAACACTACTAGAACTTGTGTACGAATTCTACGGCATATTATCCAAATTACTTTAGTATCATGCCATTGTCAGAGCAGAAAACACTACCATAAATCGTGTAGCCATTCTACGGCAAATTTTCGAAATTACTTTAGTATCATGCCATTGTCAGAGCAGAAAACACTACTAGAAATCGTGTAGCAATTCTACGGCATATTTTGGAAATTACTAAAGTACCACCGAAGTTACAAAAGTAACACCCCCTCCTCTGCACCTTTTTCGCGCCCGTTGAGTCTGTTTTAACCCCGTGAGTCCCTTTTATTTTTTCTTACTTAGGCATCGATTTTGCGAGTGCACGTGCTCTCCCGTACGAGCCATGGTGTTACGCAAGTACCTTGGTATGTATGATTGCAGTACGTTACAGAGTCCCCCAATGAGTGAATTGAGGATTCCTAGAATTGTTTCACTAGACTTCTTCCATGTCTATATTATTGTTTGCTGCATCTTATGCTGGATCATCGTTTGCTGGGTGCTCTTTGTATGGAGTGAGCTTTCGAATGTTGACTGTTTCCGTAACGTTTGGAGATAGCCTTAATTTCACTGTGCCATTGGTATGTACTTGCACAATTTGATATGGGCCTTTCTTCTGAGGTTGTAATTTGTCTGGATCTGGTTCTTTCATCCATACCTGATCATTAACCTTGAAAACATGCTTGATGCGCTTGGCATTTTGTCGGAGCAGATTCATGTTGATACCTTGTTGTTGAATTTGTTGTAGCGCAATGAGATTGGATGTAAGTGGGATATCCAATAGCATGTCCCTGTTGAAAACCAGGGCTCCTGGAGATGAGCCCATAGATGCATTGATTGCGCACCTGGATGCATGCATGCAGGTAGCTAATGAATTGTCCATGAGCTGTGTGGCCTGTGTGTTGGTTTGAGGTGGATTCACATGTACCAATATGCGAAGAGTGTCTGCAATGGTATGATGTACTCTTTCGCAGACAGCATTGCTCTGAGGATTCTTGACTGTGGTAGCCACACCTTCAATTCCATAGGCTGCCAGTGTATTTTGGAATTCATGGCCTAGGAACTCTCCACCATTGTCATAGACACATTTGATCGGTCTTGGATATCTGGATAACCAGCAGTTGGTGAATTGGTTGGAGACATGTTGACTTGACTTATCTCTGATGCGAATGATTTCCAGTAGGTTGGTAACTGGGTCAATGCACGTGAGAGCCTTGAAGTTGTAGACTTTCCCTTGAGCTGTTACCTTCCACGGTCCAATCAGATCCACATGCACTTCACTGAATGGTGCCAATGGCGCTTGCTTGGGCGCTAGCAATCCATAACTAGCATTTCTGCTCTTGTACTTGATGCAATCATCCGGGCATACGTATTCTTGGCATAACTTGGCAAGCCGTTCCACGTGGAACCTGGCCGCTATTGTTTGATTGAGTCTGGTGGATCCGCAGTGCCCTAGTAGTAGATGGTACCACTTGAGTAGTTGATGAGCGAGGGAGGTTGGAATGTAGATTTTCCATTCCTCTCTGGTTTCTGCTTTGGAGTAGCACGTGATTTCCTGATTACCAAGGTGTTGTTTGAAGAAGGTTGGTAATTGCAGCTTGGCTGGGAGCGTGTCATCGTTCTGTTGATGTTGAGCAATGTTGGTGTAATTCACTGGGCATTCCATTTCCTGGAGTGTTGGCAGGTTGACCAGACACTCATTGTTCAGTAGACATGAATATAATTCAGCGTCCGCGTCATGGCATAGGTGTGGGAATACCTCTGGGAATTCTTGTAAAAAAAGCTCTTCATCTGCTTGTTCAGGGTCGTCTAACTTGAGAAATCAATTAGAGTCCCTTTGCCTTGCTTCTGTTTCTCCCCCACTGTAGGTGGATCCATCCTGGGTAATCTTGAGAATGCATCCGCGAGTACATTCTTGGGGCCCTCAACGTAGTTCCAGTTGAGGTTGTATTCTTGTAGAAAGAGGTTCCAGCTAAGGACCCGTTGTGGAGAAAGGGTCTTGAAGGTGAGATTCTTGTGGTCTGTGTAGATGTTGAGTTCACAGCCTAATAGTAGTTTCCTGCATTCTTTGCAACACAAGACTATTGCAAGTAGTTCCTTTTCTGTTGTTGTATAATTCTTCTGAGCTCTATTCAGCTTTTTGGACCAATAAACAATGGGTTTGCCATTTTGTAGGATGACTGCGCCGAGTTGTAGATCTGATGCATCTGTGTAGATATCAAATGGTAGGTTCAGATCCGGGTATATGTTCAGCACGTCACTTGCTATCATTGCTTTCATTTCTTCAAAGGCTTTTTCCTGGGCCGACCCCCATGTGAAGGCTGACTTTGTTGATTTGGACTGCCCATTGGCAGTTTTCTTGGGGGTTCCCGTTAGTTCAAATAAAGGAGATAGGACATGTGAACGTCTCGGCCACATATCCCTGTAGTAACCAACAGCACCTAGAAAGGACTTGACTTGAGTGATAGTTTTTGGTCTGTCCATTCGCAGAATAGCTTCAATCTTTTTCTTCCAAGGTTTCACGGCTTCTGGAGTCATCCAAAATCCGAGAAAGTCTGTTTCCTGTACAGCCCAGTCACATTTGAGAGGGTTGCACTTGAGACCATTTTCATTCAGTCGGTGCAGAATTGTGTCCACTGTTTGCATGTGGTGGCTGAAGGTGCCATTTGTCCAGATTCTAATATCATCAATATAGACGGTGCAGTCGGTGCCTTGCAAAATGTCCTCCATGAGTTGTTGTGCCACATCTGGAGAGATTTTCACACCCATTGGAAGTCTTTGATATTCATAGCAACCATATGGGGTGACAATCGTGCATAGTTTCTTGCTTGGTTCATCCAGTTCAAAACAATAGTATTGCATGGATAAATCAATCTTGGTGAAGTGGGTGTATTTGCCGCGCCAATGCATGATATCCTGGATTCTTGGTATTGGATATGGCCTCCTGATTAGTAGTTCATTGAGTTCCCAAAAATCTGACACCCATCGAACCCTGTTGTCCTTCTTTGGAATGATGAAGGTGGGAAATGCCCATTCAGCTGGTCCCTCGCATTGTCTGAGGACTCCATCATCTACAAGATTCTGGAGCTCCCTTTTGAATAGTTCTTCTCTTTTGTATGCAACTGCATATGGCTTCTTGTGGACTGGCTTGGCGTCGGGCTTAGGCTTGAGTGAGATTTTCTTGTGTGGGTATTTGCCTAGTTTGTCATTGAAGACATTTGGATATTTAGATAGGACAGCTTGGAATTGTTGTTTTTCTTTTGCTGTCATATATGCTTGCTGCTCAGCGACTGAGGTTGGATCAGTTGCTTCATAAGCTCTGTCGAGGATGACAGGTGATGAAGATACGGCATCATGCACAAATAGCTCCGAGTCAATGGATTCCTCCAGTAATGCTTGGAAATATGCTTCCTGCAAATTTGGAGTAATATCAAAAACTGCTGTTTCGCGCATTGGAATTTGCCGATTGTTCCATTGAATCATGCTTGATTCAAATAACAAGTTGATATTGGTGCTGCATAGAAAGTCTCGACCAAAGATAATATCATATCTGCATGATTTGGATTCAAATAATCTGGCTTCACAACGCTCGATTGTTGTGTTCCTGAATTCTTGTAGTTTGAGATTCTTCAGTACGACAAACAACGAGGTGTCAAATGATCCATTGGCTGTGGTTGTGATGGTCCTTCTTTTGGATTGGATTGGTAGAACTCCAAAGGGAAGTGCCCTTTTGTTGATAAGGGTTGTTGTGCTGCCACTGTCGAGTAGGGCCAGCATTGTTTTTGTTGTTTTTACTGGAATGCCTTGAATGTATTGGATGGTTGTTAAAACAAAAGGAGCCACATCGCTCTTGTTTGTTTTTGTAGCTACAGGATATTCCGTATTTGGTTGTAGGGTCTTTGCTAGACGCAAGGTCCAGCTTGTGGTCATTGTCCCCGTTTTATTGGCTGCTGTACCCGTGCCAATTGAATCGTCATCTGATTTGGCTGTTTTATTTTCGTTTTCGTTTTCGTTTTTATTTTTTCCAACGCGTTCGTCCGGTTCAAACTGGACTCATCGTGAGCTCTTGTCATCATCAGATATACCTCCTGTAGGTTTCTCCCCTTCTGTGGAGAGAGTTCCTCCTGCGAGCCCAATTGGTAGTGCCAAATTGGCATCCAGAGCCTGTGGCGCTGGAGGCAGGGTGACTGCTCTTGGTTGCTGGCTTCAAGGAAGCCAGATTTGCTCACCGCTCTGCACGCTGTGTTTGGCTTTGCCACCATGTTGTTGGAGGAAAGCTTCCTTTGCGCGCTGCATGTGTGCTTGGAATGATTCATTGCTGGCTGTTGTGGTTTTGCCGGCTGAGTCATTTTTCTTGTTGTCCGCGCATTGTTTTTTCTTCTGTTTCGAGTATCTGTTCTTGGGACACTCGGACCAGTCGTGGTTATGACCGGGAATGCGACAGGGATTAGAAGATTTTTGTCCTTGGTTTTTGTTGTTGGTTTTGCATTTGGAATTATGGGCATTGTTTCCAGGACGTCTCCCTTGCTTTTTGCCTCCATTCCTCAGCTTTGATTGTCTTTCTTGACTGGACATGTACTCCACAATCTTTTGGATGGATGTTTCTGCGGTGACGCCGCCGTGCATTTGGCCATATTGCTCGACCCAAAGATTTGGGAATGTTTGTAGCAACATTGTCGTTTTGATAATTTTGCTGAGTTTGGGGCCATGACCTTGTAGCTTATCCAAGTATGAAATGAGCCTGTTGATACGCAATGCATGTTCCTTGGAGTTGGTGTCATTTGGTTTCTTGCATGCGTCGCTGCGAATGTAGGTTTGCATGATTTCTCTTGCATCCCCGGCATCGCAGTACTGTTCTTGAATGTAGTCCTTGACTGCTTCTTCGTAGCCTTCGATGTTGTCTGGATAATTCATCTCGTGATTGTTGTCGCGGGTTGTTTCCTGCCATTTGTGTTGTGCTTCAGGGCATAGAATCTTGGTGAACGATTCATAGTATCGGTCTTCAGATAATGGTAGGGTGTTTGCCGCGATGAGAAAGGCTTCCTCACAATACAACAATTCTTCCAGGCCCCCTTCTTCTGAAAAGATTGGTACCTTCCATTCCTGTGAATTGCCGTCGGCATCATAGACTTTCAAAGGAGCAAGTTTGTTCTTAGTCCGGTCAAAGCTGGAACTATAGGTGATTGGTGGTTCTTGATGCAATCCCGTCGACATGGTTGATGTACTTGCCTGGTTTGATATCCGGATTGTTTGTTTTGTTCTTTGTCGCCGGATTCAATGTTTTGATGATTAACAATGTCGAATTGTCTTTGTTTTATTGATTAACAATGTTCAAGACCGCTTTTTCGTTTCGGTTGATTCGGAGTTATTTCAAAGGGAAAAGATCGTTGTCGTTCGTTGCGGTTTTGAGCGGAAAATTTGATGCAAATTTCGGTAGGTTATTTGTTCGAAACTTTGATCGTTATTCTACAGTAGCTGTAAGAGTAATTACTGTGTAACACACTAGGGGTAGAATTTGAGTAGGAGTGATAATACTTTACAAAAATGGATGGAAACTTAACAGATAAAATAATGAGCGATCGAGCTGGCTGGCTTCAATTGCCCATGGATATTCATAGAGAGTCGCGATATGAATCGTGCGCCTGCCCGGCATTGGTATACCATTGTATACAGATAATGCTTCGCTACTTAATGATTCTTAGAGTAGCCCAAGTCTCATTAAATTTGTTCATACGTATCCTTCGATGGTATCTTGGATAGTACAACTTGTACGGTAGATTGCAGTACGTACTCGTAGTAAGTAGCTCGGTACGAAAGTACCTTGGTATGTATGATTGCAGTACGTTACACCAACATCCTGTCGCTCAGCTCAGTATCAGACCAATACAGGATCACCCTAGACACCAGCATCACCCAGTCCTTCTTTGTACACAAGCCCAATGGGTCCACCCGGCGATTCGATTGGTTGCCCAACGGTCTGTACTACTGTGATCTAAGAGAGACAGATGGAACGATTCTCGCCATCACATCAGTGGAGGGACAAAAGAAACTATATTCTGATCTAGATGTCTGACGGGCAACAAAGGCCCGTAAGCTGCAGGATGCCCTGGGGCTCCCAAGTGTGAAAGACTATCTCCACATTGTCGACAATAATCTGTTACTCAACTGTCCTGTCACACGACAGGACATCAAGGTGGCTGAGGACATTTTTGGACCAAACACCAACGTGATAAAGGGCAAGGCTGTGCGGCAGCAACCTCTGCACGTTAGAGAGGATGTGGACCCTATCCCGGCTGAAATTCTGACTCGTTACAAGTCTGTGACCCTCAGTATTGACATCTTTACCGTCAATGGCATCAAGTTCTTCAGGAGTGTGTCCCGGCACCTGTACTTCCGGACAGTAAATGCCATTGAGGACTCATCCCAGTCCACCATTCTAAGAACCCTCGTAGCCATAATTGGTTTGTACGCCACATGCGGGATAATCGTTAGAATGGTTTCTGGAGATAACGAGTTCAACTGTCTTGAGGAAGCGTTGCTGTCCCAAGACCCCCCGGTTTGCTTTGAAGGAGTGGAGAGAAACCAACACAATCCCTACGTGGAGCGAGACAACAGGACATGCAAGGAGTGGATTCGCTGCATGTTTGCGTCCATCCCATTCAAACAGTTGCCGCACCGTGTCACCATAGACATGGTGTCAGCATGCATCTTTTGGCTTAATAATTGGTGCAACCGTGTGGGTGTGTCCAACACCCTCTCCCCTCAACAGCTGATGACAGGCGTACGCCTTGACGCAACAAAGCACTGTAAGTTCCAATTTGGGGACTATGTTCTGGCACATGATGATGCAAGCGGCAACACACTGAACCCAAGGGCTTGGGACGCAATATAGCTCTGACCAACTGGCAACCAAAGTGGCGCCATGTATCTCTTTGACTTACAAACCGGCCGCCAGATCCAGCGCCGAACCGCCACCGCCACCCACATGACAAACACAGTCATTGCACGCATGGAGGTCATTGCCGCCAAACAAAATGCCCCCATTGGGCTCATGTTTGGCAATCTGGAGGGCCGCATTACTATTCTGGATCTGGACGATGAATCGATTGGGTCTGATGATGGGGCCTCTGACTGCTCGTTCACACCGAGTGAGACTGCGTCGGTCGAGGATGGAGATGACCCTGAGGGGATGGATCCCGACAAGCTCCATGACCTCCACGAGAAACAGGCTCAGCACAACAATAACGCTGATGGTGAAGGCCACCATGCTGATCCCCCACTGGAAGCAAATGATGGAATTGATGATCCAGCTGCGCACACTGTAAGCGATTTGGATGGAGGAACTGACCCAAGTGATGTGGATAACGAGTACGGCGGGGAAAACGCATCCGTTGGGCCGCCCGGCGCGGAAGACACGACTGACTCTGACTTTGAACATGAAATCAATGCAGACGGGGGGGCAAGCGTTGCAAGCAAATGCAGCGCGGGCCAGCCCATGGGGGCAGCCAACGGCCACGCCGGGGAGGACGATCCCACCCCCAACAATGACAATGAGAGCATCAACAGCTCCACACACGACGCTAATAGCTCCACCCACAACGCCATTCCTACCTACACCAAGCACAATGACGGCTCCATTTCAAACAATCCAGTCGACAATGGCGTGGAAGGACCATCACACATGACTCTGAGGCCACGCGTTATGCGTTGACATAACAAATTTGGAACAGCCAACGGTTACCAGCCCAACATCCATCACCGGAACCTCACATCAGTGCACTCAGACATATTCCAAGGAGGTTTCAGCAAAGCTGTTGCACGAGTGGAGGCCGACCAAGATAAGTACATGTTTATATCTCACGCTATAGCCTCGTACAACAATATTGATGCATCACTAGTCACCAAACAATACGGCGTCAAAGCCGGACTAAATCTATTTTGTGAGGCTGGTGTGGCGGCAGTCATGGCTGAGCTTGAACAACTACACAACAGGAAGGTTGTCCATCCCGTGCACATCAGGGACATGACTCAAGACGAGGCTAAGAAGGCTCTCCTGTATCTCATGTTCCTAAAACGAAAGCAATGTGGAAAGATCAAGGCCCGAGGCTGTGCCGATGGGAGGTCCCAGCGGGATTTCATCTCCAGGGAAGACACTTACTCACCTACTGTTTCCCTTCGTGGGCTTATGCTCACTTGCCTCATTGATGCAATCAAGGGGCGCGATGTTGCCACTGCGGACATTCCAGGCACCTTCCTACAAACCCCTATGCCCGAGGGGGAAGTGGTGCACATCCGCTTTGATGGGCCCATGGCTGAGCTGCTTCGGCGGATTGACTCCGCTCTTTACGACAAGTAAATCATGCAAGGTCGCCGGGGACAGATTCTCTACACACAAGCCGACAAGGCAATCTATGGCACTCTCTGAGCAGCCCTACTGCTCTGGGAGCGACTCTCCGGACAACTAACCACATGGGGCTTTGAGCTCAATCCATATGATACCTGCACAGCAAACAAGCTGATCAACGGATCACAGTGCACCATCGTGTGGCACGTGGATGATCTCAAAATCTCACACAAGGACCCAAATGTTGTAACAGCAGTGTTGGATGACCTTGACAAGGTGTTTGGGAAGGAAACTCCACTGACCATCACCAGAGGATGAGTTCATGACTACGTCGGCATGACTATTGACTACAGCGAGCCAGGGAACAAGGTGAAGTTCAGCATGTTTGGTTACCTCGAGGGGATCCTAAGTGAGCTTCCAGACGATCTCACTGAAGGCTGCACAATTCCAACCCCAGCATCCGATCATCTGTTCAAGGTGAATGCTGAGGGAGACAAGCTCAAACTTGTGGATGCAGACACCTTCCACAAGCACGTGGCCCAACTCCTGTTTGCAAGCAAGAGAGCCAGGCCAGACATACAAACATCAATTGCATTCCTATGCACCCACGTCTCTAGCCCTGACTCAGATGACTGGAAGAAGTTAAGAAGAGTTCTTGGATATATCCGGGACACTATCTTTCTCCCCCTGGTGCTAGGATGGGACACCACTGGGAATGCATACTGGTACGTGGATGCCTCCTTTGCCGTTCACTCAGATATGAAGAGCCACACCGGCGCGGTTCTCACTTTTGGACAAGGTGCGATCCTTGCACTGTCTACCAAGCAAAAGCTCAACACCAAGAGCTCAACCGAAGCCGAGTTGGTGGGAGTGGATGATGCACTACCATACAACATGTGGTGCCACTATTATCTCGAGTGGCAGGGGTACGCCGCACAGGCCGAACATGGTACCGGCACCGGCCACAGACTGGGTGGGAAGAATATACTTAACCAAGATAACACAAGTGCAATGAAGCTGGAGATGAATGGTAAATCATCCAGCACCAAATGGACCAGACACATCAACATCCGGTACTTCCTCATTACTGACCTTGTGAAGAAAGGGGAGATCACTGTCGAATACTGTCCAACCGGTGAGATGCTTGCCGACTACTTTACCAAGCCATTGCAGGGATCACTATTCCGCAAATTTCAAAACATTATCGTGGGGGTGACTGATGCAGAATACCTGCAATATAAGAACCCCTATGAGGCCCTCAAGGGGGCCACATCATAATTTCTATTCACCCATGACAGACAGTCATTGGTGAGTAGCAGGAGTGTGTTGGTGGTGTGCGGGTGCGAGCAGGCCAGAGTATAAATAGGGTGCTCACATCCTACCATGTATACATACCCTACCCGTGGACACGGGAATGAGAGTCAGGTGACAAGTCATGAGGTGGGAATGAGGAATCCTATCACTATATCGATGTTGGATCAATATCAGCCATCCACACTACATGTTGCTTGCAGCCATCCAGTTGGCACACAGGGACACCTGAAGGCTGCCATCATCCGGAGACTAGTCCTCACCGATCTACTCATAGTTTAATTATTTGTATCTAACCAATAGGGTTGATTGCACTCTTTAAGGTTTCGTAGTAATAAATCTACTGATTTCAACACTTAGTGGGTGATTCCCGAAATACTTTTATGTACTACATAAACACGAAATTTTCTACTTAACCAGTCTTAATTTTACAAATCATAGTCGACGTGAGCTCACGTCGACTATGATTTGTAACCGTTACACTTTTTATACCGGAATTTGTGACTGAATCCACATGTTCTTTCGCGCCTACTCGTATACTTCCACATGTTTCGTGTGCCTTTCGAAGAATTCCACATATATTCCAAAATGAGAGAAAATGAGATTCCACATTCCAAAATGAGATTTATGCACTTTCCCGCCAAAAAATTTATGTACGAAATTTTCATTCCCGAAATACTAAAAACAGAAGTTTATGTACGTTACAAAAAAGTATTTCGGGAATCACCCAGTGTCTTGTCATGAAATCCATCTACGATTTAGCATCAAAAATTTTGATTCTTCGTTTATTCAAATCACCAGATTTTGCGTGGTGTAGTCATCTCGTTCAATATGGGCCACAAGTAACACACGCCTTAATTTCGGTCAACATTGTACGTCACAAGTGAAATATTGAAACTATTTCTACTTATGCGATGCTACCGCTATTGTTCGATTGTCGTTTCAGATCGAATGGACAATTTATTTCTCGTCAGTTACGAGAGCTTTATGAAGTCGTTCAGCTTTTTCCCGAGCAGTCTTCTTCGCTTCTTCGACAGTGATAGAGTATATACCTCTCATTAGTTCATCGTCCAAAATTCCTTCAAACTCCTGAAGAGTCTGTTCTTCAATGACAGCGGATCTCGAAAGATTCCTGTTCGCTTTCTTGACTTGTCTTCCTTCACCAAATTTATCATCGATGCCAAGTGTCGTGAAGTCGCTGTCACTCGTTCGATTGTTCAAAGCGAAATCTCGGATGTCCTTCCGTAACTCCGATTTGCGCAAAGCGTGGTCGTGAGCTTCTCCCCAATATTTAGTGATTTCTTCAATTTCGTAACCACTCGATCTGCTGATCTCCTTGATCTGTTCCTCGGATTTGAATTGAATCCCCCCGCCGCTCCCTTTCCCCTCAGCAGGTTTCACGGCGACATCGTCCAAGTCCTCAGGAAGTTCTCCGTACATTATGGCACTGTCATAGTCATCATAAGGAGAATCTGACTTCATTGTGTTCGACTCGTGGCTTATCCTGATAAACTATACAGCTTGTACTCGTACCAGACAAATGCATAAGACATAATCGAAGGAATACGAACAATAATGACGTGCATGATGTACCGTATGTTCCTTTAGGGGTGCCGTAGCTCTAATAGGTAGATCGTTCCATGTACCGTTGATTATTTTTTGGTAGCGTTTTTTTGCTGTTACCGGTACGTATGGATTTCTTTTTCCTCTCGAAAATACTTCAGAGGGGCAATACTATTTTTCTTTCCGATGATATAAGCATGACTTACAAAGACAATTACGAAGTACGGAGTATTATTTTTGTTTTCCAGTCAGCGAGGGTCCACAAAAGAATTCGAACGAATCAAACTGTGTCCACGTATGGGATAGTGCCATAATATGGTAGCAGTACTTTTGATTAATATCATTTCTGTAGAGCTTCTACCCGAAAGGCGGACAGCTATTACGAATTGAGTGATTCCCACCTAAGGAAAGTGAATAGAATCGAAAGTTAATAAAAAGTATAGAATGGATACTTTTTTATCACCCTCAACGGACCAAAAATACAACATACCCCGAAGTAATACATAGTAGTACGGCAGGGCAACATCATAGTCGCCGCCGCCTCCATCAGCAGTTGGGTAGACTGCCTACTTTCCCTCTTATTTCTAGAAATCACGCGGTTAAGGACATACAGGCAGACTATGGGACGTACGCCCGACAGGCTAGACCATTTACTCGTGATAGTCGCCAAAAGTAAATAACTGTTTATACGATTCATCTCAACGCACATACGACCCGTTAAGAGGGACCAATAGAGGTGCGATCTGGATATCACTTAATCTTAATGCGCACAATTTTAGAACCTAATCAATATTACAACGAAATTTATCTAACAACACGAAGTAGAAATCAGAGTTTATCAGACCCAAAGATTCTAACCAAAAGAGTGTTTAGTCAACAATCGGCTACCGTTCAAATGAGAGACGAGTGTTCCAGCGGTTCACATGACAATAGAAGAAGCGAGACCGATTACCAACTGATCACCGGTTAATCAAAGACCCTCCGGAAGGCTATGTACAATTTTGAGCACTTAGATGGGTAATGGCACTAGTGCAGCCTGGCTTGAGCTAATACCTCTTGCTTCTCTCAAACGACATAACGGCCTAGGGGGAAGAGCAAATGCCATCGATACAAGATATCGAATCCAGGGCCGAAGCAGTCGCAGTCTTTACATTCAAAAGTAAACGTGTTCCAATTCAAGCATGGAGAGGTCCACATGGCGCCTCAAACAACACGATGAGTACTGGCAACACACCTAGGTGTGCATAGAAACGGCAACAAGCTACTGGCCCCAATAGTACAAGGTGTACGGCCACACGGTACTAGCTGGAAAGACAGCCAAAGGGCTGGCCAAGTATCAGAGGTGTGCGTCCTCCGTACAAGGAGAAATTACTAACATACGGCGGGGCAGCGCACAGACGTGTGCACTAAGCTGGACCTAGCCACTACACGGAGAGGGCAGTTGAACTATTCTAGAGCAGTTTCAACTCCCACTCATTAGAGGGATCCGTTGGACTTGTAACTGTAAAATAACAGGAAAACAAACCAACGGCCCCAATTTCTGTACAAACGATTCAACGGCCGCAAATTCCTGTGGGAACCAGTAGCGGGCCGGATCAAACGGCCACTAGATTCCCGCACGAGTAAACCCAACGGCCCGCGAAGAGATTAATAAGCCAAATCAACGGCCCCAATTCAAATCGGAACCCGAACAGTTCGCTTAAGTATGGGGTAACTGAGGGATTTACATTCAGAATAGAAACGTTTGTAGAATTTTGCAAGGAGAAACCACTAGAAAATATCCACTACTAGTGATATCGCGAAGAGAGTGATTATTCGAGAAATCCAAAATCCCCTCAGAAAAATCATTCATATATCACTTACAGAACAAGCAAACAACTACCCCAGAAGCAAAATACTAACCATGGTGAGAGGAAGACCAGCTTGGCAGAACCAATGCAACAACAATGCGGCCGCTAATCCAGCGGCTGCCGCCGCTAACCCAGCAGCTGGTGGACCTGCCAACAATGGACCAGCCATCCCTGCCAATCTTGGCTTCACAGCAGCGCAAATGGAATTTATTAGGACCATGATGGATACTAACCGGGCTCCGGCACTCACACAAGAGGTTCAAGACGCGATCAAACGCGCTGATGAACTGGAGGAAATCCCTGGATATGCAGGGGAGAGGTCCCTAACCCCAACTGAAATAGTGTTCAGGGAAATCTTGGAATCTTTTGGATTGAACCGGATTACGGCAGACGAGCTTTTCCGGACTGGCTACAGCAGTACTGACTCCCTACGAGACATGGATGAATCTGCTATCAAATCCCTGGTGAATGGCGTCAACAAGACCAAACACAACTATTGCCCGGACCCAAAACACGTGTATGTGGGGAGGGTCTTCAGTGACCGCCTCAAGTTATTTGTGGCTTGGATCAAATTTCAGCCTCTCATTGGGGCCACTGCTACCCGGTTGACTGGATGGCTGACCCGGACGCAGAGGCTAAGACTCGAACTTGCCTCAAGTCCCTGAAGGAAGATGATAGCAACACGGCGGCCGGGGATCTTACTCTCCCAGAACCACTCACTGCAATGTCGAAATTCAAGGAATTTGATGAACGATTCAGGGAGTATCTTCGACACAAAAGGGGTGTCACCAAAACATCTCTACTCTACACGATCCGGAAGGACTCCATAGTGAGCGATGCTGAAAGGGGGGGACAGTTGGATCTGCTCCGGCAGACAAGTACGCCGACTGGAATGAGTATTCTATACGATGCACGGTCCATTCAGGGTCCCACTGGATCAAAGACAACAATATGCTATGGGGAATCCTATTCAAGTTGGTAGGGGCGGGTCCCGGTTGGTCCTACATCCAAGGTCTTGGCTCCGAAGGGGACGGAAGAAAGGCATACTTCACCCTCTACTCTCAAGCATACGAATCGACAAATATAAGACTTCTCATAGAAGAAAAGAGGGCCTTCCTACAGAGTTCTACCTACTCTGGGGATACCAAGAACTACAGTTTCGACAAGCACAAAAGACGTTGGTATGATGCGAAGGAGTTCCTGTTGCGGCACAAGGCTTCCCCACCCGAAGATCAGTTTGTTACTGACTTCTGCCACTCCATATCGGACCCAAGACTAGAAATAGCAGTCCAATTGTTCCTAAACGAAGGAGGTGGCATGTATAACAACTTCGACAAAGCGGCTGCCCACTTCACTCAAGCGCTTGGTATCAAGAAAATGCAAGCCAGTCGCAAGGGCAGCCGGCGTAATATCTCTTCCTTCAAGGGAAAAAAGGGTAACAAACGCAACAATGAAGGCAACTCCTCCTCCAACAAGAAATACGGCAACAACAAGAAACAGAAGACTTCCGGTACATATTATGGGCCTCTTGAGGGTAAAATCTACCCAAAAGAAGTATGGGTCACTATGTCTTCGGCGCAAAAGAACCAAGTAAGGGCCCTACGCCCCTCCCTCAACTCTCCTGGACAGTCTGCGCAAGTTTCTATGATTGAAGCCAAGGGGGAGAATACCACAGCAAAGGGGTCGGCCGGCGACCAATTTGGTAGCCATACTCACAAGAAGAAGAATCAAGATTGATTTGCCGGCCGGGGCCTGTCGATTGTATCCCGGGTAGGCCGGCCGATAGTCCATATTAAAAGTGTTGGCTCACCATCTCCCCATAAGGGCCAATGCGAGTTGGACAGCCATGCTGATACAACAGCCGCGGGATCAAATATGGTATTACTCAATTCATTGGATTGTATTTTGACCTATGTGGACGTTGCACCATTTTCAGACACCTACTCAACACTTAAGAATGTCCCTATCGCTCGTTGCGCCACAGCTTGGACTGACCCAACCGACGGGATTACCTATATCTTGGTGTTTGGGCAGGCTTTGTTCTTTGGCACCAAGTTACAACACAGCTTGGTATGTCCCAATCAAGTCCGGGACTGTAACTTCAACAAGGTTGAGGACACTCCACGACAATACGGCTCCACTTCTACACACGGGATTACATTCCAATCTGAAGACACCGAGCTCTTTATTCCTCTCAAAGTTGATGGGGTCATATCCTATTTTGATTCCCGCAAACCTACAAAGAAAGAACTGGCAAACTGTGAACATGTACTGGCTACAGATACCCATACATGGGACCCCTACTCCTCTCACTTTGCAGAAGAAGAAGACGCCACCAATGGTTCTTTCCCGCGAGTTGTTGCTACCCTTTCAGGGTGCCTGCCGGCTTGTGGGACCCCAGTCAAATATTCATCCACAATTCACCCCGAACCACTAGGTACAGGGTATGACATGACCCGGCTACTTCATCTGGCCTCTGTCTGTACTGGCCGAGTTCCTTTTCAACGCACCGGATATACTCCAACGGATGTTTCCACACGATTGATTTCAGCCCTTGCTGGAACCACCGGGGAGGACCAAGAAAATCTTCGCAATTAAGCAAATTCTATGATTTCTGATGTTTCCACCAAGCCTTCATCAGCCGGTCTGTCCTCATTATCTGAAGCTGAGCTTGCCATTCAACAGGAAGTAAAGGCTAGGACCAAGGAAAGGAAGCTGCTACGTCGCCAACAAGATGTTCTAGACCAAGAAATGTCCCTTGAAAAGAAGTCCTCCATACGATGGGGACAATGGGGACCTCCAATAAGAATCCCCGACAAGGTCGACAGGTACGACGCCAAGGCCATTGCTAAGATGTGGAACATAAGTGAGAAGCGGGCCAAGGCTACCATTGGAGTCACTACCCAAGATGGTATTAGGCAATTGTCCCAGCCTATTACAAAGCGACTGAAGACGCAGACGTGGAGGAATAGGAGGATGCTCAAGGGTCGTTGGTACGCCGACACTATGAAGTTCAAGGTTCCCAGCATCATACGAAACGATACAGCAGCTCAGATCTTCACAAATGGAAAAGGCTATGTGGCCTTCTATCCTGTCAGGGGAGAACTTCATCTTGTACAAATCTCTATGGAGGTATCGATCCACCGGACACGTTCATCTCAACGATATATCAAGAACCAATCGCATGCAGATGAGGAAAGTTACATTACTTAAAGAAGCTTGTCTGTTTTTGAATCAGACTATTTGCGTGCACCGTCGTAGTGTTGGTACGGGTACGTAAAAATAGTAAGAATTATGCGTGAACGGGAAAAAGCAGCCACAACCAAAAACTGCAAGTTACAACGCCTGGAGAAAACAACAAATACCAACTTTATGATGCGGCGTGGGAGTACGAACGTTAGGTGTACTGTGGTACAAATAGGTGCATGACTGCGTTACAAATGGGAAATAACAGGATAATGAAAAGCAAAACACCGAAACCGACACACAGAACAACAGTTGTGCCAACCCGGGGTACTGTCTTCTCCAAGGATTACAACAAACAGATGCACGAGCTAAACCAGGATGATGTAAACAACGACGGAAACCCGTTTCTATATCATTTCGAAACAGGATTTGATGCCTTGTGTGCCAAAAACGGACACTTGGTTAACACAATCCTTAGTGGATGCCAGAAGATAGAAGAAGTGCGACAAAGACTCAACAGCAAAAAAGGACATTTCGAGGAGGACGAAGCTTTGAACATTTGGGAACAATGCTTCAAGTACATAACCGAGGAAGTATTTCCCGACTACAAAGAAGGGAACACTGACGGAATGGACCATGTATGGGCAATGGGAGTCATTCTTGCATACATTACATGTGGTTATCCCGCATTGAAAACATCGGAAGACATTAAGTGCTACGACAACGTGGGTATTGGACCGGAAGTAAAATCAATAGAACGAGAGAGAATGATACAAGACGGTCGTACTTTCCCGGCAAAAAAATGGAGTAATCTGACACCGGAGGCAAGAGAACACATAAAAGAATGTATACATTACCACCCTGGGAACCGTCCTTGTATGACGTACATTTGGTTCAACAACTGGCGCAAAATGACGAATGAGGCAATCATCGAAACTGACAGATTGGAATGGTATTGCAGATCAAAAGACGATAACGAGTGGTACTCAACACAAGAAATATTGCCGCCAATTAAAGAAGAGAACATAAATAACAAAAACACGGAAAAAAAATGTAACAAACATAAGTGGGATTCGTTCATGAACAAAGCAAGAAAACAGTCAAAAAAGACAAAACGGAAGGTAAAGGAAGTGACAAACAGGGGGGGAAAGAGCGAACAAGACGAAAACGAGTGGAAAATTGAGAAATGGCTAAGTCTTTACGAAAAACGTTGGAATTCGCCGGAAGATTTAGAGGAATATAACAACTATCCCGTTCCTTGTGGAGCATGGGGACGCGTGAAACACTAACTCTGCAACTCTGTAAGGATTCCATTCCAACAAAAAAACCAGGACAATATCAAAGGTATCACCGGTACAAATTAAGTGCAAAAATTAGAACGGAAATTATGTAAAATATCACCTTAAAAAGTCGATACATTAAAAAAAAAATACTCAGCAGAAAGCAACAAAACAACAACAACAAAATTCCCTCCGTTGAACCTACAAATTGTGATCCAATCCATAATTGATTCAGGGGGGAGTGTCAACCACCCAAAATATAGAATTTACTGCAACGCCGTTGCAGAAAATTGAAAAACAATAAGTAAATAAATAAATACAGAATGATACGGTACCGTAGGGTAAGTACGGTAGGGTAGGGAAGATCAAAATGTTCAGGTCCGCGCCAAAATTTTGAGGACTCAACATTCCAGAATATCACGGCACGCTCGAAAATAAGATAGGCAGGCGACAGTACAAGAACAACACTCACAGATAGTACAATTAGTTGAAATGCAACAATTCCTTGGAGACAGTAAATCAAGAGATTACAGTGTGTACAGTAGGAATGAAAAAAACATGCCAAACGATTCCTACAAACAACATTATTATCATAAAAATAGCGCGCCAAATCAATCAAAGGAAAAAACGGTAAGTTGAGGTGCACGAGTTAACAAAAAAATAATGGTAGAACTGAGTACTAGTTGCAGTCCGGTGACAGGTAGAACCTTTGTTACCAATAACACAAACAGCCCAAACAGCAGTGTATCGGGAAGTGACCGAACAAACACAAACGATAGCCAAACATATAGAACAACCAACAGTAGCAACAGAAATATTCTACAGACAACAAAAGAATCCGATAACGATAACTTGGAAAACAACATTGTCAAACACGTCAAAGAAAAAGCATTCAGGAAATTTAAATTCCCGCCAGAGATTACATTCGTGAAGGCGACGATATTCAAAATTGTAAAACAAGCAAATAACAATGAAATACCAAATACGATCGATATAAAAGACCAAAAGTGGAGTGGAATTTATTGCCGTGCAGTGACTGCGTGTAGGCACAATGCTCAAACTCTTGCCAGGAAAAACTACAAAGGTACGCAACCAACAAGAAAATGTTTGCCGGCATGCAATCGTTCATAAGCCATTCTAACATTTTGGTCGTATGAACACTGACACGTAGACGATAAAAGAAACAACCTGATACCAGATAGTTTCCCAGGAACGGTTCTAATCACAGACACACAAGACGTTAACTCAGAAAATAGGTACCAATTGCACGAAGACTATCGGCGGAAAAATTCACCAGAATTCAAATACTTCATGAAAAGAATTCTGGGAGCGGTGTCACCAAAACAGACAGACTTCAAAAGAAAATCAGTCAGAATGACAATCAGTAACATTTTCACCCCAAGCGATGAAGCTTTTGCATTGCTTTTCCTTTACAACGACTACGACTCGTGGATAAACACAACAAAGGGCACGAGGTTGAGAAAAAAATTCACTGACGGTAAGTCTGGAAATAAGGAGGGTTGGAGTAACGAGGGACAAGATCTTTACGAATACCTAGTAACTGAATTAGAAGAACGAAGGAAGGAACAACAATCAAAAGAATTAGAGACGGAAATACTTAAAATGTACCAAAAGCAAAATGGCAATCGTAAACAAGAAGATAAGGAGGAGAACAAAGAGGGAAAAACACGGAAGCGAAAACGTACCTTGGTTGAGATTCTAGGCGAAGATGATGAGGACTACAAATTTTTCATGGAATATAATAAAAACGAACAAGAGTAATTGATGATATCAACAGCAATAGTAGAACGGCTAGTTCATTATTATTTTATGGTTTGCACAATATTGTTCCGGGTCTTCTGTTCGAATATAATACAATAAACAAGATAATTTCAAAAGGCTGATAAAATACTTTCGTATTTGTTACAAAATATGTTTGTTGTATTTCCGTATTTGATAAGCGTAGCGTGAATATTGTAAAATGTCGGAGAGTATTGCAAATGCGGATAAAATACTTTCTTATGAGTACAAAAATATGGTTGTTGGATTTTGATATTCGATAAATGTAGTGTGAGTATTGTGAAAGCAACGTAATAGAATACATTGCTGGTTATCAAGAAGCTTGTATATTTGTTAAGAAATTTGTATCAACGCTACAACAATATCAGTGTACATAGAGGATATTATTACAAAATATAAGGAGTTTCGTATGGAAAAAACAAAAATTGAATGGCGAATAAATATTATCGGGGTAAGCATGAAACAAAATTGTAGAATAGAAAGATTCTTAAGCAAGCATGAAAAGGGGCTGGAAAAAACGGTGGCGAAAATAGACCTACTTGAAATTGTTGCGTGCAAAAATAGGTAGAGAATTATTTATTGTGCGCGCAACAAAATGTTTCGGAATATTTTAAAATATTGCACGAATTTTACGAAAGCACGAGCATCGTTTATGTGACGAAGTCCAATGTCATGATGGTCTATCTTGCTTTATAAATGAAGTGGGAATCCCAGAACATCTTGTTACCGATGGAGCAAAAGCCCAGGGAAATCATGAGACACACAACACTGGTTGGCACAAACTCAGGTCGGAGTATCGCATTCGCCAAACCTACATACAGCCCCATTGTTGGTGGCAAAATACTGCAGAACACAGTGCTGGGGACTTGAGGCGGGCAATCTGTTGGATGACTTCTAAGAAGGGCAGTCCCAGGAGGTGCTGGGCCTTCTGCGGAATGTTAGCAGCCGGTCGAATGAACCTTGCGGCATCGAGTGATCCTTCTTTGATGGGAAGGACTAGCTTTGAATTGGTACACGGATACACCCCAGATATCACCCTCTACATGATTCATGACTGGTATGACTTCATTTGGTGGTATGACTTAAATGGAAAGACAAATAGGCTTGGCCGGTGGCTGGGCCCATGTGGGGATACTTTCGGTGGTGGAGATTGTCACTATATCTTATTTAAGACCGGAAAAGTTCACATAACAAACAGCACTTGGGCTATATCTATTATTTTCCTTCTGAATCCGATTCGTTGAGAGTCTGATTCAAAGGCTTCTGACAAACAGCAACGCTGCGTTAGTGTGTTAGTAGACGAACGATTGTACTCTACGCGTGACAATTGTGGTTGGATACTTTCGGCAACGGATAATCGGACTACAGGCGAGACTAGGGAAACGCCAGATCTCCTCTTGCTGTGACTTATTCAGATTGCAGCGAGACAGACCTTAGTATGTAGATTACAAGTAGTTGGTAGCAACTAGTGTGAATTTTGGGATATAAATCAGTTGAATGTTAAAAGTATGAGATAAAGTGAAATCTTGCCGAAATGCAAGATATCTCTTTTATTGAGATGAATACGTTGCAACTGCTGTTGCGTAGTGCTGAGATTACTCGCTGATTATTTCCGTACATGTATTAGTCGTTGACCATATATATTTGTATGCATGTATATGTATTGTGTGAGAATCACATGCCAACGGTTTTCTTCTCTTGTTCCGTTAGGAAGACTCCATGAAATGTTTATCATTAAGGTCAGGAATTGCTCCCGTAGCTCGTGTGATATTTTATGAAATCAGAGTTTGCTCACCGAAGAACAATGGCAATATCGTAAGACAGGGATTGCTCACCGCTTATGCGCGATGGGAATCGATGCGCCGTGGGAATCGATATGCCGTGGGAATCGATTACTTAGATGGATACGGGACTCATTGATTCATGCGCATAGGAAATCTACCCTTTGGTAGCTTTGGTACTTCTGGTCACGAAAGGAATTTAATACTCCCCATGTCTCCTTGTGAAGGGTCATCACGCTCTACATGATGCTTCCGTCATCTTGAAGAAGGTCGCCAGTATTACCACAGAAGTGGAAGATGGGCCTGAGCAGTGGATACACAACTGAGTGACTCCAATGCTTGGTGAGAATGTCTGCACAGTTATCCTTACCTGGGATGTGCATCATTAAAATGAAACCTCTCACTATCATGCTTCGTACGTAGTGAAACGACAGAATATTATGACGCTTGTGCAACCTTGCGTAAGGGAAGGTTGACGTTTGGATCATCTTTTCGTTGTCACCCCAAGAGTATGAGACATCATGGACTCGTGTTCCTAGGTATCGGAATGAGTGGCGTAAATCGACGATCTGTTCGATGCAAGTCCTTCCTGCAACAAATTCGGCTCCAAAGGTGGCTGTCTCCGTAGTAGACTGTTTCTTTGAGAACCACATCATGGGAGTCTTGTTCGCGAAATGAAGAATGCCGGTTACTGCCTTGCCACTGAGAATATCATGCATGAGGTTGGCATCATAGAAGTGTGTTAACACTACTGTCTTTCCAAGCGGTGCAGGAGCGTCGTCGGGTAGCTCTTCAGAATGCTCCCCATAGACGGTGTTGGACCAGTCGATGGTGTCGGGTTTAGTCAATATAAAATCGGGTGGTTCCACGCGGAATCTGATTTTAAAATGTCTAAACTTGGAGATATATCCATAGATACGTTTTGCACGTTTGAGATGCCCATCTCGTGGTTGAGCTCTGAAACTTGAGAGCGTCATCACGGCTGTTTGTACATCGAAACGGCCAATAGCGATGATCCATTGTAGTGAACCGATCATACTTTGGTATTTCTGTATACCGGTTTCTTCAAGAAAGGCTGAGGAGTCCAATTCAGGATGATCGTTCTCCGCAATGGGTGATTGGAACCTAGTGCTGGGTTTGCATCCGAACATTTGTTCGTAAGACGCTTCCATCTTTTCGATGAACTTGATGGGATTCATGCATAGAACACCATGTTCGTCGCGCTCAAATCCACAACCTAAGTGAAAATTCATAGGTCCGGATCCCTTCAGTTTGAAGTTATATGGTGACGACTGTAATATCTTCAAGAAGGAATTGGGATCTGCCATGCAGAGACATAGGTCATCGACATATGTGCATATAAGTTCATATACACGTTCACCATGCTTGTTCGTTCCGGGTTTGAGGAATATTTCCGGTTCTGCGCGGGATCTTTCGAAGCCGAGTTCGATGAGACAAGCCGCGAGTAAGTCTCCAAAGCATTTGCCTGAAGACCTGAGACCATATAGGGCTTTGTAAATGATCAGCAGGTGACCCTCCAGTGATCCGAATTCGGGACCTGCCTTGATGCATACTTTCTCGCAGGTGACTGCTTCTAAGTAGGCGTTACCTATATCCGTGCCCCACGCTTCTAGGTCGTTGAGTTCAGCTAGGAATAGGCACATATGTAGGCCGCGAAGAGATACGACGCCTGCGTAAACACTGTGGATAGGGGCCTCAGTGAGATTACCGTTAGCAACGAGGCGAGCCTTGTGTCTTCCGTTGTGCTTGACAGCGTATATCATGTGTACCTTGATCTGTTGGAATCCCGGGGGAATGGAGCTCGTCTTGTACACGCATTTGTCAATGAATGTATTGTACTCATTGAGTTGTACCATTTCCAGAGTGGTGGCATCTTCCCATTTGGTGTTCCCGTTGGCTTGATCAAATCGGAGGGCTTCTTCGTGGTTACGAGGCACTTTGAATCCATATTGATACTGCGGGGTGGTACGGAAAGAACGTAGTTTGGCTTGATGCACGAGTCGATCAAGTTTCTTGGTTCGTCGCGCTAGGTTGGTGATTCTCCTGAGACGTTTCTAACCTGGGAGGTCAAGCAAGTTGTTGTCTTTCCCATATTTTGCAACGGTGACCGGGTCATCAGCCGCAATATTGGCCAGAGGTTCATATGTGCGTTCCATATTCTCCCATTCAATCCAAAGGTTATACTTGGAACCTTTGTATTGAGGATGCTTGTTATCCAGTGGGCCTTGGTGTCCTAGGATGCGGCGAAACGACCAGAGTTTGCCGTCTTCTTGTGTTGAATCACGATGTATGTAATTCATGACGTCATTGTATGCAATGATATCATCGAGTTTGTCATCGGAGTGTTTGCACTTGAACTTGATGAAGTCTTTGTTGCGTTCAAGACTGTCTTCAACATCGACGATGGTAAGACGTTTTCAAGTGCCATCTGGATTGGTTACAAGGAAGGAACGTCCTTGTAGATCGGCAATCGGGATCGTAGGAATGGTAATGGGTTTACCGTCATCGTCAAATTGTGCGTTACCTTCTTCGTCGGTAACAACTACCTGTGATGGGTCTACAGAAGGAGTAGCGGGGTTGGTGTGTGGAGTTGCGACGTCACTGACATCAAAGTAGGCTAATTCCGGTGGGTCAAAATCATCTTCAGTAAGGAGAACGCCGTCGGATGTCTTGCTGAAGATGTGTGTCGTAGGAGGACCATCAAGACTCTCCCCATAGTTGTTAGGGAGTGGAGAAGGTGACCAGCTTGGGCTGTCATCGACCTTCTTATAAAGAAAGCTCGGTAACGAGGGGTGGGCGGGTGGTTGAAGAATTGGTTGAGTGCCAGATGCGTGGTGCGTGGTATCTGGTTGTTTGTTGGGTGCAGATGGAACGGTGTCATCGGCGGTGTCAGAATCAGCGGGTGAAACGCTAGGGGGAACTGAGCTGTTTGGTTTTGTAGACTCGTCAATGAGTTTATTCTGATTGGTATGCTCCCCATGTTTGAATGCTGGAACTTCTCCAGTGGCGTATATACGGGGTAAGGAATCTTTTGCGTTACGCCATTTGATGAAACCATCATCAGTAAATAGGCCCGCGCGTTTGTTACGTGACTCAGGTGTAAGAGCAGATCGAACACCGGACCGGTCGAGTAACTTGTTGGTGACTGGATCCCAGATTCGAAAGCAGAGTCCATTGCCAACATGTTCGGCGATGCCGACGAAATGACCTAGGCGTTCGGTAGACTTGGTACCGAAAGGAGAGTCATTGGTCTTGAAATACACAGGTTCAAACCAGAAGAAACTTGTGTATGCGCTGATGTCGCCAAGTGTACCCGTGGCAATGAAGATCGGTTGTTTATCGGACAGCGTAGGATCAGAAACAACATTGAGGAGGCCCGCGACGTATGTCATGCACAGTAACCACATGTGTGGTGGTGTGCCGGTGCGATCCATGACGCGATTAACAATTCGTTTGAACGTTTGGTATCGGCGTTCGAATTGATTCTGGTGTTGATGATACGGTTCACTTTGCCAGAGTCCAATCCATAACATTTTGAGGTAATCCATGACCTTTTTACTGGATTGATAGTTACCGTGGTCGCAAAGGAGGCGGATGGGCCTGCCCCATTTTCGAACAAAGTTCTGAAAGCAGGATAGGAAATCGCCAGTGGTACGCATTTCCTCAACATGTATAATATGTGATTTTTGGCCAAAGAAGAACTGAGCAATCTTGGATCCACCATCAATTGCTGGGACATCTGAATAGACAGCATCGGACATAACATTGTCATTGAAGGGGCGAACGTTCATGGCCGGTTGAGGGGAATGAAACCGTTTGAAAATGTTACCATCAGGGCTAACCGCTAACAAACCATATTGGGTTGAGTTTTCAAAAGTAGCTTTGATGCGGTCGGTGGAAACCCAACAAAAGAAAGGTTTCAGGGATAAGTAGTCATGTTCCTTGGGGTATCTTTCGCGGGGCGTAGCTGCAATGCGTGTAGTGTCACTGGCTGTACAATCTGTCGGAAACGCAGTGACTGTTCCAGAGACTGCGGGTAGCGCGCAGCATGCGAGACGTTCTTGATGAGCGTAGTCGGTGGAAGTAAGCCAAAAGGAGCGATCGTTGGTCCGATGATCATCAATAGGAAGAAAGGGAGATCGAGTAGAATGGCTGGAATACGAGCTGAGGGATGTGACCGTGGAGGACCCTGGAGAAACAGAGATATCTAATCCTTCAAGGCAGCGTGGGTTCCCATATTCGTCGTAATCGGCATAAGGGAGTTGCTGTGGTTGGGGAGGATATTTCTGGAGAAATTGTTCATCTTTCGCACTGATCGTGGTATCGAGAACAGATGGGTCCCAATGTTTATCAGATGTCATGATAACATGTGGTAGCGTGTCAAATTCAACAGTTGTATACTTTCGCATCGCAAGGTATGGTAAACCGTGTCGTATACTAAGAGGCAGTGCATAGCCATCGGAGGTGGTGATGACCTGTCCTCCGCCTGCTTTGATGGACGTGTCGTCAACAGTTGAAAAATATGCTTCCATCTGACCGGATGACAATATAGAAGGGTGCCGTCCTGTATAGGCACATTCATTGAAAATGAGAATGACGGGGCCTCTGTTCGACATGGAATATGCTCCGCATGTAGCAATGGGGATATTTTGTACCTGATGATTGTTAATGCCGGTGACGTTAACATATCGTGGTGGGATATCCTTGGAGATGAGGCACACATCATTACCGATGATGCAGCCATTTGCGCCGCGATCTACCATGGCAAAACCAGGGCTAGTAACCGTAGTTTTGTGTATACGGTATGTGTATGACGTTACGGAACCATCATTAGGAAAGGTGAGATCATCCTCGGGAGTATACCACTGGTGAAAATTGGCAGAATACGATGGTGTTCCCATAGGTATTTGGGTGTCGCCGTCCTTTTTGTACTGAATGTCAGGGTTGTCTGAAAGGAATCGAGCGGGGTGCGCGGGTGACACGGAAGACTTGAGAGGTCGCTGGTCCTTAGACGAAGAGGTCGTTGATTTGTATACACCTAGGGATGCATGGAAAACACCTCTACGATCATTCTCTACAGCAGGATGAAGGTCTGCTGCGGAATTGGCATGTTCATCCTTGGTCGAAGTATCGTCTTCTCGAAAAGATACCGAGTGTTCATGTTGGTATGCCTTCCGGGTAATGGGTTTGACACTGTTGGGGTCAGGTTGGTCCGTGTTAAGTAAGTCGTGTCGCAATGAGGCAACCACGATTTTCTTGCCTTCAGGAGAAAAACTGAGCCAACTTTTCATGTCCTGACGTGACAAGGCCTTCCATATGTTTGTAGGCAACCTTGTGGTAGGGTCAGGGGTACGTCCAGCCTTAAACACAGCATAATCTTGATAGTCTCCTTCAAATTCGATGGGGAGAGCATAGTCATCATGGTTTTGGCTCGATTCAGAAGAAAAATCATGAACGTGTGCCCGTACGGTCGACCGAGGAGCAGACATCGCGTACTGGGAATCAAGTCGAGTTGCTTCGAGTAGAAGCGTGATTTTGAGATCGTGGATAGCAGCGGCTTCGGCAACTGCATCCGTTACGGTGCTATTCGTCCCACCTGGATCCTTGACTTTGGCAAACTGTTCGCTTAGCTGGAAGCTGGAATAGCATGCCTGACACAATGCTGATTTAACAGTATGGTACTCAAGGGGCTTGTTGGGAGGACGGAGCTTGTTTAGGTGATTTAATTCATCAAACCAATGTGTAATGAACTTCACTTTGAATTCCTTCCAATTGTTGAGGTTCAACTTGAGCAAAGCTTGTAGCTGAGTCGAGTTGTCGTATACCTTTGCTTTTGATTTGCTATGAAGGTTTATGAAATCGAAGTATGCCTTGCGTCCATCACGAGTGGTAGAATGACTGTGTACACATGATGCAGAAAGGTCACTCTTGAAGACTTCCAACATTAGCACCCAGAAGAAGGCACACTGCTTGACGAAGAGGTCACGGGTATAACCCTGAAGCGTAGCTGGAGGCCAAGTTTCATCAAGGAATGTCTCTGTATCGATGTCGTATGCCTTGAGTTTAGCTTTGAAACCGACGAGCCAGTGTTCGAATCTCGAGTCATTCGTGAGGGGTGTAAAGGTCTTTTCATCTCGTGCTTTTCGGCACCATGATTCGTACTTTACCTGCTGAGGGGACTTTTTGTTACTTCCTGCCGGAGGAGGTGGTGGGTTCAGAGCAGACTCATTACGCAAGCATTAGGCACGTTCTTCGCGAAATGACTGGAATTCCCTGTAAGTATATGACTTTACATCCTTCCAGTTCCTCTCGTCATCTTCTAGGGCGACATCTTCTTCTTGTAGGTCGATAGCGAAATCCGCAAGTGCTTCTATGCTCCTTTGGATGGATCGAGGGATATGCGTTGGCAATCCTCCCTCCGTATAGGTAAGTTCGCGTGCAAAATCCGGTTCGATAAGTGCGTCGAGGAACGACTTCCACTCGCATAATCCGCCTTCTTTGAGAGCTAGGCACAACTTGCTAGTAATCTCACTTGTTACGTTGAGTAAGGATATGAGTATCTTTCTCATATCAGCATCGAAGCTGGGAAAGCGTTCGATAGTGGTGACTTTGGTGTCATTCTTCTCTTCGCCTCCGAGTGCATTGCCGGGCATCAACGGTATGTTCGGCATCTGTGGTGGTTCCGAGCCTTGGAAAGAATTGCGCGGTGACTGAGAATGGGAACTGCTTTGTGTACGATGTGCGACGTGCATATGCCAGCGTAGGGATTGTGTTCAATTCCGTTCCTGTTCCTTCTTGTGTGCAAGCCTTCTTAGAGCTTGCGACTGTTAATCTATTATTTTCCTTCTGAATCCGATTCGTTGAGAGTCTGATTCAAAGGCTTCTGACAAACAGCAACGCTGCGTTAGTGTGTTAGTAGACAAACGATTGTACTCTACGCGTGACAATTGTGGTTGGATACTTTCGACAACGGATAATCGGAATACAGGCGAAGCTAGGGAAATGCCAGATCTCCTCTTGCTGTGACTTATTCAGATTGCAGCGAGACAGACCTTAGTATGTAGATTACAAGTAGTTGGTAGCAACTAGTGTGAATTTTGGGATATAAATCAGTTGAATGTTAAAAGTATGAGATAAAGTGAAATCTTGCCGGAATGCAAGATATCTCTTTTATTGAGATGAATACGTTGCAACTGCTGTTGCGTAGTGCTGAGATTACTCGCTGATTATTTCCGTACATGTATTAGTCGTTGACCATATATATCTGTATGCATGTACATGTATTGTGTGAGAATCACATGCCAACGGTTTTCTTCTCTTGTTCCGTTAGGAAGACTTCATGATATGTTTATCATTAAGGTCAGGAATTGCTCCCGTAGCTCGTGTGATATTTTATGAAATCAGAGTTTGCTCACCGAAGAACAATGGCAATATTGTAAAACAGGGATTGCTCACCGTTGATGCGCGATGGGAATCGATGCGCCGTGGGAATCGATATGCCGTGGGAATCGATTACTTAGATGGATACGGGACTCATTGATTCATGCGCATAGGAAATCTACCCTTTGGTAGCTTTGGTACTTCTGGTCACAAAAGGAATTTAATAATATCTGAGGAAGAATGGAGACACCCAGATATCCTATCACAGTTGGAAGCACACAACAAAGAAATCAACGCAAAAATAGGTGATGAGGTTAAACCTTCCGATCCTTATCTTGAAAACAAACTTGGCGAACCACCTCTGGGCCTATTTGAGGGCAAATATGAGGGAGAGGATGAAGTACTCATGGCAGAAGCCGAGGCTTCTTCCCCGGACGTTGATGACTTATCTAATAACGACCTTGATGAGTATCTTGGGACCGAGGTATTACTCCAGATAGGGGACCAACACATCCAGGGGCTAGTCAAGAGCCGTTGCAGGGATAAGGATGGTGTGCTGGTTGGTGAAAAGAACAACAATCCCCTCTTAGACACGAGGTCTTACGAGGTCTCTATGCCAGATGCATCTATTGAAATTTATACAGCCAATATGCTAGCAGAAAGTATCTATTCTTCCGTCGATGATGAATATTAAATTCCTTTCGTGACCAGAAGTACCAAAGCTACCAGATGGCAGATATCCTATTTGTACGAATCAATGAGTCCCGTATCAACCAAAGTAATCTATTAAATTCCTTTCGTGACCAGAAGTACCAAAGCTACCAGAGGGTAGATTTCCTATGCGCATGAATCAATGAGTCCCGTATCAATCTAAGTAATTGATTCCCACGACATATCGATTCCCACGGCGCATCGATTCCCATCGCGCATCAACGGTGAGCAATCCCTGTTTTACAATATTGCCATTGTTCTTCGGTGAGCAAACTCTGATTTCATAAAATATCACACGAGCTACGGGAGCAATTCCTGACCTTAATGATAAACATATCATGAAGTCTTCCTAACGGAACAAGAGAAGAAAACCGTTGGCATGTGATTCTCACACAATACATGTACATGCATACAGATATATATGGTCAACGACTAATACATGTACGGAAATAATCAGCGAGTAATCTCAGCACTACGCAACAGCAGTTGCAACGTATTCATTTCAATAAAAGAGATATCTTGCATTTCAGCAAGATTTCACTTTATCTCATCCTTTTAACATTCAACTGATTTATATCCCAAAATTCACACTAGTTGTTACCAACTACTTGTAATCTACATACTAAGGTCTGTCTCGCTGCAATCTGAATAAGTCACAGCAAGAGGAGATCTGGCGTCTCCCTAGCTTCGCCTGTAGTCCGATTATCCGTTGCCGAAAGTATCCGAACACATTTATCACGTGTAGAGTACAATCGTTTGTCTACTAACACACTAACGCAGCGTTGCTGTTCCTCAGAAGCCTTTGAATCAGTCTCTCAATGAATCGGATTCAGAAGGAAAATAATAGATTAACAGTCGCAAGCTCTAAGAAGGCTTGCACACAAAGAGGGACAAGAACGGACCTGAATTCGCTCTCTACGCTGGCATATGCGTACACGAAGTAGTTCTCATTCCCAGTCACCGCGCAATTCTCTCGGAGGATCGGAACCGTTACAGATGCCGAACATACCGACGATGCCCGGCGGCGAAGAAAAGGATGACGCAGAAGTCGCTGCTGTCAATCACTTCCCCAGTTTCGATACTGCTATGAAGAAGATACTCGTATCCCTACTCAACGTAACAAGTGAAGACAATAGTAAACTGTGTTTAGCCCTCAAGGAAGGCGGATTGTGCAAGTGGAATGCATTCCTCGGCCCGCTCATCGAACCGGATTTTGCACGCGAGCTTACCTATACTGAAGGAGGGCTACCAACGCATATCCCTCGATCCGTTCAAAGGAACGTAGAAGTACTTGCGGATTACACTATCGATCTTCAAGAAGGCAATGGCGCTCTAGCAGAAGACTTGAGGACGTGGAAGGATGTGAAATCATATACATACAAGGAATTCGAGACTTTCCGCGAAGAGCGTGCCCAACGCAAGCGTAATGAATCCGCTCTGAACCCCCCACCTCCTCCGGTGGGAAGTAGCAAAAAGTCCCCTCAGCAGGTAAAGTACGAATCTTGGTGCCGAAAAGCACGGGATGAAAAGTCCTTTACGCCCCTCACGAATGACTCAAGATTCGAACACTGGCTCGTTGGTTTCAAGGCTAAACTCGAGGCATACGACATCGACACCGAGACATTCCTTGATGAAACTTGGCCTCCAGCTACGCTTGTGGGTTACACCCGTGATCTCTACGTCAAACAATGTGCCTTCTTCTGGGTACTAATGTTGGAAGTCTTCAAAAGTGACCTTTCTGCATCGTGTGTACACAGTCATTCTACCACTCGTGATGGACGCAAGGCCTACTTCGATTTCGTAAACCTTCACAGCAAATCAAAAGCCAAGGTATATGACAACTCGACTCAGCTACAAGCGTTGCTAAAGTTGAATCTCAACAATTGGAAGGAATCCAAAGTGAAGTTCATTACACATTGGTTTGATGAATTAAATCACCTCAATAAACTTCGTCCTCCCAACAAGCCCCTTGAATACCATACCGTAAAATCGGCACTATGTCAAGCATGCTATTCCAGCTTTCAGCTAAGTGAACAGTTTGCCAAAGTCAAGGATCCCGGTGGGACGAATAGCACCGTAACGGATGCAGTCGCCGAAGCAGCTGCTATCCACGATCTTAAAATCACGCTTCTACTCGAAGCAACTTGACTTGATTCCCAGTCTGCGATGTCCGCTCCTCGTTCGACCGTACGTGCACATGTTCATGATTTTTCTTCTGAACAAAGCCAAAACCATGATGACTATGCTCTCCCCATCGAATTTGAAGGAGACTATCAAGACTATGCTGTATTTAAAGCTGGACGTACCCCTGACCCTACCACAAGGTTACCTACAAACATATGGAAGGCCCTGTCACGTCAGGACATGAAGAGTTGGCTTAGCTTTTCCCCGGAAGGAAAGAAAATCGTGGTCGCCTCATTGCGACACGACTTACTTAACACGGACCAACCTGACCCCAACAGTGCCAAACCCATTACCTGGAAGGCATACCAACATGAACATTTGGTATCATTTCGAGAAGACGATACTTCGACCAAAGATGAGCATGCCAATTCCGCAGCAGACCTACATCCTGCTGTAGAAAATGATCGTAGAGGTGTTTTCCACGCATCCCTAGGTGTATACAAATCAACGACCTCTTCGTCCAAGGACCAGCGACCTCTCAAGTCTTCCGTGTCACCCGGGCATCCCGCTCGATTCCTTTCCGACAACCCTGACATTCAGTACAAAAAGGACGGTGACACCCAGATACCTGTAGGAACACCATCGTATTCCGCCAATTTTCACCAGTGGTATACTCCTGAAGAAGATCTCACCCTTCCTAACGACAGCCCAGTAACGTCATACACATACCGCATACATAAAACTACGGTCACTAGCCCTGGTTTTGCGATGGTAGATCGCGGCGCAAATGGTTGCATCATCGGCAATGATGCATGTCTCATCTCCAAGGATATCCCACCGCGATACGTTAATGTCACCGGCATTAACAATCATCAGGTACAAAATATCCCCATTGCTACATGCGGGGCATATTCCATGTCGAACAGAGGCCCCGTCATCCTCATTTTCAACGAGTGTGCCTATACAGGACGACACCCTTCTATATTGTCCTCCGGCCAGATGGAAGCATATTTTTCCACTGTCCACGACACATCCATCAAAGCGGGCGGCGGACAGGTCATCACCACCTTCGATGGATATGCACTGCCTCTTAGCATACGACACGGTTTACCATACCTTGCGATGCGAAAGTATACAACTGTTGAGTTTGACACGCTCCCACATGTTATCATGACATCAGATAAGCATTGGGACCCATCTGTTCTCGATACCACGATCAGTGCGAAGGATGAACAATTTCTCCAGAAATATCCTCCCCAGCCACAGCAACTCCCTTATGCCGATTACGACGAATATGGGAACCCACGTTGCCTTGAAGAATTAGATATCTCTGTTTCCCCCGGGTCCTCCACGGTCACATCCCTCAGTTCGTATTCCAGCCATTCCACTCGATCTCCCTTCCTTCCTATTGATGATCATCGGACCAACGATCGCTCCTTTTGGCTTACTTCCACCGACTACGCTCATCAAGAACGTCTCGCATGCTGTGCGTTACCCGCAGCCTCTGGGACAGTTACCGCATTTCCGACGGATTGTACTGCCAGTGACACTACACGTATTGCAGCTACGCCCCGCGAAAGATACCCCAAGGAACATGACTACTTATCCCTGAAACCTTTCTTTTGTTGGGTTTCCACCGATCGCATCAAGGCTACGTTTGAAAACTCAACCCAATATGGTTCATTAGCGGTTAGTCCTGATGGAAACATATTCAAACGTTTTCATTCCCCTCAACCGGCCATGAACGTTCGCCCCTTCAATGCCGATGTTATGTCCGATGCTGTCTATTCAGATGTCCCAGCAATTGATGGTGGCTCCAAGATTGCTCAGATCTTCTTTGGCCGCAAATCACATATTATACACGTTGAGGAAATGCGTACCACCGGCGACTTCCTATCTTGCTTCCAGAACTTTGTTCGAAAATGGGGCAGACCCATTCGCCTCCTTTGCGACCACGGTAACTATCAATCCAGTAAAAAGGTCGTCGATTACCTCAAAATGTTATGGATTGGACTCTGGCAAAGTGAACCGTATCACCAACACCAGAATCAATTCGAACGACGATACCAAACGTTCAAGCGCATTGTCAATTGCGTCATGGATCGTACAGGCACGCCACCACACCTATGGCTACTGTGTATGACATACGTCGCGGGCCTCCTCAATGTTGTTTCTGATCCTACGCTATCCGATAAACAGCCGATCTTCATTGCCACCGGTACACTTAGCGACATCAGCGCATACACAAGTTTCTTCTGGTTTGAACCTGTGTATTTCAAAACCAATAACTCTCCTTTCGGTACCCAGTCTACCAAACGCCTCGGTCATTTCGTTGGCATCGCCGAACATGTTGGCAATGGACTCTGCTTCCGAATCTGGGATCCCGTTACCAACAAGTTACTTGACAGGTCCGGTGTCCGATCTGCTCTTACGCCTGAGTCCCGTAACAAACGCGCGGGCCTATTTACTGATGATGGTTTCATCAAATGGCGTAACGCCAAGGATTCCTTGCCTCGTTTATATACCACTGGAGAAGCTCCAGCATTTAAACATGGGGAGCATACCAATCAGAATAAACTCATTGACGAGTCTACGAAACCAAACAACTCAGTTCCCCCTAGCGTTTCACCTGCTGATTCCGACACTGCCAATGACACCGTCCCATCTGTACCCAACAAACAACCAGATACTGCGCCCCACGCATCTGGCACTCAAACTATTCTTCAACCACCCGCCCACCCCTCGTTACCAAGCTTTCTTCATAAGAAAGTTGATGACAGCCCAAGCTGGTTACCTTCTCCACTCCCTAACAACTATGGGGAGAGTCTTGATGGTCCTCCTACGACACACATCTTCAGCAAGACATCCGACGGCGTTCTCCTTACTGAAGATGATTTTGACCCACCGGAATTAGCATACTTTGATGTCAGTGACGTCACAACTCCACACACCAACCCCGCTACTCCTTCTGTAGACCCATCACAGGTAGTTGTTACCGACGAAGAAGGTAACGCACAATTTGACGATGACGGTAAACCCATTACCATTCCTACGATCCTGATTGCCGATCTACAAGGACGATTCTTCCTTGTAACCAATCCAGATGGCACCCGGAAACGTCTTACCATCGTCAATGTTGAAGACAGCCTTGAACGCAACAACGACTTCATCAAGTTCAAGTGCAAACACTCCAATGACAAACTCAATGATATCATTGCATACAATAATGTCATGAATTACATACATCGTGATTCAACACAAGAAGACGGCAAACTCTGGTCGTTTCGCCGCATCCTAGGACACCAAGGCCCACTGGATAACAAGCATCCTCAATACAAAGGTTCCAAGTATAACCTTTGGATTGAATGGGAGAATATGGAACGCACATATGAACCCCTGGCCAACATTGCGGCTGATGACCCTGTCACCGTTGCAAAATATGGGAAAGACAACAACTTGCTTGACCTCCCGGGTTGGAAACGCCTCAAGCGAATCACCAACCTAGCGCGACGAACCAAGAAACTTGACCGACTCGTGCACCAAGCCAAACTACGTTCTTTCCGTACCACTCCGCAGTATCAATATGGATTCAAAGTACCTCGTAACCACGAAGAAGCCCTCCGTTTTGATCAAGCCAACGGAAACACCAAATGGGAAGATGCCACCACTCTGGAAATGGCACAACTCAATGAGTACAATACATTCATTGATAAAGGTGTGTACAAGACAAGCTCCATTCCCCCGGGATTCCAACAGATCAAGGTACACATGATATACGCTGTCAAGCACGACGGTAGACACAAGGCTCGCCTCGTTGCTAACGGTAATCTAACTGAGGCCCCTATCCACAGTGTTTACGCAGGTGTCGTATCTCTCCACGGCCTACGTATGTGTCTATTCCTAGCTGAACTCAACGACTTAGAAGCATGGGGTACCAACATAGGTAACGCCTACTTAGAAGCAGTCACCTGCGAGAAAGTATGCATCAAGGCAGGTCCCGAATTCGGATCACTGGAAGGTCACCTGTTGATCATTTACAAAGCCCTATATGGTCTCAGGTCTTCAGGCAAGTGCTTTGGAGACTTACTTGCGGCTTGTCTCATCGAACTCGGCTTCGAAAGATCCCGCGCAGAACCGGAAATATTCCTCAAACCCGGAACGAACAAGCATGGTGAACGTGTGTATGAGCTTATATGCACATATGTCGATGACCTATGTCTCTGCATGGCAGATCCCAATTCCTTCTTGAAGATATTACAGTCGTCACCATATAACTTCAAACTGAAGGGATCCGGACCTATGAATTTTCACTTAGGTTGTGGATTTGAGCGCGACGAACATGGTGTTCTATGCATGAATCCCATCAAGTTCATCGAAAAGATGGAAGCGTCTTACGAACAAATGTTCGGATGCAAACCCAGCACTAGGTTCCAATCACCCATTGCAGAGAACGATCATCCCGAATTGGACTCTTCAGCCTTTCTCGAAGAAACTGGTATACAGAAATACCAAAGTATGATCGATTCACTCCAATGGATCATCGCTATTGGCCGTTTCGATGTGCAAACAGCCGTGATGACGCTCTCAAGTTTCAGAGCTCAACCACGAGATGGGCATCTCCAACGTGCAAAACGTATCTATGGATATATCTCCAAGTTTAGACATTTTAAAATCAGATTCCGCGTGGAACCACCCAATTTTATACTGACTAAACCCAACACCATCGACTGGTCCAACACCGTCTATGGGGAGCATTCTGAAGAGCTACCCGACGACGCTCCTGCACCACTTGGGAAGACAGTAGTGTTGACACATTTCTATGATGCCAACCTCATGCATGATATTCTCAGTGGTAAGGCTGTAACCGGCATTCTTCATTTCGCGAACAAGACTCCCATGATGTGGTTCTCAAAGAAGCAGTCTACTACGGAGACAGCCACCTTTGGGGCTGAGTTTGTTGCAGGAAGGACTTGCATCGAACAGATCGTCGATTTACGCCACTCATTCCGATACCTAGGAACACGAGTCCATGATGTCTCATACTCTTGGGGTGACAACGAAAAGATGATCCAAACGTCAACCTTCCCTTACGCAAGGTTGCACAAGCGTCATAATATTCTGTCGTTTCACTACGTACGGAGCATGATAGCGAGAGGTTTCATTTTAATGATGCACATCCCAGGTAAGGATAACTGTGCAGACATTCTCACCAAGCAATGGGGTCACTCCGTCGTGTATCCACTGCTCAGGCCCATCTTCCACTTCTGTGGTAATACCGGCGACCTTCTTCAGGATGATGGAAGCATCATGTAGAGCGTGATGACCCTTCACAAGGAGACATGGGGAGTATTAAATTCCTTTCGTGACCAGAAGTACCAAAGCTACCAGAGGGTAGATTTCCTATTCGTACGAATCAATGAGTCCCGTATCAATCTAAGTAATCGATTCCCACGACATATCGATTCCCACGGCGCATCGATTCCCATCGCGCATAAGCGGTGAGCAATCCCTGTCTTACGATATTGCCATTGTTCTTCGGTGAGCAAACTCTGATTTCATAAAATATCACACGAGCTACGGGAGCAATTCCTGACCTTAATGATAAACATATCATGAAGTCTTCCTAACGGAACAAGAGAAGAAAACCGTTGGCGTGTGATTCTCACACAATACATGTACATGCATACAGATATATATGGTCAACGACTAATACATGTACGGAAATAATCAGCGAGTAATCTCAGCACTACGCAACAGCAGTTGCAACGTATTCATTTCAATAAAAGAGATATCTTGCATTTCAGCAAGATTTCACTTTATCTCATACTTTTAACATTCAACTGATTTAAATCCCAAAATTCACACTAGTTGTTACCAACTACTTGTAATCTACATACTAAGGTCTGTCTCGCTGCAATCTGAATAAGTCACAGCAAGAAGAGATCTGGCGTCTCCCTAGCTTCGCCTGTAGTCCGATTATCCGTTGCCTAAAGTATCCAAACACATTTATCACGCGTAGAGTACAATCGTTCGTCTACTAACACACTAACGCAGCGTTGCTGTTCTTCAGAAGCCTTTGAATCAGTCTCTCAACGAATCGGATTCAGAAGGAAAATAATATAATCAATTCCCACGACATATCGATTCCCATGGTGCATCGATTCCCATCGCGCATCAACGGTGAGCAATCTCTGTTTTATAGTATTGCCATTGTTCTTTGGTCAGCAAACTCTGATTTCATAAAATATCACACGAGCTACGGGAGCAATTCCTGATCTTAGTGATAAACATATCATGAAGTCTTCCTAATGGAACAAGAGAAGAAAACCGTTGGCGTGTGATTCTCACACACAATATATATATATATATATATATGCATACAGATATATACGGTCAACGACCAATGCATGTACGGAAATAATCAGCGAGTAATCTCATCACTATGCAACAGCAGTTGCAACGTATTCATCTCAATAAAAGAGATATCTTGCATTTCGGCAAGATTTCACTTTATCTCATACTTTTAACATTCAACTGATTTATATCCCAAAATTCACACTAGTTGCTACCAACTACTTGTAATCTACATACTAAGGTCTGTCTCACTGTATCTGAATAATTTCACAGTAAGAAGAGATCTGGCGTTTCCATAGTCTCGCCTGTAGTCCGATTATCCGTTGCCGAAAGTATCCAACCACAATTGTCACGCGTAGAGTACAATCGTTCGTCTACTAACACACTAACACAGCGTTGCTGTTCTTCAGAAGCCTTTGAATCAAACCTTCAACGGACCAGATTCAGAAGGAAAATAATAGATTAACAGTTGCAAGCTCCAAGGTGGCTTGCACACAAAAAGGAACAGGAACGGAACTGAATACAATCCCTACGCTGGCATATGCACATCGCACATCGTACTCGAAGCAGTTCTCATTCTCATTCACCGCGCGATTCCTTTGAAGGATCGGAACCAGCACAAATGCCGTACATACTGAACATGCCCGGCAATCTATTCGGGGGCAGAAACAGCACGGGTGATGCCTAAGCCGCTGCTGTCAATCATTTTCCTAGTTTTGATACTGATATGAAGCTGATACTTATATCTCTCTTTCGCGTAACAAGGGAAGCAAATAACGCCCTGTGTTTAGTTCTCAAGGAAGGAGGATTATGCGAGTGGACGGCATTTCTCGACGCACTTATCAAACTGAATTTTGCTCGCGAGATTACCTACACTGAAGGAGGACTACCAACACATCTCCATTGATCCTTCCAACGGATCATAGAGGCCCTTGCGGAGTTCTCTATCAGCCTACAAGAAGACGAGAAGGACTGGAAAAATGTAAAGTCATATACGTATGAAGAATTCAGAAAATTCCATTTGGAACGTGCCATCCGTATGCAGACCGAATCTGCTTTGAACCCTCCACCTCCTCCGCCAGGAAGTAATAAAAAGTCACCTCAGCAGGTAAAATATGAATCTTGGTGCCGAAAAGCACGGGATGAAAAGTCCTTTACGCCCCTCACAAATGACTCAAGATTCGAACATTGGCTCGTAGGTTTCAAAGCTAAACTTGAGGCATACGACATTGCCACAGAAACATTCCTTGATGAAACCTGGCCTCCAGCTGCGCTACAAGGTTATACACGTGACCTTTTTGTTAAACAGTGTGCCTTTTTCTGGGTACTAATGTTGGAAGTCTTCAAGAGCGATCTATCCGCATCGTGTGTACACAGCCATTCTACCACACGTAATGGACGTCAAGCATGCTTTGGTTTTGTGAACCTTCACAGCGAATCAAAAGCCAAGGTATACGACAATTCGACTCAACTACAAGCGTTGCTAAAGTTGAATCTCAGCAATTGGAAAGAATCCAAAGTGAAATTCATCACACATTGGTTTGATGAATTAAATCACCTCAACAAGCTCCGTCCTCCCAACAAGCCCCTTGAGTACCATACTGCAAAATCAGCATTATGTCAGGCATGCTATTCCAGCTTCCAGCTAAGTGAACAGTTTGCCAAAGTCAAGGATCCAGGTGGGACGAATAGCACCGTGACAGATGCAGTCGCTGAAGCAGCTGCTATTCACAAACTCAAAATCACGCTCCTACTTGAAGCAACTCGACTCACTTCCCAGTCCGCGATGTCGGCTCCTAAGTCAACTGTACGTGCGCATGTTCACAACTTCTCTTCTGAACAAAGTCAAAACCATGACAACTGTGCTCTCCCTATCGAATTCGAAGGTGACTATCAAGACTATGCGGTATTCAAGGCTGGACGTGCACCTGACCCTACCACGCGCCTGCCCACAAACATATGGAAGGCCCTATCACGTCAGGACATGAAGAGCTGGCTAAACTTTTCTCCGGAAGGCAAGAAAATCGTGGTCGCATCGTTACGACACGATTTGCTCTCAAAGGATCAACCTGACCCTAACAATGTCAAGCCCATCACCCGGAAAGCATACCAACATGGACATTCTGTCTCATTCCTAGAAGATGATACTTCGAACAAAGATGAACATGTCAATTCCGCAGCCGATTTACATCCCGCTGTAGAAAATGACCGTAGAGGTGTTTTCCATGCATCAGTAGGTGTATACAAGTCTAACACCTCTTCCTCCAAGGACCAAAGACCCCTCAAGTCTTCTGTGTCACCCGCGCATCCCACTTGATTCCTCTCCAAAAACCCTGACATTCGGTACAAAAAGGACGGTGACACTCAAATACCTGTAGGAACATCCTTTTATTCCGCCAATTTCCACCAGTGGTATAATCCCGACGATGATCTGACCTTTTCACACGATAGTCAAGTAACATCGTACACATATCGTGCACACAAAGCTACGATCACTAATCCCGGTTTCGCCATGGTCGATCGCGGTGCAAATGGTTGCATCATCGGCAATGATGCATGCCTCATCTCCAAGGATATCCCACCACGATATGTCAATGTCACAGGCATTAACAATCATCAGGTACAAAATATTCCCATTGTTACATGCGGAGCTTATTCTATATCAAATAGAGGTCCCGTCATCCTCATTTTCAATGAATGTGCATATACGGGCCGACACCCTTCTATCTTAACCTCCGGCCAGATGGAAGCATATTTTTCCACTGTCGATGACACGTCCATCAAAACGGGTGGTGGACAGGTAATCGCCACCTCCGATGGATATGCACTGCCTCTTAGCATCCGGCATGGTTTACCATACCTTGCAATGCGAAAGTACACAACTATTGAGTTTGACACGCTCCCACATGTTATCATGACATCAGATAAGCATTGGGACCCATCTGTTCTCGATACAACAATCAGTGCAAAAGATGAACAATTTCTCCAGAAATATCCTCCTCAGCCACAGCAACTCCCATATGCCGATTACAACAAATACGGAAATCCACGTTGCCTTGAAGGGTTGGATATCTCGGTATCCCCTGGCTCTTCCACGGTCACGTCTCTCAGTTTGTATTCCAGCCATTCCACTCGGTCTCCCTTCCTCCCTATTGATGATCATGGAACCAGCGACCGCTCATTCTGGCTTACTCCTACCGACTACATTCATCAGGAACGCCTCGCATGCTGCACTTCCCCCAAATCTCTGGAACAGTCACTGCGTTTCCAACGGACTGTACTGCTAGTGATACTACACGTATTGCAGCTACGCCCCGTGAGCGATACCCCAACGAACATGACTATTTATCCCTGAAACCTTTCTTTTGTTGGGTTTCCACAGACCGCATCAAAGCTACGTTTGAAAACTCAACCCAATATGGTTCATTAGCGGTTAGTCCTGATGGAAACATTTTCAAACGTTTCCATTCCCCCCAACCGGCTATGAACGTTCGACCCTTCAATGACGACGTTATGTCCGATGCTGTTTATTCGGATGTCCCAGCAATTGATGGCGGCTCCAAGATTGCTCAGATCTTCTTCGGCCGAAAGTCACATATCATACATGTTGAAGAAATGCGTACCACCGGCGATTTTCTATCATGTTTCCAGAACTTTGTTCGAAAATGGGGCAGGCCCCTTTGCCTCCTTTGCGACCATGGTAACTACCAATCCAGTAAGAGGGTCACCGATTATCTCAAAATGTTATGGATTGGACTCTGGCAAAGTGAACCTTACCACCAACACCAGAATCAATTTGAACGGCGATATCAAACGTTCAAACGCATTGTCAATCGCGTCATGGATCGTACAGGCACGCCACCACACCTATGGCTACTGTGCATGACATACGTTGCTGGTCTCCTCAATGTTATTTCTGATCCTACGCTGTCAGACAAACAACCGTTTCATTGCTACCGGTACACTTGGCGACATCAGCGCGTACACCAGTTTCTTCTGGTTTGAACCTGTTTATTTCAAGACCAATGACTCCCCTTTCGGTACCCACTCTACCGAACGTCTCGGTCACTTCGTCGGCATTGCAGAACATGTTGGCAATGGACTCTATTTCCGAATCTGGGATCCAGTTACCAACAAGTTACTTGACCGGTCCGGTGTCTGCTCTGCTCTTACGCCTGAGTCTCGCAACAAACGCGCGGGCCTATTCACTGATGATGGTTTCATCCAATGGCGTAAAGCCAAGGATTCCTTGCCCCGTTTATACGCCACTGGAGACGCTCCAGCATTCAAACATGGGGAGCATATCACTCAGAATAGCCCCATTGAAGATTCTACAAAACAGGGCAACTCAGTTAATCCCCCTCCTGGCGTCTCACCCGCTGATTCTGACACCGCCAATGACACCACGCCATCTGTACCCAACGAACAACCAGGTACAACACCTCCCGCATCTGGTAATCAAGCTATTCTTCAACCACCCGCCCACCCCTCGTTACCAAGCTTTCTATATAAGAAGGTCGATGACAGCCCAAGCTGGTCCCCTTCTCCACTCCCTAACAACTATGGGGAAAGTTTTGATGGTCCTCCTACGACACACATCTTCAGCAAAACATCCAATGGTGTTCTCCTTACTGAAGATGATTTTGATCCTCCGGAGCTAGCATACTTTGATGTTAGTGACGTCACAACTCCACACACCAACCCTGCTACTCCTTCAGTAGACCCATCACAGGTAGTTGTTACCAACGAAGAAGGCAACGCACAATTTGACGATGATGGTAAACCAATTACCATTCCTACAGTCCCGATTGCCGATCTACAAGGACGATTCTTCCTTGTAACCAATCCAGATGGCACCCGGAAACGTCTTACCATCGTCGATGTTGAAGACAGTCTTGAACGTAACAAAGACTTCATCAAGTTCAAGTGCAAACACTCCAATGACAAACTTAATGATATCATTGCATACAATGATGTCATGAATTACATCCATCGTGATTCAACACAAGAAGACGGCAAACTTTGGTCATTTCGCCGCATCCTAGGACACCAAGGTCCGCTGGATAACAAGCATCCTCAATACAAAGGTTCCAAGTATAACCTTTGGATTGAATGGGAAAATATGGAACGCACATATGAACCCCTAGCCAACATTGCGGCTGATGACCCTGTCACCGTTGCAAAATATGGGAAAGACAACAACTTGCTTGACCTCCTGGGTTGGAAATGCCTCAAGCCAATCACCAACCTAGCACGACGAACCAAGAAACTTGACCGACTCGTGCATCAAGCCAAACTACGTTCTTTCCGTACAACTCTACAGTACCAATATGGATTCAAAGTACCTTGTAACCACGAAGAAGCCCTCCAATTTGATCAAGCCAATGGAAACACCAAATGGGAAGATGCCACCACTCTGGAAATGGAACAACTCAATGAATACAATACATTCATTGATAAAGGTGTGTACAAGACAAGCTCCATTCCCCCCGGGTTCCAACAGATCAAGGTACACATGATATACGCTGTCAAGCACGACGGTAGACACAAGGCTTGTCTCGTCGCTAACGGTAATCTCACTGAGGCCCCTATCCACAGTGTTTATGCAGGTGCTGTATCTCTCCGCGGTCTACGTATGTGCCTATTCCTAGCTGAACTGAATGACCTAGAAGCATGGGGTACCGACATAGGTAATGCCTACCTAGAAGCAGTTACCTGCGCGAAAGTCTGCATCAAGGCAGGTCCGGAATTCGGATCGCTGGAAGGTCATCTATTGATCATTTACAAAGCCCTATATGGCCTCAGATCCTCGGGCAAGTGTTTTGGAGACTTACTCGCGGCTTGTCTCATCGAACTCGGCTTCGAAAGATCCCGCGCAGCACCGGAAATATTCCTCAAGCCTGGAATGAACAAGCATGGTGAACGTGTATATGAACTTATATGCACATATGTCGATGACCTATGTCTTTGCATGGCAGATCCCAATTCCTTCTTGAAGGTATTACAGTCGTCACCATATAACTTCAAACTGAAGGGATCCGGACCTGTGAACTTTCACCTAGGTTGCGGATTTGAGCGCGACGCCCATGGTGTTCTCTGTATGAATCCCATCAAGTTCATCGAAAAGATGGAAGCGTCTTATGAACAAATGTTCAGATGCAAACCTAACACCAGGTTCCAGTCACCCATTGCAGAGAACGATCATCCCGAATTGGACTCCTCAGCCTTTCTCGAAGAAACTGGTATACAGAAATACCAAAGTATGATCGATTCACTCCAATGGATCATCGCTATTGGCCGTTTCGATGTACAAACAGCCGTGATGACACTCTCAAGTTTCAGAGCTCAACCACGAGATGGGCATCTTGAACGTGCCAAACGTATCTATGGATATATCTCCAAGTTTAGACATTTTAAAATCAGATTCCGCGTGGAACCCCCAGATTTTATATTGACTAAACCCGACACCATCGATTGGTCCAACACCACCTATGGGGAGCATTCTGAAGAGCTACCCGACGACGCTCCTGCACCACTTGGGAAGACAGTAGTGTTGACACATTTCTATGACGCCAACCTCATGCATGATATTCTTAGTGGTAAGGCTGTAACCGGCATTCTTCACTTTGCAAACAAGACCCCCATGATGTGGTTCTCAAAGAAACAGTCTACTACGGAAACGGCCACCTTTGGAGCTGAATTCGTTGCCGGAAGAACTTGCATCGAACAGATTGTTGATCTACGCCACTCATTCCGATACCTCGGAACACGAGTCCATGATATCTCCTACTCTTGGGGTGACAACGAAAAGATGATTCAAACGTCAACCTTCCCTTACGCAAGGTTGCATAAGCGTCACAACATTCTATCGTTTCACTACGTACGGAGCATGATAGCGAGAGGTTTCATTTTAATGATGCACATCCCAGGTAAGGATAACTGTGCAGACATTCTCACCAAGCATTGGGGACACTCAGTTGTGTATCCACTGCTCAAGCCCATCTTCCACTTTTGTGGGAATACCGGCGACCTCCTCCAAGACGATGGAAGCATCATGTAGAGCGTGATGACCTTGCACAAGGAGACATGGGGAGTATTAAATTCATTTCCTGACCAGAAGTACCAAAGCTACCAGATGGTAGATATCCTATTCGTACGAATCAATGAGTCCCGTATCAACCAAAGTAATCAATTCCCACGACATATCGATTCCCACGGTGCATCGATTCCCATTGCGCATCAACGGTGAGCAATCTCTGTTTTATAGTATTGCCATTGTTCGTCGGTGAGCAAACTCTGATTTCATAAAATATCACACGAGCTACGGGAGCAATTCCTGATCTTAGTGATAAACATATCATGAAGTCTTCCTAATGGAACAAGAGAAGAAAACCGTTGGCGTGCGATTCTCACACACAATATATATATATATATATATATGCATACAGATATATACGGTCAACGACCAATGCATTTACGGAAATAATCAGCAAGTAATCTCATCACTACGCAACAGCAGTTGCAACGTATTCATCTCAATAAAAGAGATATCTTGCATTTCGGCAAGATTTCACTTTATCTCATCCTTTTAACATTCAACTGATTTATATCCCAAAATTCACACTAGTTGCTACCAACTACTTGTAATCTACATACTAAGGTCTGTCTCGCTGTATCTGGATAAGTTCACAGTAAGAAGAGATCTGGCGTTTCCATAGTCTCACCTGTAGTCCGATTATCCGTTGCCGAAAGTATCCAACCACAATTGTCACGCGTAGAGTACAATCGTTTGTCTACTAACACACTAACGCAGCGTTGCTGTTCTTCAGAAGCCTTTGAATCAAACCTTCAACGGACCGGATTCAGAAGGAAAATAATAATGAAGGGCGCATGTATTGTCTAATGGATGAGATCATCGATTTCGAAAAGGGAGAGGAGGCCTTAACTATCGAGCAGGCTACTTACACAACAAAATCCGGACAAACTAGGACAAAACCAACAACCAAAGGATGGAGGTTCCTTCTTGTTAGGTGGAAGGATGGCACTACGTCCTGGGCAAAGTTAAGTGACATGAAGGAAAGCTTCCCGGTTGAGACAGCAATATACGCCCGCGAGGAAGGCATCATAAATGAGCCAGTGTTTAAGTGGTGGGCCTATAAGGTACTTCGGAGAATGGACCGGATCATATCTGGCGCTAAAACCAAATACTGGACCAAGTCCCATAAGTACAGGGTCCAGCTCCCTAAGTCTATTGCAGAGGCAAAGGCAATTGATCGAGAAACGGGGACCAATCATTGGGCTAGGGCTATTGCAAAAGAAATGAGGAACAGCTCTATTGCTTTTGAATTCAATGAAGAAGACAAGATACCAGTGGGGCATACCAAAATAACCATGCACATGGTCTTTGATGTCAAGATTGACTTAACTTGGAAGGCCCGCTTAGTCGGTGATGGCCACAAAGTCCCAGAAATCTCCAAGGAATACACCTATTCCAGTGTACCCAGTAGGGATTCGGTTTGATTGTTCTTCCTAGTGGCAGCACTTAACAACCTCGATGTACTCAGTGCGGACATACAGAACGCTTACTTAACAGCACCTATCAAAGAGAAGTATTTCACAATAGCCACCGAGGCCCAAGGATTCGCGCCAGAGCTATGTGGAAGGCCCTGCAAGATTGTAAGGGCCTTATATGGACTCCCGGTTGCGGGGGCATCTTTTTGATCACACTTGGCTAGTCACTTAAGAGAGCTTGGTTACGTATCTTGCAAAGCAGATCCTGATGTGCATCTCCGACCTGCGTTCAAACCAGATGGCTCAGCCTACTATGAGTACTGTGTGGCCTACGTTGATGATATTCTTGTATGTGGAATGGATCCAAAGTTCCAGATGGATGCAATAGAAAGGCAGTTCAAGTTGAAGAATGGAACAGTTGAAGAACCTTCTTTCTACTTGGGAGCTGATATAGGAAAGACCTACATCAATGGTAACCCGTACTGGTCCATGGCTTCGTCTAAGTATACTGCAAAAGCCATCAAATTGGTTGAAGAAGAACTACTAACTGGAAAATATGTGTTTAAGATACTACCTAAGACAGCAAGGTCCCCTTTGAGCGCTGAGTATAGACCTGAGATAGACGCGTCACCAGAACTCGATCCGGAGAAACAAAACTATTATCAAGGTTTGGTAGGGATACTCCGGTGGATATGTGAACTAGGCTGATTGAATATCATTATGCCCGTGTCACTTATGTCTCGATATCTTGCCCAAGCGAGAGAAGGTCATCTCAACCAGTTGTTTCATCTGTTTGCATACTTAAAGAATTACAGTAAGTCCAAGTTGGTATTTGACGCATCCATGCCCGAGGTAGATGAGCCGAATTTTCAGTCGTGCGACTGGAGCGAGTTCTATCCAGAGGCCAAAGAGCTATTGCCTCCAGAAATGCCCGAACCAAAAGGGAGGGCTGTTATTACTACGTGTTTCATAGATGCAGATCATGCAGGTTGCAAGGCTACCAGAAGATCTCATACAGGAGTCATCATCTTTGTTAACAGAGCACCTATTTTGTGGTTCTCCAAGAGGCAAACAACTGTTGAAACATCTACATTTGGCTCGGAAATAGTCGCGCTTAGGATAGCAATCGAGATGGTAGAGGGGCTAAGATACAAGCTACGGATGATGGGAATTCCTTTGGAAGGCCCTACCAATATCTATTGTGACAATGAGTCAGTTGTGAAGGACACTACAAGACCAGAGATCCCTTGTAAGAAGAAGCATAATAGTGTTGCTTATCATAAGGCAAGGGAGTGCATAGCAGCAGGAACTATCCGGATTGCAAAGGAGCCAGGCGAGTCGGATATTGTGGATTTACTCACTAAACTAATGAGTGGGACCAGGCTAATTGAACTAGCGATGAGGTGTATGTGGCGAGATGGGGTCAATGAAAAAATGAGACCCGCGGGATAAGTATATTCTACTAGTACTATACTACCACGAAGACACGGGGACTCTAGAAATCACGCGGTTAAGGACATACAGGCAGACTATGGGACGTACGCCCGACAGGCTAGACCATTTACTCGTGATAGTCGCCAAAAGTAAATAACTACGACCCGTAAAGAGGGACCAATAGAGGTGCGATCCGGATATCACTTAATCTTAATGCGCACAATTTTAGAACCTAATCAATATTACAACGAAATTTATCTAACAACACGAAGTAGAAATCAGATATTCGTTCAGGACTGTTTGAAGATTGAGTGATTCCCGGCAGTGATAAAGTAATAAACGACCAGAGTAATAAAAAAATATTCCCGAGTGAATAGATTGAATAGATTCAACGCACGAATATTTTTTATTGACTATCACTCAGAGCAAATTTGGAATTTGGAATCTCGAAATAAGAAACAGTAACTGTCTGTTTATGTCTGTTGAATCACTATCCGCGCCACCTACCGGCCTAATTTTGGCAAGCAAGCCTGTTAAGTATTCAAGACTGGCCGGCAGTTGAAATTTTCAGAATTTTCTATGTACCGTATCGATTGGCTTTGCTGATATGAATTTCTACTAGTAGCTATCGCGAAGAATTACTAGTAGCTACTATCCTCGCTAAAACACTCACTTTGTTCTCCAGCAGTAAGCAACAACAACAAACACTCCTCTTTTGCGAAACACTCTTTCGCGAACATAACAATCGACAATCACCATGGCCCTGGAGTTAACACTACTTGGATACTACTACAAAAACTACTTAACCCCCGATTACAACAATCCACTGCTTGGGGAGGAAGATAAGAAAAGAAGGGATCGTAGAACTCCTAGGATTGCAATTAAGCGATACAGCCAATCTGCTTTCATGTATCTCTATCAATTGGGCAATGATCAAGCCCTTCTCAACTGCTGTGGAGTCGACCATGTAGTATTCAGAGAGCTCCTAGATTTGTTTGAGCCTTTCTACAATCAATACATGTATGATGAAAAGACTGGATCGATCCGGAAGTTTAAGCATCATGATTTTAGTCAACGTCGAGAGTTTGATGCAACTGGATGTCTTGCTCTTATTTTATTCTGGTTTCGAACCAGAGGATCAGCAGCAAGAGCAGTTGCCATAGCATTTGGAATTACAGCTTCTCCTATGTACAGATGGTTGAAATTCGGACGCAGAATGCTTCTTTGCGCATTGCAAGATCATCCTGCTGCCAAGGTTTGCTTGCCAAACGAAGAAGAAACACAACAATACGTCGATGCTATTGCTGCAAAGTATCCAGCGCTTGGTCCACACCGGGTGTGGGCCGCTTGCAACGGGCTTAAACTCCATATCCAGCAGTCTGGTGACTGGACCAAACAGAACCCATACTACAACGGTTGGACGTCTGCTACATATGTCAACAGCGTGTTTCTTTTCTGCCCAGATGGGAGGATCCGTGCTTGTGTCTTGAACTGTCCCGGATCTTGGCATGATAGTACTCAAGCTGACTATGGGCTCTATCAAAAGATGCAGCTTATGTATCAGTTGTACATGGTAAAGGTTGTTGTCGATTTGGCGTTTAAGTTATCTACGAACAACTACCTTGTTAGAAGTAGTCAATATGACCCTCTAACAGCTCCTGTAGAAATACCTGAGGGTACACCTACTGAAGAGGCCGCTGCGATGAAACAATGCGCCATTTGCAAGGCTATTACAGTGAACAGAGATGCAACTAGTGTTAGACAGATGTCTGAATGGGGGATGAGACAGATCCAAGGTGGGTTCCCTCGACTCAAAGATAACATGTTGCTGGAAGAAACGGGAGACAGGAGGATCATTCTGATGCTTGTCGTGTTGTTGTACAACTTCCAGACAGCTAAGGTTGGAATCAACACCATACTCAACACCTACATGAGCCAGACTGAAGGCTTCTTCTCCTATGGATTGGTACCAACTGAAACCGCAAACGATGTATTTTAGTACGAATTAGCGTTACGAATTAGATTAATTTACTTAGAGAAGTCAAGTTGTATCACGTCCGATCGATTATTGCTGTCATCACGTCCAATCGATTCGTATCCAATCGATTCGTAATCTGAAATGGTGGTACTGCTGTCATCACGTCCAATTGATTTGTAGTACTATCGATCGATTGATTTGATCGATTGATTAGTCGTATTTAGAGCAGTCGACAACACGTTTGAATAATTTTGCTCCAGCGCACCTCTAGTGGTTTTGGTTCCCTCTTTTAAGGTGTTGCAATAGAGTTTTTGTATTCTCTTTGTAGCCTAAGTTTCTGTCTGGAGCAATGATGGTGTTGTTGTTGAGTTTAACTAATAATCATAATCGATTCCTTTATTTGAACTAACTAACTAACTAACGATCGATTCAATTCTACAAGTAGTCGATCGATTCGATTCTACAAGTAGTATCGATTCGATTAGATTCACTTGTTACTTGTCAAACAAGTCTAAGTCGTCGTCGCTGCTGCTGACACTGCTGTTGTCACTGCTGCTGTAATCACAACGCTGCTGGAGAGGGTTCACTTTTTTTCTTTTGAGGTTACTAGCTTGGGGAGTAGACACCTGTGGAGTAGTAATATTCGGACGACCAATATTCGGACGACCAACGCCGGCACCACTAGTACTAGGAGGGCCACTAGTAGGAGGGCTGCTAGTAGTACGACCAGTAAGTTGAACAAGGAGTGCCTGCAGTATCACCTTCCTCTCTTGATCTGCCTGCTTCCTCTCTTCATCTGCCCTCTCCTGTCTTTGTTGCTGAAGTTCTAATGCTCGCTGCTGAAGCTTTCTATCCTCTCTTCCCTCTTTCAATACAGTAGCAATCACATTCATCATCTTTGCCTCATTGTCGCCTTTGCGATTGTAGTGTCTCTTTGTCTTGTTACTAGTAATGGTACTGGTAGGCGTCCGCTCGGTCGTTGTTGTTAGCTCTGCTACTTCTGACTGTTGGGTGACTTGTTCAGGTTGTGTTGGTTGACCGAGTAGAAGTGGTACCAGTTGAGTTGTGGTGACAGCAGCAGCACAAGGAGTGAACTCATTTGTTTCCGCGTTGTACCTATCTTCTCCTTGTACAACCCGTGCCTTTTCACCAATGAGATCCTTGATTTCCTTTGCCTCCCTAATGTCCCATTTCATGTTTGGATTGCCAGTTGGCGCCATCACCCGGTTCAATCGATTGTATTTATTGCGAATGGATTCAGCATCCCTTCCAGGATATTTTGTAGCATGTAGGTCTGCAACATCATCCCACTCTTCTCCTCCAGTGGGTATGATAGATCTAATGGCGGCAAACATGTGCTCCAACTTGGCTTTGGTGTAGTTACCGACGCCGGGTTTCTTTCCTCCAGCTGTCGAGGGCATGTTGTTGTTGATTGTTATGATCGATGGTATTGGTTTTTGCTCTTTGGACTTGTTCTTATGTGAACTCGATTCATTTTCTGACAAATCGTCTACTAATAGTATCGTAGCAAGCGCGAGAAGCGCAGCAACAGTAGTGTACGACGACATGGGTTGTGCCAATGCCCTGCTGTCTAATGGTGTGCTGGAGAGACAAGCAACAAGTCGTACTGTTGTTGTTGCTGTTTGCTGTTTCTTTGCGGACTTCTTTGCAATTTTTCAAATCAGCAAAATTGGCGATGATCACCAAAAATAGCATGCAAGCATGCCCGGCAAAAGAGGTGCACATGATTCATCCGTGCGTTGGGGACTAAAATATTTGATTTTAGTACGGTTCTAAGATTCCGTTGGAGTTTATTCTCTGTCATAAAATCTGGCAGTCGAGGCTGCTTCGACTGCCAGATTCTATTGAGTATGGAATAAAAACGGAATAAATCTATTACTTAGAGAATAAATTTATTACTCTGGTCGCAAACTTTTATTACTTTATCACTGCCGGGAATCACTCATTCTTTCAGAATTCTTTCAGGATTCTTTCAAGATTCTTTCAGGACTCGACTTATCTTCACGTACTACGTACGTGTATCTCATAATCATTTTGATAACTTTCGATTGGAGCTTTGAGAGGAGCGATCGTCCGGGTCGCGGGCAAGAGCCTGAAAATAGGTTTTTAAAATTTGCGTCGGCCTCGTCCCCTGTCAAAAATTTGGTTATTATTGCTACTGGGCCTGACCGCAGGTATATTACCTGCTGTTTATGTTCTGCTGGACCTCAGTGTCGGTTTGATGAGCCTCATGATAGGTTCCTCTCCTATGTAAACATAACTGTCTTTTATTGATCGTTACATCTATATTCAATTCCATACGTATGCCAATATTTTATATTCCCCGTATCTTTGTCGGTCATTTCTCTGTTTCGAAAATAACCGTCCGATCATCATTCATCCATTTATTTTTGTTTATCTTGTTTTCCTTTATCCCCCGAAATATTTACTGTCACTCAATGTACACCCGATACTTCAGAACAACAAACACTTACGAGTAACTCTTACGATTCCTTTCATTACTGTCTACTTTGTGTTTCAGAGCTTCTCTCTTTACCCCAACCTTCCCCTTTCTCTCCGTTTGGCCATGTCTTCTTCGAAACGCAATGGCTCCAGTACGTGCTTTCTTGCTTATTATACTTGCCGTTCATTATTGATTACATTTGCACTTTCTCTGATCTTGCCAGCCGACATACGATACCCTCATTTTCTCCTAAACCTCCTTTTCTGCACAGTTTGGCTCTTTGTTGACAAAAAGCGTTTGCGCCGTTCAGTTTCAGAATCCTTTTATATTCTCCGACACCGCTCCAAAGCATCACCCTCCTTCTCACTTTTTGTCTCCGGTTCATCCGGCAATGTCTACACCATACTTGCTTCTAGCAAAACTATTATCTGTTCGTGTCCTGATATCCATCCAGTATGTAAACACATATTGTTTATACTTGCCGAACTACAAATTCCTGTTTCTACAGGCCTGCAGACAATATCCCTACCGCTTCTTAAACTCCGCTTAAGTTCCTATGAGTCATCGCTTGACTATTACACTATCAACCTTTGCCTTGTCCTTATGCGGCAACGTTGCATACACTGTCAACAGTCAACGCTTCATTCTCGTCTGATTATACGTAACAATTGTTACTCTGTTTCTCATCATTCTCACAAATACCATGACTTTGATACATGCCCTCAATGTAAATCAAAATGGTTACCATATCTTTCCGATTTTGTTGGTCAATATCGCAATTTTTCTTCTGTCCTCCGTAGAAATGGATTTTTACCCACCCATTATCTACCTCTACCTCACCATACCTTTGCCACAAATGATACACCTCCATCCTCCGCTTCCTCCTCTAACGATAATCCCGCTGCAGTATCCAGCTCCAACACGCACATTATTCCCCCATCACCTTCCACCTCCACTTCCCATAACTACTGTCTTTCTGACATCATCTGAGAAGAACTGTAATAAATGCCATGAATGCTTCTATGGGATGTCAAACGTGTTCAGAATTCACCGCGACAGATTCCTACATACTGCGGAAAAAATGATGTCCTTGTTGATGACCTAGTCATCAAATCAGAAGTAGATATGTAGTCTGAGATCGGATCAGCCTGGTGTTAGATACATTTATTATGTTGTCCTTGTCAATGACTTGGTCAACGAACTATATTTAGAAATGTACACTGAGATTGGAGCAGCTTGGTGTCAGATATGTTGCAATAATAATTCTATTTTACCAATATAACAGTAATAAATTTTGAAGAATGCCTGGCCTCCGATAGCCATTGCTAATTAATGATAGTACCACACTCAAATTGAAGATAGAAAATAGACAAGAAATCTTGTCCCGAAACAGGAACATTTTTTACCTGTAGATGAAAACAGGTAAGCCATCTTGCTCCAAATACTTTTAGAACATTTTTGTGGCAAATCAGTTCTCATCTGTCTGAATCTGCCATGCACCCACGAACGCTACTAAAGGGTTCTGTCTACCTGTCCTCCTTTCGCCAATAGCAATATAAGGTTCCATTAGGCGTATAACGTCATCGTACTGTTTTTCCAGAGCTGGTTCAAGAATATTTCTGCCAAAGTAATATCCGTCCCAATGATACATGAATAGGACCAAAGATTGGATTGCGTTCACCAGCACATAATGATATCTTTTCACCCGACCTTTCATCAGCAAGACTGCAATGGCATTTTTGCGAGGGTCGTGCTGAAAAGTTCCTTCTTCTCCAGGCTGAGATGTAATCAGTCCACACAAATCAATGTCTAGTTTTTTCATATTTGGAAAGTTGGTCATGAAAAAGTCCAAACCTGTGTCTGCAGTTACAACATCTGCATGAGTTACCGCTATATTTTTGATCTCATTTCTAGTGAACCTTTGCACAGGTTGCTCTTCTTTGTTTGCTTCTATTGCATCTGGTTCCCGTTCCATTGACCTGTACAATGTGTGAATACACATGACAGCGTTTGGGATTTTCTGAAAACAATCCTCGCTGCTCATCAGGGTATCTGGAAAACTTGCGTCATACATCCATGAATTACGAGACAACTTCCTGACTGCCGCTCCCGCCTCCAAATAGTGAAAACGGTGTTTGGTAAAGTTTTGATACTCATTCTTTTCGTAGACAGAGATACCATTTTTGGAAAAGTTGTTGTGCTTCTTAGACTTTGGCTTAGACGCAGTCTTACGATTGTGTTTGGTAATATTTTGATACTCATTCCTTCTGTAGCCATGGATATCGTATTTGGAAAATTTGTTGTCCTTCTTAGACTTTGGCTTAGACGCGGGCTTCCGATTCAAATCTTCCTCGCTTTCGTTGCTTTCTTCATCGCTTTCAATCTCAATTTCATCTTTTTTCTGCTTTGTAGTAGGATAGAACTGAAGACTAGTTTTGGCTGATGGAGGCCGCTTCTTTGCGCTATTGATGGTTTCTTGCAAAGGTTTGATGATATCTTCTTTTACCCTCATCGTTTCTTGGTTCATCTGTTCTATGAGAGTAGTGCATTTGCTCAGAAACATTCCCGCTTGTCCGATTTGGTCCGACATTTTTTGCTGCTTGGAAGGTGTAACGAGAATTCCTATGGGAGACCCATTTTGACTCTTTGTTGCAAGTCTAGTCAACACTTCAGCTTCAATTTTATTTGCCAATTGAGTACCCAGTTGGGGGTCAGTTAGCATTTGCTGCAACTCCTCGTGTGTGTAGCTATCAAGGGCACTGCTAATGTCAGATGACGATGACATTCTGGCTTTTCACTAGATGAGAATTCTAGATTGTTGGAATCCGTGATTGTGAGAATTCTAGATTATGATACCGCAGCACACAAGCTTGTAGTTCATGAAGACGAAAGGAAAACATGTGAACTGAAACATAGCCATCCCATCGTGGCACCCACTTGTACTTCACAACATACCAACATGTAGCGATTTGCCGACATGTTAAAGAACAGCCAGCAACAGAACCAGTATTCTGTCGTGGACATCGCAACAGCTTAGTCATCGTGGCAACCTTTTAGAGAATGAAAACAAAACAAAAAACGTGTGTACTGAAACATAGCCCATCGTGGCCATCACTACTATTTCATCATATGCAGATCCCATCGCCAAGTTGCGATCAGCCGACATGAACAGAAACGACGGAAATTGTATTCTGGTGCAGATACCACCCACCACCATACTATTGTACGGTACATAGTACTGGCATCGTACATGAGCGTGTAGAATTTTACGATTTTAGGAGGATACCACCAGTACAAACAGTATGGTAACATATGTACGTGTACTAGTACAAGTAATGTAACTGCATACTGCTACAGTATGTTTCACATGAACTAGATACCACCAATGTGTACCAGTACGTACCGGGTTGGTTTTCAACTGACCATAACAGATAAAAAATTTATGTGTACAGCATGATGGCCGGCCAGACTTTGGTGTAGCATACTAGTAGCCGCCTTACGAAAGTTCATGCAACTTGGTGTGGTTTTTGTCTTTCATATCACTCCGACTTTTGCGCCCACCACAGAAGAGATGCACTGCGTTATCACTCCGACTTTTGCGCCCCCCACAGAATAGATGGTCAAAGGTAAAGGCCAATATGGATGTCTTTTGGCAAAGTCAAAAATGATGGGAAAACATGCGCAAATAGAAGACCTCATCTGCGTGAATTCAACATGTCGAGTGCAGGAAGTAGTGAAGTTAAGAATATTGCGGGCGGCCATAATATCTTGCTCAAACTCATGCCGGTTTCTATCCGGATATTTGTAATTCGAACAATGATTCCATTTGAAAACAATTCGATGGGTTGTTGAGTCATCTTCACGCTTCAAAACAACAGAAACACCATCTACTCCATAATGATTTTCAACAAACAAAGGTGGGGCTTCAGGAACATATGTAACCACATCGGCTTCTTTGCTGTTGAAATGATTTATCATTTGTCCAATGGAAGATAAAGTAGATGATTGTTGAGTAGATTTAGCGGCACATTGAATACCAACCTTCGACATAAGCTTGGAAACTGAATCATTATACAGAGAAGCAAAGGCGACATTGGTCCAGTGAGGAGGTTTTCTACGTTCGTTGGAGGCTAGGAGTTGGCCAGCAACAGTTTCGGCTAAATTGGTGCGTTTGAAACCCATGCGGAGCGATCTTTTACTTGGATCCGATGGAGAAAGTTTCCGGTAACAAAATTTGAGAGCGAAATCTTTTGCAATCAAAGATGAGGCGTTGATCATTGATTGTTCAACATGGGAATTGGATTGGAAAAGAGAATGAAGCTCTTTTAAGAAAAAGAATTGCCCGGCAACAATACGGGAATTGGCTTGGTGTATATTTTCGTCAAAGCCCTCACTGTTGGCGAAAACAGTCCAAAGCTTTGGATCATACTTCAAAAGGTACAAAATGACATCGGCACAATGCTTAGTAAGAGGATTGTTGTTGAGATCGAGTAGGGCGGAATATAAACTGATAAGATTTTGGAAGAAGGAATCGCTGGATGTTGAATCGGACAAAGCAAGCATGTATCGAGTAATCGTTTGTTGAGAGGAAGCAACCCAAGTGTTGTAGGATTCAACCCCTTCACTACCACCGGGTTTGTAGTTAGTAAATAAACGGTCGTGTTTGGATCTAACAGATCTTGTGAGATGCTGGAGACACAAGGACACCAAAAAGGAGATTCCAAATTGATGAAAAAAGGCTTCGAATGTAGCTACTAATGGACCTTGGTCGGTGAAAAATGTATAAAAGTCAACGGGGGTGCCATGTTTCCAACAACACTGTATAACCCAAGATAATTCAGAAGTCTTTTCCGCAGGAATGATAGCCCACGCAAGAGGTATTGTGTCGCCGTAACTAGTCTTGGTTACAAGAACAAAACATACACCATCATAATTATGTTCTTTGTAATGGAAGCAATCACCGACAAACACTGGAGTAGTTAATTTCCCGAAATATTTCCCAGAAGCGATTGGGGTAGCAACAAAACATCTATAAAACCGATTTTCAGTGTCAGTCTGAAGAATAACAGTGGCTTCAGGATTCTTTAAGGCAAATGCCTGCATCCAGGTTGAGTGGGTGCATGATTGTTGATTGGGTAAAGATTTGAGCATGTATTCAAAACACGCATTTCGAGATCGACGTAGCATCTTTTGAACCTGCCTCGGTTTGGAAGTGGAAGTGAGACCAGATACTAGAAACCAATTATACAGAATTTTTTGGGAAGTGTCGTGTCATTGGGAGATGGGCTATTCATCATACATTCGGACATAAATTGCTGGAATGGAGGGAAATGAGTTAAATAAATTTGTTCCTTCATCGAGGGTAACGTCTGATGGAGACAACAATGTTGATCGAAAGTTGGGAAAAGAGTTTTGTCCAACCACCAAAAAGTAGTATCGGAATCCGTCCGGTTCTTCCGAGTCTGGAAAGGTGCATCATGACTTGAACAGACAACTCTGATCTCAAGATCGCAACACACGCACTTAAAAGAACGATTGGTACGGTGGGAGCGGTAGTTTGTTCTATGAAAGGTGGTGATCTTAAATCCCCACCGATTGAAGCAGTATGCTCCGAGAGAGTCAAGCAAATTGTCTGTGGAGGAGGAAAAAACTGGAGGCCGATTGCGGAATTGCTGTAATGACATGGGCGACCATGACTTAACGGGTTTATGATCGGAAGTCGACAAATTGATCATCGGAAACTTTGCTCAATGCAGAAAAGGATACGTCGGGAAATAAAATGAGTAATAAACCAGTGTACCATGAATGAATGATAGGATGTGAATCGGGGAAAAAGTACGGTACAAAGTACAGAAAAATAACGGACCGAGGATGAAAGGGGGGGGGGGGGGGGGGGGGGGGGAGGGGGGGGGGGGGGGGGGGGGGGGGGGGAGAAATATAGACTAAAGAAATTTACCAGCTAAAACAGACATTGGACCGAAATTAATGATAGCGATAAAACGTTACAAAAATAAAATACATGGGTGGAACGAATATAAGCCAGAAAAAATTACAGATAGGATTGGGTGGGAAAGGAGGAAGGGGAACCTATCACCAGGCTCAAAGGTGAGGATACTGCTTTTTCAAACCGACACTGAGGTCCAGCAGAACATAAACAGCAGGTAAAATACCTACGGTCAGGCCCAGTAGCAATTTTAAAAACCTATTTTCAGGCTCTTGCCCCGGGTCGCAGCTTTGCGGGATCTTACCTTTTTCGTTTCCTCAAAAACATGAAACGAATCACATCGGTCGCTCACTACAAGAATAGCGGACCGGTACCATGGCAAACGAACTGAGCAATGCCGTTGGCACAGAAGATGAGGAGGATGTCATCCCAGAAAGCATATTGTCGCTTTCGAAAGACGCTCGATACATTGGGCAATGCCAAGCGCTGCTAGAAAAACGCTCTCGCGGCCTTGCTCGAGCGGAAGGAATTATTGCTTGTGTCCGATCGAGGCGATCCCGAGCGACAACGCGAATTGCAGCAACTTCGAAACCAGCTGGCGTGGTGGATCTCGTGCATTCTTTATCTGATGGTGTCGATCAAAAACTGGTCGGACCCTCGGAATGGAGGCCCTCGGTCTTGCGTTCTCGGACGAGCGATGCGCTTCCGTCGGCAAATCGGAACGAGTCACAACTACGACAACGATCCGGTCGGATCGTTCGCGTTTCGCGGGTGCGTTGCTCATGTTGGCGGCTACGGGTGGCTTGGTTTGGGACTACTTTCGAGAGACACAAACCATCGGCAACGAAAACAACGATGGCGGGGACCGTCGTTGTCCAGAACGGTTGCGAGGCAGGGAACGGCGACAGCTTCACGAAAGGCTTCGCCAACAAATGCTTGCGCGAGCTTCGGACGAGAACGCTGGATCCATTGATTCAATCCAAGAGCAACCAAGTCAAGGAGCACGAGACACAGAACAGGATACCGGAATCAGTGCCGCTAGCCCGTCCCATTCCAGGCGATTATTGTTCGTGCTTCGTCGGCTTTCCAAGGTGCGCATAAATTAATCTCAAGCTGTGTATATTGTTACAAATTCACCAAACCAAACCGGGCATCCTTGGGATTCTGCGAAAAAATGGAGACAGAATGGACGTCACTGAAGGGTTCTTTTTTGCCATTCGTTCTTTGCTCTCAAACGTTCCGATGCTTTATATTATTAAAATGCTTGCTTGTTGTGTATTTGTTCGTCGCCAGTTCATGTTCCAAGTCTACTCCGATTCGGATGGACCCCACGATGTTGTCGCGACCGGTGACGACGACGACGACGACGACGAAACCAACGCAAACAACCGGTGGAGCACGTTGCATTCCGTAGGATTCTGGATTGTTCGCTTGCACCTTGCCCAATTTTTGTTCACCGGCAACTATCCTACTCTGACGCACCGATTTTTGGGGCTCAAACCAAGG